>JAWNLL010000452.1:8007500-8612916 GCA_035042425.1 Drosophila flavopinicola | reverse complement strand
TCAATTTTGTGCGCCTTTGTTTTGCTTGCGAGTTTCGCATGCCGCTGAATCACTTGAATCGCCTGCTGCCAACTTCCTTGTGCCAGGTTGCTTTTCTGTCCCCCTTGGAGCTTTCAAGGACCCCAGCTCGAATGCAGTTGCCACTTGCTCCTCTTGGCCGTCAGTCAAGTGGGTCTCTCTCCCTCTCACTCTCCCTCTCACTCTCCCTCTATCTGCCCCTCTCTCTCTCTGTGCGATTCGACTTGAACTCGTTTCGCTGGAGACTTGGGCAACATTTTTGCCTGCATTGCAATTTCTCACATTGTTGTCTCTAGTTGCTCTTTGTATTCTCTTCCTCTTCCTCTCCCTTTCGCTCTTTCTCTTTTTTTTCTCGCTATTTTGTTTTTCTGCTTGTAATTCAATTGCCAATTTTGACAATTTTTCACTTTTTTCGCTTTGGCTGGCGCAAAGCTCGATTTGCCAAAAGAAATGGAATTTTCTTTTATTATTTGAAGCGTAGCACTTGTTATAGCTGATTTGGCAGTACAAATCGATTATCTAAGAAAGCTTGCAAGCAAATTTTTGGCAAGAAATAATACTTGAAAAGCCCTTGAAAATTTGCAGCCGTAAAGAAAAGGGAGTTTCGGAATGCCGAATAGGGAATACCCTTGTTAATTCAGTTGGATATGGCACTACTAATTTGATCTTTCTTTAAATTTAATGACAGTAATTCAATTTGTTTTGTTCGTTATTTAATATAGTAATTAGATTGTCACATTTGTACTGAGCTTTCTTTTACAGATTTCACTATCTATTCTCTATAAAGCAGTTCTAACTACTCAATCTGTATAGAAGTACACGATTTCTGAATATATCACGTATAATTGTTACAAGTTGTAAAGAGTAATTGCTGTAAAGATTTGGAATTGAATTCTACACTCATATTTCAGCGCTTGCCTCAAAATGAGTCGCTTGTGATATGATGAATATATTGTACGATTAAAACCACAAAACAGATCGAAACTTCCGCTCCTTTGTAGTATATATACAATATACAATATGTGTATATAGTTTTGTATTTACATATAAAGCGCTATTTATGCTGTTCATGCAGAACAAGAACAGAATGCGAACAGAAACAAAACTGCGGCGCACGACAACAGCACCGACAACAACAACAACAACAAGAGCAACAACAACAACAACAACAACAACAATACAAATGGAAACCTTAACATATAACACATGATAAATTTATGGTTATCAGAAAGAACAATACTTCACATACATATATCAAAGTACATTTGTATGCATGAAAACTAAACCCAGTTCTTCTATACAAAACGAATGCTAATGGGTTAAGCGTACTTATATCTCTATATATGGTAGTAGAACTACATCGTATATACATACATATATATCTATACATATATATGTATATAAGTAAGTTTTGCTTTATCGCAAATAGTCAAAGAGTCGCTTAAGTCGCTTTTGTTATTTGCCTTTTTGTAGATATACAAATTACTAAGTCTGAATTGTTTTCAACAGTTCATATATTTTTTAAAGCATTCACTTAAATGTGTAAAAAATAGTTCATATCTATATTTATTTATTCATGCATGAAATCAATCAATTTGCATCAATTTCAACAAACATGTAAAAGTCAACAAATAATTATTAATATCAAGTTAAAAACTGCAATGTCAATGAAATGCAATGAGAACATTTACAACAACAACAAAATGGAAGAGCCACAATTTAAATGCAAATTGAACGTAATTCGATATACATTTTATATATTATAAAAGTAATTTTCGCGAGCGAATTGTGCACAAATCTCTTTGATTGTAAATATATATTTTTGTACGTTTCATTTGTCAGTGACCATAAAAATGCTTAAATTGTTAAGCCCTCGACAACAGTTCGATATCAACATAAATATATATATAGAGAGATAGCTGGTAATTCCTCTGGAGTGTCTGTCATAAAAAATCAAAGCTACGCAACGTGTTAAACAAACATTAATGAAGGCAACCAATATTTAATTGATTGGCCTTTATTAAAAAAACCATTTAGCTGCCTTGCAAATGGGCTTTCGAACCCTACTGGGTCAATAAGATAAGATCCATTTGGTTAACACGAGCAGTTGCCAAAATGGGTTAACCCACCAGAAATATATGACTAAGAAACAGGCATTTCTATTTCTATTTATATCTTATTATTTATTATTATTAATTTCTATTAATACTTTAGTTTTGTAGTTTTTATCTTAAATAATTCCCATTTGGTTAAAGTCTTTCACACCTATTTCCCCCTCTCAACTGTTGCGCCCTTAAGTTTCCGATACAGTTTGCCTTGGGCCACACCCAAACATAGTTTTTGGGGTGCGCAACAGTTGACCCATTGACAGTCCCGTTAATCCTGTTCCTGTGCGTGCCTTCGATTGATGAGCGCCATTTTAGTTTCGTCCTTTGTCCTGCAAACAAATCAACGAAATCCATTCAAATCCTTACGATTTGTATACAATGGGTTAAATAGCTTTAGGCAACTTATTAACTATTAATTCAATTCAATTCACTAATATACCAATTTGGCCCACTGTACTTTGCTAGACATTAGCCTAATTGACAATGGGCTAGAGATAAGCCTTTATGCCAACGCCCGTCTAATTTGTTTTCATCAGTTTTATGGACTTTCCTTTGATTTGAGCATTTAACTATTAAGTAACTTTAAATAGGCTAAATATGGCAACTGTGCAGATATGATAAATCATAGAAAAAAACAACATTTAATAGCTGCAAGTCATGAATGCGATAAAAAAGCAGCAAACAAATATAAATAAGTGAATCATATAAATTTGATAAATTTGATTTGCTTAAAAAACCACATATATATTTAAGTAAGTAAAGTCAATAAGTTAAAAAGAAATGGCTTCTCTATCAGTTAATATCTTATCGACATATTTTTTCAATAATTATGAATTTTTTATAGATATTACCAGTTTTATTAGCAGCACAACCTAACTCAATGTTTTTTATGTATATTTTGGAATTCGATTGCGTTATCTGTGGAATTATTGTATTAATTATACAAATGTAACTTGAAGTACACATAAAATGATTAAGTATCGAGTATCCATATAAAAATATGCATTTTGCTCACAGTTTTCCTTTCGTTTCGATTGCTATTTGAACATAACATAATATATTACTAGCACGTTTGGCTGTCAGATGATATATATATATATATATATGTGAAAGCGCTTGATACACTATAACTCATTCGGGAAAGACGCCATTTACAGTGCTCCCTGGCTAATCCATTAAGTTTGAAATATGATTTGGAGCAGCGAGACGAGACTTTACAAACCATACGAATTTCGTTTACATTTCGGACAAATGCAATAAGTTTTGTGCCAAGTCGTGAACTGGATACGAGTTGGGCTCCTCTGGAGGGGGTCAGAGTTCGTGGGGTTTGGGTACAACAAATCATGCGAAGCGCCTGGCTTCTTCCTCCACTCGACTCCTTTTGTATGTATGTAAGTACCTCTCCGACCCCTCTTTTCTCTCCCTAAATCTTACGCAATTGTTGATTCCGCCCACACATGCCATCATCCAGCTGAGCGCACAGTGGGGCCATTTTATGAGGCTGACAGTGCCGTCTGGCGTCGGGATTATGACTGAAGTAAATTGAAATAGAGCTGAAAGCGCATTTGCAGCCACTATTTAAGTTATCCTTGCCACAAATGGCAAATGAACGTCCCACGTTTTAAGAGCATTATCCACTGCAGCAGCAGTTTCCATTTTCCTTTTTCGTCTTGCGTGCGCAAATGCGATTTTCATTGGAATTTTCCTCTTTATATAAGAAAATTATAAACGTTTGAAGTTTAAAGTTGTTTATTTCAGTGTTTACATATATTTTTATATTTAAACTCAATATGTAACTAGCTCAAACTCTATGATAGGAAGTGGAGTCTACAGCTGAAACTTACACTATATATATGTAGATAGACTGAATCTTTTGATCTTTCATCTTTCATCTTTGGCTCTGTAGTCTAACATTGTTGTTATTAAGCTCAAAAGGTTCCAATTCCTTTTATATCTATTATAATATTATATAGTTGGTAAATTCTCTGTCTGTCTTCGCAATAATATATTTATTGTATACACCAAAAGCAACATCCGAGTCTAAAGTGCGCCTTGCTTCCATACAGTATCCTGCTGTTATACTATTTCCTTTCTCTCCATGCCACAAGGTATCCTCCGTTCCCACTCTTTCTCCTTTCTTGCCTTCCATTCTGCGCCATTGCCACACCCACATTTTAATATCCATCCGCATTGTTTTCTTGTTGTTGTTGTTGTTGTTGTTGCTGTCTGTTATTTTGTGTGTGTAAAAAAATGCTTGCAACTGTTTGTTGCTTTTGTTTGTAATATTGTGTATGGTCGGCCGGCCGGAATTGTCATGTAAATGGGTTAAGTTGTGATACTAAATTGTTTTTACAAAGGCTTTTGCTTAGTTTTTAGCTTTATTGTTTTGACATGCTGTAAAATGAATGAATTTTCATTAAACACTTTTGCTGTCGTCTGACAGGCGACCCGAAACGCTTTTCCATCTCTCTTGATCCTTTTTTGCACATCCACACAACGGATTTTTCCATTTTGCCATTTTATTCATTAAAATTCAACAATTGCTGTTGGCCACAAAACAAGATAAGCAATATATGACATTGGCCTTTATTTATGGGATTTCTATTGTTTGTAAATTCAATTTGCATTGTAATTATTCGTTGGCATAAGGAATAGATACCCTGGAAAAATTGAGCAATCAACATATGAGCCTAATAATGTTGATATAAATATTAAGATTTTAGTTGTAACTTAGTTGTAAATAAGAATCATTTTCAATGCAAGTAACATATTTTTAAAACTAAAATAAACTTGATCATATTTTTAGTTGATTGTCAAACTTATCCAAAAAGTATCTTAGCTCAGTACAGAGTGTCTAGAGGCTTATTTCATATCAGTTTCTAGCATTCTCAGTTTGCTTCTTAACAGCTGAAAGAGTAGTTCTAAAAAAAAGGCACTTGAAAACCTCATTAAACTTTAAGTCTGACCTCGACTGCCGTGCTTAATTGCAAAACAAACTTTCCCATTCGACCAGGTTAGAGATAAAAGACTTTAGCACTGAGCACCATATGCAAATTGCATTTGGTAAAAAGCGGCGCCCAATATTCTTCCCAACGACATGCAAGCAAAGCAGAAACATTTCAAATTGGCCATTGAACTTTGATATCAGCAGCAACTGGCGAAATGCTTTTTAAAATGCTTGAACACGCGAACAAGCAACAGCCACGCCCACTTAAAATTGAAAAAGAAAAAAACAAGAGAAATAAAACATGGAAAAAAGAGGGAGGAAATCAAGAGAAACGCTACTAAATTAGCATATATTTGAAAGCTTATCAACATTTTTGTTTAATTAAATTTTGTACGGCAAGTTGTTCTAGAATGATGGGAAGAACCCTTTACTTGTACGCCCTTTACAGGGTATAGAAGCTTAAATGCAAGCATAACTTTCGCATGTTGCTTGCCTTCTCTCTCTCTCTCTCTTCTCTCTCTTCTCTCTCTCTTTGCCAGCTTCTAAGCCAAATGCATTCTGAGTGCTTTCGAGATTGCAGCTGCAAGTGCAAGTAATTAAATAAATACTTTGGCTTATGGTCGACTATGGTGCATTAGTAGCAAAAACCAAAATAATATATATGTATATAAATAACAAAATTATTGGCCATAGCTATGTTGCTGATATAGATATTTTACTATCTATCTACTATTTGTGGACATTTATATTTTGTCAGATTTTTCCACAACATAATTAATTCATTACAAGTTTACCTTCATTTAAATGTTTATCAATTAGTGGGTGTCTCGTCGGCACATGTAACACATAGTTTCTTATCTATTCGCAGTTATCAATGACTCCCCCAAACCTTCCACGACCACACAGCCTTTAGCTGTCATTATCTTTTCATCAGATACAATTATACAAAAAACAGCGCTGAAGTATAAATATTTACAGCGTTTGATGAATAGATTTGTATGCCATTTGCTTTTGCGTAAAGATATTTCCAATTCAATTAATGAGAAGTCTTTGCCCTACATATAAATATATCCTATCTAGTCTCATAGCATTATCTTCACTCTAGCAATTGGTTTACCAGCTGCGTTTCGCAAATGATGAAATGCTTTTTAATGCCTTTTTTTGTGCAAAGTTTGTGCCACAATCATTCAAATTTGAAATGACAGCTCTATTTTTTATACCTTTAAAAATATTATCCTTAACTGCGGTTACTTTTAAGCATATTTTATGATCGATACCTTAATGTATATTTAATTTTCTTCACTCTTTACAGCTGTGCTAAGCGCTAAAGAAAAAAAAAATGATGACCAGACCTGCAGTAAATGTAAGTAATTAAATTGTAAAAAATATAACAATATTTTATTTTAATTCGCTTTAGCAAATATTGCGTAGCCGTCACGTGTTTCTACCGCCCCGCCCAGAACAGCCGCCCACAGCGTAAAACAATCAGAAGTAGAGAAAACAAAGGTGGAAAAAACGCAGAAAAACTAAAAAAAATTTTAAGGAAAAAATGCGCGCAAGGCAAACAAGAAATAAAGCGAGAAAACTAAAGTCCGCAAAGGAAAAACATAATATTCAAAAGTTGCAGCCAAAACCAAACGAATGAAATCAAAATACCAAAGACGAGTTACACGACCAACACGCAAAAAACAATAACAGCAACAGCAACAACAACAACACCGAAACACAACAGCAACAGCAACAACAACAAATGCTTCTGCCACAGGCCAAAGAGACGAAAATGAATGGAAGCCTGAGCAACAAAATGGCGCTGGGCAAATCCATTAAAATGTACCTGACCATCTTCATAGCCACCACTTGCATCTACATGGTGCTCTATCAGTATCACATGTCCCGACAGCCCCTCGCCACCAATGAGGTTGTCAAGGTGAGTATCCAGTAGTCGACTGCCAGCCAGTAGTCGACTGAAAGTTCTAGATACATCTAGGTATCTGATAGATAGCACTGTTCGATAAGACCAAGCACCCAATCGGTTTCCAATGTTTCGTTTGCCCTTGACAAACTTTCAAATAAGTAGTCAAACGCACCAGACAATGACCAATAGATTCAGAGTTATGCATTCAAATAGACTTACACTTTCGGAATGCAAACATTCGCTCCATATATAAAGTAGTCGAATACTATAAGTATTTATAAGAAAAATGAATCAAATATTGCCTGCTTGACAGTTCAGTTTAAAAGAAGTATTATTTACATTAAATAAAGTAAGCAGAGCTCAAATCTCGCTGAGTAGATAAAGGATAGAAGGGAGAAGCGCAGCATAATGCGATATTTTATGTCAAACTTATAATTTGTATTTAAATCGATCAGGAAATGAAATAGAAGACTTGCAGAATATTATGAAGAATTCTTATATAGCTACTTAAGTACTAAGTACTTCTCTTATAACTTCTCGCTGCGCCTCTCTATTCGCTTCTCACTGCCAGCCAAACTTAAGCTGAAGCTGAGTTTAAAAAGTGCCAGATATGAACTTGAAAACTTACTTTAAAAATAAACTTTGCTTCTCTAAACGGTTCTCGCTGACAATCACTGTGATATCTGGATTATTCTAGCAGCTATATAAATGTTCCATACTACAAATAAGGCAAAAAGTTAATCAAGCATATAGTTTTAAAACGCAAACCTGTCAAGCATGCAATATTTGGAATATTCTATAGCGATTAGCTGCCTAGTTAGTTGGATTGTAGGACAAACTGTTTGTATCTATATATCATAATGCATCAACCTCATCTTACAATGTGTCTTTTGTTCTTACTCTATTTCTAACTGGAAAAAACATCATCAATGTGATAATACAAAAACAAAAAAACAATCAAAATTGATGTAGCAAGCCGAGAAATCATCATTATCATCATCGTCATACATCGCTTCATACTTTTGGGCGCCCATGTCCTCCTCCTCCATAAACACGACTATGGGACAGGGCCAGGGACAGGGATTGGTGCATGGTCCCAATGCCACAGACTCGTCCTCCTTCTCGACGGTTTCATTGCCACCATTGACAACATTGGGCGACAACAGCAAAAGCATCTCCACAACAACAACGACTACAACAACAACAACAGCAGCAGTGGCCAATGCTGCTGTCACTACAACATCAAAGCCAACTACAACAACAGCAACAACAACAACAACTCAAAAACGAAATACAACTACGTCCCAACCAAGCCACGCCCACAACTCAATGGGAATATCAACGGGCGCCGCTCATAAAATTCGTTCAACATTTGTGGCCGTCTCCGAACCCGTAAATACATACATCTTTATCTGTACCTTTACCTTTTACCAACCTTCAACCTTCACCACAACGAAACTAACTAGCTAATTAAATAACTAATTAGTTTTAAGTCACATTTTACATTTTGCATTTTGCATTTCATTTTGCTGACTGCTTTTCCCCGAGCAATCTTCAAAATTGCATTTACCAGCTTATCTGCATATTGTTGTTATTTGTATAAGTATGTAGTAGTGTAGTAGTACAGTAAGCATCCGCTACGTAAGTATCAGTTGAGTACATGTGTACGAGTATACCGCATGCATGGATAGTTAGTTACAAACATATGTATACATATATATATATATATACATATATTGTGCTTGTATCCTCTTTGAAATGAGAATTTTTGCACTTGCTACAATTTGCTGCAGCTGTCTGCTTCATTGACGCCATATTCGCTTTGGCCTTGTTTGTTTGTTTGTTTGCTTGTTCGTTCGTGTCTTTCTTTCTTTTACACATTTTCCAATTTTCTTAATTGCTTTTTTAAGTTGCCCGCCCGCCTGCAAGGCACAAGTGCGTTTCATTTTCATTGCAAGTGCGCCTGCGGGGGTCAACTCTAACACTAACACTAACACTAACACTAACACTAACACTAACACCCAACCCATACCCAGACCCATTATCCAACCCGTTACTTTGTAGTTTGAATGTCGCTGGCAAAGTTGAAAGTCTTATACATATAATAATTCGCTATGCAGTATTTAAATACTTAGTAAAAGTTCAATTTAGACGGAAAGCTTTCATAATTGGATATTGTTATTCAAATTGAATGGCTTTCTTTGATTTTCCACTAATCATATTCTTCAAATATATAAGCAAAAATGATGTATTTTTTGAGATTTTCATAAGAACATGTAGAACAAAACTAGATCACAAAACATGAACAAAATGGTCTCTGGATAAATCTTCAAAATTGGGTAAAACTTAAATGTACTCAATGAAAGTAGAGGAAAAACATTAGCAAAATGTCCTGGATCTTCAAAATCGGTTCAAAGTTATGATAGTATAAACTTTTCAAAGAAATAAAAAATAGTTTTACAGCTAAATTTTGGTTAATTTAGTCTTCAAATTTGAAAAAAAAGTAGATGAAAAATCATGAAAAAAGTTTGGCAAAGTTATGGGAGTTTCCAGTCTTCAAAGGGCAGTTCTAGGATCTCAAATAGCACTTTACACGCTAAAAATGTTTAATTACTGGTATGTTTTGAGACGGACATATATATATATATATACATATTCAAGTCCACTGTCTTATACTTGTGTACTTATTGTAATGCGATTGTGCGAAATGCTTTCAGACATCATTTATGTGCCTGTAAACATGTTTGATTGATTGATGATGTTTATGTGTCTGACCTTTTGCTAGTTGTGTGTAGTAAGCCTGACCAACTCATTAGCATTGTGAGCTAACAACTTGCGTTGCTCTGTTTGCCCAGTTAAGTCTGTTTGGAGTACGTATCTAAATCTATTGCTATTTCCATTTCCATTTCCATTTGTACTATGCCCATGCAGCTGCACTTTGCGGCTTGTTAGCTATTCAGTGTTTAGTGTTTAGTGTTCAGTATTCAGTATTCAGTATTCACTAATTGGCGCATAATATGGCGCAAATATGAATGGGCCTTCACTTAGCACTCAAATTGCCTTATTTGCTTAACCAAGTTGCGCACAAATTGCAAATCAGTTGGATGGTATTATGAGCTGGTTGCGTGGCTTTTTAGGTTAATCAGTTGCAATACATACATACTATACTATCAGATGGCAATCGCAGATTATAAATAATATGCAAACACAAAAGATACTCTATGCGAAATTTGCATGAGTCTAATTTGAAAATTGCGCATTGCACATTGAAACCTAAAAGCCCAAACCGCGTACAACAAAAAAGAAAACCAAAACCAAAACCAACCAGCAGGCTGAGGGGGCAGGATGGGGGATTGGGGATGGGTAGCCAGGGTGGTGATGATGATCCAGATTCTAAATGCATGCAAAATGCAAGCCAATTGAAAACGATTCGCGCATTTGTGGGCTGCTCTTAGTTAGCAGTTGTGTCTACGGATGCGCTACAGTCAATGTCAAAGGCAGGCTCCATTGGTTGAGTGTGATTGCGTATTTATATAATATTTATTGCCAGCAACTGATTTGATAGCAAAAAGCATAAAGAAAATCAGCTTTGAAGCAAGTTATATCAGTCAAAAGAAATGGAAGCAACTCAATAAGATGAACTAGTTCTAAAATTTGGTTAGTATTTTAGAACACAAATCGTTGCTTCATCTTAAATACAAAATATATATTTCTAAATTGCCTACATTCTCATATATACTTCTAATTCTTACCTTAAAGAAACTTTCCTTCTTCGAACTATACTTTGTATATGGTATAGAACAGCTTACTGGCAATTAAAATGCAGCTAGTGTGTGTGCTACTTTTTAGTCGCAACTACTTTGCATGCCACACCATTATTATTGTTATTGTTATTATAACTATTCTTGTTGTTGTTGTTGTTGTTCTCTTTGTATTTTTATTTTGAATTGCTTTCTTGCTGCTTCAGTGCCCTTTATTTATTTGAATGTCTATGTTTATTTTGCAAATAAATTTGAATGCAGTTTTGTGTGTCAACAATGTGGACAATTTGCAAAAGTGCACTGTGGCAACTATATTTATACGTATGTGTGTGTTTGAGTGTGTGTGTGTGTGTGTTTGAGTGTGTGTGGCATTTGAGTGGCCTGTTTAAAGCAGAGTAAGCAAGTAACCCGCGAGGGGACACGCAACTAAAGCCGGTCAACTAGTCAACTATTTAACTAGTTAACTGCTTGGCTGTGGATTAATTTGCATAATTGCTCATAAAACGGAACTCACGCCGCGTTACGCATGTAAACACAGATACACACTCACACACACGCACACACACTATCATAATGGACAATAGAGATACTCTTCGTGGCATTAGTTAATATCCCCCATACCACCGCATTTCGCAGCCGCCCTTGTACATCATCACGCCCACTTATCGCCGTCCGGAGCAGCTGGCGGAACTGACGCGACTTGGCTACACGCTGAAGCATGTGCTCAACCTGCTCTGGCTGGTCATCGAGGATGCGAACAGGACGAACCCGCTGGTCGCCCACACCCTCGACCGCATCGGTGTCCCCTACGAGTATCTGGTGGGTGAGTATTGTAACCCCTCCTCCTCTCGCCCCTGGCGCTATTAACGAGCTTACCTTTGGCACCCACACAGCACCCATGCCCGAGCAGTATAAGCTGACGAAGCGTGCCAAGCCCCGTGGCGTCTCCAATCGCAATCGGGGACTCGACTATCTGCGCGCCAATGCCACCGAGGGTGTCCTCTACTTTGCCGACGATGATAACACCTATGATATTAACATATTCGAGCAGGTGTGTTCTAGCTGAAAGGTCACAAGCCAACATCTTATTTATAAGCATAATAGTAGATGCACTCGCAGTGCTCGCTTTAAGCATATTCAGCTTGCATTTCATAATCTTGAGTATTCTTCTGGATTATATTGGGATGCTTTGAAAAATTATGCTCCTCTCTTGCATATTTTAAATAAACAAAAGAATATATATAACATTGAATAGCTATTAAATTGCTAAAGCTCTTAACTTTGCCTTTTGGTATGCTATAAAAATATATACTTCTCGATAACTTCGAGTAATAGATTTGCGGGTTCGAGAAGTTCGACTGCAACTTACTTGATTTAAATTAAAAAAATCTGTAAATTTAAGCAATCATTATTTAATAATTCTATATATTTCCATACAGATGCGATTTACCAAAAAGGTGTCGATGTGGCCAGTGGGTCTGGTGACCAAAACGGGCGTCAGCAGTCCAATAATACGTGAGGGCAAGCTGGATGGCTACTACGATGGCTGGATAGGTGGACGCAAGTATCCCGTGGACATGGCCGGCTTTGCAGTGAGCGTGAAGTTCCTGCACGAGCGGCCGCATGCGAAGATGCCCTTCAAGCCCGGCTACGAGGAGGATGGCTTTCTGCGCAGCCTGGCGCCGCTGCAGAACACTGAGATCGAGCTGCTGGCCGATGAGTGCCGAGAGGTGAGCGGGATTCAGCAGTTAATGTCTAACTAAACTAAACCTTATACATATATATATACTACTCACAGATACTCACGTGGCATACGCAGACGAAAAAGAATCCGGCCGCTCTGCCGTTCAACCTGACGAAGTTTGGCAACACGAATCTGGCGTTTATTGAGAAGCTGCTGGTGCGCCCGTAGGACGGTCCAAGTGTAGTTAGGCTTAGTTAGATATTAAATGCGATTACGAGTGTGTACGCAGCGAGTGAGCTCACAAAGTGTCCACGACTTTGACCAGTTGTACAGGTACAATCTTGTGTTTAAGTCGTCTCTTTATACCGACTATCATTAGTGCGCACAGAGTAAAGCCTGTAAATTATTAACCTAATCACAGAAATACAAATACACAGATACAGATACAGATACAGATAAAGATACAGATGGACGCATACATATGTACGTAACTTAGTTAGGCTCTAAGCGCACAAGTTTCTATACGATATTTGCAATCATGGCCAGCTTGATTTGACCCCAGCCGGCATAATTTACATAGCCTAAATGCAATTGCACAATATAGTATATAGTAAATATATATACATATATACCTTTTAGTATTGTATATTGATAATGTCCACGAACTATTTTGTAAATATTTGCAATACACGATCCAAGATGATAAACTTTTGATAAGCAACAAGTATTTAAGTGCATTACTTTATGAAAGACAACAGTATACATATTAAGCTTTAGTTCATAAGTTGCAATGTTTTCGCAAACCAATCATGATATTCGAACCACTTAATACATTGTACACCTATGGTTTCTGTTCCTAAACTACAATATGATTTCGTTTCAATTCTCAACTCAAATATAAGTTCATTCTCAATACTCTACATTTACTGTCTTCAACAGCTGATTTTTTGTTTGTAGTTTTGTTTTGCAATTACTTAAATTCCGTGCGAATTTCTAGTAACAATATAAATTGTGGCAATAGTTCAAGGCTCAGACAGCATATTGAGAACAAGGTGTGGGTCTAAAGGCGGCCAACTATTTGTTTCTACACAGAAGACATCCGAAATGTATACAAACAGCAGCTAAAATGTGGGCCGCAACCATTTCAATAATACATGTTGACACACTCGTTGCTCCAGGCCCCGGAACTGACAAACGAACAGACGGACGGACGGGCGGACGGACGGACAACCAGACAGACAGATAAAGAAGAGCTTGGTGATTTGGTCACATGGTCTGGGAGCTCGGGACTTAAATCGCGTGCCAACTGATACCGTGGGTAATGGCAATTGAACGTCCAAATAAGCAAAGGCTGCAAATAGTTTTGGGAAATTACCGAAAAGACAACAACACATTTGCGATAATGTTCTCGCTGATGGAATTCAATTACAAAAAGTGCAAATAGTTGCAGTAATACGTAAATAAAAGAAAATGTAATGGCATACGAATATCTGCACAATTATTTGTAGCTTAGTTTCATATATATATGTTGTTAAAAACACATCCACTTTAAGTATGAGTTCCAAAGATTGTGCACAACAACTATGTAAATATAAAATTAACAATTTACTGACAAAGATGACAAAATGGTATTATGTAATAAAAATTTCTACAATTTATACAATTACGCATACATACATACTTATTAAGTATTTATGTACGAGTATTAACGATATTTAGTTAGGAACGTAACCAAAATCTTTAAAAAGTAATTATAAACTAATCTCAAGGGTAAATCTTCGTGAATTGTTATGGCAACAAACTAAAATATTCTTATAAATTCTTTAAAGCATACTATATATTAAAAAAAAACAAATATTCTTGACTATTTCAACTCAAAATACAATTACAAAACCAATCTACAATTACGAGTAAACTATTCTCTTATTCAGCAATACAAAGAAAAGAAAAGAAAAGAAAAGAAAAAACAGATTATTTAATAAACAAACTTGAAAAACTGATAAATGGATAACAAGGAACTTCAATCATTTTTGTGCAAACAACAACCTTTAATAAAATGATAAACATTTCTTAATATGTTCTAAAATAAATTCGAATTTCTTGGGTGCCTAAAAAGTTTTTCCTTCAAGCGGATCAGTAAAATGTATTTATATTCAAAGTATATTTTAAAGCATACTTTTTGTATATAATTTTGAAATCTGTCTATGATATTCAAGCCTTATCAATTTAGTCCTCCACCAAGAAAAAGAAACTCTCAGTTAGATAGCTTGAACATTTATTAAAATTAAACATATTTTATTTGACAATTTACGATTGGCTTTTGCCCAATTTGGAGTGCATTTGAAATTTTCCGAGCGTGTTGGTGTGTTTATTTGTTTTTCATTTCTTTGCAGTTTTCTTTCAGATTTCTTCTAGTGGCTCCAGGTGGCAACTTCTTTGAGTTCCTGCAGTCGCGCTTTGTGCATAGAGAGAGGCCTCAGTAACATTAGAAACAGACATATTTGTGAAAATTCCAAGGGTTTTCAGACAAATGTGTCAGTTGTTTTTCTAAAAGTTTTCTTTTTTATGATACTCGCAATATTTTACGTGTATTTACCATCGCTGTTTGGGAATTTTGTTTCGAAACTTTGTTCAAATTTGTAATTTAATTTATCTTTTTAAAATACCCGTTTCATATTTTCGAGCAGAGCTCTGAGACAGCAACAGTAGAATTCATCTAATTGAACTAAGTGCAGTATATGTTTCTAAACAATTTGTGCATGGTTTTGTTTTTAGCTAGAAAGCTTACAAATAATGGCACTAATTGTAGCTAAGTATTTATATTATTATAGATAATGTCAGGACAAATAGTTGCTATTGAATACTTCTTAAGATATGACATATTTTCAAAAGCAAATTGAGTTGAGATTAGGAATAAGTTCCCTTGGAAACTAACACGACGCATAATAGTAAGGTAAGTATAAACAATAACACATTCAATTGAGCTAATAAATTAAAATTTTCTAAAACAAATAATACTTTTAGTCAAGCTCTACTACACATTATTTTAATGGTGAAACTACTTTAAAATATAAATTTGAACAAAATGAAAATGAAACGAGTTAATCACTTTTTCACATATTCTTCCGATTTCATCACCTATAGATAAGCAGATAAGTTTGTAAGAATAATTTGAATTTGTGATATTACCCAGTTTTAGTTGGTTCGTTTGCTACTGTAAGAACTTACTTGAATGTGGATGTGAAGAGGTATCGTCGACATCTGATTCTTGATGATTAGGAGTACTCGTGTAGAGTAGTATTGGTCATTCGCCAAGAAAGTCGATTTATATCATAGATCAAGAGACAACATAACAAGCTGACAGGCTACAATGAGTGGATGAATATTTATGAATGTGAACTAATCTGAAGTATTGCAACATAAGGTATAGGGATTAGGATCGAATGTTAGTTTCCTATTCGGTTTGCTATTCTCTGTACTGTACTGTACTGCATTGTACTACTGTGTGGTACTAAAAAGATAACTCAACATCGATGGCTGCACGTGAAAGCTTATAGTTGCCTCTTCCCACTTGGTATGAATCAAACGCTGCAATGGCGTGTTGAGCGTTGACTCCTCCTTGGCGACCACATCGTTGCCAGCGCTAGCGCCACTAGCAGCACCACCAACACCGCCGCTAGCGCCAGCCACACCAACACCGGCAGCAGCACCTCCGGCCGTTAGGGCCTCGTCCTTGGCCTGCTTGCCCGCCAGCGAGGTACTCTCCGGTGTGATCGGTTGTCGCTCCAACATGACCAATGCCTGCTCATTGTAGGTGCGGTTGTCGATGGTCATCAGTATCTGATGGCCCGAACAGCTGTAGTAGTTCACATCGAAGCGCGACTCCGCGTGGTAGTTGCGCAGCAGATCCGGATTCCGATTGAAGATGACGCCGTAGTGGCCCGTGCAGCTGGTTATCCAAATCGGATAGTTGGGCGTCTTCAAGCGCGAACCGGGCTGTCGGGACTGATTAACAGCAGCCTGCGGGTAAATATAATAGGTATTATTCATTTTAATAAATATTATAAATGTCTTTAAGCATTGCAATATTTTAAATAAGGCAGATTACTTGATTACATAAGATTTTTCCTGAATTAAATATGGTTTCCGCTTATATTAAAGCTTAAGAACTTTAAAGTAGATTTTATGCGCTAACAAAATAAGGATTTAATTTGTTAAATTATTTTAGGGTTTAGTTTTCTTCAAAAATATAAATATTTAAATAATGTAATTCCCATTTATTGCTAATATTTAATGATTGGCAAGACATGTTTTCTATAATATGGAAATGTTTTCTACATAACTATATTATTTATATGTATTTTTTGTTGTTGACTTATAATACTCACGCTGGCGGACTCTATGTCCCAGAGCAGCAGTCCGATCATGCAGCGCTTCAAAACTCCATACTGTGGCACTGCCTGCAATTGAATGGAATCTCAATCTCAATGATAAACTGAAAGATGTGCCATGGATGATTATGCCACACGCACATAGCTGTTCTCGTCGCCCACATTGATAACACCATTGTGGATATAGGGCGTGGCACGGCCTGTCAAGAGCAAGGTGACTATCATCAGGGAGCCCTCCTCGTGGTTGCTCATTGTAAGAGGCGATGACTTCGACGAGTCCAAATCCGTGCGCACTCTGCATTTATGCATCGAAATGATTTGGAGAAAAGCAGATCGTTATGGTTATAGAAGGTATAAAGTTCAATGCTAAAAATGAAAGACACTCGTTTCAGCTGAAATCTTACTTTCCCATCGAGCGTGTGAGTACAGCGCTATAGAGGAACAGCAAAGTGCCCGGCGTATCCTCTTCTGTAAACTTTTAGACCGGATTAGGCAAATATCAAAGAAATATATCATATCATACAGAAATCGCAACAAGCTCAGCTTGCGACAATTTGTGTTACTTCAGTTCTTACGTATTTGAAATTTCGCTTCAGAAAGTGTTCCAGCTCCTCGTTGGGCGACAGTGTAAAGGAATAAAGCTGTAAAGGACATTTGAATGTGACACAGGATAATAATTAAATCGACCAATTGGTTCAACAATTCCCAAACTTGAGAAATCGCTTATTTAAATTTAATTATTGGTCTTCATATTTTGGAAATCAAAGAAGTTTACCATTAAGAAGTTCTACTCTACATAAAAGAATCCCGTTTTTAATGGATTTAATATTCCGTAAGACTCGAAAACTTTGCGACGCTTTTCGCAAAGTTAAAGCCACAAATTTTCATATTTGAAATAGTGCAGCAAAGAAATCAATAGGAAATGGATTATGCAATAGCTCAATGGGACTCACCTTCTCGGTCACCGTGTCGTGAAAGTAGCTGGCACTGTGATCCACAAACACCTCATCCTCCGAGGGCAGCACCATGGTAACCTTGCCCTTGTCCGAAATGGTGCGCAGTATCTCGACCAGGGCGCTGAAGAGTGCATCCCGCTGCATATCCGCGTTGGCCAGCAGCGGACTGAAAGAAGCACACTCAGATTAGCTCGGCCGTGGGATGTATCCTTAGCATTCGTAACGCACTCAGTCGTGCCGGCCGAACGGCTAGTCTTGCGGGCAAAGAGCAAATACTTCAGAATGAATCCCTGCACCACGGACAGCAGACCACGCGTCGCATTCCGTGGACAGCGCAGACCGTAGGCCAGCTCCTCCTTGGGCGCTGCTCCAAAGACAAAGGACGTCTGCAGCCACTCGGCTCGCATGGGAATGGCAGCGGTGCCAAAGACCAGTTTGCGCAGCTCCTAAAGTCAGAGATCACGTATTGGGATTACGTTTGGCAAAGGATCAGCGTTTACCGTTGCCAGCTCAGTGGTTATGGGCGTGCCGCCCTGTGTGGTAAACTCCTTGTTCATTGCTAATTGGGCACCGTGTGCTAGCTATCCTATCCTATCCGCTTTTCCGCTTTTCCGCTTTCAGCTAATTTCGATTTCCGCTCGAGACCTTTGCTCCGTTGCGCGACTTGTCTGCAAGTGTTCCAGCGAACTGGTTGCCCCGGCTGCTTATAGAGCTGGCTCGAGGGTTAGCTTCTGCTGACTGCCGCCAGACAGCCGACATTTCAGGCGTTTCACACTTCAGCGTTGATTTTTAATTTCATATTTAGTCGTGGGCCCAGCAACAACAACAGCAACATCAACATCAACACGTCACCAACAATGGGCGAGGTAAGCTAAAAAGCCAACTTATAAACTTATACAAATCCGAGAAATCCACGAAGAAACATATTGATTCTCTAAACCAGCTTGCATACTTTGATAGATTTTTTAAAAAATACTTTATTTATTTTCAATCAGTAATAATCAATTTCTACACAATGTTTAAAAAAAAAAGATATAGTCGTCCGATACTGCTGGTTCCGACCAATGTTCTGTGCATTTTAATAATAAGTGTCTGTGCAAAGTTTCATCGCGATAGCTCAAAAACTCAAGGACTAGATCCCATACATACAGACAGACAGACGGACATGGCTAGATTAATTTGTTTTGTCATTCTAAGCATACTGGCATTAACTTTTGGGGGTCTCAGACGCTTCCTTCTATGCGTTAGAAACTTCAGCACAAACTTAATATACGATTTTCTTCGAAAAGAGTATAAACAACTTTTTAGCGATTTAAAAATCAAATTATGTCGTTTGATTTCGATTTGCTAAAAGTTAAGCAAACTTATATAAAAAAAAATCGTCGGAAGACCATGATTAGTTATAATAATATGAGACTAAACTATAAAATATTTAATAATTGCCATCTTTCTTTGCAGGTGTACATTTTAATCTTCAAGGACATCTCTAGAAACGGATCCATTGCCTGGCTACCAAGATGATGTTATACGGACAACCACCAAAAAAACTCACCAAAAAATACTGGAAAATTTTAAGTTCCTCAGACGCAACAACGTCACCATTTTTAATGTCATCAAGCAAATAAATAATTTACTTAGTTAATTTAAAAGAATTTGCTTTATTTCCATTTATTAAAATTTATTATAAGAATGTATTTAAGAATAAAATATTACATTTCATTTATAATTACAATTATTTTTTGATAAATTCGGTTATTTGTACAAATATACCTTATATAGTGAATAAATGAAAATACAAACCAAGAAACTATGTTTTTCTTTTTAAAGTACCAGGCGCACAGAATCAGGCAGATGGATGATGATTTTTCTGTTTTAAATTTTAGCGCGACCTTGAATGAGAAGTAAATTTTTAGGGTGTCTGAAGCAGCAGATCTGCTTTGCCAAATGCTGTTTTTCGTCAGAAAGTACCAGGCGCACATAATTCAGCAGATGAACGATGATTTTTCTGTTTTTAATTTTAGCATGACCTTGAGGGAGAATTTCCCTTTGAGAGAAAATTTCCCTACACTCAGAGCTCGGCTTGCTTAGATTTTCTGTGTGCAGTTGTCAGTGTTCGTATTTGTCTCGAGCAAAGGCCAATTTCGTATGTTTCTCTGGTCGAAGTACCAGGCGCACAGAAATCAGCAGATAGACGACGAATTTTTCGTTTTTAATTTTTGCTTGACCTTGAGGGAAAAGAGCAAATAACCCTGAGTAGAACTTCTGAGCATGGCTCTCAGCTCTAAACTAATACATTCAAATAAAAAACGTTGATTTTTGATAAATGGTTTATTTTCTTCTTTTATTCTACAAATGTGTATAAATATATATATTTTTCTTAACTATAAATATAGTATATTTTGTATTATCCAATATTACAATATTTATATAAAAAGCAATGTTTTAAGTTTACTTATTAAGCTAAGATGTTGCTGCTTTCTTGTCAGTTGATTGTTGTTTTGTGTTTGTTGTTATTGTTGTGTTTGTTGTTGTGTATGTTGTTGTTGTTGTGTTTGTTGTTGTTGTTGTGTTTGCTGTTGTTGTTGATGTTGTTGTTGTTGATGTTGTTGTTGTTGATGATGATGATGATGATGATGATGATGATGATAATAATAATGATGATGATGATGATGATGATGATGATGATGATGATGATGATGATGATGATGATGATGATAATAATAATAATGATGATGATGATGATTAATAATTATTATTAATAGGTGAACTAACTATATAGTATTTTACAAAAACCATAGTCAAACTAAATGTAGCTATTATTCGTAAAATGTTAGTTTAGCCCCACTGTACAGCTTGACTCGGGCTTAGAGGACTTGGCTCGCTTGTCTGTCAGTCAACGAAAGTAACTTTAAATGAAATTGAATTGAATTTAGTTCTGTGTGCACCACACGATACCTGATATACTCGACGTATGTATGTATGTATGTATAAAGGTATGTAAGTTTGGCAGAAGTAGTGAAAGTTGGTGGGGCGCTCATCACTGGCTCAAATCGTGCATATGTTGGGGCGCCAAGATTTTTGGCATGTTGAAGTCTGCCATGGCGCCCCACACAACCGGAAATATGTAGTTGTTGACGCCCATTTGTGCCTATTTCGTTGCAGCAATATGTGTGTTACTTGCTAGACGCTAATACTCCTTATTTCAAGGATGCGAGTCGTTCCGCATATCGGTCATTAGTTGTTCATTACATGTCCTTAAGTCTAAGGTCAGCATTAACAAAAACACTAACAAACCCAGATACATAACGAAGCATTAATTTTTCCATACAAAAGACTTCATTTACAGGGTATGCAAAGCTGGATTACATTTATACATTTCGCTAATCTGCCAGAAAGCATATCGATTTGTTCTTTTGGGGCTCCTAAGTGGCAGTGAATGTTGGTTAGCAATAACCGTTTGATTGAGCCGACCTTGGCAAAGTGTGCTGCAATTTAATTAAAATACATCGACTTTAGATGCCTCGTCCAATGATATACATATGTCCATTACATTAGAAGCTTCAACTGGTTTTTATTACTGTACAAATTTGGAATATAGTTTGCTGACAGTACACGAATCACAATCATTTAACATGACATGCAAGTTAGACAAAAAATTTAAACATTACGTATTAAACAGCAGATGCAAAAATGGGCTAGTCAAAGTAAGGAAGCCTTTGGCTCATGGGCAAATATGTAGAATATGCAGTGCATCATAGCTTATTTTGTGCAGTTTTAAAAATGCATAGGTTCTCTTTATCTTTAAGTTATCTGCACGGAATAAGCTGTGAGCCACTACAACATTTATATAGAGCGCTAGCTAATGCAACATTTGCTGATCCTGTTGCAGAGTGTCTCGCATAAATGTCCTGGCCGATGACGGTGCGCGTCCCACTAGATACAGCAAACTAAAATAGCAGTCAATCAGCCGCAATCGAAAAGCAGACGCCCACAAGCAGTACTCAAAGTGGAAGCGACGGTACAACCAGCGCAAGTACTGCACCGGCGACCTATCGCTGTGCTGGTAGAGACAACGCTGGGCGTAGCGGGCCATCACACGTGCACGGTTCACCACATCGCCATGAAGGTTGCCAATGGCGCGCACAGTATTCAGATTGCGACTGTAAGAGCAGATGCATAAATTATAATGATTGGGTTAATTCGTTTGCAGCCAGGCACTCACACGACAAACAGCAGGCTGCGCGGCATTTCTTTGAGCGTGCTCATGATGATGTCAAAGTTCTCCCTGGCCACCTTCTGTGCATAGTCGATGTCCTCTTGGGTCAGCTTGCTGCGCAGATGGCCACTCTCCAATATCACAGGCTGCTGGAAGAGCACGGCACCAAACTTCATGTAATCGACAACTTGCATCTTTTCCGCAGCAGCCTTCATCTTTGCCTCGTCGCGCAGCACGGTAGCCTCCCAGAATTCACACAGCGGGACGCGCACCGTAGCCGGCAGCTCCTCGTACAGTCCGTGATCCAGTATTACGATATCCGCTTTGCCAGTTCGCGTATTCTTACGCACAAATACTAAGAGTGAGATGGTAAGCTTTCGCTTGAGGCTATCGAATAAACTCTTTGGTTACCCACTGTTGCCGGGATGCGGATCCGCGTGCACAAATCCCGTGTGAAAGATTTGTTCGGAAAACAAATTGAATAGCTTCACGTCAATGTCAACTATGCTCAGATTTTGCGCCTTAATGCCCTCCAAGTTACTGATCTTCAGGCCTTCCATCCATTCCATGGTGAGCACTCGCTGAAGTACATTTACTTTAAAGAGAGCATTCACATTGAATATAGTGAGAACTCACCGTCTTGGTGTGGGGCCAATAGATCTTGGGCACATGCACGTAGCTTAGTTTCTTCAAATCCTTGGCGCATCGCTCGGCGTTTCGGCCCTCGTGCTTGAAATCGAGCTCATGCATAAGATTCTTGCGCAGATCGTTTAGGATCCAACCGAAATTGTAGTCCTTGAATATGAGCTCGATAATATCCTGCAGAAAGATAATGGTCGCCAGGTCGCTGATGAAGCGCTTCTGCAGGTCATTGTACTGCACCTTGACCGCCACCTGCTCCCCGCTCGGCAGCTTAGCCTTGAACACCTGCGCCAAGCTGGCGGCCGCAATAGGCTTGTAATCGAACTCCTCATAGATTTCCTCGGGCAGCTGACCAAAATCCGAACGGAACACTTTCTGTATGTCGGCCTTAGAGGTCGGCAGACATTGGTCCTGCAGCTTCGACAACGTGCTGGTGTACTCAATCGGCAATATGTGGTTAATGGCCGCAAATCCTTGACCCACCTTGATGTACAGGCCACCATTTAGCAGGCACGTTTCCAACAGTCGTTCAGCGCTTGTTTTATGCAGCATTTTAATCTTGGTCTCATACTCCGGATCCCGCTCACTCAGTTCCAGATAGTCGATAGCTATCAGTACGGCCGTTTTCACAGAGCGCACGAAACGCACCGACGAGCCGCAGTAGGTGAAATCGTTGACAATTCCATCGTACCCAATAGCGCCAGCTCCAGCCATAAGAAAACCCAACCGCACAAAGGGCACATTCGTCCATCTGCGTTGGAGCGTACTCTGCTGCGCAGTGGAGCGACTGCTATGGAACTGCCCACTCCTGGATAGTTGCCTGTTGACAAAGCCAAAAAGCCGTCGCAGCTGCTGTTTGTGTACATCATATTAATTTATTTGTTTTTATATGTACATATATCATACGCACTTACAGGTGCTCGTTGCATTTTCACGCAGTTTGTTGTTAAAATTGGTGAACAGCTGTTTACATTACAGCTGATCCACCATCAGATGTGAGCAGTATCACCATAAATATAAGCTCTAGTGTTGATAAAAAGCCAGAAAGGGACGACAAAAATGTTTGATCCTAAAAAATTCAAATATTTAGTATTTACTATGTATTAATAAACTGTTTTGCTAATTAAATGTTAATTGGTCGTTGAAACAGTAATTCAACGCTATCCACTTTGGTACATTTGTACCTCATGTGACGACTGTTCTCCTTGTTTCTGAACAGTCTGGCAGCTTTTATTGTCATCGATGTATGGAAACTTATCGAAACTAGCCGGAATTACCTAGAGTTGTCGGCTCTCAAGTAAAAACAAATTATTTTAATAAAGTGTAATTTAATATGAGCAGCATAATAAGCTATGTGCTTTAAACGCATAATTGAGCTATAAATAATATGCTTCTTATCTTAGATCGGTAAATAATACCAACAGCTGTTTCCATAGCTGCCACTGCATTAGGCGACAACCCTAGCATTCTGTATACGAACGCCGCTTTGTTTGTTTCGCCGACAGCCGACATCTCAAGTTCTTTTTATAGCGTGCAACTAAAACAAAAACGATTTGTTTACCTTAGCGACAGATAACAAGGAAGCGCCTGCATCGCACGACTACAGTGAGTGCCACACCCCAGCCGCAATGTCCGGCACCATACTAGAAAATCTGAGCGGCCGCAAGCTGTCCATATTGGTTACCAGCTTGATGCTATGTCAAGTGGCTTGCTTCCTGATGGGCGGCCTGTACGCACCTGTGCCCGCCGGACATCAGACCGTCGTGGGCATCAAGTGTCGTGACGTGCCCGGCCGTCAGAACGACACCAGCTTTTTTCTGTATTCGCGCGGTAACGGCGCCTGCAAATCTGTGCAGGACATTGACATCGAGCAAGACGAACTGAAGATGGCCAATCAGTTGGTATACGTGTTCCAAATGCCGCTGCCACGCGACAATCGTACGCTGGACTACTCGCGCTGGCAACAGAATCTCATTGGGGTGCTGCAGGTGGACATTGCGTACGATTCGTCTTCGGAGCTGCGCGAGCCACCCAAAGAACTCCAGCTGACCATTGACACACGGCTCGCGTATCGCAACAAGAAGAACGCTGACACGGACTGGAAGCTGTATGCGCACAGCGTGGAGCAGCGCTACCTGGACTGTCATGCCTCGCACGTTGGTCTGCTGGAGACGCTTTACACTTGCGACATAATACCGCTGTTCGAGCTGGGCGCCCTGCATCACAACTTCTATCTGCTCAATTTGCGCTTTCCCATGGATACGCCCAAGCAAATGAATCTGCAGTTTGGTCACATGCACGATCTCACACTTACCGCCATACACCAGAATGGCGGCTTTACCCAGGTCTGGCTGCTACTAAAGACGCTGCTCTTCCCATTTGTGGTTGGCATCATGGTCTGGTTCTGGCATCGTGTTCACATACTCCAGCGTTCGCCGGCACTGCTCGAGTACATGCTGCTCTATTTGGGCGGTGCGCTGAGCTTCCTGAATCTCCCTCTGGAATATCTGACACTGGGCGTTGAGATGCCGTATATGCTGCTGCTGAGCGATGTGCGCCAGGGCATCTTCTATGCCATGCTGCTGTCCTTCTGGCTAGTCTTTGCCGGCGAGCATATGCTCATACAGGACTCGCCCAACAAGTCAACCATACGCTCGCGCTACTGGAAGCATCTCTCTGCCGTCGTTGTCGGCTGCATTTCGCTCTTCGTCTTCGATATCTGCGAGCGCGGTGTGCAGCTGCGCAATCCGTTCTACTCCATCTGGACAACGCCGCTGGGTGCCAAAGTGGCAATGAGTTTCATTGTTCTAGCTGGCGTTTCGGCTGCCATCTATTTCCTCTTCCTGTGCTTCATGGTCTGGAAGGTGTTCAAGGATATTGGCGATAAGCGCACCTCATTGCCATCCATGTCACAGGCACGACGTCTGCACTACGAGGGTGAGTTGAATTCTCTTTTATTTACTTGTTCATAAGGTGTCTTGAAAGAAATTCATATTTTGACGAGGTGCGTTAAAAATCTGTTCTTGCCTAATTATATTTTCAATTCCACACGGTGTCAAATTTTAAGAATTCAAAAATTTGTTAAAAGTCATTTTCCAATGTTATTTAGAACAGTAGGCGAATATTGTCTCTACATTATATCAAGGTGTAATATTAACTTGATCCAGTCAACTCTCAGTAATTTCGAAGGCAAGCATATAAATTGAAAAAAAAGATTAAAACAAAATGGTTCGCACCGATCCGGAAGCTTCAATGGATCAACCGCAGTATGCGTGCTTCTTCTGCGTGATGGGGGTCACCTCAGCTATTGTATTTACGGCGCTGGGCGCCGCCTATGGAACAGCCAAGTCTGGCTTGGGCATTGCCGCGATGTCTGTGAAGCATCCGGAGTTGATAATGAAGGCCATCATACCGGTCGTTATGGCTGGCATCATTGCCATCTACGGCCTGGTCGTCTCAGTTCTGCTGGCCGGTTCGCTGTCCCAGCTGTACAACAGCTACAGGGCCTTCCTCAATCTTGGCGCTGGAATTGCTGTGGGTCTATCGGGCATGGCTTCCGGCTTTGCCATTGGAATTGTGGGTGATGCTGGTGTTCGGGCTGCTGCACTGCAGCCGAAACTCTTCGTTGGCATCGTTTTGATACTGATCTTTGCCGAAGTGCTGGGCCTATATGGCCTGATTGTGGCCATCTATCTGTTCACCAAGTGAATTAATGTTAATTCCGTTTATTATGAGTTTGCAGTTAATATAATACATGTTATGCTCTAACACTTGATCTGGTATTTTGATGGACACAATGGTTTTTCTTGTAGGTCTCATCTATCGCTTCAAATTCCTGATGCTGGCCACTCTGCTGTGCGCTGGCTTAACCGTCGCCGGCTTTATCATGGGCCAAATGGCGGAGGGGCACTGGAAATGGAATGAGGACATTGAAATTCAGCTGACCTCGGCCTTTCTCACTGGCGTCTATGGCATGTGGAACATCTATATCTTTGCGCTGATCATATTGTACGCGCCCAGTCACAAACAATGGCCGACAATGCGTCACAGCGACGAGACGACACAGTCCAATGAGAATATAGTCGCTTCCGCCGCCAGCGAGGAGATCGAATTCAGCAATCTGCCCTCCGACTCGAATCCCAGCGAAATATCATCGCTCACATCCTTTACGCGCAAGGTGGCCTTCGATTAGAGGGAGATCGAATATTTATGTTGTGTGCCAAACTATTTCTAAGATTAGCTTTTGGCGGCCAGGGATCGCTACACATTTTAACGCTTAAAGTGTTTGCGCGTGTTTTCAATTAGTATTACAATTACCGGAAACATTTCTTGCCTAGTTTTTGCATTTTACATATACACTTATTATTATATTTATATAACTTATATCAGCATTCAATAATGTATTTTTATAGATTTTTCTCTGCATGCTCAAAGGTTTATTAACTGATATTTGTAGTAATCGTGTGTACTTATTTATATATGTGTCTGTATGCCTCGGCAGTATTATATATATGGAAAACTTTTTAACTAGCCAGTAAGACTCAATTAACGGAAACTTCTTCAGGTGCTTAGGGTTGCATGCACAACATTTGAATACAAACACTAAAGATATACATACAACCAATGCACAATTTTGTAACTGTCAACGTAGAGCAATTTCTCACTCCAGTAGCAATGCAATGAATAAATAAAAGCAATATTTAAATGCCCAAATTTATGTTATGGAAGACAAATGCAATTGTTGCATTACCAAATAATCCGCTGCGGCTTGCGATAGTTTTGCCAATAGAAGACCTTTGTAAAGTACACATAGAACGTGACGACGTTCAGCAGTAGATGCACGCCCAGCTCCAGCCACTCGGCGAAGCCCTTGCGTACCGGTCGTGTATGCAGCCGGAAGAGCACATATGGCACCAGGAAATAACGCAGCTCCAGCAAACGCTGGAAGCATAAGACCAGCACCAAGGAGAGCGCAAACATCAACTTGAAGTAATCGGGCATATGTTGCAGTCCGAGGTAGAGTATCGTTAGAGCGAGTAGGTATATCGGCGCCATGGCATAGCGGAACCACCAGAAACGGCCGTACAGACGGCTCCACACGTAAAAGGTGTAGTGCCGATTGTCGGCTAGCAAATATGGATGCACCACGGTATTGAAGTGCACCACTATCGCAATGATCAGTACCCCCATCAATGACAGCAGCTTATGACGTCGCAGCAGAGCTAATGCTGGACGGAATTGATGCAACGTATTGGAGATGCCAAAGCCGGCCGCAAATATGGCAAAATAGAAGATCTGCGGTAAATGCAGCGAAGCCTCGTGAGCGCTCTTGTCGCCCA
Source organism: Drosophila flavopinicola (assembly GCA_035042425.1). Lineage (NCBI taxonomy): Eukaryota > Metazoa > Arthropoda > Insecta > Diptera > Drosophilidae > Drosophila > Drosophila flavopinicola. The sequence goes on along the minus strand of JAWNLL010000452.1, from coordinate 8,584,939 downwards.
CCACAATGGAGCCATTGATGCAGATGAATCCAATGAAGGGCAGTATGATGGAGGCGTAGAAGCAGCACTTAGCCAAAATACGTAAAATACAGTCGCACAGCACTCGCGGATTGCCAAACAGCAGCCGCCAAAGCTGTAAGCGAAACTCGTTAATGCATATAGATTTGGCATATATAAATCTGTGCGCACCACGCTGCCAAAGAGTCGAAGCTGCTGCTTACTTCCTTGACGCGTCTTGGCGCACTGCTGCACTAACGTTTGCAGAACGGTGATGCCGCAGCACATGCACACCCAAACGATGTTCGTCTGGCGCATCAGCACACTGGCCGCACCGCAAACGGCAGCCGGCAGATGAGCCTCTTGCTGCCAGTAGTTGAAGAACAACAGCACCATGGTCAGTGCCAGCGTATCCGTGTAGTATAGATGACTGAAGAAATACAAGGGTGGCAGAACCGACAGCGTTATTGCCTCGTGCGCCGCATACGCATTGCCACCAATGCCTCCCAGAGCTCGACGGCGTATCTTGTACATCAGCAGAATGTTGATGCCCGCTCCGGCCAAGCTGAGCAGGCGTAGACCCGTAACCGTGCAAAAGTTAAACGGATGCAGTACCAGGGCAATAAAGTACAAGCCGGGAAAGGTGGTGATTTTGTTGTCCCACTGAAATAATTGCATATGCTAGTTGAGTAACGGTTGTCATGGCGACATCTTGCTGCCGCATACCACATCGAATTGCTTGCGGCAGAAGGCCAAGCCCTGTGGGATGTGAAACTCCTCGTCGATTATGTAGTCGGCGGTGCCATTGACACGTAGAAACAGCGGCAGCGAGTACAGCACAAACCCAACGGGCAGTACTAGTTTCCACGAAACCTGCATGCTCAGACGTCCACTTAACCACTTAGAGTGATTGGGATTCTTTGTCTACTTTTTGTTTATTTTCGGACTGAGACGCCGGCACCATCTACAGACTGCTATCGGCCTATGACATCGATATTTCGGTATTTTAATATACCATGCTGTAAATATACCAAAATATTTATCGTATGACAGGGTTGTTATAATGTGTAAATATTGACGACAGAAAAGTTATTTGAAATTATTTATTTCTCTCGTTTTCCACAATGAGTGGAAATCAGCGACGCCTGCAGGTGTTTTCCAGAGCCGAAAAACTGGCATTAATCAAGGCTGTACAAAAGAAGAGGCTCATTTGGGATTCATCATATCCAATGCATACAGATCTGCCAACTATAAATCAAGCTTGGAGGGACGTCGCTCAACAGCTGAAAAAGGATGGTAAGAAGTATATCATACTGAATTGACTTTATTTGAATAATATTACTGCATCAATTGCATGTTAGTTACCCTCTGCCGCATGAGCTTTAGGCTATTACGCGAAAACTACCGCAACTATTCGAAACGCATGAAAATGTGCGGAGCAGCTGGAGATCCTTTAAGCAGCGAGGAAGATATCCAAATCGATTTGGAGTTTGGCGAACGCATGTCTTTTCTTTCCGATGTTTGTGTGAGACGCAAGTAAGACTTGCAACTTACCGTATCGTAAATAGGTTTGATGCATACTTATGTTCTCTACTTTACAGGATTTGCCGAAAGGCTTTAAAAGCAGCGAGTCATAGGGATAACGAATCCTGTAGCCATAATTCTTTTCAATCACAGGACGTCGACTGGCCAGAAGATATTACAGCCAATTATTTGACAGCGAAACAATCTTCCATACAGCTGCCGGAAGTTTCTATAGACGAGGAGGAAGAAAAATACAGCAGCATCTTGTTGGTAAATAATTGTCAATATCCATTCCATGCCTTAATTATAAATTGCTCCATTTCAGAAATCAGAAATCAATCCTCCGGAAGCTGATGGTCAATTTACAATTAATTCAGCAGCTGCACATTCTTCGACTCAACTTCCAGTTTCGAGTTCTGATGATGAACAAACATCGAATATTTACTTTTGCGTAAGTTTAGTTTACTGTTCCCATATTATATAAAACTTAAGAGCTACATTTATAGGCAAAGCATTGTAAAAACAAATGTATGGTAGCACCACTACTCGCCAAAATGATGCAACAACAAAAGGCGAAGCCAGAACCGACTTTGCAACATCCGGAAGTATACGCATTCTGGGACAGTATTATAAAGGAGATACCCTCCGAGGCATTGCCCGAAATCAAGTTTGAAGTGACGGCATTACTGCACAATATTTACAAAAAGTATAAAAAGTAATAAAACTATATGAAAACAAAATTAATCATTCTCGTTTATTTGAACGACAAGTGACAATCGACCGCATTGTTCATTTTAATAATGTTTTTTTTTTGCAGGGTCAGATGAATTATATGTAGCTGTTGGTCGAGAAGGAGACAAATTCATTAATTCGATCTCAAAGGGCTAGAGGTGGAGAACTATCGATGGCACTATCGGCACTATCGATGGTTTGGCACTATCGAGACACCATCGATAGTAGCTCGTCACTATCGATATTGTTCGATAGTTTTTAGTAAATGCTCTACACATCACCAAAAAAGCGCACATTTCTATTGGCGTCTATTTAATTTAAAAGTGAAAAGAGTGTGTGATACAAAAAAAATGGATAAATTCTTGTCAAGAGTTGACAAAGGTAAATAAATTTAAGTATTAGCAATGTTAACTAAAAAACACTAAACGTTTGTGTTTCTTTAAAGTGAAAAGAAGCAGTTCGCCAGCGTCTAGCGTTGCAAGCGTTGATGCAGCGGTGGCATGTGTTTGCAGCAGCACAGACTCCGACCTTAGCCCCAGTAAAAAGGACAAAACCCAATAAAGGAAAAAGGGTATATCAAGGGTTTGGAAATACTTTAAGAGATCTGATGATAAAAAATTTGCCAAATGCCTTAACTGCGGAAAAGAAAACAAGACGAGTGGCAACACGTCTAATTTAAAAGACCATTTAAAACGGTTTCATCCCGGCTTGGATGCTCCTTCTCTGGAAGTAAGCAGGGAAACCAACACAACAGACTCCAACCCATTCAATTTAAGTGCGTCAACAAGCAGCAGCTGCAGATCAAGCACGCATTCTATATCATCATATTTTAAGAGGGCCATTCTCTACGATAGTAATTCAAGGCGCAAGAAAGAAATTGATAGGGAATTAACAATTATGATTGCTGTGGATGTTCAGCCGTTCAACATTGTCGAAAATGAAGGATTTGTAAGGTACTCGCAAATATTGGACCAAAGATATAAAATTCCTAGCAAAACGTATGTACGAGATGTCCTTATGAAAAATATGTTTTCGGAAAGCGTTGCTGAATTGAAATCAATTATTAAGGACGCACATAATGTTGCCATAACATGTGATGGTTGGACATCAAGTGCAAATGATAATTACTTGACAGTCACAGCACACTTTGTGTACAATTACACATTACAATCAGCTTCGCTAGAGACAACAAAACTAAAAGACACAACAAATCATTCTGCTCAAAATATTGCAGAAACTCTAAAGGATGTGTTGACTAAATGGAACGTTTTTGAAAAAACCTGTTGCATTGTTACAGACAATGCAAGTTCAATGCTAAAAGCATGTGAATTACTAAAAATAAGAAATCTGCCATGCTTCGCGCATACTTTAAACCTAGTGGTCCAAGATGGCTTAAAAGTAGGGAAAGAAAATATTACTTTAAGAAATTTATTCGAAAAGTGTAAGACAATAGTTAGATTTTTTAAAAAAAGTTCCATTTCAATGGAAAAGTTTAGAATTGCACAGGATACTGAAGCTCCGTACACTTTATTACAAGAAGTTCCAACGAGGTGGAACAGTTTTTATTTTATGATTGAGCGCATTCTACAAACAAAAGATGCAATTTCCAAAGTATTGCTTGAAACTTCAAATGCATCTTTACCTTTTAATGTCGACGAAATTAACATTTTAAAGGATATTCATAAAATATTAAAATTATTCCAAAATGCAACTGAAAAAATTTCAGGAGCAAAATATGTGACTGTGTCACTAATAATTCCAATGGTGTACGGATTATGCCGAAAAGTGGAGCAGTCATCAAAAGAGTTAATCACCGTTGAAGGAAAGCTGTTTCAAAATGTTTTGTTAAATTCAATTAAATCAAGACTTTTTGTATACGAGCAAAGAACAGTCACAAGAATGGCCACTATACTGGATCCTAGATTCAAAAAGCACGGGTTTCAAAGTGCTTTGAATGCTGATCAAGCGTCTGCGTGTTTGGAAAATGAGTTAGTTAATGTATCGCATCAAGAACCTCAACATGATGAAGATACTGGTGGAACCAAAAAGGAAGAGTCGACGTTTTTTGATTTCTTACAAGAAAAGGCAATGGAAAAAAAAATACCGCTCGTACTAATGCCATAATAATAAAACGTCAGTATTTGGAGAGGTCAATTGCCACGGAGGAGACTGATCCACTGCTTTGGATAAAAGTAAATATAAATATATTTAAATAATATTTTACAGAAAAAACTTATTATGTTCCTATTTTTCAGGTCAACGAAAATGAATTCGATTTAATAAAAATCCTCATGTTCAAATATTTATGCGTGCCAGCGACGTCTGTAGAATCCGAACGCATGTTCAGCAAGGCTGGACAAATCGTCTCTGATAGGAGGACTCGCCTTAAGGAAAAACATATTAATATGTTGCTTTTCTTAAATAAGAATTTTTGGCTTATAAAGAAATAATATAAGTATTGTTTAAAAAAAATAATTGAATTGAATTAAAACAAATTTTTCGCTAAAAATATGTACTAAAGAATAAATATGTACTAATGATATAATATAAGTATTGCTTAAATCAAATTAAACCAATTTCTGTAACTCAGTTCACTATCGAAAACTATCGATAGAATATCGATGTTTTTCGAAAAACTATCGTCCACTATCGATGGTGCCGACTATCGATAGTTCTCCACCTCTACAAAGGGCATCTCTAGAAACAAGCACAAGTATGTTGGATTTTAAAATACCAAAATACACATTCAAAGAACACCTGGTCACTTTTGAACAAAAACAGCTGGTTTTTGCTTGCTATTGATTTTACAAGACTTTTATTTCTGCAATCAGTCAAAATGACTACCACTATTTTGGATCTCAACGATGATTGTATTGCGTCTATATTTAAATATGTGCCATTTGACAGTCATATGAGCCTTGCAATGGGTTGCACGCGTTTCCATGATATTTGGCAGGGCTATCAGAAAAGTCTATATAAACGACTGGAAATTGGAGGCACAAATGCTGAAGGCTTTAAACAAGAAATGCTCTTGCTGCGCCAAATAAGCGGGATTGTGAAACATCTGACTCTAAATGTGAACCGTCATTTCAAATGGAATGAGGTATTTATGAAAGCAGTCATAAAAATTCTGAAGACAATGACTGCTCTGGAGCGCGTTCTAGTGTGGATAAAAGACAACGAGCCCTACGAGGTCTTTGAATGCATTCTGCAAGCACTTGAACATCTGCCAAACATTAAAGGGATCGCAACTTATGAAGACAGTTAGTTCATTTCTTTGTCTGTACTTATAACCAAAGAGTAATTTGTTTTATTCCCGTTCAGATGTCATTGTGGACAGCATGTATCAGTTTCCCAATTTCAAGGACCTTCTACTGGAATCCAAAATGAGTAGAAACCCTCTAGTACATACCAGCGATCGCCACGGAATGATACGTGTAGTGATTTTTGGCAACGCTTCCATTTACCCAACACTCCAAGACCTTGTGGGGCACTCCACTTGTGTTAAGGAGATCTTTTTTCCCATGACACAAAAAGCCGCTGAGTACACGCCCCTTGCTGAGCTACCCAAGCTAGCTACTCTACACATTAGTGGTATTAAAAAGACAAAAGATTATGGCCCTCTAATGCCACTGGTATCAGCAATATCATCGAAACTTTCGCAGCAGCTTGTCTGTTTGAGCATCGAAGTATCAGGCTTGGAGTATGAGGAAACCAGAGAAATCACACGAATACGAACGTTGCAAAGATTAGATTGCCGTTTCGCTGAACCGCGATGTCTGGAACTGCTAACACAGTTGGATGGTCTTAAGGAGCTTTTTATTCAATTACCCAACGGCAGCGGCCCGGTTGATAGTTTCGCTTTAGACCTACTAAAGAGTTGTCATAACTTAAACATTCTGCAAATTTACCCTTCAAATGCTCAAAACAATTTAATTTGGAAGGCATTTAAAGTGCTGCAACAGGTGCGAGATCCAATCAAACAGAGGCCGCTAATACTCATGTTTGGTTATAGCACCTTATTATTAAGAAAAGTGAGTACAAAACAGTAAATTCCTTTGGTTAAATTAAATTAATATTGATTTCACTTGCAGGATATGAAGAAATATCTTAAGATATTGTGGAAAGACTCAATAGAAATGGATGATATTATACCCTCACAAAAGACCTAAACATAAACTGACAATGTCATTAAACAAAAAACTTAAATGAAAATGAATTAAAAAGTTAAAAGATACCAAAGATTCTGACCTAATATCTGATTAAATATTTGGAATATATTCTCATATTTTATTTTATACGGCATAATTCAATTACATATTTCGATCTTTAACATACACATAATTTTTAACAAACAATACAACTTAATGACTACCAAGAATCCTTACCCAACCGCAGTTGGAACTGGTCAACGAAGACTTCCGTCAGTGCAACTGAATCCTTCGAGTTCCAGTACCAGTTCCAGTTCCAGCTAGTCAGGCATGACAGCAGAGTTACTAGCTCTATTTTAAAGATACATTTTAAAATATTTTTGTGGTTCTGTTTAGGGAAAAGTGTGTCCGCTTTTGTGTTACTGTGTGAGTGAGTGAGTGAGTGTGTGTGTGTGTGTAGCTGAAGTTTTCAGTAGTCCTTGTCGCAGGATCATAATAAAAACTCCACCTTGCGCAGTCGTTGCTACTTGTTCACGCTCCGGTAGATCATCGGAGCCGAGCGATCGTTGGTCTTCGTGTGGCGCAACTTGATTGTGGCAAATTGGGAGGCGCTGCAAAGAGTGACGAACTTTGCGAGTAGAAGATGGGCGTATGAAGAAACGTAGAGACATGTACTGGGTACTACTGAAAGGGACACTTACATACGCCTCGGCTTAGCTTCTTTATACAACTGATAATATTAGACAAGATTAGAGGGGATATTACAGCTTTTTACATACGGATGGGATTTTGCTGTTTTGCTCTTTTCTTTTTGTTTTGTGATTTTCAATAGAATACTTCTACGGGGTTGTATTTTGTGGATTGCGTTCAATAGCCTATGGAATAGTTGCGATAAATACCGCGTATTCTGCAAATACAAAATATATTCGTGATATTTCCACTAATTGGTTGTGTGAGCGAATGTAACATGATGCAAGAGCTTAAGTCTAAAGCAAAAAAATATATATATATGTATATTTATTTATGTATGTAGTATATATGGTATATGTGTGTTTATCTTAGAATTGTGCGTTATGCAAGGCACCAGAAAATGGAAGCTTCTGCTCACATTGTGAGTGTTTGTCAGAGTAGTAAGCAGTCGTGTGTGCGCATAGTTTTCTATCCTTCTCCCTGTACAAATATTGAAGCTTGGAATGGGACTCTGAACCATTCCATATACTCGATTTAAACGAAAATAATATGAATGGTAGCAAAATTTGGCACTTAAACTTTTAGATGTATGATATTCAATAAAAAATATCGAAAATCAAATCAATCCATAATGCAATGTTTCAGAGCGATTATTCGAGTATTGTAAAAAGTAAATCTGCTTGTGATTCTGTACACATTTTGGGCCCCTACAATCCGAACAGTCAACTGCCGATCTTCCCACGCTCGGCTCATTTTCTTCTCTGGTAAGAAAACGGCGAAACTACAACAACTGCTCACTAAGCCAACACTCTCTCTCTCTCTCTCTCTCGCTTGCTCTCTGTTCACTTGAGCTTGGCGCTGGTGGACTTCTGATTGGTAATGCCATGCTGCTCCTGATCCCAGAAATCGTACCACGGACCGTAGCTCTTGTTGCCCACATGCGCCTTCAGATTGCGCTCCAAAGTGGCGCTGCTGTTGTGATTGCTGCTGCTGTGATTGTTGCTGCTGTGATTGGCGGAGGACTTGAGCAGGCGGGTGCGCGGCAGGATCGTGGCAGTGGGTGCACCCGTATTGACTGTGGCATTGCGGGTCAGCGTGCTGTCCTGCTCCTTGCCGTTGGACTTCTTCAGCGTGTTGGTGGCCATTGTCGATGTGGACGAGCGAAATGTGTGAAACTCCATCTGCTGTTGCTGCTGATGATGCTGATGCTGATGCGTATGCTGGCGCCGCAGCTTATCGTCCTTGCGCACCAGATGATCGTTGATCACGATGCAGTCGTACGGATCGGAGCTGGTCGACTTCAGCTCCGCCTCGGACTCATCCTCGCTGGTATAATACTGCTTGAGTATGTCCTTGCGCTTGAGCGTCTTCATGACCAGGCCGCGATTGTCCGCACTGCTCGGATTGCCGACGCCATCGTGCTGCATGTCATCGAAAAAGTTGTTGACATCGCTCAGCTTGAGCGTTCCATGCTCATCGCTCTCACCCTCGTCCGTGGAGTGTTGTTGCTGCTGCTGCTGTTGCTGCTGTGTCGGCTTGTTGCGGCTGAGCGTCTGTGACTTGTGCTGCGGCGTGGAGGAGGCCAAGGAACCGGAGCCGGAACCCTGCTTGTCCAGCTTGCGATGTCCATGACCGTACTCCGGCTGCTGTTGCTGCTGCGACTGTCCACGACGCATGGTGCTCAGGCGTTCGCTCTCCGATGGCTCCTCAATGTCAATCTCGATGGTCTTCATGATCTTCATGCGCGACTTGGGCGTATAACCGCTGCTCCTCTGCTGCTGCTGCGGCTGCTGCTGCTGCTGCTGCTGCTGTGGCGGCGCTGCTGGACTAATGCCATAGATGTTCTCATCGTCATCCGCATACAGTTCGTTGCTGGTAATGCTGTCCTTGCGGCCGCGCTTCTCCTGCGACGAGCCCGAGTTGTGTGACTTGGTCAGTGTGCCATTGCCGTTGGTGTGCGGCTCATCGATGCGAGGCTCCTCCGCGCGCATCTCCTCCAGATTGGGTGCGGCGACCAGGTCGCGATGCTGCCAGAGCGACATGCCAGCTAGTATGTCCTCGCCGCTGCGACCGCCGCCAAACTTCCAGAAGGACTTGGTGCGCTTCAGGCCCGCACTGGACGCCTGCAGTATCTCATCGTCGGAGGCAATCAAATCGTAGCGCATCTTGCCGCCCAGCCGGTGCAGGCTCTTGTCATCGATCTGGCTGTCCACGCTGTTGCGGAAGTTGCGGCTCAGCGTCCAGGAAGCCACGTCCCGGGGCACCGTGTGTGTGTTAGTGTCCGCGCGACGCCTTCGTTGGTTTTGGTTGTATGATTGAGGATTGAGGTTGAGGTTGGTGAATTGTGTGCGGACGTGGTTAACACAAAGGATGCGACAATGATGTGGGGGCAACAAAGTAAATAATGATGATACATGAAATCAAAAGAACAGTAAAGTAGCAAACAAAAATCAATTAAATACATTTCAATCATAGCAAATACAAATGTATATGCAAGCATTTCAAATGGGATGACGATGGGTGCCAAAGGATTAGTGACAATAGCAGCAGGCGGAAGGGTGATGCAGGTGCGAACTATCGAATTTCTTGGACTTCTTACCGAATGGGCACACGCTGTGTGGCTGCCTCCTCATCGGAGTAGTCCACCTCGGGCTGTGGTGGTGGCTCATTGGCGAATCCGCTGTCGTTGCTGCTGTGCAGCGAGGTCTTTGCCGCCGCCGCGGACTTGGTGGACGGATGACTCGAGGAGCTCTGCAAGGCAAGCACATCAATAGGAGGGATATAAACAGTTGTCTTTAGACTATAGTCACCTGTGCTCCATTCAGCAGCTTCTGCTTGCGCCGCTCCACGGCAGCTGGAACGCCATTGGTGGCACAGAAGCTCTGCGAGCTGTTCAGCATGCGCTGACTCTGACTCTGGCTCTGGCTCTGTCCATTGGGCACGGGGGCGGGCAGCGTGGGCGGTGGACCCGGTCGCGGATTGGCCGCCGTGCCGGCTCGATACTTCTTCTGCTGCTTGAGGGTGTCGCCAAACATGCGCGTGGGCGAGGACTCCTCGGCGCTGTGATTGCGCCGGCGGCGATAGGTGGCATCATTGCCCATCAGCTCCAGCTGCGCCTCGTACTGCTGCTGCTGCTCGTGGTAGCTGCGCAGGCCGCTGGCCGCAACGCCTCCGTTCCGCTCGTAGCTCATGTGCATGTTCTCGTAGCGCCGGCCGCCAGAGGGCGCCAGCTCAGCGCTCTCCGCATTGGTGTAGGCGACGGGGAACCAGCCAAAGTGCTGGGTGCGCAGATTCTCGCCGAACTGCCAGCCCTTGGCCTTGGCGCCCACCAGCGCCAGACGGTCGCCCTCCTCGAAGGACAGCTGATTCTCACCCGAGGGCATGTACGCGTAGAGCGCCTTCACCAGCGGACGCTGATCGCCGCGCTCCATCTCGCCATGCGGCTCCTCCAGTATCTTGTGTTTATTGCCTGCAAGTGGAGCAGTGAGGCTTAGTATTATTTTGCAGATGCGCCGGACTGGACAGCTTACCGCTGATTGGTCCTGTGCCCACCAGCGCCAGATTGAAGTCGGATTTGGCACGCGGCAGCGAGTTCTGTGCATAGTGCGCCGATCCGGAGATGCCTTCGCGTTCGTGCAGCGTTCGCATGTCGCCATAGGGTGCATCGATACTGCGCGACTTCTTCAGCTGGGCGCCATGGATCTGATCATCCTCGGCGTCCTTGATGCGCTCCTGCGAAAATGAGAGCAATAATGAGCAACTGGTGTTCTGCTTAAGGTTTATAGTAGCAATTGAAACATTGTATAGTCAAATGTTTAGTTTAGGTGGACAGTAAATAGATAAATAGGTTAATGAAAAACAAATGGGAAAGGATTATCGTCGGCGTGCCGAAGATTTTATACTCTTTTCGAACCATTAGACAATTTGCACTCTGCCAACTGCAGCACTTTCATTAGCTGTAAAAATTGATATCATATGAATTTTAAGCTTTCTATGAAAATATTAAATTTATTGCCAGTTGTATGGCAGCTATAAGATATAGTGGTCCGATCCAGTCGGCTCCGATTGATGTGATGTATGTTTGAATAATAAGTACCAGTGCAAAGTTTCATCGCGATAGCTTTGAAAACATGGGATTTATGACCAAAACCGACTTCCAGTTGAATGGCAGCTACAAGATATAGTGGTCCGATTCGGCCGGTTCCGACCAATGTGCTGTCCGCTTAACTAATAAGTCTCTGTGCAAAGTTTGATCACGATAGCTGAAAAACTGAGGGACTAGTTTGCATACATACAGACAGACAGACAGACGGACATGGCTATATTAGTTTGTTTTGTCATTCGAAAAGAGTATAAAAAACTACAAATCGAAGAACAATTCTTGTTTCTAACAGACAAAAAATGCGATAAATCTCAACTGGCAACTGTTGCACACACAAAAAATGGTAACGTTTCCTGGTCAAAGAAGTGCCCAAAGGATGACTCACCAGGCGTCTTGTGTTGCTGTTGCTGCTGCTGTAGCCAGTTTCGTATGCGGCCGGCGGTATAATCTCACGAGAAGCGGCAATTTCTTGCCAATTTTCGAAATTATTATCAATTACTGTCTTGCCAGTGGTGTGGTAGGCCATCCAGTGCTTGGCAATCGAGCACTGACGCTCCAAGACGAAACCATAGCGACGACGCTCCTGTGTCATGGCCTGTGCGAAAGAATCATTCTCAATCTCAATCTCAGTCTCATTCGCATTCGCATTCTCGGAAGCCAAACAAATTTGCAAACTTACGTTCTTATAGCTCTGATCACAGAATATATCCAGTTTTTTCTTCTGATCCTCCAACAGTTGCAGACTCTGAAAAAGATAGGCATTTGATTTGCATTCGCTTCTCGCGTTTCGCTCAGGCTGGGCAGCTTAACTACTACCACTACTACTCACTCTCAGCTCCTTTTCGGTATTCTCGGGCGTGGCCTTTTTCTTGCGCTGCTTCTTCATTGTGGAGACGGCCTTCTGGTAGCTCTCCATGCGCACCTTGTGCTGCTGCATGAACTTCTTCTGTTCGTGCTGCACCACTTTTGTGTCCTTCTCCAGATTTGTCTCCAATGGCACCAACAGATCCACGTAGAAGGCTTTCAGCTTTAAAGGCAATGTTTATTAATATCTCTATCTTTTTACATACTATAACTAAATATCTATCTATGCAGAAACGATTATTCTTTGTTTGTTGTATTTAAGTTTTGAGTTCCAATAAATCGATTTAGAATAAATTAAGACTCTTTACTTGGCAAACCAAATTTCTTAAAAATAAGTAAGATACAAAAGCTATTCAAAAAATGTGTCAAGAAATTTGTGTATTTATAATGTAGATGTAAACTAGAGGGCAAAACATGAAAAAGTAGCCTTGAGGTTCATAAAGTATTAAAAGATTATAAAGTTTTCACAAAACAAATTTTTTTGGATTTTTTGGAATTTTTGGATACCGAATGAAAAATTTTCGCTAAAGCTTACTTAAGAAACTTTGCGACAATTGCAAAGTATTTTGTATAAGTAGACATCCAATTGTAAGGCTTTTAATATACATATAGTATATAAAATTGCAAGAATGTAACTCTAAAAGTCTATATACATATAAGTCTCTTAATAATTATTCAAAGATTCTTTAGCTTTCAGCTGGCATTACTTACAATATTCATCTGTTGCTCCTGGATCTCCTTGTTAACATTTACAACGCTCATTAAAGCTGAACCTGCAATATGCAAGTTGAGAGTATGGATTATGGGTGAAATGTGTGCGAAAATAGGTCTATCTCTAGCTCTATTCGCATTCTGAGGTCTCTTACCAATATCGCCTGTTCCGCTTTGTTGCGCATTCATTGCAATCTTGGCCAATGCTTCATTGAATAGACGCGAGGCAGTTGCGGCACCTGTTGCATACAAAATGGCACGAAATGCATTACAAATTAGTTAACTGTATGCCCAGTTAAACATAGTATACCATATACTATGTATACATATGTGTGATGATAATAAGGCTTACCGTGCAACGCCTTCAGGTAACTTTTGCCCGCCGCAATTAGCTGCCTGGCACCCGGATTGAATCGATCGAGTATATTCTGCAATTGAATAGATTAACAATAATGCTCTTTTAATAAACATTTTTATGTAGTCGCATATGTTAAGTGAGTATAATTTATGAGCTGCCATCGCATTCACATTCGCATTCGCATTCGCATTCCCAGCCACAGATCATTTAGTTTTGTCTGGTTTTTCTTTATGTCTTTCAATTCAATTTCATTATGTCTCCTGGCTGTCGCAATAATGGCTTTTCACGACTTGCTGCGGGTAGTAAAAGTTCGTTGTATAAGCCACCGAACATTGTTGTGGTCAACAAAAGACATCTACATCTACATCATTAGTTCCGCGTAAGCCTTCCAAGCCGTAATCTCAACTGCACCTGCACATTTGCTAAGACTACGGCTGCATATGGTGAATGGAGTGGAATACTGCATCGACCATGTGCCACATATGCCACAGCATCTTAACGACAGTAATCTAGTAAGCAAACTACTCGGTGAGAGAGTATTAAGAAAGCTTTCTATTTGATAATCCATCTAAGCAGGCAGATTAAAGTCGGATTACACAGTTTATATATTGAAAAGAAACGGAAAATTGTGCTTTTAAGTAGATAATTATTTGTTGTCATTGTGTAATTTAGAATTAAAGAAGCTAAGCGATCATAATAATGTATATCAGATTAGATATACTTATGTATAAATTCAGAAAAATAAATATCTAAATTATAAGCTTATAGTAAAAATGAGCCTAAACTAAGACGTATTAGCTCATTTTTAAACCAATACATCAGTTTATTATATCTAAAGATTTCTTCATTCAATTATAGCAAATAAATTGCTATAATTAATTTTTTCATTAAAATAAAAAAAACAACATTCAATATATTAAGCAAAATATTTCAAAAATGTTGATGCTGCAATATGTCCTAGGCAATGAAAATATTTATATAAAAATGCCACAAAATGACAACATTAAATCTTCACTAATCATATAGTAAAAATAATAATTTTCCTCACTGAATATAAATTAATGTGGAATTAATTACAATGAATCACGAAATCAACCAATAAATCTTGCAGTCTGTTATGAAAATACTTAAAATTCCAATAAACAAGCACTTAAACGATAATGAATTAAGTACTCTGAGATAGACGAATGCATTTGAATACAATCACAATCGCAAGTGCAAGTGCATGAAACGTAATCGTTATTTTTGGGTGAGGTAATTGTTGTGTCATCTCAATGGGTGTCTGGGAGAAGATATACAACATATGCAAATGAAGGTACAGCTTGGAATGACATCAACAACAGCTCTATTTAAGCAGTGTACACATTGCGATCCTGGGTTGGGCTCTCTCTATAGGAAAGACAATGCCCAACCACTCAACCACTCAACCACTGAACCACTGAGCCGCTGGCACGCAAACACTCAAGAGTTGTAAATGAGTCACAAAGCGTTTTATTGTCTCGACTTGGACCACTTAGAAGGCAAAAGGTAAAGCTGCTCAAGCATAATTAATTACCAGCCGCTTGATTATTGAAAAATATTTTGCTAAGAACTCATTTCCGCCTGAGCACAAAAGCGCAGCACTCATGAATCTGAATATGAATATGAATATGAATACAATGAGTTGCCGAATATACGCAATTGTGCTATGCAGACGAAAAAACAATTAGCAACAAACTGTCAAAAATATTTTACCGGCAATAATAAACAACATTTTGTGTGTGTTTTTAAGCGAAAACAGTTCCAGTTTTTGTATGCCTAAGTACAATGGCAGTCAAATATTTAAGAGCCTAAACTTTAGGCCATATTTTCAACAGCTTACTTTTATTTGCCTAACAAATTTATTAGCTGCAAATGTGGCATCAAGGCGTGGGAATGAATGCACTCAAATCTGGAAATCAAACTCACTCGAAAAACAAAACAAAACAAATGAGTACTCAAGGTCATTCTTGGCTTATGCGATTCATTCGACTTATTCGAGTGTTTACTATCATGACTTTACTTCAATCGTTGGAGATATGTATACGATTTGTAGCTGCAATTAAATGTGGAATTTACATTCAACTCGGATTGTTTAATTAGTTGAAGTGTGAGTGCATGACAAGTGGGCCCGTAACCCTGACATCGGCTAAGCTCTGAAGCTCTGAAGCTGAGCACTTTTGTATCTATGAGATACATTTCCTTCAACTCGGCGCATGCGGTTTATTGGGGCTATCAATGTTACTTTTTTGTGTGATTTGTGGTTGCACAATTCAAGTGGACAGTTATGATAATTAGCTGGGATTTGTAGGCACTGTAATGGGCCTTTAAGCTGAGTCAAGCTTAGCTCAGTTCAAGGCATGTAAATGTAAACTATGAACATAATTGATAAGTATCTATTGGTTTTTGGAACATCTATAAGCCTAGAAGAAAGGCAGAAAACTATAACAAAAACAAGTAAGAGTGCTGTAGTCGGGAGTGCCCGACTACGAGATACCTGAACCCAGTCCTTACAATCATTCGTACTACTCTAAACTCACACATGCTGCAGTACAAGCAGTACAAGCAGTGCCAGCGGTTTAAGCAGTTAGCTTGCTCTTTCGCTGAGCCCCACACAATGGAAAGTTAAATCTTAAATAACTTCTGTGTTTATTGTCCGATCATATTGAAATTTTTGGGGCAAACAATTGTCGATAATATGTGTTACCAAACCAAGTTGCAAGGTCGTACCTTCAAAAATGGGTTTTTTTAACTTTTGGGGGGTTTGGGGGGTGGTATCCAAAAAGTGAAATATTTGTTACATGTGTATGCTATTCGAGATTATACATGTCAAATTAGGGGCCTCTAGCTCTTATAACTTGTAAGTTATATCCAAAAAACGCTGGTCTGAAATCGAAATTTATCGATAACTTTTGAACGGGACGAGCTATCGATAAATTTTAATAAACTTGATCTGTCCCGGGATTAGGAGAACTTATGTTCCAAATAGCTCTTGTAGTCTCTGATATCTCGGTGTTCATACAGACGGACAGACGGACAGACAGACGGACATGGCTAGATCGACTCGGCTGTTGATACTGATCAATAATATATATACTTTATATGGTCGGAGATGCTTCCTTATGCCTGTTACATACATTTGCACAAAACCATTATACCCTTTTTACCCATTTTTAATGGGTTCAGGGTATAAAAATATAAGAAAACTTTTAATACTGCTTTCCACGAAAACTGTCAATATTGAAAAGACTAAAATATAAGAAGATGATAAATAAGCTGCCCAATAAATAATCTAAAGCCTGACGCTTGACTAAATCTACTTTGGCACACAAGTGGCTAACTCAAATGAATTGAAATAATTGAATTTGATTGAATGTCTTGCCTATTCCCACACTCCCAAAGGTAATGCTTTGGCATACATTTGCTTCCCCACTTTGCACCAAGCAATTTAGCGCTGACGCAATGCTTATCACACCCGGCCGATCTCTTAGCATTTAACCCAAAATAAATTGTGCTGCCCAAGTACTAGTCGCAGTGCTAGTCTCAACAGTCGGCTCTAATCGGCGCTTAACATAAATCGCCAAGTGCGCTCAGCACATGTAATTTTTTTAATTAAAAACCAGACAACGTTACACAAAAAAAGAGTCGCAATTTTGTTAACTGCTGCTAACCCCTGGCGAGGCACGCGAGGCACACAGGTGGGGGGCAGGGGCAGGGGCAGGTGTACTACAGCGACTAGGTGGTATCAAATGGGCCTGGCCATAATTCAAACGACGCCAGCGGCCACACCCACAACGGGCATGCGAGAATGCAATCCAACGCCAACAACAACAACAGCAACAACAACCAGCCGCAATTATGCCAATTAGAAAATGAAAACTTGCAAAAAGGCAAAAGCAAAAATAGTAGAAGTCGCCCAAGCACGCAACAGGTTAAACAACAACAATGGCAACTCAAACTGTTGACAAAACTTTAGCAAAGGCGTCAAGGCGTGACCACAGAGTACACCCAGAAATCCCAGTACCCCCGTACCCCTTCCCTAACCCCTTGCCCCAAGCTGTGCTCAGCGTGCGTGCAAAATGTTTGCAAATTGTGCGAGTTCCCCCTTTAGGCCTAAAGTGTTAGTCGTACGGCTTCCTTCCCACCACCCACTCGGACGTTGACCCAGTTCCATTTGGCCTATGCCAAGCGTCCCGCTCTTGCATTGAAAGCCTTACAAATGCCTTCGCCTTCGCACGACTCACAATCCGTCCAGTCCAGTCCCGTCCAGTCCACTTCGCTCTGGGCATTAGACAGCGACTTTGTCGTCGTCTCCATCAGTGGCTGCAATTTTCATTGCTTGCCTCTTTTTTGTTTGTCTTCACTCGTTCCACTTGTGCACCATGCGGCGCTGCTCTTGAGTGGCTTCCACAGTCCACAGTCCACAGTCCACTGTCCATAGTCCCCCCAACGGTGCCTTCCACCTTCCAGACAATCATAGCCTGGGCTTTTGTGAGTGGCCACCTGGGCATCTTTCGGTGTGCCGAGAAACCGAGAAACCTCAGCTTCTAGCCAAGAATGCGCCATAAATCAAAAGGGGGGTGACAAACAATCGCTGCATATTCATTTGGCCATCAGGTGCACTGGACAGCCAGTATATATGTTATGCATCTGGGAATATGTATACACAGAAATTTGCCAATCTTGAGACAAACTGCCATAACTTTGTCAAAACTATTCAGATTTTCGATTCCGAGGCAGTTTTGATCATGTTTATGGCTCTATATTAGATGTGCATTTAAATTTTAAGCAAATTCGTATTCATATCAAACAAACCTATATAAGTCTTCCAAGTCTCTGGAAATGTTTTTCAAACACTAAAAAACCATTCGCAATCCATTCACAAAACCGAATATAACTTTTAAGGCATATCTTTTGCTAAAGCAGCGCTCAGTTAAATGTTATATACCAATTAGTTAACCGTTAAGTGTGCTAAACAAGCTCTGAAAAACATTTCTAGAAACGAGTATGGAACATAAAAGCGATAGATGCTTTAAAAAAGTCACAAACTAGACTCATTTGAATTAAATTTAAGATTGATGCATTAGCGAAGGCAAATAAAAATAAATGGCAATCAATTAATTTGCAGAATAACAAATACTAGACATAATACCACTCACAATTATAATAGATCTATAAACCACTCAAAGCTGACAGCCTTTCATAACTCCAAGGCAATTGTGAGTTTGACGTACAAATCGCTGGGGAATTAAATATATAATCTTAAAGAAAATACCAGCTATATGAGGAAGTGATTTGATTAATGCACAGCAATTCATATTCATCATCATCATTACGATGGGAATACGTTTCCAGGTGCAAGCTCTGAAACAAGTTCGTTTCCTGAGTCTTTTCACGAATTTGTCACAATAATTAAATAACTTTCTGTTGTGACAAAAAACAACAAAAAAAACTACAACTAAAAATGCAAATGCAAATGTTGTTCGAGGCAAGAAAATGCAACCATGTGCAACATCGAAAAGCTGAGGAAACGGCCCAAAAACACACACAAAAATTTCCGCAATTTTCAAAGGCTGAAAACCGCAAGATAAAAACAAAACAAAACAAAACAAAACAGCTGCCGGCTGCAAGTTGTGAAAACTAACTAACAGTTGCATAATGAAATAGATGCGCGAAATGTGCAACGCCCGTGTTGCAGCCACCTAGCCCCAAACCCACCTCCCCCTCCCTGCCACCTTGCCCCCTTCAACCTTCAACCACCCTGTCCGTAATGTGGCAGATGCCACAGCGACGAAACTGCAAAAGAAGCTGAAAACTTGCCAAACTCTCAAGACGATGCTTTTCTGTTTTGGTTGCCTTTTTATTATGTTGTTGTTGTTGTTGTTGTTGTTGCAACTGCTACACTGTGTGGCACAAACGCAATTGAACTTGTTTTCAGCGGCTTCGTATGTTATGTGACCGTTGAAAAATCTATTGACGAGAAAAAACAACAACAACAGCAACAACTGAAAAGCCTGAAAAGCCAAAACAATAAACAAGAAATATTTTAAAGCGCGTCGTGACCAAATTTGGATTTTCAGCCACCGAAATTCACTTTCAAATGTTTCTTTCGGCCTGCCAAACGGGATTTACTCGTAAATGCATAAATACATATTTTTATTTTCATTTTTTATCAACCATTTTTTTGTTGTAGGCTTAGTTTTAGGGCTTTTTATGGACATCGCGTGCGGTGATTAACTTAAGGCCGATATTTGACGACAGCAGAAGATTAGATACTCTTGTAGATACATTTAGCTGCTAAGAAAGCAGCATGATAAGCTAAACATATTTCAGATCATGAACATTGCTTTTAACTTTACTTTACTTTACTTTAAGTGTACTCTAACTCAAAGACAAACCAAGCTTTCATTTTATAACTTTCTTTAAAACTCCTGACTGATAACAAGTAGAAATATGCCCAAATATTTATATTTTCTCCCCAAAGCTATACATAGTTAGGCAAACATTTATTGTTATGAATTGTTTTTCGAATAGTTAGGATCATTATGGGCACAGCAAGCGTTTAGAAAATATCAAATTAGTCGCAGACACTTAATAGAAATGGCCTTCACGCAATTCGCTGTTGCTTTTGGGTTAGTTTTGTGAATGATGTGAGCTGGCTGGTTACATAAGAAAATTGTTTGGCTCTAAGCAGTTAATGGGCTTGTGTTGTGCAAGCCACAGAGCACAAATTGTTTTCCCAGATTAAAATCATAATACGATCTAATAATCTAATAATAATAATAAATAGACTTTTTACCTTGACCGAACTGTAGTATGTTTTCATAGCTTTAAATTTAGAGTTTCAATGGGTAATTTGTAAAAAAAAGTAGCAAGACTAGAATAATTAATAGAAATTCCATAAAAAATGTCTGACTACCTTAAAGTCAAGCTAAAGCTAAACAGGCATCTATTTGTGTCAATGAGAACACAAAAGAGTCAAGATAATCTTTATAAAAATAGAATTAAATTAATTGTTCAAAATCTAATTGTTTCTTTTTGTTACCTGCCTCAACCCATAAAAAAGCACATTTGAATTGCTTTATTACCTGCTTAACTGCTTAAAACTAGCACACAAAAAAGCCAAAACAGAGAAGCAAAAGAAGTAAAAATAAGAAGAAGAAAACTTACCCTATAAACGCCATCAACGAGTTTTGTAATTTCTTCGGCCTCCATTGTTGAACTTTTGTGGTCTGTCTGTCTGTCTGTCTGATGGGATGGATAGATGGATGGCCTTATCGATGAGTGAACTGGCCCAGAAGTAAGCCCAAGTAGCTGTCTGCTATTGGAGCTATTGGAGCTACTGGAGCAGAGCGCACCGAATATAATTGAGGCTCGCAAGCAAATTCACTTTCAGTGGCAGCTCTGACTGACTGACTGACTGACTCCAACTGCACTCGATTTTCACTTTCTAAAGTGGCACACACATACACACACATGCACACATGCACACGCACACACACACATGCACAAAGACGTTGAACCGGGCCCAAAATGTAAACTTGTAACTTTGACTTTCGGCGCAGAATCTTGGAAATCTCGTTTCGAGCCGCTGTGGATAATGTCGTGACTTTCTTTTCGATTCCCAATCCCCTCCTCTCAGCCACGTAACCAAAAACTAAATTAAATGCCAACACGCTAAACGAGCCAACTGTTTGTCGGCTTTCGGCTTCTCGACGGTCTTCGGTTTGTTTTTTTCGCTTTTCGGTTTTCGGTTATTCGGTTTTTATCTTAGGTAGCGTTTGGAGTATTTGTTTGCACGACAACTTTTCGGCGACTTCTACCGAATTACACGAACTGCAGTTTCCAATACGTGAGCTGTTGATTGAGTTATTATCGTCGGCACTGTAAGCAGAAAGAAATGATGAAAGATATGTTAGATTCAGAGATATTTCATGTGGGATAATAATATTTAAGAGCTTATAAAATATTCTAATAAATGTGAAGTATATTTAAGAATTTGAGAACTATATATGTTATTGATCTAGCTTTGATATAATAATATTTTCATTGGAAAATAGTTGACATATTTATATTTTATTGTTTATTTATTTATTGTTTTTCGATAAGGGTTATTTTCGTCTTTGTATCGAATGAATATAGTAATTAAATTTATTCTTTATCAACAGTAAAACGTTTGTTTCCTAGTTTTAAGTAGTTATTTACATAAAACATAGATTCTATGATAAAAGCAAATTGTAGCAAATAACAGGAATACTTCCTTAAAAGCTAATAAGCCACATTCAGTATTAAAATACCAGCATTCAGTATATACTACTTTGAGTAAGCAAGCAACAAAAGTTTACCCAGGCAACTAAGCAACAACTTTGCCTGCTATGAAGCAAACGCATTGTTTGATCAATATTCACTAAGATTCTCAGCATTTGCCACAGTAAACTGTAATAAGTAATAAGTAATAAGTAAAATGAGCAAATTGGATGATCTGCTGGCCAAGAAGAAGACTGTGGTGCCAGTCTTGGATCTCAGTCGCAGCAATATACAGTCGATTGAGGAATTCAAGCGGCTAATGGAAAAGGTGCCGGACTATAAAATGCGGCCGATCAAAGTGCGTGCCGAGGAGATCAAGATACGAGACAAGGACTACGCTTTCAAAATGCCCAAAAAGGAGATGCGAAAGCTGCTGAAGAGCAATGGGGAGCGAGAGACGGTGTACACCTATGCAGACCCAGTGCCCAGCGAAATGAAGGATGTGGTGCTGATGGAACTGTGCGCAGTGCCCATCGACTGGAAGATGCTGACCACACTGCGACCCAAGTCCAAGCAGGAGGAGGAGTACTTCAGCCGCATGGTTGAGATGGGCAAACTGGAACTGAAGACCGAAGCACGCGACAGACGTGAGTTCGCGCTGAACAATTGCATCAAGAAGATTAAGAACAAGTCGGGCATTGTGGAAACGCGGCTCATCACCTGCGAATCGTGTGGCGAGGAAATGTGCTGGGGTATATTATTATATATATGAATATTAGATATGCTAATTCATATTTATTTAAACTACAGGCAAAACGTGCGGCGACTTCAACTACGATCTGTATATACGTGTCGAGGCCAAGGTGCTCAAGCCGAAGCCCTTGGCGATTACAACCAATAAAACGAAGCTGAATGGACGCAAGAAATCAACTATAAACGGCACTAAAATAAAAGTCAAGAAGTCGCCAAATGCTAAAGCAACTTAAGTTTGCTATTATAATACTTTGTTGTTGTCACAAAAGTGCTAATTGTGTTTGTTGCTCGTGACCAGAAAATTACAGAAAATTGATAATAACTCGCATTTGATTTATGCTACGCTGTTAGTTATTTTTTTATGCTAATTACTTAAGTACACAGTGCAAAACTGTTAAAAGTTAACATAACTACAGATAACATTAAGATATTAACATTGTGCTGTAAACTTGATTATGCAGCCTGAAACTGTTAAAATACCCAATGGAATTTAACAGAATTTTAACATTATATAGATAACATTGAGCTGTTAGCATTGTGCTGTATATTTTCGCTAAATATAACTTTATTGGCTTATATCTCTAAAGCGTAGTTTTTGTATGCATAAATAAATTGTTATAAATCCAACTTGTTTACCTTTTTAAGCATTTAACTATGACAAATGCTTAAAAAATGATTTCAAACAAAGAAAGGCACTTGAAATGTTAAGCAGCCAGCAGACGCAGGGCAAATGCAAAACAGTAGAAATTTTTCAGATATTTTCTACGGTCATAAAAAGTGGCAGACACAAGTTTAGCCGGCCCAAACAAAAACCGAAACAGAAAAAAAAATAAAAAGCCCGAAAGCAACGCTCAAAATGAAATGGCTAAAATATTTAAATTGCTGCTAAACAACAGAGGCAAATAGCCATTAAGGCAAAATAAACAAGCCAAGGCGCTGCTGCTGATGTTGCTGCTGCTGCTGATGTGGATGTGGATGCAGTCAGCGTTGGCGACAACATTCCCAGTGGCAGGCACCTTACTAAAGCTACCCACATGGCTGCTTGTGCAACAATTTGTGCAAGCCTCCATCTACATATCTCCCTCTCTCTCTCTCTCAATGTCTCTCTCTCTTTCCGTCTCTGTTGCTCGAAAAGAATGCATTGGTCGTGTCTCAACGTTTGCACAGCTTTTGATTACTAATGAGTTCAATTCACTCGCAGTTCGGTTTGGTTCGGTTTCGGTTTCGGTTTCGGTTAGCCGATAGCTCTGATTTATGTGGCTTATTTATGGAAATATCTATTCGCGTTGAGATTGAAAATATACTTTGAATATCAAATTTATAGCACACAGCACACGCACCACACCACACCACAGCACACCGCATGTAGCCAGCTTCGAGAAGTTGTGGCCCTCCGACGGCGGAATTTCAATTGGAATCAGCGCCAGCGTTGGTTGGGGTGTTCTGTAATGAACCCAATCAAAGTAGGGGGGGCCCTGCTGCACAGAGTGCTGTTCACACAAAAGCCAAGTTATCAAGGTGCTCTAGCTAAAAGTGTGTGTGTGTTGAGAAGTTACCCTGTAAACAGGTGTAAACTCAAGGGAACTACTTGCTAGAAGGTCTAAAAGTAATCTGCAAAAAATCTAAGGTTTATAATCGAAAGATATAGTACATATGATATAATTGTCAACAAATTAGAATTATGGAGAATATTTTCGTAATGTAATCTTTAATATATTTTGGCTGTCAATTGTTATTTTTTATTTTTAGCTATATTTTTTTATAATTTGGGAAAATTTTCCTTTTTTGCCTGTTAGTTGATAATAAATAAATTAATAAATATTTTTTCCTAGAAATACTTTCTCAACTGATATCTAATACAAGAATATATTAAATTTGATTGTTTCCTTATACTCGTAGATTTATTTGTATGCAATTGGGCAACCCGCTCTGCCCATTTCGATGAGAAGAGGGTATCAAAACGGAAGTCACACACTATTCCGCTGCAAGTGCTGCTTTTGTCTTATTGAACTTTCATCAACCTGGGCCTAAGTCAGATCTCAGATCTTGTCAAGCAGCTGCCAACTGGAGACGTGCCAACGATTACGTGGGCACAAGTCTCGCTTATGGCTCAGACGCTGAAAGGAAAATGAAATGATACCCAAAATACAAAAACAAACAACAACAGCTAAAAAAAGATAATAATAACAGTAATAAAAGCACACGCTGAAAACGCATTCGAGCTCTTATGAAATCGTTGTCGTATTTCAATATTGAAAGATGCTCGAGATAAGCGCAAGTGAGAGTGACGAAAATGAGGAAAGAAAGTTGTCTGGCTGTTAATAGAAAGACTTCACGCGGCTTTGTTTGGTTTGCATTGCCGTTGTGGCTGCCACGCCCCGCTGCGCCCCAGTTAGAATTTCCATGACGGCAAACAAAAGACTTAGGCAACGAACTGGCGAGGCATACAGCATTCCATTCCACAGGCACTCGCAGCAAGGTTGCCACTTGCGGTCAGCTGACAGCTGATACGCTGAGAAGCTGCGCCTCGTCTCGATTACGACTCTCTTGTCTCTTGCAGATGCACACATATACTATACTATATATATATATATATATATATATAAACTTGCACTTGCCGCCGTTTTACACAAATTATGCGCTAGCTGACGTTTAATTACGAGTCTGCTATGCAAAAACGATGTTTAACTATTAAGAACAAGGCTAACTAGACAATCTGGCCAGCTGCAGTTAAAAACTTGACCACTTGACTGGCCATGATAACAGCAGCATAGCTCATGAAATTCTAACTGCACTGGCTAATAATAGCTTACACTAGTTTCTATTCTGTAACTATTTTTAATGATTTTTTTAATCAACTCTAAAATTCTGGCTTGGTGGATTCATCGAGTTGGGAAGTCTTTTTTAGCCTATTGATTTGGTTAATATTATTTATATGGAAGTCTAATATCAATTTTCTATATTTAAAGCTAAATCCTATTGTTGCATATCAAATTTATTATATTTTGTGTTTGCTCACAAATTTCTATAATTTGCTTCATCAAATATATGCAAATATAAGTTTTGAAGCAAAATTAAGCTTTTAAAATATGACTTCCCTTTCCTGTCAGCCACCTTTTTGGTGAATCTTCAATTCCGCACTAATTTCTTAGAGGTGTGCTTTTTACAACTTTCGCCAAATCGACAACAAACGGTTATATCAAGTATACAACTTGTTGCAGCTGTCCAAAGAGCAGCAGCAGGCAGCCGGCAGCAGAGGACGCAGTTGGGCTGTTATTATTATCAAATGCTCATCATTAACATTTGCTGAGCTGAGCTGAGCTGAGCTGATCTCGACGTGACGATCAAATTGCAGCACATGCGAACACGTGTGACGTCTCCGTTGGGGAGCGCACACAAAGATTGCTGTTGTTGTTGCTGTTGCTGTTGCTGTTGTGAAAATGAAATTAAACTAAACACTGCAGTCGACAGACTCACAGACTCACAGACAGAGTGAACAGTGTAACAGACAATGCACAGACACGAGCAGCTCTGAAGTCAGGAGGAGGGGTAGCTGTGCGCTAAATTGCCGCCAGATACATTTGCAAATGAATCTCAGACATGGCAAACAACAAACAGCAAACAACAAAAACAATAACATTGTGCGCCGATGCAAATTGAGAGCCAAAGAGTCTGCGGCCCCCATTGAGACATTGCAACCCCCCTTTAAAGCCCCCATCCAACCATGGAGCGCTCAGGCAAATTATTGGCAGTGAAAGTAAAAGTTGTAAGCTTATTTTCTTTGGGCTGTCGAACCGCAGCGCACTCATAACCAAAAACAAAAAGGGGGCAAATACCTGCAGAGTCTTCAAATCAAATTAACATATTTGGTAGTTTTTGTGCCCTCTTGCAACTATTTCTATTTCAGGCGGCGTTAACTCGACCAATTGATTTGAACTGCCATATTTGAAATGCTTGCACCATGTAAGTCAAAACAGAGCTGAATATATATATGCAAATATCATTCGAGCGTAGAAAATATTCAGCATCTATTGCATAACAATTATTAAGTTGTAAATAAATATCCAAACTCTGCAAATTAAATGAAAATATGCAGCATCTATTTGAGAACAATTATTTAGTTGTAAATAAATTCCAGTTATGCAAATAATTAAAAATATTCAGCAACTATTTGATAACTAGTATTTAGTTGTAAATATATATTTTAATTCTTCAAAATAAGTAAAAATAACATCCGATCATAGAAGATATTCAGCAGCTACTTCCAAAAAGTTATTTGCATAAATTGATAATAAATTTTAATCAAATTTTGGAAATACTTATAAAATCTCAATTTTTTAATGATTTTAAAACGTTTCATGACTGAGCAAATATTTTTAAAAAAAAATCGCTTAGTTTTTAAAAACATTTTTAATGTCTTTTTCTTTATCTGTAGTAAATTTAGCATAATGAGATGTAAGTTATTTTGAGTGTATAGTAAAAAAAGGACTACTTCAGCAGATTGTCTTACATAATGGAAGTATGCCTTTTAGCTAAGGGGTATTCGCTAGTCAAGCGCATTTTTACATGTTTTATTTTTACTGTTTCTCCCATCAAAGCTTGAAAAAAAGCGTATATAAAACAATTTCAGGCGGCGGCGTTCTATTAACCCACTAGCTGGCAGCTGAAGCAGCTGAAGCTGCTGCCTCGTAATTGGACACACCCAGCAGCACCGCCTAGCCATGGGTATCTTCGACCCGGACCCGATCGTGACTTCATTTGGCAACGTTGCGCACGTAGCTGCCGCATTTCTGGAATCTCTGTCTGCCGTTGCTGTTGTTGCTGCCGTTGTTGCTGTTGCCTGAGAGAGCACAGAGCCGTCATAAATTAGGTGTAGATGGCATCTCAAAGTGCCGTCCCATCTTCTGCTTCTTCCCGCTCTATGCAATTTAGTGGCGACACAAGACTCGTTACACAACGCCCCCCAGCTCCACTGGGTGCGACTGTACCCACGAAACCCATGAAGTTGAGGCGAGGCTAAACTAGCATTGACAGGGAACACGTTGTTCACATTGGCTTCGACTTATACATTTGCCTTGGCATCACTTAGGCACAAGCCAGGCAAATAGCACAGCTCTCAGAGTTTGTATTATTATTTATCCTTTACAAAAAAGAGACTGAGTGCAGTACCGTTACTCTCGCTCACCTACAGCGCACACAGACACTAAGCTTTCAAAGCTCTAGGCACAGCCATATGGAAAGCTCACCAATACTTGCACAATACAAATACAGCTGTGTTAGTTGATTATCTAACAAATATATTCTTGCCACGCTCGAAATACTTCTCAACAGTAGCTCGCTTTTTCTTGGCTTCACAACGCCAAAAACCTTATAAATTGCATGACAATTGCACAATAAGTACAATAATATATCACACACAGTATCCAAGTCGAGAACAGTCCAAATCAGAATTATTGAATGACTGCGTCACTGGCAAGGAATGCGACCTTGAGCTGTCGCCATCGTCGGCGGCTGTTGAGATGTCGTGACTGGCCCCGGTGCGGCCCGAGTTGGGGTCCCTGGCGAATAACAAATAACAAGTACAACAACAACAACAACAACAGCAACAGCAAGCGGCAAGCGGCAAACGCTTAAAGGTACTGACAATAAATACTAAAATCGAAGAAGCAGAGAAAGAAATCAGAAATCAGCATCGCAGCAAAATAGCACAAGTCTCATACAATAAAACACGTTTGACGAACCAACGAACGAACGAACGAACAAACGAACGAACGCTTTGATGAAGATGAAGATTGAATATCTGTCAGATACATGTACAGCAAAATAACAGCAAGCAACTCACACAAATGTGGCAAGCAGCAACCGCAGTAACACAAACACAGCGTTCACTTTTATTTTCAGCATTGCAGCCGCAAATAAACAACAACAACAACAGCAACAACAATAATAATAACAACAAAGCAAATGGCACAACAAGCCAAATAACAAAGATCAAACGCTATTGCTGAAGCTCGAAGAGAACAAAGCAACAACAACAACAACAACAAACAACAACAGCACATATAGTAGTATATATCGTACTTAGTTGAACTGCAGCTGTTAGTAGTACAAATACCCTGTACATTTTTAATAGGGCATGAGACTTGCACCAATCAGAAAGTCACAAAAATAATGAAAGAAAAATCGTAAAAATTTTTAAAAAAATATATTATATTAGTATATTGTATTCAAAAAAATATATCAGAGCTGAAACAAAGCTAACAGAATTGTAAAAAACAACCAATTTATTGTACATTATATTGTACACATTATATTATATAATTATACTTCAAGGCTTATTAAAAACCTTTTTTATATATTAGGCATTTATTTCATTTATGTTTTACTTTTAACAAATATTTCTTTCTAATTTATGTAGTCTAGATTGCAGGATATCTATTAGTAAGACGCTTTTCAGCACCTACTTCATTTAACTTTCGCAAAGTTGAGTTTACTTTTAATATTAGGAAATGCTTCATAAATTCTGTATCAAGCACTGACTCAAACTGCCATCTCAAAAAGCAATGCCGCCTCGTAAGTCGTAAGTTCTCAAGGCTGCCCACACTGCGTATACTAAATAAGTAGAATTCTCTTAATTAAAGCTCTAACATTTGAGCGTCTCATTAGCTCAACAAATAAGCAGGTAATTCAATCTAAAATCATTATTTACAATAAGTAAAAATGATTTTTTTCCATTTTTGGTTCTGTGGTTATGCGTAATGAATTCTAAATTAGATATTTGGGCAGACAGTAATGAGTATTTATTTAACCTTGATGTATTTTGTGTTACTAATTAACGAGTTGATAAACAATTTGAATATTTTTGGAGTTTTACAGAATATTATTGTTGGATTTATTATTTTATAAATTGAGCTTTACGTTTTATATTTTATTCAATTGTTTTGTCTCTTTGGCGCCAGTTAGAAGCCTAAGAACATAAAATGCCGAAATGGCAATCAAAGTCAATGAACTTTTAGAGCCGGTATAAGTTTATTTATGCAGCTAGAGACCCAATTACATAGTTTAGCAACTCTCAAAACTATTCGACTGTTATTTGTGGCATGTTAAAACAAATCTTTCTCAATTCAAAACGCTTGTGTAATTTGCTGCATTGATATCTGGCTAAATGTGGCACAGTTCTGATTGAAAACCGGTTCTGAAACTGTGCTAGAATTGTTGCTCAAAGTTTGTCATATAATATTAATAATATTGCGCTTTGTTTTCGTCAGAATTCTTAGTCAAAAACCAGTTTTAACACATACGCCTAAAGCTTTGGCGCATGTAATCGAAATTCCACCTTTCAGCTTATTTGCAAAACAAATTTTTCATTTTATAATTTCTTTTGTGAAACAGTTTGGGCATTTCTTTGCTGTCAGCTTATCAGTTGAATCAAATTTCTTTTCATGTTTAACATTTGCATATGCAAGTTCAACGGTTTTGGCTAGTTTCAAGTTTAGTTTTGTCATAAATAAGAGGCAAGCTTTGGAAGACTTTTGTATGAGGCCGCTTCAAGCAATCCACAATTAAATGCCACATTAAACAAAACCGCAAAAGTCCAATTAAATTAGCGTTAATCATTTTCGTTGCTCTTTGGTTAATTTCAGTCAAATAAACAAGCGCTTGAAACAAAAGACTTAGGCAACAAACTTGCCGCGCAATTACAACTACGTGCTGCGCACTTTGTGATAAACATTAAAAATCAACAACAGCAACAACAAAATGAGCGCAAATTAAAGCTGCCGCGCAATCATACGCCACGTTGGCCAGCAGACACTTGTAAAGATCACTCAATAAAGTGACGGAAATGAGGCAGCATGTGGGCAGCAGCAGTCATAAGTAGAAACAAAAGACTCGCACAACAAACTTGGCCTATGCCGCACAGATTTTCATAATTAGCAGGCGAACGAGAGAAACGCAAAGCGAATCAAAAACTCATTTTTTTTCGTTGCTTGCTTCTTTCTTTTTTTTTTGTGCTCAAGTTATCCGTGCATTTAATTAGCCATTTTCACACATTTCACTTTCAACAAGCTGCCAAATTGTTAGAAATATATATATATATATATATATATATATATATAGTTATAGAGCTGGGCAGCGCGATTTCTTCAATGAAACGCAAAAAAGCCATTAACTGTCCAGCGTAGGTTGTTTGGGTTGAGTTGACAAGACGCTTGAAGAGCCGTCTCTGCATTTGTATCTGTATCTTTGTATCTTCGTATCTGTATCTTCAGCTCCATCAGCCGCCGCTTCCTCTGTTTAACTCTTCAGCCGCCGACGGCGACAGCGGCGACTCACTTTCAAGTGGTCACAGCAATTTCTTTTTTTCTCCTCCACCTCAAAATTTGTTTGTTAATTGAAAATTTCCCATTGCATTGAACTTGGCGAGGAGCGCTGCCCAAATTTTCCACTGCAAATGTGGCCATAAATTGCTGGTTTGCATTGGGCAAATACACTCGCACAAATTTCCACTAATGCTTAGGTTTTGAGCCAACTTTCTGCACATCTCTCATTTGATTAATGCCCACAACTTGGCAATTAGCTATTGAGCTTTATTTGTTATTCGCTTGGGTTTTGATGATGACTCAAAACCAAAAACCCGCATATCATGCTGAAAATATGAATATAAATAGAAAACACTTAAGTACTTCTCTATATATGTATGTACCCAGTGATGAGCTCAGATTTGATTGGCTTATTGTTGAAACAGCAGCAAATAAGATTTAGGCACAAACCTGTAAAGAAAAAATAGAAACAAACGTCAGTTAATAAATGTTTTCATAGAATTTTATAAGACATCTTTTAGAGGTATTTATAATCTTTAACATATAACAATTTTTGCTATATTTATGCATATATATTTTCTGCCACAGAACTTTTCAGCATGTGAAAGTTTACACAAATTAAAGTCTCTCCCACAAAATTCTAAAACAAAAGCCCATTTTCTTTTGCACACGCATAAAACTTGAATTAAATGTTGGCGACTTTTACTTTCAAAGTGAATGCTGCTCTCCATTTAGCCCAAATGGCATTTTTATATGCATTATTTTGCATGTGCAAAGCAAAACTAAAGAGCAAGCCATAGATAGTATGAATACTCAAAGAGATTTACCGCTAGCAGTCCCCTTCTCCACGCTTTTTTGTTTGCCACAATTTATGGCATGCGGAGCGAGAAGCGTTTAAATGATGGCAACGATCCCAAAAAACTAAAGCCGAGAGCCCATTTCAACGCAAATGGACCGTAATCAGCATTAACGGCTCCTCGATGCAGACAATGGGGCAGACACAACGATTCCCCAAGGTTATTATTAGCCACTTAATAAACAACAAAGCCAATTAAATTGAATTGGTTAATTTCGAAGCCTGAAATTCGTCTAAGGCAATTTGCATTTATTTGCGGATTTACTAAATAAAATCTTATTGATGGACTGCAATATATATCAGGTGCACAAAATTTAGAAAAATGTACAAAGTATTGAGCTAAAATGTACGATACATTATATATATATATATTATATATTTACATATCTGCTATGCACTTTCATGTTATTTAATTTGAATTGCAAAAAAAATGTGCCACGTTTTAGTTTGGTTTGATTTGATTAGTGCCAGTTAGTTAGTCGCTTGTTATCTGAGCTGCTTTTGCGAGTGGCTATTAAGAAATTTGTTACAAATTATTTGTGGCATGCACAAGTTGTTGTTGTTTGTGTTTGTTGTTGCAACATTTTCCCTAATGCGATTTGTATTGAATTTGGCACAAGAGTTTTGCTAGTTGTTGTTGGCTTGGGCTTTAAAGGGGGTCGACCCAAATAAATCATTTAAAAAGCAGCCAACAAAACCTTTTAGGTGTGAACTCTCATTTGCAATGTTTCGTTTCATTTATTTGTTGATTTATTTTTAGGTCATTTGGTTCAGTTCAGTTTTGGTTTGGTTTGGTTGGGTTTGTGGCAAACTCAAGGCGAAACTCGCTTTTGAGAATCAGATGTGGGTCGACATGCGTTAGCCAATTGTGCATGATAAGTCAAAGTGGGCTGGCGAAAAATGTTAGTTCATAGTATACAAAATTTAATTCAAATAAAATGCCTACACACGTTTTTCTTTAATAATTATTTATGTTGCTGGCAATTTGGCAGCCAGGCATAGAAATTTGCCACATTCAACTGTTGTACTTAAACAAATTACAGACACCAGGGCGTATGCGCAATATCGAATTTATTCAAAGCGGAATTTCGGCGTTTTTTAATGAAGCGTTTCGAGTTTCGAGTGTCGAATATCGCAGTGAGTATTGAATACTGAGCCAGACGCGTGTCCAAAGATTTTGATTGATTTTCAATGGAAATAACAACTGAAATTGTAACAAAAGCCGCAACAACAACTACAACAACACGTGCGACACGCCCACAAAAAAATGATTGGCAAAACAGCAATAAAAGCTGCTCAATTTCGATAGCTGCAGGCAAATATTGGCACATTCTATGGATTTCTATCAAACTTTCGATTTCAAAATAATAAAAACACTACACCAAAACTAGTTGTCAAACAAATTCAAGAGAATTGAGCTCGAATCGAAGCCGATAGCTGATAGATCAATAATGTAAATAAGTAGCAATTGCCAAACTTGTTTTCATACAGTCTGTACAAAATTGGATTATTGTTACGCCAATTTTTGGATTACCTGGAGCCAAACAGCTGCTGATGACTTTTTTTTTTAAATATTTATATTGAACTCAAAAGTAAGCAACAGAAAAAGTGAAAAGCCTGTATAAACCAGTAGGGAAGGATTATCTTCGAGGTGCTGAAGATTGTATACTATTTTCGAGGCTGTGGATAGATAATCTGTCATAACTTTGCCAAAACTGAACTGATTTTGAAGTTCCAGACCAATTTGTTCATGGTTTTCCCTCTACTTTTAAGCTATATTTAAGTTTTTTTCCATTTTGAAGATTTCTTTTTATAAGTTTTTTTCGAATATATGCTTAAAAATCCAAATATACATATAAGCAAAATATCATTCATTTAAAAACCTAACAAACTCTAAACATTATGCTAGCACAAATTGTTAAAATCGTATTGCATCTAAAATATGTTGGCACTAATATATGAGAACGTAACAAATTAGAGCCAAGAATTCGTAAGTGGTTTAATGCCATAACTGGAATTGGCTGTTCGTTTCTTAAGACTAGGAAACGTGGATACTTTATCGTAGTAGTTGACCGCATAAGTATTCGATTTTCGATTTCAATTGCTGGCCATAGAATCCATAGACTCCAATAGCAACTAGTCGCACAACTTGCTCTGAAAGACAACTTTCAATGCAAATGCTGTTCAACGACTGGTTACCGTTATAAGGCACTACACTGCAAGAAAAAGGGGGGGTACAGGCGCTTGTTATTGCCGGGTTTAATGGGGTAGGTGACATATCATTCGGTTACCTGGTTGATTGACTGAAGAAAAAATGTGGTTCATATGCTGCAGTTGTTGTTTATTGCTTATTGCTTATTGTTGTTGCTGTAAGCTATAACTTATGCACTTGAGCATGTTTCCTAATTAAGTCAAATTGCTGGCTGATTTGATTCCATTTTGTTTTCGTATTTTTATATGCTGCAAATGATTTGTTTATGCTGGAATTTGTGCAAGTGAATGGCTGCATTTAGTAGTTTTTTTTACTTGCAATGTAAAATGAGCAACTTGATGGCGATAATGAGATCAAAGTTCTTCAAATACATGCAAATATCTTCAAATTTACAAATTTCATGGAATTTAAAACTGATTTTCTTTCATTTTAGCTCATGAGCAAATAAAAATGCATCCTTAAAGTTTAACAAATGCCAAAATGAAAGCTAATCAACAAACAGTAAAGTTTTCTTAGACAACAACTAAATTTCAGCTAATATAACATACGAATAAACAGCAACAAAAATCATCGCACATCACAAGTTTTCTTTTTATGCTGCTCATAAACTAACAATTACTAAACTGTCAATAGTTGAACGAGCTTGCATAACGCTCCATAAACTTTGTTTAATTGCACCAAAAGTGATCTCTGTCAATCTTCATGTCTAATCAATTTCTGCATTGTACAATTAATTTGCGTTGCAAATGGGCAGTGATAAAGGAAAAACTGGAAAAAGCTGTGAGTGTGTGAATGACAGAGAGTGTTTTTCTGTCCATCAAGGAAAATAGGCTCATGTGCCGGCTCAATGCATTTTCATTTCCATTTCCATTGCCATCAAACAGCAACAGCAACCAGTCGAGTGGCAGTTTTGTTTTGGCCAGGCCAAAGCTGAAGCTGTAGCTGAATTTCAAGCTAGCCAAATGCTGATCAACTTGTTTGCGGCCAACACGAAAAGTGAATGGGCAGTGGGGGGCCATTAGGGTGGCCGGGGGAAAGGGGGGCTAACAGAGAGAGAGAGGGGCGCCAGCGGGTGGGCAGCGTTTGTCGCTTTAACAATTTGGCTAAAGTTTAATAAACTTTATGAAATGTTGTCTTGAGTGGGAAATGCAGTCGAGCAAGCGCTTCGACTTCAACTTCGATGCCAACGACTTCAACTCAAGTGACAATGACGTTGATTTGCAGAAGGGGGGACTTAAAAGAGCAGGGGAAAGGGGAGGAGGCAGTAGCTGATAAAGGAAAATTCAAGGAAAACCATTAGGCAGGAAGCAAATCATGTTTATATTAAAAAGAAAGCTAAGGCCAAAAATCAGCAAACATTTTAAGACTCAAGTGGTTTTTGGGATTACAAAATGTAAGTTTAACTAAAAAAATAATATAAATATTCAAACAACTGTTTTAAATATTATTCACTAATCCTTTCTGTTTTTTAATATTTGTGATAAAAACCAATGTTTTAAATTCACTTTTGTATTTGTATTTGTTTATTTAAGGCCAACTGAAATCAGACCACAAAAATAACTAAAATTATAAAATATAATGTAAAATTCAAAAAAATAAGATGACAACCAAACTGATTGATAAAAAGCCTTATTTGCATGCTCGCATTTATTTTGCTATGGGAATTTTTATAGATTTGTCTATTTTTTTAAAACCATTAAAAACGAAGACTATTTCTCTACTAAATAAAAAAGAGATCTTAGCATGAATTACTACTATAAAATATAAAATAAACAACTAAATTTCTCCAAAATTAAATAATATTATAAAATATATATGACAAGTTTGTCTTTTATATATATACAAATATTTATGAATTTAATTAAGTCAATTTTCATATTTTTTAATGTTTAATATACTTTAAAGTGACTAACACATGAATTTATAAGAAGCTTTTCTTATTGTGTTAGTAAGCAAAAGCAAATAAATAATAAAAGCTATAATAAATAATAAGAAATGTTTTTCTTTAAAGTTTTAACAAAAGTTGCAAAAATTTCTATGTCTTTTTTAATCGCTAATAAATAGCGGTCAAGAAATGTGCATAAATGTTGGATAGGGTGTGTCGTTTAACACACTCCTAGAGTCGCAAACTAAAGCCAGAGATGCAAGGAGCTGATGGAGGAGAAAGTGCGCCAGGGATATCATTATGGACACACATATGTATATATCAGAATCGGGTAATAACAAAGCAAAGTTGCAGTCCGTAAATATTTATGTGCTGCAGTCCGAAATTGCATCTAATGGCTGCTGCTGATGCTGATGCTGATTAATTGCACTCATACTCACACTCACATGGCACAGAGAGCAATAATCGAGGTGAGTGTGGCTGAATTGGTGGCATGTACAGGTATGTATGCAATTACAGTGGCAGCCAGCAGTAATGAACTGATAAGCGCACTATTAACAGGCGACAGGCAACAGTGGGCAACAGTAGTAAACCAGTTCAGTCCACTGGCCAAGAGATCGGTTTAGCCCGTTTTGCAATTGGAATTCCTAGCTGGGCTCCACCTGGCTGTTGAAATATATATTTTTAAGGCGTGTTTTTTGTTCGCTGATTTCAATAGATTTTGTTCTCCAAGTCTTTAATGACTTTTGGCGCTGTGTGGCTCTTGGCCAAGTTAATGGCTTTGAGTGGCTTTTGTTCTGGTGTGCAGTAAGTGGTTTCTGTTCGGCACTGTAAGTGGCAAAAGACCGCTACAGCTACAGCTACCTATGCAAAATCACAAATGCTGCCAAGACACCTGCTCAATTCTCCAAATGGGTCAGATGGCACAAAAGCTAAGCTAAGCGTGGCTAAAAGCCCCAGCCAAATTAATTAGTTACAATCTCTTGAAGAAAACTAATTTCCTTTAATGGCAACAAAACAAAAAGAACGCTTAACAAAAGTGCTTCTCTATAAATGAATAGCTTACTTTAATTGCCGATGATCCTAACTGGGAATAATATGATTTATGTGTAAGTCAAGAATGCAAATTAAACTTTGTTCATTTAAATTATAAAAATTTGCTTAATAGCTTCATAATCGAGTTTTCGATTTTTAAATGAAATACATATTTTGTTTATTTCATTATTGTAATATACCAAATAAAATGTATATGAAATAAGGATTATTCGTATTTTATATGGTAATCATTCACCATTTTAAAATATTTATTTTGCAATTAAGAATGTACTTAATACTTAATAATTGCACATACTTCATAATAAATATAATAAAAAAGTGAAGTAAATTGCGCATTTAACGAATTCAGCCAAACAGGCTTTAAACAAAAAACAAAACAAAACATAACTCATTAAATAAATGCCCCAAAATGAGAACAGGCAAAGGCAACAAAGAACAAAAACAATCAGTAGCAATAACAACAATAACAACAGCAGCAACAATATGAAGACTTGAAGAATTTGAGCGGCAAACACACACACACACACATACACACACATATATACACACAGACACACATCTTTAAAGCCCCACAGATGAAAGAAGAGTTCAATGCACGCAAATCGGATTAAGCAAAGAAATTAAGTAATACACCGTGTAGATAGATACATATGCTACTCTATATAGCAACAGCTAGCTGTCATTGGAGAAATGGAAATGGAAATGGAACTGGAAACGGAAAGCCAAATCAATCGAGCCCAAACTCAAATGGGCGTTAGAATGGCAAAGTAAAGAGTAGTAAGGAAGTGAGCAAACACAGGCAGGAAGCAAACACACAGAGGAGAAATAAGCATGGTATCAAAAATAGCGTCGAATAGAAGTCGAGTCAATTAGTGGTGAGCAACAAAATGTATCTTATAAGAAAAGTACTCACCTTTTAGTTCTTTAAAGTGTTGTTCCAATTGCGTAAATCCAAATTCCAAAGCACAAACACACTTTACACCTCGAAAAATCACAATTTAACACAATTTGTGTATTTGTTTACAGCGATTTGCAAATTGTCGACCGTTTTATTATTTGACGTTCGCGCAGGCGTTACGAGTTCAATTCGCAGCAGTAGCTAGAGATAAACACAGGGGCGTAGCTTGCCCAAGCGATAACGATAAATATGCAACCGAACGCATCGAAGCTCAAAACTCAACTGAATGCCAGCTTCGCTTTGCGCTCGCAACGAACACGCGCGCCACGCTCAAAAGCTGCGCGAGCGCGCGCGCGTCAGCTGAAAAGCTCTGAGCGCAATTTGCATGCCGTGCGAGCGAAAGCTTCGGCAAGCACTGGCATGCAAAGTGAGACGACAGCGCAAAAGCTTCCGTCTGTCTTTAACTTCATTTACCTTTGAAAGCTTTCAATTCAGTTGTTATTGTTGTTATTGTGTGTTTCTGTAGTAGTTTGTATTTTATTCATAAGTTTTGCTCTATTGCTTTGAAATTTATAAAATGTAAAATACTCTTTTTAAAGCTGTCCAAAAGGAATTGAAATAAGTGTTTGTTAATTTTAATGTTGTAAACAATTGCATTGGACTTTAATACTAGGCATACATTGCTACAACAAAAATGCGCTGCATTTAAAAAAAATTTGTAATTTCTAAACACAAATTTGGGAATATACAAAAAACAGGGAGAATTTTTAAGTTTGTGTGTACAATATATCATATGTGTAAACAATATCAATACCAATATCAGTTATCAGACGATCTAGACGTTATGTAAAATGCTTCTTTCTTTTCATAGCTTTTGCTTAGTTAGCTGAGTAATTTTGTTAAGTTTAAATTTTTAAGGGTTTTCTTGTTTTTGCTTGTCTTAAGTTTTTTTTGTTTTTGCCTTTATCGACTTGTACATTTACGAAACATTAGTGTTTGCTTTTATTAATACAATTAATAATTGAATGGCGCGTTCCGATCTAAGCTTGCCCCATATCATCCACAGCTACGGCACAGAGCACGTACATCATTCCGGCACTGAGCAATGCGGTCACCGGCACCGTAACTATCCAGGCGTACGCGATGTTCCGGAACAAGTGCCAATCGACGCTGCCATCCTCGATGGGTGCCAGCTTGGGCTGAGCCGGCGCCCCCAACTGCTCCTGTGCGTGCTCCTCGCGCTTCTGCTTGCGTCCCGAGGCGCTGACGTGACCCACAAATACCACCGAACCGACTTTGCAGTGTGTTGTCGAAATGGGCAAGCCAATTTTGCTGGCCAGCAGTACGGTGATGGCGGCACCAACTTCAATGGTGAAGCCACTGCAAGGATACAACAAGAATTATACATATATGTTCAACTGGTTGGTAAGCAGCACATGATTTGACTACTCACGTCGATGAGGTGATCTTCGTTAGATCATTGCCAATGGTCTCAATGACGCGCCGTCCCCACAGCCAAAGACCGACGGAGATGCCAATGCCGCCATAGATCAGAATATAAATGGGACTCTCCGCCCGCTGCATGACAGAGCCCTCGCGATAGATCATATAGAGGGCGATGAGGGGTCCGATGGCGTTGCTGACATCGTTGCCGCCGTGCGCAAAGCTGCCAAAGGTGGCCGTCAATATCTGCAGGAACGAGAAGAGCATGGACACCTCCTGTGTCTCCTCCGAGCTGCTGGCGCGTCGTCCGGCTTCACGCTTGAACGCTTCCTCCTGCTCAATGAGCGCATCCTTGCTCTCGATAAGCGGCACCTTGCTGGAATTGGGCGACAATGTGGTGCTGATCATCAGATCCAGGCTGCCAGCACTTTCCACCACCAGCAGATTGTTGTTGGTGGCTGCATTCGTGGTGGCCGTTGCTTGAGTGGCTGCTCCACCTCCAGGCACCAGCTGCTGCGACTTGTGCTCCTCCTTGGGCGACTGCACACGCTTGAAGCACTCCTGCAGCTTGCGGCCATTTTGCTGTTGCTGCAGCTGCTGCTGCTGCTCATCGATGTAGTTCAAACTGGTCACAGTCAGATCGGTGTTATCCAGACTCGCCTTGCCCAGCAGATCCTCCGCCTTGCGTATGAGTGCGGGATTGATCTTGTAGTCCTCGGCAGGCGCATTGTTGTTCTTAGCAGCGAGGCCGTAAGGCGCCAGCTTGAACGTCTTGGGCGAATTGTCGCTGAGCGAGACCAGCTCGGTGATTTCGGCAATGGCCGGCAAAGGTTTGCCCTCACTAACCAGTGACAGCGGGCGGCGCTGCTTCTTGGGACTGCCGGACGGCGAGGATTCTGTGAGTGAATACAGGATAGATAAGTACAAGTCCAAAGGTAGCTTTGCTCAAACTTACCCACAGAGTCCTCGAAATTGAACTTGACGGGATTCTGGGCGCGCAGCTTCTTGGCAATGGTGCGTCGCTGCAGCGGCACAATCACCAGCTGCGTCAACAGCGCCACCAGCAGCGACAGAGCCACACTGGCACTCAACGCTATCCAAGTGGGTATGTTGTCCATGTAAAGCACTTGAGTGGGAGATAAAGCAAAAGCAATTAGTGACTGCCTGCAGCAGCAGCTGGGACAGTTAGTACTCACACTTGGGCCCATCCAGCACCACGCTGATGACATTGATGAAGAACGTGCCGCCGTAGAAGATGGGCAGCGAGCGGAAGCCCGCCTTGAGCGGCTCCTGGGCGCGCAATATGAAGCGGCGTATGGCCAGAAAGAGTAGAATGCTGACCAAGCCGCTCATCACCGGCGATATGAACCAGGAGCCGACAATGGTGCCCAGCGTTGACCACTTGAGGCCCTGCATGCCGCGTGCCACCAGCGAGAAGCCAATTGTGGAGCCCACAATGCTGTGCGTGCCCGAAATGGGCAGCTTCAGAAACGTTGCAACCAGCAGCCAAATGGCGCTGCTTGTCAGGGCCGAAACGCAGCCCAGCATCAGCACATCCTCGGCGCCCTCGTACAGGCTCACCTCGAGTATTCCTTTCCGCATTGTGTCCGACACCTTGTAGCCTGCAGGAGAACAAGTGTGATTAGATTTCAATCAATCGGTTTCTGCCTTCTGCACTCACCAATCAAAACAGCTCCCGAAATTTCACAGACGGTGGCCAAAACGCACGCCTGCCGTATGGTGAGAACGCCTGAGCCGACGCTGGTTCCAAAGGAGTTGGCCACATCGTTGGCGCCAATGCCAAAGGCCAGGACGAATGCAATGAGAAAGCCGATAATGACCATCCATAGCAAATCCGGCGAGTACGGCTCCATGATTGCTTATTCAAATGTAGTTTTATACGCAACTAAACACTCACTAACAAAAATCTCTAGCCTCACTCACTCAAACGCTTCCTAAACTGTCTGTCTGTCTGTCCGTCTAACTGTAACTTCTGTTTACTCAACTCAAATTGTGTGCTTTACCAATTTTCTTTTGTGTGCAAGAAGAGGAAATTAAATGGTTTCGTTTTTGTTGTTAGGGTTGGGGTTGGGGGTGTTTGTGCA
Source organism: Drosophila flavopinicola (assembly GCA_035042425.1). Classification (NCBI taxonomy): domain Eukaryota; kingdom Metazoa; phylum Arthropoda; class Insecta; order Diptera; family Drosophilidae; genus Drosophila; species Drosophila flavopinicola. The sequence goes on along the minus strand of JAWNLL010000452.1, from coordinate 8,544,016 downwards.
AAACAAATGTGTTGGGAAATTATAAAATACAATACTACGCAATAATAAATGATAGATGAAAAATAATCTTAATTGTTAATAATTGAAAAATTCTTTTCAAATATTTTCTAAACAGCCATATTTGCGCTTAGACTTCATTGTTGTTATTTTCATAATGAAAATTGAAGTACAGTCGCGTTGTGAGACACAAAACAGTTATACACCCGGCAAATTTGTAGCGTCTTTGGAAACCCACTGGGGTTATCCGGAGCCTCCCTCTCTCTCCAGCTGAAGCTTCGCTCAGCTGCCTTACTGCCTTAAAGTATACAATAAATTATTTAAGCCTAAACACAAAACGTAGTGTGACACTAGACACTGAGATTACGGATAGTATAATATCAAATTAATAATAAGTTAATAAAAAGCTTCTCCTTTCACTCTCTCTCTCTCTCTCTCTCAACTAGCTAACGCTTCTGATTGGACGAACGTAAACTCCACTTGTGTTTAATTCCTTGAAAAACTTGCAATCGTTTTTCATCTATATCAGCTGCAGTTGTTGTTCTTGTTGTTGTTGTTGTAGCTGTAGTTGTTGTTGCTGTTGTTGTTGTACTTGGATTAAACGTTGTTCCCGCCGATGTTGTTGTTTAAGTGGAGTTAGTGTTGTTGTGTTTGTCGTTTCAGAATAGTTTCTTGTTATGTTGAGTAGGAGCTGATGGTAGTCGACTTGGTTAACTGCAAATGTAAACGAATATGTATAAGGAATTGAAGTTTGATAAGAAATAAAGCTCGCTTACCTGACGTTTAGGACAGCGTAATTGTTTCCACGTCAGAGAGATATTCACCATGTCTGAAAGAGAAGTTTGATAATTAGAAAACAGTTTAATAAAAGCAAAGTCCCTTGCAAACATCTAAAACTCCCATAACTTTGTCAAAACTGATCCAATTAGCGATTTTCATTAGATCTGCATTTAACTTTGAAGTGCTATCGACATTCGTGTTTTCTTTTATAAACAAGCCACAAAAGAGAACCTCCAAATTTATGCCAATTGATATAGTTAACAAATTTGCATTGTATTTAAAAATAGTATTCGCAGAATATTGACCTTTAAATAGAAGCTATCAATAGCTCTCTACAAAATCAATTGAAATGACCAAACATATATGAAAATAGATTCGAAACTCATCGCAACCGGTAGCAAGCAGTTCCGTTTTTTGTTCTTACATAGTCTGTGCGTTTTGTCAATTGAAAAGTAATTGCAAATTGTTGAAATTGGTGCAATTTTTTGTTCATGTGAGCAACGTTAGATGAATGGTTAATTTACTCTAAAGAAAAGCGCAATTGAAATCATGCACGTAATTGCAATTGTTTGTTTGTTATTGTTTGGAAGAAACCATAACAAATGTTGTCATTGCCCACCCAGGCGCAATTGTTCGAAACGAGGATCAAATGGATCGTTGGCTCATGCAAATTGCCAATTGATGACAATAATCATTTCAGAATTATACGTGCAATATAACAATCTATGTATTATCTAACAAGATATTACATTCAAAACTGAACTATAATTTGCCTGATATATGAAAGCATGAACAAAAGACCAGCTAATTAAAGAGTTTATATGTCTTATGTCAGTTTATATATACAAGTTGGAATACCTCTCACAGAGAACATACTCATAGAAGCCGTCTAACAAAGAACAGCGCTGAAACAAAAGAGCTCCGACAAGGGACCTCAATAACCCCACTTGGATCAGCAAGGCCCAGGACACTAAGCAGGACAATGGCTGTTTGCCCGTCAAGGTCGCTTTGATGCTAACGTTCCATTGACATATGTTTCACTGGCAGTATTTCCATAGGCGACAATCCCCGCCTCCCTCGCACCTATTTGTCCAAGCATACAGAGAACTTCCCTTTCCCATTTCACTTGTAGTATAATCATAGCTCAAAATAATCGTTGGCAATTTGTGGCGTTTTTTGAATCGTTCGACTATAAATAAACACAAAGCACGCAACATTTGGCGGTTTGACAAGCATTGCAGTGCGCCCAAAACTGTTTGAACTGTGCAAATTCTTGCTTATAAGCAACCCCGTCGCTTTCAACAAGTACCAAATATATATGAATGACGTCAAATAAACAACGCACAAAACACCCAAATAGTCATGACTTTCTGATATCCAGTATTAATTTTTGTATTCACAAACTTTCATTAGAGATTCCTTAGAACAAGATTTAGTAACTCTTTTTCTCATACTATCCGAAATCTTACATACAATATTGAAAACTAAACCAGCACAGCATGCCCTATTGTATAGTTCAAACACAGGGCATATATAACAACTCAAAGAAAACTGTGAATTATGACGCGCAAAATAAACAGTAATAAACAGTAATAAACAGCAACTGTTTCAGACTTAGACACTTTCATTAGTCAGCGTGTTTTCTGCACAGTGGGTCAAGTTGAACGAATAGTACGCAAAAAATTGATATTTTCTTTGTTTTTCGAGAATAATGTCAATAAATATTATTATAAGTTCTTCATAGCACATTTTACAAACTTTAAATAGCTACAGGTAATACAAATTGACAAAGAATATTGATGGAAGATTGAAAGACACTTTTAATATAGTTCATGTATATTAATTTAAAAAACATTTGAACATATTAAAATATTTGACAATGAATTGAGTAGCGTAATATAAGAAATCATTTTCCATATTTTCTATATAATTTACAGTTATGGCACATTGATACGAAGCAATGCAATTCTTGCATGTCTGGAATTGCCAAAGGGGAAAGTGGGTCTAAAAATTGCATTCAATATTCGCGTTTATTGATTTAATTTGCCGCATTCGAGCAAGGACGAATCACTGCATGAGGACGGCCAGGATACAGGAACCGTTTAAAAAGAAAAAAAAAATAAACCACCATGCCTAACTATGAGAAATTGCAAACGTTTTTAGGGTGGTTTTTTTTTTAAGCTGATGGTGGATGGTTGCAACACGACAAGTTCAAGGTCATGTGGCAAGGTATTTAATCAAAACAGGTTGGCTGGCTAGCCGCAGTGACTGTCAAACTGTGCCCACTCAAGTGCAGCAATTTCCATTCAAATCAATAATATGGCGATTGAATATGCTTTCATCTATGGATGGATGGCTGGCTGAGCTAACTGTTTGCTTAACAGCGCCAAAGTAATTAACAAGCACGTGCAACATAAAGTGCAACAACAACAATAGCAACTGTAACTGGGTCTAGAATCAATTAAGTGGAAATTTACCAGCGAGCATCGAGTAGAAGTTCAAAGTGAATACAAAATGATATAAGCCATATTTATTGGCTGGCTAGTCAATTTGCAAATTGAAATGCGTTCGCCATTTGGCATTTAGCTGCTGCTAAGGTTTTGCGAACTCAACTGTACCGAAAAAAGTGGCCAAAAGAAAATACATCCATCACTCATAGCTCATTAAACCCTCATGTAAACCCTTATGTAGAGCCACTTTTAAACATCCCTTGTAAATAAAAGTATTTTTACCTAACTCTAATAAGATTGGCATACGCATAATTGTTTGGCTAGCATGGTGCAATAGGGACACTCCCGCATAGTATTAATTCTTCGAATATGCATGTGAGAGAGAGAGAGGAAGATTGAGTAAGAGAAAGAATGTGAGAGAGACAGAGAAAGAAATAGAAAGACAATTAGTTTATGCCAGTAGCAACACACAGCTCCCACTAAAACTACCATAATCTGCAGAGATTACTTGAATTCTTGAGAATTGCGTAGAAGGGCAACTACAGCATAAATAAACCTTGAACAAAATGGCCACGAGCTTAAAAATCGGTTCAGTTTTGGCAAATTTAGTGGAGCCTAAAGAATTTTAAGGTGAAATTTCGCAAGCCAAAATATTTGTTCTTTTATTGTTTCATATTACATGACAAAATGCCAAAAGCCGCTGCAAGAGTATAAAAAGGCGACGGACAATGTATTAAAAACTTCTTATTGGAACTTTCTACACACGCATACTACATATGTATGTAAATACACTCAATTCTACATACATACATACGAGCGAGTACCTAATCTACATGCATACATACATACATACATACAAAAACAAAGGCTGGCAACAACAGCGCGAAAGCGAAAGCGAAGGTGTAGCAGAAGAAAAGAAGTAGATGAGCCGGCGATATCCAGATAGATGCAAACATTATCCGTTAGGTGCAAAAGACAAATGCGTAGGAGAGCTGAAGAGAACTGAAGCGAGCTGAGTTGAGCTGAGTTGTGTTGCTGGCAAAATGTTAACTGTACCTTTGCCAACAGTTTAAGCTGCAGTGGCAATGGGATTATGGTTTGCCCTTTTCCCTTTCCCATCGCTCTTCTGCGACCTTGTCGGGGTGGTTGCTGCTGCCAATTCAGTTGTTTACTCATGATATCATACGTGCAGAAATTATTGCCTGTTTGCAATTGAGCAAATGCATACACATACATACATATATATGTATATGAACATTCTTGTTTGACGTCAGCTTGAGCAAATGAATTTGAAATATGTCTATTATAAAGCAGATACATACATACATTGTGTCACCGGTACAGTTTGAGAGTCAGTGCCTAAGCAGCATCCCGCACCAACGCGTTTTCAAATAATATATTTTGTAATTAATTTAATTCAATTTATTAGTATTTCCAGTCGTTTGTTTGAATTTCCCAAGCGTTAAACTGTACAAAATGCAGCTACAGTTTTAACTGTTCGATTGTGTGAAATTCTAATAAGAATCAACAAGAAGAAGCAGCAGCAGCAACGGCAGCAGTCGAGATTTTGTAATTTATATAAGAGACTTCGAGACGCCCGTGAATCATGCGAAAGTAGTGGGGGCTTACAGGGGTTAATCTAAGGATGACCAATAAATTCGCAAGCCAACGAAATGCGTCTGATTGGAATGTCAAGCAAGCCAGACAGAGACAGAGACAGCGCGAGCCTGTCTGTTGTTATTGTTGTTGCAGCAGCAGCAGCTGCGACGCAACAATGAATAGACGGCAACAACAACAAACTTGAAAACAGCTGCACATGGCAGGAGCGCACGTCAAACTGTAAGTATGTTTGTGTGCGCCCGAAAGGACACGCGTTCAATCATATAACTGTACCAGCGATTAACATAACATATAGTATATGCGATTGAATTTAGGATTTCAATGCAAAGAGCAGAGCATACAATGGTTTTTTTGGTCTTGCGCCTTTAAATTTCTTCCATCACTTATTGATTTTTCGAGGCAAACAAATTGCTTTTTGTTATTGCGGAAAATGATGAAAACAATGTGAGGAACGAAAAAAAATATATTGTATATGCAAAGTACACACACACTCACACACCTAAACACATGCAGACGCAGACTCCCACACACACACACATACACGCACACAGGCAGACACGCGGACTGATGGAAGAAAAAACACGCGGCGCCAGCAGGACTACGCAAGGATACACAGGCGAATATCCACCATGTGTATGTACATACACCCACTTATATACTACCACACATCCTTATTGCACGTTATTATCTCCTCATTTGTTTCTTATGCAAACCCAATTTGTGCAATGCAGGCCGCCATATGTATGCGTAATTAGTTTATAATCATTTACTTAGCTCGCTTACTCACTTGAATAGCAGCACTTTTTCAAATCACAATTCGCTTGACGAGAAATTAAAGCGTGACGAACGCGCGCGCACTACTGACGACCACCGGCTTGCTGAGAATGACGATATATTGGTTGTACTATCGATACGTTGTAGTCGTGCCGAGCATATCGACCGACAACTCCACCAAGCGATATCGATAACAGCCCTTTGCTTCTCCTTGAATTGCCAGTGTGTCCAAACTACTTAAATCAAAAGACAACTGGTAGCAGCATCGAGCCCATCGCAGCTGGTCTTACTTTGTTTTTATCACAACAACAAAAGCAAATCGTGACATTACAAAAACTTTGAGAAAACCAAAAACAAATTAAATCGTCGTGTGTTTTTAGCACTGTTCGCAATGTTCCACTTTAGTGGCTTCAACATGATGTTCCCAGACGGCGGACGCAGCTTCCAGGCAACCTACAAATGTTTCTCCGTCTCGATGCTGCCGGGCAACGAACGCTCCGATGTGGAAAAGGGAGGAAAAAGTGGGTATTAAAAGTGCAACGCACCTAAATATTATTATATTATTAATGTGCATTGCAGTTATAATGCCGCCATCGGCGCTGGACTCGCTGACACGGCTGAACGTCGAATATCCAATGCTGTTCAAGTTGTCCAACAAGAAGAGAGCGCGATCCTCGCACGCCGGAGTCCTCGAGTTTGTGGCGGATGAGGGCAAATGCTATTTACCGTACTGGATGATGGACAATCTGCTGCTGGAGGAGGGCGACATACTGAACATCGAGAGCGTGTCGCTGCAGGTGGCCACCTTCTCCAAGTTCCAGCCGCACAGTACCGACTTCCTGGACATCACCAATCCGAAGGCCGTGCTGGAGAACGCGCTGCGTAACTTCGCCTGTCTGACCAAGGGTGACGTCATCGCCATCAAGTACAACAAGAAGGTCTACGAGCTATGCGTGCTAGAAACCAAACCCGGCAACGCCGTCAGCATCATTGAGTGCGACATGAACGTGGAGTTTGAAGCGCCGGTCGGCTATAAGGATCACAACGATCCACAGCCGGCTGTGCAGGCGGGCGGCCAGGCTGCGGGCGGCAGTGAGGCAGCCGCTGGTGGTGCCCAGCTCGAGGAGGTCGTGGAGACGTTCAAGGGCTCCGGCGTCCGTCTTGATGGCAAGAAGAAGAAAGACAGCCAGCTGGAGACGCCGGTGCTGAAGAAGATGCTGCCGCGCGGCGTGCCCGACTACGATTATCAGTTTGGCCTGCTGCGCTTCGATCGGGGCATCAAGCCAATCAGCGATCGCGGACAGGAGGATGCCGAGGCTACGGGTGAGGCGGGCACCGATGCTGACAGTTTCCACGGCACCGGATTCTCCATGAAGAAGACGCGCAAATAGAATTGTAACTCCCCTAGTTGTTTAATGTGGTAGTACACGGCTCATAGAAATAGAAATAAACAAAACATAATAAAAATCTACAAATTGAGCGTCAGCTTGAGCTCCTGCTCCTTGGGCAGTGGCGGCGGCGCTATGGTCGTCATCGGCGGCAATCGGCGAATCTTGCGTCCGTGTTTGCCCTCCTTGCGCTTCCACAGCCCAGAGCGCGGCCGATTGCCCAGCTCCCGCATCCGCTGCGCACTGCCGACATGCTCCTTGTTGTGCTCAATGTTGGACACACGTCCCACCGTCGCCATGCAGATCCGGTCGAAGGCGAACTCCCGCTTCGACGGCAGCTGCACCACCACTTTATCCTCGAACTTGCGCAGAATGGTGCCGAAGGTGCCGGCGGCATGGATCAGATGGCACGGCTGGCCGGGATTCTTCTCTAGACAGTGGATGCGCGTGCCCACGGGCAGGGCGCCCAGCGGATAAGCATCACCCTCATTCGGACGCACTACAAAGGGAAAAGAGCTTTTAGTTTTTAATATCTCATTTGATTTGTGCAATAACATGCATATATCAAGACAGTGGCATAGGCAGGATTTTATTCTTGTCTATCTGTAAATTTCTCAACACTCTTGTCACCCACCTGGAATCCTTGGAATGAGGCGTGAGGTTTTCAGTATATCCCCCTCGCGCATATTCTCCGTGGCCAGTATGTACTTGAGCTGATCGCCGACTGCAACCAGGGCTACCTTTGACGTGCGGCAGCCGTCGCGCAGCAGCTCGAGGACCCGCTCCTCCTGGGGCGCACCTGCACTGGGGCCGTCGCGCACCCATTTGATCCATCGATACTGCTGTTTGATGCCGCCGCCAATGCCCTTGGCCACCATGCGGCCGCTGACAGGATCTCGACCAGCGAGATGTGTGATCTTGAGCGGCTCCACGGTATATTCGTCGGGGTAGTGAACAATGCGACGGAATTGTTGACCGGCACCTGGCTTGGGTTTTTCGACGACTTTAGTTTTGTGGCGCAGTTGCTGGAGTGCTGCCGCTGCGACGCGTTGTTGCGGCTGCAGCGTCAGTGTGCAATTCGCGAGCAGGCGTGTAAGGCTTTGCATTTTCACAGCAAATTCGATTTAATCAACTTTGGAGAATGCAAAGTTTTTTTTTGGTTACAAAACAGAATTTCTGCGAACAGCTGTGCCGGCAGTGTGACCAGCTTTGCGTTTTGTGCGGCTAAATATGGGTGAAGAAAACGTTCAACTGCAGGGCTACAGAGCGTGTGCTTCTTCTTCTTTATCGTCACGTCGTGTGGGCAGCTGCTGCGGAGCGCGCTGCAAGCAAATAAGAATTGTAAAAACCGCATTAAAATTGAAAAAAGTGCACAAATTACATTTAAAGTAAGCTTAAATTTACGGTGTATAGAGATTTGATAAATAAATTGCATAAAATACACAGCAAAAACGGCAGCAAAAGAGGTACGAAAAAAAATAATAATAAACAAGGCGAACGAGCCGATAGAAAGAAAAATAATATACACACACAAACATGCTGTTGATACACACTCACGCACACAAACACACACATACGCTCAGTGGCGAACGAACTGCACGAAAAAACGTGTTGTGTGCTAAATTTTCTGTGCAAAAAATAGAAAACGCAAAAACAAAAAGCTAAAGCGAAATAATAATAAAAAGCGAAAAACAAAAACAGTTGAGTTTGATAATCAATCGTAAACCCAAATGTAACAAAAACAAACAATAGTACGTATTTATAAATAAGAGGTGAAGATTATAAGGAGAGCCAGCAAAAATATAAATAAAATGTATTTTTTATTTTGGAACATGTTCAAGTGATGTACATACATATGTATGTATGTATGCTAGTGTGTGTATGCGTGTGTGTGAATATGTGTACCCTTAACTGTGTGTATATATTTTGGTGTTAGGTGGAAAAAAAAAGCGGGCGGCAAGTTTACGCAATCGCCAACCAACGAGCGACGCAACATACATACAAATATAAACATACATACATGTATACAAATGAATGTATGTATGTATGATGTACGTAGAGCGTACGTTGTGAAAAGTGTGCTTTTTGTATGTTTACGGTTTTTGTCTGTCCTTTTTGTCCGCAATCGCCGCAAATGAGTGAGAGACAAACAAGACTTGTATACATATTTACAAAATTTTTCACATGCATACATACGTATTTATATACCTTTGCATGTACATACAAATGTATGTATGTACGTATGTATAGTCAAGCAGGTGGAGTCGCGCCGACGTCGTTTGTTTTTGATTTTTTTTCGGCTCCGTTGCTAGCTGAAAAATCAACGAGCGGCATTTTTACGCATTTTCAATATGCCCATACGTATTGTAAGTGTGTGAGTGCTTGTTTATATATATGTATGTGCGCGCGCTCTTGCATATGTGTGTGTGTTTTTTGGTGTTTTTATTTATTTATTGTGTTTCTGTTTTGCTGATGCGAGGCAGCAGCGTAGCAGTGACCTAACGACGTACGTAGATGTGTATGGGTGTGCATACATAAGTGTGTGTATATGTATGTATGTATATGTGTTTGCTTTGTTGTATTTATTTTTATAGCATTTATTTACGTTGTTTTCGTTAATTTTATTTTGGTTTCATTTTGCATATTAGCGCATGCAGCTCGATCGATTGAATGGGAGTCAAGTGGGGCTAGGCTGTCCTTTTTTTTTTGCATGTGGCTATGTAAATACATACGTCTGTACCTATGTAAAGTACATTTGTTATTTTATGTATGTACATACATGCTGTGTACATCCATTCATACAATTATCGATGCGAGCTAAAAACAAATAAAATTAAAGCGAGCACGCTACTGACCAGTGTTGCCAATTGAGCTCAATAAGCTTATTGGCTTAAATTTAACTGTTAAGTAGAGTTGCCGATTCCTCAATTGGAAATTAATGGGAAATGCATTTTTGTTTATGTAACTTGATTATATTTGGGATTCAAATACAATTATTTGAATTTATTTAAAAGGGTATTCAGTAAAGTAAAGTAAAACAATATACATTTGTGTATGTACATACATACATCCATATTAATAAATAGTTCCTATGTAAATATAATAAACTTACAAAACAAAGTAATATTTGTTTTGAATATTTATTATCCTGCGAATATATGTATGAATGTATGTACGTGTATTCAATAAGTACTTGTAATGTGTGTGAACATAAAGCACGTTTTCATGAGTTTTGCACACTTGGCAACACTGGCGCCGCAGAATACGCAAACAGCGAGCATCGACCAATTGTCAAGCGTAAACAGAATGATGCAGCATTGAACGCACTGCGCGCGCGTTCCACAATAGAAAAATATCAATTTTAACTTAAAGGCCCAGTCGCTGGTAGAGCTTTATTTATTTGTAGTTTTGCGCCGGCAGCTGTATGTTTGGTACTTGGTGCTCTCTCGCTCTCTCTCTCTGGCTGATGCCCGGGCAAATTGATGCCGCATACAGAGTGAGCGCACGCGCGCACAACACCTCTCCCAACGCATTGTGTTTTGCCGTCTTCGTGTGCGTGTGTGTGTGTGTTTTCGTTTACTCACGTAGTGCCGCACGTAGTAGTAGTAGTGTTATTATTGTTTTTATTGTTGTGCGAGTTGTTTTTGTTTTTGCTTGTTGCCGAGTGCGAGTACGAGTTTATATGTACACATGTATGCATGTATGTGCAGTTGTGTGTGTGTGTGTGAATGTGAGCGGGCTATGGTAGCAAAACATAAGCAAAGCAAAAACTGAAAAAGAAACGAAATGTAAGTACATACATGTGTTTCTATATATGCATGTATGTATGTATGTCGTGCTCTCTGCAAAGTAGGAGACGAAGACAAACTGCCTACAGAGTGTGGTGTGTGAGTATGTATGTATGTATGTATGTAAATATGTGTGTACATATATTTGGAAAATATTTAGTGTCTTTTTGGCTATAGCTGACGAAAAACCTTGAGCATAAAAAACGCGTGAAAAGCTGCACAAACAAATTAATTAACTCAAAATTGTTGTTGTGTTGCGTTGGTGAGCAACACGCGCTTTGTTCTTTTTATTTGCAACAAATTTTAAGCGCGCCGCATACAGAAAAAAATAAATACAGAAAAAGCAAGCGAAACGAATTGAAAAGAAAAGGAAAATAAACAAAAACAATGCTGTGTGTGTATGTGTGCGTGTGTGCAATATTTGCTTGTTTATCAGCGATCATTACTTACTAAAACGGAAGAACCACAATAATAATTATAATTGCAATTTTTAGTTTGACTACAAATAACAACAACAACAACTACAACCGCAAGTGGATACCTCTCGATGGCCGCCACAACAACAACCACTACAACACTAGCAACAACCACCAACATAAGCAACAACAACAACATTAGCAGCAGCAACAACAACAGCAGCAGCAGCAACAACATCAACAACAACAATCACATTGTAACGGTACACACCGTTCTAAACACACCCACCTCCGCAGCAGCAGCAGCGAGCGCTGCAGACGCGGCAACTGTTGCCATAGCCAAGGACATGCTGCAGCTTCATCATGGCGCCGCTGCAGCGTTAAATAACAACAACAATAATAACAATACTAATAACAATAGCAGCGTCGTCCTCGAATTGGCCAACAATCAAAATAATAACAACAACAACAACAACTCAGCAAACCACCCACCTGCCCATGTAGTCGCATCCAGCTCCCCGCCAACGAACGCCTACGGCGTGCTGCGTTTCAACGAGGACTTGCTGCACATAACGGACGAGGTGACAGTGATCGGTCGCAACTCATCCACATCGTTGGTGCACTTCAACGTGGCCGAGAACAATCTGGTCTCTCGCAAACATTTCCAGGTGCTCTACGATCCGGAGCGACGCACCTTCTTTGTGCAATGCCTCAGCAAGAATGGCATATTCGTTGATGATTTTCTGCAGCGACGCAATGTCGATCCGCTGCGGCTGCCGCAACGGTGTGTACCCTCGCTTGTGTGCCCTTTGCTTCCTTAATTAATGTTCTTCTCTTGCTCGTAGGTGCTTCTTTCGCTTTCCGAGCACCGAGATACGCATTGAGTTTGAGAGCTTTGTGCCAGCGCCAACGGACATTGCGCCCGATTCGGTTCCAGTGCTGAGCAGTCCCGCATTAGCAGCAGCAGCAGGAGTGGCTGGTGCTCATGTCATTATAACGCCGCCGCCACGTGACGAACTGCACGCGCTGCAGGCGTCGCATCATCACAGCCAACAGCAGCAGCCAGCGCATCATCTGCAGCAGCAGCAACCGCTGCCGCCGCACCACCCACTCCCACACACAACAACACACAACCACCCGCTTCACCACACATCGCTGCAGCAACAACAGCAGCAGCAGCAACAACAACAACAGCAGCAGCAGCAGCGGCTTCCAGGAGCACCGCCAGCAGCAACGCAGCTTTTGTCCGGTGATGGAACTCCCATCTACTCACCGCTCAAGATTTCAATACCCAAGAAGGAGCAGAAGAGCCCCTATCTTTCACCAACTGGCAAGTGCAATTTCATGCTACAAACAAATCGGCTTCCAATTAGAATCAATATTGTAGCCAACTGGACTTTGAATTCCAGAGTTTTTAAAATACCAGCTTAAATGAGTTTCCTACTCAGCAGTCATCAACTGATCTTTGCTTTTCATTTTGAAAACTCGACACGTAGCTGTGCAAATAGAGTATGTTTGCCTTTTTTATATGCACAAAATTATTTATTTAGTTATTCTGTAGCAAAAATCGCTTTTATTTTCAAACATGTCTTTTGCGCTTATTGTGTATGTGCTGAGTTTCATACGAATTCTATTCCGTATACGGCAAAGGAATTCGGCTATCAAGGATGGTGCCATAACTGATGAGCAGCCGGAGGCAGCTACTACCAGTTGCTGTTTAGTCAAGCGCTCAAATGCCAATGAACATTCAGCCAAAGATGCTTAGCTCATATATATTTAGAATTAGTTTGCTTAAATTGTGCCACAATATATATATACATGATGGGAGGTGGGAGATGGGTTATTCTCCTTATACTTAGCAAGGTTTATTTGATAATAACCCAGCACCTAACATATTGTATTAATGTGCGCTTCTTTCCACACAGGTACAATAAGCGCTGCCAATAGTTGTCCGGCTAGTCCTCGTCAGGGTTTTCACCAAAACCAGGCCAACAGCTACAACAATTATAGCAACAACAATACGGTAAGAATTGAACAACAACTACAAATAAGTTACACATATTTAAAGGTTTATGTTTTGCGTATGCTCTTTGCAGCAGGATCTATTCCAGACACCGTCTACAGCCAGTTATAACCACAATGAGAAGCCGCCGTACAGCTACGCTCAGCTGATTGTTCAGGCAATATCTGCCGCGCCTGACAAGCAGCTGACACTCTCGGGCATTTATTCGTTTATTGTCAAGCATTATCCCTACTACCGCAAGGAGACGAACAAGGGCTGGCAGAATTCCATACGTCATAATCTCAGTTTAAATAGGTGAGTCAGTGGTGATTTAGACACTGTAATCAGTCCTTAATGTGCGTCTATCCTACTTGCAGGTATTTCATCAAGGTAGCGCGCTCGCAGGATGAGCCCGGCAAGGGCTCCTTCTGGCGCATCGATCCGGACAGCGGCGCCAAGCTGATCGATCACAGCTACAAGAAGCGTCGCCAGCGCAGCAGCCAAGGCTTCCGTCCGCCATACGGCATGCCGCGCTCGGCGCCCGTCTCGCCCAGTCATATGGGTAAGTCAGCTGTTGCTCACGTTTGTGCCAATCGCAGCTCAATCAAACCGAAACCTTCTCACCTTGCAGATAACTCACGCGAGAGCTCACCGCTTCAGGACATTGTGCTGCAATCGGCACCGGGCTCACCCGGCATGTCTCTCGAGCAGCGCGCCGCCGATGCTGGTAAGCAGCCAAGCTAATGATGTTGGAAGCAAAAATGCATAATATTTAAACAAATATATATAAAGAGAGCCAAATATAAGACAAAACAATATTATAATGCGATTACTGCCACCCTTTTTGTTGCCAGTTTGATTTGTAGCTATAGAACTGCAAGAGATATTCCGATTTGTAACATATATGTAATCTGATCTCTTATGTTTATGGCTCTTTATTATATGCGTGCTCTCAATAGTCTTATAGAAATTTCATAACTATAAATAACTTATCATTTGCATTTGCAGAAATTATCTACAACTCTCAGAATGCACACCAGCAGCAGCAGCAACAACAGCAGCACCAGCAGCAGCAACAACAACAGCAGCAGCCACAGACGATGGCCAATAATTCCAATCAATACAAGTGAGTTGTGTAATAGATAACCTTACGCACTGATTAGTATTACCCTGTGTGTGTGTTTTGTTTCCTTTGCAGCAGTGGCAGTCCGTACTATGTAACCAATCAAAATGCCGGCGTTACTGTGCAGCAGGCGCATGTGGATGGCGTGGGTGGCGGTGTGGGCGCCCTGATTGCGCTCAAGCGAAATCACGTAATGGCCGTGTCGCATCCGGCGCCACCAACGCTACATCAGCAGCAGCTGCAACAGCAGGCGCCGCCGCAACAGCAACAGCAGCAGCAGCAGCATACAGAGATTATTTACGAGGAGCTGCCAACCGATTACAGCGGTCACATGGAGGCCGGAGGCGAGGAGGAGTGCGTCACAGCGGATGCCACCGCAGCCAAACGTCCGAAATACGTGTCTGAGGTGCTCTGATGCGTACGCATACAGAAGCAGAAACAAAACAAAGGCAAATAATATAAACAGTAGGCAGAGAATCAATCGCAGCTGTTCAAGCTGCTAAACAGCGGCAGATGTTGGACGACTCAGAACCGTTAGAAACCAAGCAAAAATGCAAAACAAAGCCCACTTGAAGGAAACTTCTAGCAAGCAGAAAGTAATAAAAAAAGTATCTCCATCTTGCATATTGAATTTGCCAATCCCAAAACACCATTGAAATCCAAGCGGAATGCGAAAGAAAACAAAAGCAAAGAAAAACCAAAATTGATACGGAAATTTTTATAAATAGAACTGTGAGATTGTGTTTTAAGTGATGACCGTACAACGGTCAAGCGGCATGTAAACACTTTTCGAAAAGCCCTCATATTTACGATTTAACCCTTAGCTCTGACGAATTCAATATGCTCGATGACGCTACTCTCTAAGTACATATAATAAATATTAAGGTTTAAATCGAGTAATGCAAATAACACAACAACAAAAACAAGCAAAAATTTAATATATATATATAACTAAATATATATATATATATATATATATAGATATATATATATATATAGAAATATATACGATTGATTATTGTAATGATGTTTAAGATGTTATAGCTATGTGACCGAATGCGCGATAAATGAGAGAAAATAGGGGTAAAACCAAGCAACCAACCACACAAGTAACAAACAAACAAACAAACAGGCGAATGAATATTATTACCTATCTACATACCTTTACCTATATCGATTTAAATATAAATAAATATATCTATATATACATATATATATGTATATATATATAAAGTATATACAAAAATATTAAAAACTAAACAAAATGATAAATATCTACAAATTTACGGATACAAATACAAATACATAATAATGCAAAACCATTTAAGTATAAAACAAACAAACAAACAACAACAAAAAAACCAATCGAAAAACAATTGCACTTTATTTCTTAATAATGAAGGAAATCCCATTTAAGTGTTTGGACAAATTGTGTATTAAAACAAAAAAGCAAATGTCAAATTTGTTGTTTTATTCATGCATTTATTGTGATTTGCGGGCATGACATTGGATTTTGTATGAAATCTCATATTTTTGATCGTAGTCAATCAATTTCGATTTACCGGGCCCATTGTACAAAAATCGAAGTCCTTGACTCAAAACGAACGACTGATACAACTTTGGTAAATATCAGAATAGCCGATTTCAGGTGATTATGAAATTTATCGATTGGCAAATCAGTAGAAATTTCATATGATATGAAGTTGGTAAGGCCCGTCTGTCTGCTACACACACATATATATATATATATTGGAATACAAATTAAGGTCATGTGTAAAACATGCGTTACACAACACTGACAGTTCCTTCAAATCCGGCTTGATTGTTACATTTACAGTTCTGCTTATTTAATACTCCCAAACGAGTAGATTTGACATACATATATTTTGTAAAGAAATATTTTGAAATTTATTGTTAAAAAGCATACGGTTATTAACATTACCAAATAATCACATATTATTGAATGACAGCTATATGGCTGTAGTTTCCTTTTTAAGCCAAGCCAAAGTGAACGAGTCCTGCGATAACAATGGAGAAAGAGTTTCCCAAACGAATTTATGATAGCAATTGAGTAAGTTTCGCTCATTTTCGGTAAGGAGCTCCCTGATTATCATTTTAGTTTGTTTTGGGCACATGGTGATGGTTCTGAAAGTGAGAGCGCCACGGTTGGCAAAATTGTTCTTTACTTGGGCGGGCACAATTTGCACAATGTCCTCAATGCGTATGCCAAATTCGCCGTCTTGGTAGAAGCCGGGCTCGTTCGAAATGAACATGTTCTGCTGAAGGCCCGGATCGTCGGGCATGGGCCGGAAGCCGATACCCATGGGACCCTCGTGTACATTCAGGAAATGACCGACGCCGTGTCCAGTGCCATGTCCATAATCAAGGCCGACATCCCAGAGCGACTTTCTGGCCAGCACATCAAGCACTTGGCCCTTGGTCTTGGCCGGGAATACCGTTGAGCCCAAAGCCAGTTGGCCCTTGAGCACGCGTGTATAGGTCTCCCTTTGGAAATCTGTTGGATTGCCAAAGTGGAAAGTTCGGGTTACATCGGTTGTGCCATCCAAATACTGAGCGCCCGAGTCGCACAAATAGACGTCTTTGTCGTTGATGGGGCGATTCGTCTCCTTTGCCGGATGGTAGTGAATTACCGAGCCATTCGGACCCGATGAACTAATCGTCGTAAAGCTCAGACCCATATAATTGTCCTTTGTTTTGCGGAACGCTTCCAGCTTGTCCGCTCCGGACATTTCATCAACCTGCTCGCCCCGCTCCACAGCATGCTCCAACCATGCAAAGTACTCGCACAAGGCGACTCCATCGCGAATGTGACTGTTGACAAATCCCTCGATTTCCTTGTCGTTTTTGATGGCCTTGAAAAGGGTGATCGGTGTGATCTCCTGATGACGTGCTGATTTCGGCACCAGGCCATTCAAGTACACACTGCTCGTGGGCGAGATCCAAATCTTGCCCTTGGCCTCGGCGACAATTTGACGGGTGCCGTCGCCAATCGATTCATAGGGTTCCGTTACTATTTTCACATTATTTTCACGCAGATGATCGTCAAAGTGTTCGGGCAGCTTGCTGGCATCGGTATACAGGACTATTTGATCGTTTGTCACGATCATAAATGCAAAAAACACGGGATTAAATTCGATATCCGAGCCACGCATATTCAAGAACCAAGCGATCTCATCCAAGGCACTAACGATTAGGGCGCTTGCCTTTTGCAGCTCCATTTGCTGACGCACACGTTCCCATTTCTGGCAGATCGACTCGCCGGCAAAGTCCAATTTCAGTGTGATGATCTGGTTGGAAGTGCGCGCCGGCTGTTCGGCGCCCCAAACCTCATCGATCAAGTTGCGCTCGATGCCAACCAGATTGCAACTGGCTGCATTCAGCTCCTTCTCAATCGCTTTCGACGCACGATAGGAGAACACACGGGGATCAACGCCGACGTGACTGCCTTTGGGCAGATGCTTGCCCAGCCACGCGCCAATCGATGGCGTCGTCGTCAGTCCGTCTCTCATCAGTGTCCAATTGTCGTCCAGCTCCTTCTCCGCCTGCTGATAATAGCGCCCATCCGTCCACAGCAGCGCCTTGTCACTCGTTATGACTGCCGTGCCCGCCGATCCGGTGAAGCCGCTAATGTACGCTCTCCTCTCATCATGCGCGCACAGGTACTCGCTCTGGTGGGCATCATCCGAGGGCACCACATAGGCACTTATTGCGGTTGAGCCCGGTGCACAAGCATGTTGCATCAGCTCGCGCAGCTTGGACAATTTCTGGTTTGTGGCTTTCATGATGCCTTTTACTGCTGTACTGAATACGTGCGCCACTTTAATACTAATCTGAAGCGCTATGGTAGAGGCAAAAATATGATAAGTAATCGCAGCCGATAAGTAACACGAATCGCAACAAATAAATTACATATACGTTTCTTTATATCACATCTGCTTACAGTTTTTGCAGCTGCAGTCATAAATTTCAATGTTTGCTCTCTCCAGCTGGCTTCTTTTTTTTTTGTTTCTCAAACAGTGTTGAAAAATTCAAAGTTCTTATCGATACAGCGTAGCCCTGAAATTTTTAAGTCGCATTTAGCCATAATAAATAATTTCTCTCAGCTTTCAATTTTAAGTTAAGTTGTAAAATCATTAGAATTAGGACAACAAATTCTAGAAGCAATCATTTCACCATATTCTTAAATATTATCTTAAGAGATTTTAATATTTTAGGTTATTCCCCACCTTCAATGTAATTTATAAAAAACATGTATATTTTAGGAAACACGGATACTGTTCTTTTTTACATATACAACGATTTATTATATTCAAACATATATGCATATCGAATTATTTGTTATCAAAATTAAACTGAAGAACGGGTGAGGACATGTTAAAAACGTTGATTTTTTTGCACAAAATAATGTACATGATTTCGTAGTTTGTCTCAGTTTTGAAAAAGTTAGATTTACCAGGACCTCGGTAGAAATCGGTACCACTCAATTTAGTGTAATCTATTGTTAAAAGTAAACATTTAACGTAATCAGCTGTAAGCTTTTCTTTTCTTTGTTTTTTCATCTCGTGCATTGATTTTATATCATTCTGCACTGGTTTATTTTGGCTCTCTAGAAATCCACAAATTTCAATATATTTCTCGATAATTTTAAACCGTTCGATTCCCGATTTATTCTTGAGAACATTGCTCACGTATTGCATGAACACATCAGAGCCCATTAGGAGAACTCTGTCACACAGCAAATGTTGGGAGTGATTTTGTAACAAAGTAAAAGAAATCGTCTGGACGAAGGACTTGTTCTCGTAATTATGGGCAAATTCATAAAGCTCAAGCAGATCCTCCACTTTCATGGTAGGAGCACGTGCGGTCAAAATTTCCAAGCAGTCGCTGGTTATTGAGGGCACCAGCCATTGATGGCCGAGCTCGTACAGATCCATTAAGGTTTCGTTATCATATCCATTAAGATTACACCTGTTGTAGGTGTAAGCATATGTGCGAAACTTCTCGAAAATCTCTGGCGATATATTGTTCAAGTATATCTCGCCAGAAATAGCCTCCTTGAAGTTACTTTGCAGCATGCTCTTGATGAATTCAGAGGAACTTGCTAAAATTACTTTGTGGCATCGGTACGTTTTTGAGCCGACGATGACAGAACAATCTGCAAACTCCGTAGTAAGAGCACTAAAGACAGGAGCCAACCTTTAAATTATTAATATTAGTAGTATATATTTTAAAAAAATAATCGCTGATAAGCATACCACTTGTCCATGGCTTTTGGAACTCGGTGTTATCTTATTTAAAGCTTCAAAATTGTTTCAATCAATCGTTTCCGGACCTCTGCAACGATAAGAAAATCCCCATATTATACATTAGTCATATGTCAAAATCCCGCTTAGTGGGCAAAATATCCGTATTGGTACACATACATATGTATGAATATGATGGCTTACACATATTTTTAATCGAGTGACTTTTTAAGAGATATTTCAAATATTTAACGTTAGTAGCACTAAATATTACCTGTATCGCTTAAATTACACCGACAATATCCAGTAGTCAGAAGATAATGCCAGAATACAATGGTAAATGACGACTTGAACTTGCAGCGCAATTGAGACTTATGCTTTAGCTGTTAAGTGTTGAAAACAGTGTTATAAATACATCGATAGCACAATGAACTTAAGTGCCCGATAAGCCAATACTCAAAAGTTGCCAATTAGAAACAAATGCATTAAAATAAAAAAAACCAGCCAATAAGCATATATTTGTACCAATTCAATACACACAAAAAAGTAACAATTATACAAAATTTTCTGAGTGAACAAAAATGTAATTTAAATTTTGAAATTTGTAACCGTATTTTGACAGCACTCAACTACGACTCGATAAAGATCGAAACTCACAGCCAAGCCTATCGGTAGTAAGAACGATAACTTTACGGACCTACGGAGCATTCCTATTCTCGTTGTTCGCTCGACAAGTTCGGTGACTAAAATTGTTAATTAAGTTGTCGCTGCATTTGTAAATTAGCAAATACTCAAAAATGGTGGTCAAAGCTGTATGCGTTCTCAATGGCGATGCTAAGGGCACCGTTTTCTTTGAACAGGAGGTAAGTGACGTTAAAATTTAAGATTTTCAAGAAAAATTAAATATGGCTGACAACAACTAACTAAGGTCAAAGAGCCGGCCGCACCGCACCACACCGAACTAATACATACATTCATATACATATGTCTTTGTAAATTAGCGAACAAATTTTATTTAGTACATGTATACATGCATATGTGTGTATGTATGTGATTGTGCATTGTTGTTGCGCTGCGAGCAGCGCTACTTGAATTTCAATTGCGTTAGGTTTGTGCTGTGTCATTTGAGCAACGTATAAATTATATAAGCACAACAAAATTGCACACATGTGTGTGTGTAAATGTAAAAGAAATGCATACGCATTGAGAGCAAAGGGCGAAAGCTTGATAAAATCGAATCTACTTTTTGCCTCTCATGTGTTGCTTCTCTTATAATACATACACAGCACTTACATACATACATATGCACATGTTAGCTGGATATTTTCCTTACATTACCCACATATGTTTGTTTATGTATTGGTTATGATTAGGCGCATATTAATACACATATTTTGCTTATCAACCTGCTGTGTCAGCATTATCATTGTTTACATTTTGTTTTACACTTATTCGTATCTGTTTTGAACCACTTTCCTTAGTCCGAGGGTTGCCCCGTAAAAGTGACCGGAGAGGTGAGCGGCTTGGCGCAGGGCCTGCACGGCTTCCACGTGCATGAGTTTGGCGACAACACGAATGGATGCATGTCCTCTGGGCCACACTTCAATCCCTACAAGAAGGAGCATGGCGCACCTACCGATGAGGATCGCCATTTGGGTGACTTGGGCAACATTAAGGCCAGTGGTGATGGGCCCACTCCTGTGGACATCTCCGACGGCAAGATCACGTTGTTCGGTGCCAACAGCATTATCGGACGCACTGTTGTCGTCCATGCAGATCCCGATGATATGGGCAAGGGTGGTCACGAGCTGAGCAAGACAACCGGAAATGCTGGCGCTCGTATTGGCTGCGGTGTCATTGGCATTGCCAAAATCTAAAGACATTACATATGAACATATAAATATCCATAATACAGGCATACATGTATACGTGTATGAATTGAATTTAATGTTTTTCTTTGGTTTGATCTATCGTATTGGATATAATCGAGCATTCAGAATATTTGCATTGATTTGTTGGTTGCTTTAAGTTATAATAAATGGTGTTATCAAATTAGAGAAATCGTGATTTTACTGGTTTAAAACTTTTACTAAAATATTTGTAAACAATCGTAGATATATAAATTAGTAGTATTTACAATACATGATTAAATCCAATGAGCTGGAGCTATGGCATGACTATAAAACAATATCAACGAGATTAGCAGAAAACATGACTTCTAGTTAAACATATATGGGTGATGGTGTCCTTAGTAAAATTTGGTGAGTGCTGGTGGTATAGTTGATGGCTTCATTTATGTCTTATTAAAATAGGACTGATAGACGATGCCCAGCGAGGAGGTCGCGAAAAGCGTAAAATAGCTCCACCAGGTGGCAAAGCCCAGAAAGCCTTTATATACTTCCGTCGAGAACACCTAGAAGTACAATTAAGCTTAGCTTAGCATGTAAGAATTATATATACAATATTTATTACATTTTTCAGACTAGCAAACGAGGCCTGCAATGACTGTGCGGATTCCATAATATTTAATTCGGATTCAGCATTTGTCTGCAATGAGGCATCTGACCTCGTAGCTAAATCGGCATCGGCGGCGCATTCGTGTTGCAGGACAACGCACTCCTTGTAAATGCCCGTCCAGCTAAAGCCGCCCAGACTTTTGTACATCAGCGTCAGGTAGAGGCACAAAATGAGCGGCGCTGCAAATTGCAGAGTCACAACACAAAGATAGTAGAAAATTGAGGAGATCTGCAAGACGAGGCATTAATTAATTGCTGTACTCTGTAATCTCAAGTGTCGCACGCTTGCCTTTTTTTGAAACTCCACGTTGGTAATGCGTCCAGCCTCCTTGCGTAGATCCTGTATCTTGTCATAGGCCAAATTCAAATAAGATTGCAAATAAATAGGCATCAGAGCGAAGCGCATGACGACCACAAAGACAACCAGCAGCAGACGCAGTGTTTCAAAAACGTGCGGCTTCAAGCTGTAAAGGAGCATACAAATATATTACTTAACTTGCTATAGCTGCAACGACAATTGCACTTACAGCGGCTGTTGCATGCCCTGGAAAACGCGCACCGTCAGATAGTCCCGGCTAATGGGTCGTATCCATAGTATGACTAGGATAAAGGGCAGCACGAAGCTCACGTTTAGTATAACTTGGAGCAGTTTATTGCCACGGCAGTACTTCAGTGAATCCCAATGCATTTTGGCCATGCGCAGCCCGGGAAAGGTGAATAACGCGCCGAGCACACCGCAGCTCAGTGCTAGGAAAAATTTGACAACAATCTTGGACGCCGGACCACTGCAAATATAATCATATAATTAGTAAATCAATTAAACACTACGCCACGTTTAAACGCACGATGAGGGCAGACCCTGTTCGGTGAGAAACTTCGATGCGCTGGCATTGAAGCTCGTATAGGCATCCTCCAGACCTGTTTCCAGTATGCGCTCATCAATGATCAGCACAATCATCGCTATGAGCAGATAAACCAGACAGGCGACTATCACCATGGAGCGCTCCCCAATCGATTCCTCGCTCTGGAAGTACAGCACCGTGAGCGAACACAGCAGCTTGATGGCAAAGAAGATGACAAGGAGGCACCACACCATGCTTAGATTGATCTCCTGCTGCAGCGGATAAAAGTAGTGAAAAATCTCCGAGATGGCATACACAATGCCCGCATAGACGCTGAAATCGACCAGCCATTGGTATTCGGTGAAGTAACGCAGATGCACCACATCCCGCTCCTCCACGGGCAGCGTCTCTAGCTCCACCTCAATGCTGCGCGGTATGTGAAACTGTGGTAGTGCAGCACCATTGGCCGCTCCATTCTGATGCTTGTGCTTGCCCTTGGCGGGACGATCTTTCGGCACGCCGCCCTTGGTGCGGAGCTCGTCGTCCGTGGGATGCAGGTAACGAAAGAGCCCTGTGCGGCAGAGTATCCATTTGGCAAAGGAATAGTGAGGACTCAGCTTCTGGATGACGCTGACCATCACCAGCGTGATGACTAGTTGGGCGCCCAATATAGCCTAAAAGCACACACACATGCATTAGAATTCACAGCAATATTTGCTCCTGTCATATATATGTAACTATTTTTGGGTCAATTCTATTTTTGGTCCAATTATTATGCACATTCCATTTTTCCGGGCACGCCGCGTTGCTCTTTTTGTGGGCTTGCGTTCTCGCTTACCATGATTTCGTGTCGCAATGTGTTATATGATGAATGTAGATTTGCGCTTATTACAACTTGTGCTAATTGATATTTTAATTAATTCATGTTTCCTAATTAAAAGAAGTAGCGTTAAATCCGGTGGCCTTAACAAAATATACTCCAGCAGTGTGACCGAATCTGCAAAACAAAAATATGCAAAATATGCGAGCTGTGCCTGTTAGCGTGCTGTTATACTTTAGTTGCTGAAGACTCGAACTAGTACAGAGATCTGTTAAATTTGTTTCTATTTTTTTCCGTTTTAGAATAAAAGAAATGCCGTCTAGGAGAACTTTTTCATTAAACCATTAAATCGGCCAATTTGAAACTTGTTTCATCATTATTTTGCAAAATGAACATGGAATATTTGCGCAATAGCGATAGCTTGTAAGCGAATCGATATATCTATGTGTTTGTACAGCCCTGGTAGCTGCACGTTTTTGAATGCCGGCACAAAACAAAAGTGAAGATTAATTGGAAATAATGTTTATGAACTCAAATCTGTTCGAGCCGGGCAAATCGAAGCCCGAGCGCAGCTTCATCCAGGGAGCAGTGAAGCAGAACACCCGATTCGATGGTCGCAAATCGAACGAGTTTCGCGATGTGAAACTAAACTTCGGTGCCGATTGGGGCACCGTGGCGGTATCCATGGGCGAAACCAAAGTGCTGGCGCAGGTGAGCTGTGACATTGGCACACCGTCCAGTGCACGGGCCAACGAGGGAACGCTCTACTTGAATGTGGACATCAAAGGAGTGGCCTTTCTAGACGAAATCCAGACGACATACGATCAGCGCTTCCTCACGCTCAACTCGCTGCTGGAGAGGACGTTTCGTAGTTCGCGCTGCCTGGATCTGGAATCACTGTGCATAGCCACCGAGCAGCATGTTTGGTGTGTGCGCGTCGACATCAATGTGCTCAACCACGATGGCAATCTATATGGTGAGTGGCAATCGATTTTTTCGTATAAGCTGTATACAAATCTTGTTCTTCTGAAGATGCGAGCACAATTGCGGCGCTGGCAGCCCTGATGCACTTCCGGCGGCCCGAGGTATCCTACATCGAGAACGAAATACGCACGTACAGCGAACGGGAGCGGGAACTGATGCCGCTGCTCTTCCTGCACTATCCCGTCAGCGTCACGTACTGTGTGTACAAGAGCACCACACATCCGTTGGTCGATCCCACGCTGCTGGAGGAGAACGCCGCCGATTCGATCATTGTGCTTAGCTTCAATTCGTATCAGGAGCTGTGCACACTCAACGCTGGCGGCACGGCGCCCACAAATGTGCGCACAATCATGCAGTGTGCACGCAGCGCAGCCAAGCGCTCCAAGGAACTGGTGCAGTTCATACGCAAGGCCCTGCAGCTGGATGAGGTGCGTCGGCAACAGCCCAAGCAATTGGCCGGTTTGATGGATCTCTTAGATGAATCGGCGCTCAAGCTGAGTTTTAAGCGTTTGATGGTGGAAGAGCAGGAGCAAATGGAAACGAGCGTATTAGAGCCAACAGAGGATGCTGAACCCATGCAGCTGCAGCAAGATGTTTCGGAGGAACAGCCACAAACATCTAAGCAGGCAGCAGGTAAGGTCAATCAACTGCAGCTATGAACCAACTATTAATCTCTTTTTATTTCATTTTACATCAGATACATCAATTGATGACATCAGTTGGCTGCCGCAGGAGCAGGAGCAGCAGGTGGATAGCTCAAAAGAGGCAACACCGACTGCCGCAAAGGCGGGCAAGTCAAAACCCAATCGCGGCAAAAACAAGGGCGGAAAGAAGCAACAGGCGACACCAAGAAAACAAAGTACGACAAACACTATATAACGAACTTGAACATAAGTCTAAATATTTGAATCTCCTTGCAGATGACAGCGATTCGGAGGACGATGTCATTCAAATCATTTGATAAGCTGTTAACGCTTTATATACATAAACATATATGTGTATATATTTAAGCTGCTTAGATGCTTAAGGCACAGTTTGGTTTAAGCGTAACTGTATAGAATTTAGATTAAATGTGTGAAAAATTCGTGATAATATTCTTGTGTCTGGGCATATCTAAATATCAAATTTTAGCTTTAAAATTTTCATATATTTATTGGTGATTGCAATAGCTAATAGTTAAAACATTTTACTTTGCCTAAAAAGGTTTTGCATCTCGTTCTTCGCTGCGGAACTGTCTGCGGTGTTGTCTGCTCATAATATTCCGGATACTTCCATGGGTATCTGATCGGAATGTACAAGTTGCACCAGTTGTTGCCCTTCCAGCAGCGCTTCCACTTTGGAGTCGGTGCAATAGTTGTCGTTGCAGGTGTTGGTGATATTATTATCGGCGCTGCTGTGGTTGTAGTCTGAGCATCTGCAACCGCCAGGAAGAAGGCCAAAGTAACAAGTGTGCAAACCACAAAGTATTTCATTTTCAATAGTCGCTCTTTACAACTGACTGCGAAGGCTTGTTGTGATATCTTAAAAATTGACGAAGCCCTTTTATAGTGATTTAGATGTGGAAGTTTCGGTTTATTTGCTATTTATTTAACGACAAGTGTTCTGAATAAATAAGACCTAGTTCAAGGTATATATGCTTAAAGTTTGTGTTTTTTGTACAAATATTGTATGTAATTGTAATTGTTGTGCAAATAAGGCAAGCTGAACTATTTGAATTGTTTTATTATCGTAACTAAAATATCCATTGCAGGTAATTTTAATATATATTACAACAATTAGCCTACTTTATGTACACATAATTTTTAACTTTTTTAATTCTTTTTTCATCTAAACTTTTCACACTGACAACTAGACTTACTAAATTATCGTAGCAAATTATTCAAAGCAAAAACGAATATGCAAAATAAACAGTGCTATTCCTCCAAGATCCTTGATCTGGGTAAATGGGACTCAGATGCGATTAGGCACTATAACAGCTTGCCCCGCATCCAAAAGCAATTGCGCAGGGGCAACTGGGCCTACATAAACGAGCATCCCGAGGTAGGTGTAGTCTGCTCTTCCTCTCTGTTTGGCTAAGCCCTAAGTCTAAATTTCATCTGTCAGATACGGGCGATCATACGGGTCATAATGCACCAGGTCATCAATGCCAACCCAGAGAATGTGCGCGAGTTTATTGCCAATTTCTTCAACTGTCGCCGCACTCCACTTCTGGTGCCAATGGTAAATTGATTCGTTTTTAAAGGGAATGCTTAGTAAATAGTTACTCGCTTAGATAAACACGCAAGTGAAGTATGTTAAGGAGCAACTGAAGCGCGGTCGTTGGAGCAAGTTTGATGCGGAAACAATGTTCATGGAGAGCCCTTCGACGCATTCGCTGCTGTCGACCGCATCTGCCGAGTTCAATGTGCATCCTGTGCTCACTTATGCACTCGTCTTCAAGGCACCCGACGAATGTGGTATAGACAAGCCCCCATACTAGAGTGTTCATGCAACTTCCCCAACCCCATATATGTACATACATATATCCTAGACAATCGGAAATCTTCTTTTTTGTCAATTATCATTTGGTCTATGTTACAAATATATTATATAAAATTACTTTTTCGATTCCGAGGTTTGCCAATTTTATTTATTTAAGATCTAAAATGTATTTGTGATAAAATTTATTTTTCTAAGTTATGTTTTGCAATAATATGAATTTTATTTATTTTTTCAACATTTAGAATCTTGATATAATGCTTATAATTAGTTTAAAAACCCATTTGAAAAAGTGTTAATGTTTGGCCCAAAAGATATTAGTAAAAACATTTAATGATGCCGAAGAAGCTTTTGCATCTCATTGGTCTCTGCGGAATGAACAAGTTGCACCAGTTGTTTCCCCTCCAGCAGCGTTTCAGCTTCAGTGGCCCCTTTGTGGTTGTAGCTGGAGCAATTGTTGTCGTCACAGGAGCAACTGTTGTCGTCACAGGAGCAGTTGTTGTCGTCACAGGAGCAACTGTTGTCGTCACAGGAGCAACTGTTGGCGTCACAGGAAGAACTGTTGTCGTCACAGGAGCAACTGTTGTCGTCACAGGAGCAACTGTTGTCGTCACAGGAGCAATTGTCGTTGCAGGAGCAATTGTGGTCGTTATCTGAGCATCGGAAACCGTTAGAATGACGGCTAGAATAACCAGTGTGCATACTATAAAGTATTTCATTTTTAGCAATTGTAATTTGATTGTTGCTCTACAATTGACTGCAAAGATGTGTTGTGATATTTTGGAATGTAACCCGCCACTTTTATAGTGATTTAGAATCGTGGTTTATTTGCTTATTTACTTAACGGCAAGTGTTCGGAACAAATAAGACCTAGTTCAAGTAGGTAGTGTGTTCAAAGTTTGTTTAATGACAAATATTGTAAGTAAATTTAATAATTCAAAGTCGTTTGTGTGTCAAAAATGCTGTGCAAATATTTGATTTATCTTTAGAAATTAAAATCACGTAAGGAAGGAGATGTTTCAGATCATTTAAGGCATTATAAGTATTCCATAGCTATGTTTTGCTAAAATATATAAAATATTGAACACTTTTCGCTTTTAAAAACAGACCTCTTCTCTGTTCTCTTCTTTATTTACCTATGTTAGTGTGTGTGTGCAGCATTTGCTAAATCTGAAATGTTATGCTGCTGTTAAGCAGCATCGCTTGCACATTTGAATGCACATATGTTACCTATGTTAATGTGTGTGTGCAGCATGTACTAAATCTAACAGTAAAATGTTATGCTGCTGTAAAGCAGCATCGCTTACCTATGTTAATGTGTGTGTGTGCAGCATGTACTAAATCTAACAGTAACAAGTAAGAGTGCTCTAGTCGGGAGTGCCCGACTAGGAGATACCCTGAACCCAGTTCTGACATCCATTCATACTTGCCTAATAGTGTGCATACATACAAACACACACATACTGCAAGCTGTGCAAGCGGTTTACGCAGTTAGCTTGCTTTTTCACTGAGCCCCACACAATGGAAAGTAAAATCTTAAATAACTTGTGTTTACTGTCCGATCTTTCTAAACTTTGTAGGACATAACATTGGCTATAAAATGTGTGACCAAACCAAATTGCAAGGTCATACCTTCAAAAATGAGTTTTCTGCACTTTTGGGGGGATTGGGGGTTGGTATCCAAAATGTGAAATATTTGTTACATGTGTATGCTATTCGAGATTATACATGCCAAATTTGGGGCCTCTAGCTCTTATAACTTTTAAGTTAAGGCCCAAAAGCGCTAGTCTGAAATCGAAATGTATCGATAACATTTAAACGGGACGAGTTATCGATAAAATGAAATAAACTTGATCTGTCCCGGGATTACGAGAACTTATATTCCAAATATGAAGTCTCTAGCTCTTGTAGTCTCTGATATCCGCGTGTTCATACAGACAGACGGACGGACGGACGGACGGACGGACGGACGGACAGACGGACATGGCTAAATCGACTCGACTGTTGATACTGATCAAGAATATATATACTTTATATGGTCGGAGATGCTTCCTTATGCCTGTTACATACTTTTGCACAAAACCATAATACCCTTTTTACCCATTTTTAATGGGTTCAGGGTATAAACAAGTAAGAGTGCTCTAGTCGGGACTGCCCGACTAGGAGATACCCTGAACCCAGTTCTGACATCCATTCATACTTGCCTAATAGTGTGCATACATACAAACACACCACACATTACTGCAAGCTGTGAAAACGGTTTAAGCAGTTATCTTGCTTTTTCACTGAGCCCCACACAATGGAAAGTAAAATCTTAAATAACTTCTGTGTTTATTGTCCGATCTTTTTAAAATTTGTAGGACATAACATTGGCTATAAAATGTGTGACCAAACCAAATTGCAAGGTCATACCTTCAAAAATGAGTTTTTTGAATTTTTGGGGTGATTGGGGGTGGTATCCAAAAAGTGAAAAATTTGTTACATGTGTATGCTATTCGAGATTATACATGCCAAATTAGGGGCCTCTAGCTCGTATAACTTGTAAGTTATAGCCCAAAAACGCAAGTCTGAAATCGAAATTTATCGATAACTTTTGAATGGGTCGAGTTATCGATAAAATGAAATAAACTTGATCTGTCCCGGCACTACGAGAACTTATATTCCAAATATGAAGTCTCTAGCTCTTGTAGTCTCTGATATCCGCGTGTTCATACAGACAGACGGACGGACGGACGGACGGACGGACGGACGGACGGACGGACAGACAGACAGACGGACATGGCTAAATCGACTTGGCTGTTGATACTGATCAAGAATATATATACTTTATATGGTCGGAGATGCTTCCTTATGCCTGTTACATACTTTTGCACAAAACCATAATACCCTTTTTACCCATTTTTAATGGGTTCAGGGTATAAAAATGTTATGCTGCACATTTGTTGCGAAAATGTTGTTGTCAGTTTTGGTTTGGCAGTTGTGGCCGTTGCATCTTGAAATTGAGTTAATTGAGCTGTTTCGAATGGTTCGATGAGTGTGACGACAGTTTCTCATTCAGGCAACGTGATAATAAACAGCAGACGCTGTGGAGCTGCAAAGAGAGAAAACGCTCGAATTCCTGCGAATTTTGACATTCGTGCTTTTGTTTTTGATCATCTCCCTATATCTATATCGTTTTGCATTCTAAGCCCAAGCACTCGGGTAAGTTTTGGCACTTTCTCGGATTGTGTAACATACAATGCCTTGATTTGAATATCGTTTTCTCTCTCGCCCTCTATCGCTCTGTCTCACACACATACAACAAAATTCGTCGTTCTATATACGCTCTGGCTGGGGGACCTTGACGGCGCGTCCTCTTCTTCGTGGTGGTGGGGTCTAATTAAAGCTGCAGCAGAAATATGCCCAAATTACCAGCGGTTGGCATTGATCTTGGCACAACATACTCCTGCGTCGGTGTCTTTCAGCATGGCAAAGTGGAGATCATTGCCAACGATCAGGGCAACCGGACCACGCCCAGCTACGTGGCTTTTACGGAGTCGGAGCGCCTCATTGGCGATGCGGCCAAGAACCAGGTGGCCATGAATCCAAATAACACTATTTTCGGTAAGTCCCAGTTTCGCAGCTTTCATGAATGAAATGCGAAATGCGAAATGCGCGCCAGTTGCAGTTGCACTTGCAGCAGCAATTATATTTTTGCAAGCTTTGTATTTGCCATCTACTTATAGACAGACACATTTGCTACATGGCTACTCGTTGCGCTTGCATTCGGTCGCAGCTAAAAGTAGTTTGCCCAAATGTATTTTTGCATTTCGCACACTTTCCGCATCAATGCCGCGCCGTCCTCCCTTCCCATTTAATGAGACACATTCACTTGTTGTGTCAGTTCTTTTCGGTTTCGTTGATTTCTTTCGCTCCGCTGCCTGCCACATGCCACCTGCCCCTCCTACCCCCTCAACCCCCCTCGCAAACGTTGACCAAATGTTTATTAGCATAATTTGTGTCAGCTCGTTTCTGTGGCGCATTTTCATGGTTCCACCAACTGTGAGCTAAACAAAAATATTTACAAATAGAATATATTTACATGTTAATATATTTGCCAGTGGAATTTGGGTGCTGCTTATGCTCGTTATCAGTATAGCTTCAGTGAGGACAATTACTGCCACATTAAAAGTGTAAGAAAGCTATAAATTATAGTTTGTAAATGTGCTTCCAGCTGATACAAATATTTGTGATTTTCTATGTACCATTCAAAGTAGATAAGAATTTAGAAGACGCTCTTTGTTTATTTTGAGTGCCTTAAGAGTGAAACTAAAACTGCTTGGGCTAAATAATAAACAACAATTATATTTGTAATGCATCTTGACAGCTAATGGGTTAATTGGCTTAGGTTTTATTATAAATATGACCTACTTACCACCTTCGTACATTATTTATTCATTTAAAGGAAAACAAACCTAAAGAGAGCCAAATTTCTAGTAATTTGTTTGCTGCCAAAAAGAATACTAATAGATAAATATAAATAAACTCTAGTAATTTTTGTAAGAGGGAAAACATGCTCATCTTTATATGATACGTATAGTATATACTGAATTTAAAACAAATAAAATAATAAATATAACTTGAAGTTGGCTAATAGAGACTTAAATGGAAAGAGACTTACCGGAGATAACCTGAAGGTAAAGAGTTATTTAATGAAAGCGAGATTTCCTTAAAGAATACGAGTCTAATTTTAAGGTAGTCTGCAATGCTTGAGGATTAAGGGCAAAAGATATGTATATATATATATCTAGATACTATAAACTTTCACTTACAACTGTGGAGATAGTCGTTTCCCTTTAGAGCTCTCCAGTTAAGCCGCTCATTACTTCAGTTGATTCGTCTGGAGCTCAGCTCCTTGGACTCCATCCCCCCTTTGGACGTGTGCAGGTCTAATGCAAGACTTCTTTCTTTTTTGTACTTTCATTTCAGTCTCAGAGTCCACATAAATCTGCCCCGCCCCGCCCCGCCTAGCCTAGCCTAGAACTGCGATTATCGAATACGTTTATGTTTAGTACGATCTGTAAAAGTCCCCCGTCCACTTTCTGTTCGCTTAGCCAATAAAGAAAGCCACCCCGAATTCGCTATGTGTTATTTGCCTGGGATTTGCTCACTTGCGATTTCTGAACATTTTTGCAGATGCCAAGCGGCTGATTGGACGCAAGTTCGATGATGCAACGGTGCAGAGCGATCTGAAGCACTGGCCCTTCGAGGTCATCTCGGATGGCGGCAAGCCGCGCATCCGTGTGGAGTACAAGGGCGAGCGCAAGAGCTTCTATCCGGAGGAGGTGTCCTCGATGGTGCTGACCAAGATGAAGGAGACGGCCGAGGCGTATCTGGGCGGCACCATTACGGATGCGGTGGTCACTGTGCCGGCCTACTTCAACGACTCGCAGCGGCAGGCGACCAAGGATGCGGGCACCATTGCCGGACTGAATGTGCTGCGCATCATCAATGAGCCGACGGCGGCGGCGATTGCCTATGGGTTGGACAAGGCGGCCACTGGGGAGCGGAATGTGCTGATCTTTGATCTGGGCGGCGGCACCTTCGATGTCTCCGTGCTGACCATCGAGGACGGCATCTTTGAGGTGAAGGCCACCGCCGGAGATACACATCTGGGAGGCGAGGACATCGACAACCGCATGGTCAATCATTTCGTGCAGGAATTCCAGCGCAAGCACAAGCGTGATCTCGGCCAGAACAAACGCGCCCTGCGACGCCTCCGCACCGCCTGTGAGCGCGCCAAGCGGACGCTCTCCTCGTCCACGCAGGCCAGCATCGAGATCGACTCGCTGTTCGAGGGCATCGACTTCTATACGTCCGTGACGCGTGCCCGGTTCGAGGAGCTCAACGGGGATCTGTTCCGCAGCACGATGGAGCCGGTGGCGAAGGCGCTGCGCGATGCCAAAATGGACAAGGGACAGATCCATGACATTGTGCTGGTCGGTGGTTCGACTAGGATACCCAAGGTGCAGCGTCTGCTGCAGGACTTCTTCAACGGCAAGGAGCTGAACAAGTCCATCAATCCGGACGAGGCGGTGGCGTATGGTGCTGCCGTCCAGGCGGCCATCCTCCACGGCGACACCTCGGAGGCAGTGCAGGATCTGCTGCTGCTCGATGTGGCGCCCCTGTCGCTGGGCATTGAGACGGCTGGCGGCGTGATGACGGCGCTGATCAAGCGCAACTCCACCATACCCACCAAGCAGACGCAGATCTTCACCACGTATGCGGACAATCAGCCCGGCGTGCTCATCCAGGTGTACGAGGGCGAACGTGCCATGACCAAGGACAACAACATCCTGGGCAAGTTCGAGCTGACGGCCATACCGCCAGCGCCGCGGGGCGTGCCCCAAATCGAGGTGACCTTCGACATCGATGCCAATGGCATACTCAATGTGAGCGCCGCCGAGAAGTCGACGGGCAAGGCGAACCGCATAACGATCACGAACGACAAGGGTCGCCTCACCAAGGAGGACATCGAGCGCATGGTCAGCGATGCCGAGTCCTATCGCCAGGCGGACGACCAGCAGCGCCAGCGCATCGATGCCAAGAACCAGCTGGAGTCCTACTGCTTCAACATCCGATCCACGCTGGAGGACGACCAGCTGCGCAGTCGCATCAGCGACGCCGATCGCCAGACGATCCAGCAGCTGTGCAGCGAGACGATCAGCTGGCTGGATGCCAATCAGCTGGCCGAGCAGCAGGAGTTCCAGCACAAGCAACAGGAGCTGGAGCGCGTCTGCAATCCGATCATGACCAGACTCTACCAGGGCGCCAATATGCCGCCGCCGCCGCCGTCATCCTCCACACAGAATTCGAATGGTGGCTCAGGTGGACCGACCATCGAGGAAGTGGACTAACTGTTCTACTTTCTTGGAGCAATGCAAACATTTTGATAACCCCAATTTAAATTAGAGAGAATCCCTCAATAAAATTCGAAAAAAAACATAAATATGTAAAACTTGTTCCCTAGGCACTTTTGATCATGGAATGCCATCTATAATAGTTCTTTAGAACATCATCATCACAATATGTTGCAATGGTCAACGAAAGTTGGCACATTTAAGGACTGTATATATTATAATGCATTTTCAATTTGTTTACTGTACAAACTGGTTTTTCTTTAGTATATTTTATTTCAGAACTTATAAACTATTTCACAAATTTACGGAGTCTGTCTGCCATTTGTCTATGGTTGCTAGGGTATTGTATTTGATCTCCCGATTAACTATTAGCTATAATTATTAACATCAT
This sequence comes from Drosophila flavopinicola, assembly GCA_035042425.1. Lineage (NCBI taxonomy): Eukaryota > Metazoa > Arthropoda > Insecta > Diptera > Drosophilidae > Drosophila > Drosophila flavopinicola. The sequence goes on along the minus strand of JAWNLL010000452.1, from coordinate 8,509,484 downwards.
AATCGTTGATCAACTGAATTTTATATACAGAATGCTTACAAAGTTACTGAGTTTTATGTTATTAGCGTTTTTCGGATCAGAACAAGAAAACGGAATCGGCACTCAAATAAACTTTTAGTAGATCAAATATAATATCTGGGAATTAAAAGCATATTGCTTCTATGTATTTCGTTTATCAAAATAATAAACTGTTTGTTGCAATATAGTGTTAGCTAGGGTTTCGGATTATTTTTGTATAAAAAGAAAAAGAAAATTTCACGAGTTCTTCAACTGATCGCCGCTTACAATTGCACAACTTTGGATATGTTTCTACTTTGTATATAAGTAAGGAGATATGTAACAGATGTCATAGACAATGCTAATCATAAACACATTGATAGTTTTAGCACAGCTTCAACAGATCTGAACGAAAGGACTATAAAGTTAACATTTTAACACTTTAGTAAACTCGAACATAAGTTTTTTAACAACCATTTAGGCAAATACTACGGTAGTATTAGTATATGAGTTACAATTATAATAGTTTGGATAGTGTATAGTACATTTCATTTCATTTCATTTCATTTCATTTATTGTATTCAGTTGAAACTCCTCTGGAGAAAATGCATAAATAAAATTGTAATTCGCTATCCGAAACAACGGCTCAAAGACAATCCCTATAAGGATTTCAGATGTATTATTATTAGCATTAATACTACTTGTTGTCTCTATAGATGATGCTTGTATATTTAGTTTAACGATCGTTTTCCCGACCGTTTATATTGCTAATTAGTAAGTACTTATTAATTGGTAGATAATACAGATACAATTTGTACAACAAACATTGCAAAAGCTTTCAATAAGATACGAGACTTTTTTTTTATTGGAACCTAGTCGAATATTTGTATATATATTATTCTCGGCATTCGTTCATGCATTTTGAGTTATCTATAACTAAACAACTTTCAATACAAGGAAAATTCTTTTGCAATGCTGGCGAATCTCCTAAGTAAATCCTACAATTATATATACACATTAGTTACTAACTTGATAGCCGAGCTCAGAACATTCTCTTGAACTACGCACAACAATTTATGAAATTCAGAATACATAAAATTGAATTGAAATATTCGAATTGATGAAACTTCTGTCTAGATATTTGAAATGGGCAAACAACGCTTACATAATCAAATCTCGCCTATTTTTTGATTGCTACATTATTGCATAATTATTATTTTCGCAGCTTTCATGCCAGTTATACATACATACATACATACATATTTATATATTAATTTATATATGTATAAATTGTATATAAACCGATTTTATAAATTCATTTGCGTATATTTAATCAGTACTAAATGTTAGGGTATGTACTCCTAAACTCACATTAACAATTTTAATTTCATTTTTTACGACTATCTCTGCAATATGCTATTGTTACAATACTTTTTCTTCGAGTGTAGTACAAGTGTGTGTGATTGTGTGTGTGCCAAACGCTTGGAATTATCGCAATAAGTAAGCACCGGAGCTAAATAATACAGTTTGGATAGATATATACTTTAATACTAGTATATATATTATAATAAAATAATATGAAGTTATTTATAATTTTTTAAATTAGTTCAAATTTGACAAATCTTTAAAGTATATTGTTTTAACAGAAATACGAATATTACTTGAGTTGACTTATAACTTTTAAATTGATTTTCAAGTTCGTTTGCAAATAATGTGGCATTAAAATATATATCTTTGTTTAATTTGTAAAAAGATGACTAACTCCGAGCTCAGTTCAGGATTGGGTTTCTAAAAGTATGGCATGGCTTGGCTTGTTCAAATTCATGGGTATCTTTTTTCTTTATATATGTTCTTGCTGTATAATTTCTACAAAATTGTATGACAATACGTATAAAATGTTCTATATACGACTATATAGACGATGTACGCATGCATACAACTAGAAGTTAGGTTACATATTAGAGTTAGCTCTTGCCCATCAAAGGAGACGCTTACTATGTTACACATAATCTAATTGGCTATAACTAAACACGTTTGACGCTTAATTCAATGAACTAACAATAAGCATTAACTAAACTTCGATTACGTCAGATATACATACATATATATATATATATCTATATATACTATATATAGTACAGGGTCTTAAGTGCTACAATCGATTCAATATACTTTTAGAGAGCCTCAGTCGATGAGCTGCAGGGACCGTTATAGCCATTGACATGGCCACTTCCTCTTCCGGTTCCGGCGCCAATAGCCGGCGGCTGCACCAGCTGCTTGTACGTATTCTCTAGCCTGGGTGGATACTAAAAGTAATGCTGGTTTTTTTTTAGCTTACACACAGATCTTGATCACATAGCACTCACCTCCTGATTCTCATCCAGCGATGGCAGCAGCTCGTCCAGCGAGTTGGGCGTCAGCGGACTGGGCGTGGCCATCGTGACGCGACTGATCGCCCCATGCTGCAGCAGCGCCTCCCCAATGACAATCTGCGGCTTGTTCTGGGTGAGATGCTGCTGCTGCTGCAGCCGCGCCAGGCGCAGCTTCATCTCCTGGCGGATCTCCTTCTGCTGCGCCTCCTTCTCAAATCGCATCATGCTGTAGCTGCGCACCGAGGAGCTAGTGCTATGCACGGATGCTAGACTTGGTCTTCGAGAACCTGCAAGCGGGCAATAAATAATGATTTTTACTTCTCAACATACTACTACTTGGGCGCTACCTAGTTCTGGCAGCGGCATTTTCAATTGCATAGATATTAATCGAAGCAGAGGCAGAAGCAGAGAGAGAGAGAGAGAGACAGGGTGACATAGACAGACAAAAAGATAGAGATAGATAGAGTTGTACATAAAGATAGAGAGAGAGAGAGCGACAAATTGTAGGCAAGGCATAAGTCTATGATTAAGTATTATAAAAGTTTGGCATATCTCAAAAGCGTTCATTGTGCACAGTAAGAAAAAGCGGGCAGTTTATAACGAATGCGGGCGGCTGGTGTTGCAAAATGTAGCTCCTAATTCTGGCAAGTTTATTGCAGTTTTTCAACACTTAAAACTATATATATGTTATTTTCCCTATTTTTCTTATAAGTCAATGTTTGACATATTTTTCACTTTTTAATGGAAAAGTAATCTAATTTTTTTTAAGTTTTAAAAGAATTTGACTTACTTTTGATTTACTAAAGCTAATTTTTAATTAAACTCTCTTAATACATTTATTATTTATTTTGATTTTTTTTAAATTTTTAACGTAAAATACAAAAAAATCTATTTATTTATCCAATTTAGTTATATATTTACGAAGTATACGGAAGTAACTTTTTCAAATTTAAAACCAAAGCTGCTTTAAAACCAACTGTAAAAAGTAAGCTGAAGTATTGCCTATGCCTAAGCCTTAGATTTGAAGCAAAGCGATTAGTGCGCTTATACAACCTATATTTCTAAATGAGTCAATGTAGATAGAACAGTTTAAACGTTTGTAGAAGCGGCTTGTTTATGATAAAGCTGAAGGAAATGCTAAAAAATGAGTAAGTTGAATTGAGAAAAGAGTAAAAAAGAGAATAGTTGGTTCACAATGCAAACAGTTTCATTCAGTTAGAATCATCGGCACATATGTAGATAGTCAGTGGCTTGCAGTAGTTATCAAAATCGGTTATCAATATTATTTGAATAAAAATTATTGGATTCGGTTAGTGTGCAATTGATCATATTGGGAGTGTTCTCTCGCTATCAGGACATGCATGCAAATTGGAAATTTTAGTGTTTGTGGTTGTGTTGTGTGTGTTATGTGTGTGTATGTGTATGTGTGTGTGTGAGTGTGTGTGTGTGCGTGTAGGTATCATAATAATTTGCATTATTTTGTTTAAAAATTAGATAATGGTGTTATAAAATTTCTGGAAACAGGAACATAGTCACCGCCATATTGCTTCGATATCATATTGTCAAGCTGAAGTTGTATATTTCATTATAAGTACTTTAGCCGTGGCTCAGATGAATGTTAGTATTCCGTTATACTTTAAGGTTGCTTCTGGAATGTGATATTTATTTCATTTACAACTCAGTTATCGACGCCAGAACTGTAATTTTCTATAATATAACTGTTTATTGTGTTGTGTTTGTATATCTGTGTGTGAGGCAATATCAAATGTTTGTTACTTTACTAACACAATGCGGATCTGGGACCCTAAACATATCAGAAGTATTCGATTTTTTTTTCTTTATTTGTACAGTTGTGTGTGTAAAATGTGTATTTGTGTGTTGTAGCTTTTTTTTATTTTTTTTTTTTTTTAACGGAAATCAAGAAACCAAACAACCAACTTTAAATTTGATACAGAGATTTGGAAGCACATTTAACATCGATCATTTAGAACATAAGATTTGTTAAGAGACTAGGAATTAGTATTTTTGACTGGTTTTTAATTTATTCTATTTATGAAAATATTGCAAATGAGATGATTTCGAAATGAGCCAATGTACACGTTATCAAAATGAGCCAATGAAATTTGTTATAAGATCATTTATGTTGTGGTTTTGTTTTAGTATATACAAATATGTTTCATCTCTTAGGAAATCATAGATCTTATATACTAGAGGAGATATTGAAGTTTTTCACTTCTCCATCTAATATTTGAGCATTCTTTATCTTTATTTACTATGCCATTAAATTGAAATATTTTTGCATCAAAGGTTTTGAGGTTAGGTTTTAGAAATCTTTATAATTTGAAAGAAGTTTTAAAAGTACACACAAAAAATGTTCTTAACCCACAATATATATAATCTTATTACTGAATTAAATCAGAATTTAGTGGATTTCAATTCCGATGATAGATATTTGGTAAAAGAATATAAAAAGCGAGCGTTTCTCAAAAATGAAAACACCAATAGAATAATATAACTGGTAAACATAGTGGTGGGAGTGGGGTAATCTTTGGGGAGGTGGTGGGTAATGAGTAAGGCCATCAACTGGCCAGTTGTGATTGTTAGCGATTGATGCTGATGATTGACGCTGGATGATGATTGATGACTGAGTTGATTTACCGCAAATCTGGGCGTTTCACTCGCCGGCGTGGGCAGGGCGCCAATTTGCAAATGATGCAGCTCGGCACCGCCGGCGCCAGTGCCACCGCCACTGGCATAGTTGAAACCACCAGCGCCAACGCCACCGCCACCGCAACTGGCACCTAGTGCATCTATGCTATTGAACCCATCATCATTATCATCATTATCATTATCATTATGATCATCATTGCTGGCATGCTCAATGCCATTTATGCCCAAGAGGGTCCTAAGTCTATCCTGATTCTTTGTCTTCGCCGGCGCCAGCTCGAAACTGAGCAGATGCCGCTGATGATTCAATTGCTTCTGCAGCTGGCGGTTCATCGAGAGCGTGCTCTCGCAGCTGCGACAGCCGCCGGCGCTGCCCCCAGCCCCGCCAGACCCGCTGCCGTTGTGCTCATCAAGATTATCGCGCGAATGCTGGCTGCAGCCGGCGCCCGAGGTGTGACGCGATGAGGCGCGTGAGTTTTGTTTGGACACGGCCGTTATGTGACACGATATGAGCAATATGGCGGCCGATCTAGCCGCACCTGTACGTGACGTCGACACCAGTATGCCCTTTCCAGCGCCGACGCCGCCGCCGCCACCGCCACCGCCGCCGCTGCCGCCACCGCCGCTGCCGCCACTGTTACCGGCGCCCCCAACGCCGCCGCCACCGAGGCCCGCCAATCCGCCGGACGAGGCGCGACGATTGCCAAAGGAGCCGATCGACCCCGTCGAACGTATGCTGGAGCGCGACGAAGGACGTGCCGAGTGCACAGTCAGCGGTATGCCTGCAGGTAAACAGTAGACAGTAGACAGTAGTGGTTAGCCAGCTGCAGCGACAGTCCAGACAGACAGACAGACAGACTTTCGACTCACCTGTATCGCTGGAGTAGAGTATGGGCGGCGGTATGTTGGCATCCCCGAAGTTGCGATGCCTCGGATACTTCGTCTTGCTGAACAGATGCAGCACCATGCAGATGAGCCCGGCCAGCACCGCAATGCCACTCGAGACGCCCAGCAATGTGGGCAGATCGGAGCTCAGCTCGCTGAGATCTGTAATGTGATAGGTTAGAGCAACAAATGAGTAAATGCATATTTAAAGTAGAACAAAACAAGAAAGAACACTTTGAACTTGAAGAGTTCTTATGTATACATAAGCCATACAGAAGGTATATATTCAAAGGCACATTTTCAAATGTTGCTTGTAAAGTTGCAAGCAGGATAACAATGAAAATGAATGTTCCTTAGAAGACTAAGGAAGATATGTTAATTATTAACTTGACAAAGGTCAACATTTAAAAGGAAGATGAGCAAACAGGACTAGGTATAAAGTTGCCTATTTGCAGAACTGTATAAATTCTTGATATTCAGCTTACCGGGTGTACAGAAGACGCGTCTTGTTGGCTTCGTATAGCTGACCGAGTGGTAGCCACTGGCGCACTGACACATCGCATTGTGTCGCACCTGAACACAGAGGGAGTTCTCATCGTTGTAGATACAGGTCTCATCGTAGAAACACTGATCGCCCAGTTTCTTAGCTGCAGTCCGCAAAACAAAATTAGTATTGAAAACATAGCTTATGATTATGAAACTTTAAAGAACTTTTACAGCAGTCGCGAGTGGAAGTTATTCCACAATTAAGAATGTATCAAAATCAATAGCATATTCATTCTAGCTTTTAAAATGTTGCATAAGCTAGAATTATTCCTATCATATATAGTTTGTAAGCTAAATGCAATCAAATTCGCTTAAAACTAAATTATTATTTCTTAGAATTTTTCGAACGTCAAATTAGTTTGTTAGTAATAAAGGAATAGTTTGTTTTTGGATCATGCTCATAAAATATGCAATATCTGCCAGCTAAAAGCCAAATATGTATATATTCGAACTACTATCATCTAAGATGCATTATAGTTGAAAATTTGAACGTATTACAATCTTACGTTTGGCGCAACCCTTTATCAGTCCCAGCTGCACCGGATAATTCCTTTCGCAGCTGCAGGTCTGCGTCTCCTTGTCGCAGCTGACATGCAGCAAATTCGCATCACATTTCAGCTCGTTGCATGGTGCTCCAATGTATTTACCTTTAGCTGCAAGCAAATTCAATATGTAAGACCTATTTATCTCGATATTTTCACATTAATTACAATAATATTAAGTATACGTATGCACTTTTTAATGCCAGCGCATGCAAAACAGTGTTAACTGCATTTAAAGCGTCCTGTTTGGCTTTCCTTGACCTTTAAAAGTGTTTGCATTGCCAAATTTGTTGGCCAGGTTGGCTGGTTGGCTGGTTGGCTGCTGGGCAGCTGCATAAAGCCGAGTCGGCGAGTTAATTCCCCAAAGATCATAATTCTCATAAATTGCACAACAGCTGCCGACTACTACTGCTGCTGCTGCTGCTGCTGCCGCTGGCCTTTGTTGCCCAAAGGGAGGAAGGACAACACAGGACAACACTGCATCCTGTGCCAGCTTTGAACGGTATTCGCTTTGCTCTACACTAAGCCGCAATGATTCACGGACTTATTCAATTTATTTTGGCCAACCTCCGAATTGCGCTCGCTGGTCCAATTTAGAGGTCAGCACATCAGTAGATGTGTTTAGAAGGTTAGCTCATCTATTTAATGGCATTGCAATAACAATAATAACAGCAGCAACAAATAATGCGCTTTATTTTATAAAAATAAATTTACATGCTTATCAAAAGGGAATTTGAAATTGGAAAGCAATGAAAGTCAACTCTCATATATAATATAATAATATAGAAAATATATTTATACTCTCAATTTGTAGTAAAAATGGCACAAAATGCAGTTTGCTGTTGCATAACTATATATATATATATATATATATATATATATTTTCTTTTTCACACGGAACCTATATATATATATATATATATATATCAGAATACGTTCACTCTTACAAAAAGCTATTGTGGCAATATTTGCTTAGACATAAAATGATTGAAACTTTTTATACTCTTTTCGAAGAAAATAGTATATTAAGTTTGTCCTGAAGTTTGTAACGCATTGAAGGAAGCGTCGGAGACCCCCAAAAGTTACTGTCAGTATGCTTAGAACGACAATACAAATTGATCTAGCCATGTCCGTCTGTCTGTCTGTCTGTCTGTCTGTATGTATGCAAACTAGTCCCTCAATTTTGGAGCTATCGCTATAAAACTTTGCACAGACACTTATTATTCCAGGGGACAGCACATTGGTCGGAGCCGGCCGGATCGGACCACTATATCTTATAGCTGCCATACAACTCGAAGTCGGTTTTGGCCATATATCCCATGTTTTTGAATCTATCGCGATGAAACTTTGCACTGATACTTATTATTCAAAGAGACATCACATTGGTTGGAGCCGGCTGGATCGGATCACTATATCTTATAGCTGCTATACAACTGGCAATGAATTAAATATTCTTAGAACAAAAAAAAAATATATATATGTTACGCGACAAAACGATTTTGTACAGCTTATGAAATTTCAGTGGTGCAGTTGGCAGAGTGAAACTTGCCTATAGGTTCGAAAAGAGTATAAAATCTTCGGCACGCCGAAGATAATCCTTCCCCACTTGTTTTTTTTGATTCGAAAACCTGGCAAATATGTTTTGCAGCTTCTTTTAATATATCATTATATTGCTATGCTATGTTCAACTCACCTGACTTATTATTAATCAAGGCCTCAATGTCATCTATATCATCCGGATAACTGGCATCGTACTCATCGTCAGGCACATGGGCAACATCGCGTTTTAGTTTCTGTGCGTTTCGTATTTGTAATTGGCTTAAACCTAATGTTGTTGTGCGATTGGACGCAGTTGCTGCTAATGTTGTTGTTTCTGCTGCTGCTGCAGCTGCTGTTGTTGCTGTCATTGCAGCACTGGCTGCGGCAGAGGCGTGCAGCATTAGATAGCCGTAGATGAGCACGGCCAGAGTCAGATAGTGTCCATTGCCTCGGCACAGCTGCAGCCAGCCTAAGAGAGCCATGCGCGTTCTATTGTTATTATTATTGTTGTTGTTGTTATTAATATTCAGTTGTTGTTGTTGTTGTTGTTGCTGTTGTTGTTGTTGTTGTTTAGCTGTGGGCGTGTCAATGGCCAGCTGCAGCGCCGTCAGCTGCAAACGCTGCAGTAGACGGTGCAATGTTAACTTCGCCATTTTGTCATCTTGTCATCGGGGCGCAGCTGCCTCAACACATTCCCAACTAGCCAGCAACTTTTGCCATTTGTTGGCAATGCTGCCTTCTTCAATGTTTGCTTACTTTCGTTGTTTTCAGCTATATAGTAAGTGCTATGTTCTATGCGCTTTGTTCTCGCTGTGTTTGTTTTGCTTTGCTTTCGCTTTGCTTTTGCTTTGCTTTGCTATGCTTTGCTTTGGCACGTGGCCACAACTAGCGCATATTACGTATACGTAATACGTACATTACGTATACGTCATACGGTCCGCACGCAGCTGGGCTGTTGCAGTTGTTGAAATGCAGCCGGGTTGCTGCTGTTGCTGCTGCTGCTGCTGCTTCTATTGCCTTTAAGTGGCAAACTTGGCCGCTGCCTGCGCTGCATGATAATTTTATATAATTTTTGCTCTTATGGCAAAATTGTTCGTGTTGCGGTCATCATCATTACGGGGCGTGTAAATTGCCAGATCCCCCCAACTGCCCCCCACCCCAAACAACATATGACCCAAAAATGCGTTGCATGCACTATTTAGATTGTTGTTGTTGTTGTTTGTTCTTTGTCGGTTTTAGTTTCATGCAACTTGGAGATTTATTACACGAACTTTCTCGTGTTGGCCCATTTATCCAACTGAAATTAGACGATAAAAAAGGTCAGCTGTAGAAACATTTCCAAAATATATCAGTAAATCATAAATGCTTACGTTTTAACAAGAAACTATTAGGCACAGCTTAAGATATTCATCACAAAAAAAGAAAAGACAGCTTAGCTTGCTAAAAATCTAAATAATAATACAAATATTGGAAAAATGTATGAAAATAGTTTTCGATTGGCTAAAAGGTTTTAAAGCCCAGCCTGTTTTCTCATGCAAATATCTTCAATCCTGTATAGTCATATAAAATATGCATAAAATATTAATATATCGAAATATTGTTCAAATTTTAGTGTTTGCAATTTCCCTAATAATTTTAATCTATATTTAAACCGCGGCAGGCACTGCACTATATCATAGATAACCATGGCATAGATACCCGAGGCCGGAGATGCTTCCTTATGCCTGTTACATACATTTGCACACAGACATTATACCCTTTTTACCATTTTTAATGGGTTCAGGATATATAAAATACAAATATTTTAAGAATGTTTGAAAACAGTTTTAAAATGCCTAAAATGAAAATATCTCCAACTCTGTATTGTTATGCATAAATATATGCATAAATATGTGAAATTTACTTAGTAATTTTGCAATATTCTATATATAAACTTATATGCGGGACGATAAAAGAATTATATACCTAATCAGTGCTATATAAAGTGACCGATGCAGCAGTATAAATTGGAGTGCAATTTCGTGCACTTTGATTAATTCGTGTTTGCCTCGCAATGAAGGTAGTTTTTGTGTTGTTTGCTCTAATTGGATGCGTGCAGCCAATTAGCTACAACGATGTCCTCGAAGCTGAGTGGAAGTCCTTTAAGGTGGCATACGAGAGGAGCTATGCAGGCGACAGCGAAGAGGCGCTGCGCAAGCAGATCTTCAAGGACAACAAGCAGTTGATTGACAGGCACAATGCAGCCTACGAAGCGGGCAAAGAGACTTCCAGCATGGGAGTGAATCAGTTTACGGACTTGCTGCACGAGGAATTCGCAGCCCAGATGCTGGGCAGCGCGAACGCAACGAACTTCCAAGCGGATCACCTTTATGAACCAGCAGCAGATCTGGAGCTGCCGGAGAGCGTGGACTGGCGCAGCAAGGGCGCAGTCAGTGGAGTGAAGCATCAGGGCGACTGCGGCTGCTGCTGGGCCTTTGCTGCAGTTGGCACACTCGAGTCGCATCATTTCCTAAAGAGCAAAAAGCTAGTGGAGTTCTCTGAACAGAATCTGCTCGACTGCACCATTCACGCGCCCTACAAGAATCAAGGCTGCAAGGGCGGCACTCCGCACGAGGCACTGCGCTACGTCAAGGATAACCATGGCATAGATACCCGCAGCTCGTATGCCTATGAGGGACACGAGGGCACCTGTCGCTTCCGCAAGGAGCATGTGGGCGCTGTGATCCGGGGAAGCGTCTCGGTCAAGCATGGCGACGAGGGCGCTTTGATGGCGGCAGTGGCCGAAAAGGGTCCCGTCTCGGTGACCATCGATGCACAGCATCTGCAGCACTACCAATCGGGTATCTACAGTCAGGCCTGCAGTGGCACTGCGAGCTACCATTCCATTCTGCTGGTGGGCTATGGCAAGGACAAAGGACACGAGTACTGGCTGCTCAAGAACTCCTGGGGCACTTGGGGCGAAGGCGGCTACTTTCGCATGGCTCGCAATAGTAACAATCTTTGCTCGATTGCCAGCTGGCCCGTTTATCCACTGATCTGATTGGTATTAAGTATACCACCTGATAGCCAGTAGCTATATACCAAGTTAAATTGTTACAAATGCAGTTTGTTTAACAATATATATGAAGCATATTTAAGCTGAATTTCATTTATAGTTTGAATAATCTACCAGGCTACTCCCAACTCTGTTTAATTTATAAATATAGTTGAAATGTCGCAAATTGTTTAACATAGGCATACAAATAACTTGATTCATCTGCTGGGCACAAATGTGACATCATCGCAATGTATTATTAAATAGTAACCATGCAATTTGTAGATAATTAGATTCAGCTAGCTAACACTCATAAGCCCCCATTTGTGTTTATTTTGGGCAACATAATTGAGAAGCTGACCCGCATAATAAGCACGAGATTGCGAAATAAATAAGTATATAGACAAGCATTGTCATTATATTTTATTTATAAGCAAAGAAGTTGAACCCAATTTGCAATTTCGTTAGCTGATAAGTTCAAAAGGAGCAGCTTATATAACTATAAACGTGAGCATTCTGTTGCGGTCCTGCAAATTGATTACATAAAACAATTGATTGGCCTGAAAGGAGCGCAGCAACACTCGTCAAGAATCGACTCCTCGGGAGCTGTCAATTGCTCAAGAATAAGTTGTCGGCTGCCACATCACATGGCTGCTCCCATCAGCCATCAGCCATCAAGCACATCCTTGCCGTCGCTTTGATGTGCCTCCTTCCGTGCCCAAACATGAACCATGATGGCCATGATTCTTCGCTGGTCAAGAGCTGGTGGAAGCGGGTGGCTATGTCAAGATGTCACGCAATCGAAGTAGCCAACGGAGGCGTTCTTGCCTTGGTCCGAGTGGGCTTTAAGAGATTTAGATACTAAGCACAACAGCTACATAATTAATAAAGAAAACCGGGGCGGAATAGGAAAAGCTAAGAGATAGGCAAAAGGCATTAAGACTTGGTGGCAATAAATGAAAGAGGAATGTGCAAAAAAGATATCAAAATAGAATGGTAGAGACGTCAGAGACATTAAAAAGAGAATAGCGTAGAATTAATGAACACGAAAACAAATTTATGAGATTAAAGACCAAATATTGATTTCAATTGAGCGTATTTGAACGGGAAAGATATTTTTTGGCGGTAATAATATGTTTTCGATATATTTGAATATTTGATTAGCACTTTAAGTTAAATATTTGTACAGAGTTTGGAATAACAGAATAAATACTAGGCACAAGAATAGCTGACAACCTTTTTGCATAATAGCAGGCCACTTTGAACTTTTGACTTAATTTTCTTATCACATTCGCCAATTGGATTGGATTTGATGGGCCCACATAGAGCACATACAAGTACATAGTCTGGCATCCATAAATAGCAACTAGACACACAGCCAGCAGTAATTATAACGCTGCAGCTGAAGGCAGCCAACTGCGTCAGGCAACAATTGTTTAATAGTAGCAACAACTAGAGAGCGAGAGAGAGAGAGAACAGCAACAGCAACAGTAAGAGTAACCACAATGATTCCATTGTTTTCGATTCCAAGCCAACATCCTGACATTGCCAATGCCAAACTAGAAATCCACTGCGCTGCGGCAAACATAAAAGCCACTTCGCATCCAAGTGTTTGCATGGCATGTAGTGTTAGCGAGCAAAGTCCTCTTTACCCCAACCCAACCCAAACCCACCCACATATATAGTATATACACAGTATCCACCCAGGACCCAGCACGGCAGACAATTGTCCATATAGACACTTCAGCCGCCTGCCACCCGCTGAGTCAGCTTAGTGTGGCAAAGTGTGGCAACAATCTGCATCATCGTTTTAGTTGATGCTCTTCACCTCCTGCTGCCTGCTCTGTCAATGTTAATATCTGTAACTGATGCCTTAAGAGGAAAATGTGATAATGTGCTCTAAACAATGCACGAATGGCATCAAAATAGCTTACGATACGAAATGAAGTGGGTGGCATGTGTTTTCTTTCCTTTTCTCAAGTGGAATTTTCTATATTGTTTTTTTTTTCTTTTTTCTCTTGTCAAGTAGCAGCATATTTAATATTTCATTAGATTAGATTCAAGATATCATCTAAATCAGAAAATGTTAGGCATAATATAGTTTTTTTAGCAACTACAAATTTCTGTTTTCATTTCTTTTGCAAATATTCATGAAAATCTTTAACTTTGCTTGCTCAGGATCCAGAAAAGTATGTTTTGTATCCAAAATAAAGAAATTAAATATATTTGTAATATGGAAAAACTATAAATAGAGTCTATTTGTGGATATGTTTAACTTAGTTTTATGCTAATATTGAACAAGACATAAAGATATTAAAGCATCCTGACAATTTCCCTACACTAGTAACTATTAAAGCGCCTTGTTTTGCGCTAACATCACTTAAATAGTTATCAAAACTTTTAATGTAAAAACTCTGATTCATTTATGCTGCAGAAACTTTTCCAAGTGCGCATCTCCTGCTCGTAATTTGATTATTTAATTATAAAAGAGCACATAAGTGACTCTGAGCAAACTATTTATATAATTAAGCGCACACATCACAAGTGTGCAGTAAATTGCATTGCAACAGGACAGGACAGGACAGGACAGGACTGGATAGGACAATTGCTATAAATGCAGTTTACTTTTGCACAGCGCTGCCTCTGGCTGGCCATTAAAAAGTCCATAATCCGGCACGCTTTGCGTGAAGATTCTAATGGCGCAGGCAAAAGCGGAAATTTAATGCAGAGCGCAGAACGCAGAACGCAAAACGCACAACAACAAGCAGCTTGAGGAAGGCAGGGGAATGGCAACTGTGGACAACGCGCTGTCCAAACAAAAGTATGAATGCGTGTGTGTGTGTGTGTGTGTGTGTCTCTGTTAGTGTGCTGTAATAGATGAGGGACACAGAGAGGACAAAGAGAGGGTGAGGGTGAGAGAGCAGACGCAAACGCAACGAACTCGCTTCGTGCTTTGGCGACTCTCGCGAGAGTGCGCGTCGGGCCCCTGAGAGCAGCGAGCAGCGAGCAGCGCCAGCTAGCTAATGATGGTATATACGATTTTCTGATGCATGCACTTGTGTGTGAGTGTGTGTGTGTGTTTTTCGGCACTGATAAAAGCAAATTTACATGTGCCGACTTCCACCCACACCTGCGTCAGCAGCGCAGCGCAGCGCAGCGCAGAGCAGAGCAGCGCAGCTCAGCGCCTACGACAACGTCAACGACTAGGACTTCGGTCACGGATTTTGACTTGTTATGTATGTATGTATGTATGTATGTGTGTACATATGTGTCGTAGTTGTCGTTTAAAATGTAGGTTACACACAGCGAAATGTCTACTTACACACACACACACACACACACATACATACAGTACATACAGTACATAAACGTGCATACGTAAAATACTTTCTTTCAAGTGCACTCAAAGGCAAAAGGCCTTTCTAGAGTTCTAAATGCAAGCCAACACCGTGCCCTGGAATATATTTCTGAAATATTGACGACAATACGTCTTTGTGCTAGTATTCATTGAAGTTAATTACTGGACAAGCTTGACAGCATGTAATTAATCCTTACAGACCACGTCCAATTGTTATAAAATGCGCATTTTAAATTCTTATTGAGTGGGTGTCAAGATTTTCACAAAAAGCAAGTATCGAAAAAATGCCCTACAATACAATTGCAAGATCATTCATAATTTGTTTATTAACTCAGCTATAAGTACATACATACATAATGCTTCAAAACACATAGAAACACCTATTTTAATTGGCCGCAGCTAACGTTCAATTTGTAGGTCAACACAAATTCGTAATTTGACGAGCTTTATCATTTGTAGATATGTATTGAATTTTCATCGGAAACGTAACAAGAGCAGAAAATGTCAAACATGCCGATACACAAAGGACATCGTATGTATACTCTGATTATATGTACATAAGCATCCAAATTGGATAAACAACAATAAACATTCGCACTTACCAATCAGGCACAAGACGAACGTCGACTTAATTTTCGTTCAGAATCCGGTTTTGTGTTCTCATCGAGAAAATGCGCAACTTGCACACATAATTCATAGGAATTAACGCACCTTTCTGCTTAGATTTTGTTCTGTTTAGTGCAAGACACTAGAACAAAATGCAATTAAAAGGCGGAAAGGAATTTCTTACATTCTTCGTATGTGCTTTGCGCACTTGTACGGTTACATTGCACGTACTTTAATCCGCACAATGCACTTTCACGTCTTGCACGTCGGCTAATCGCGCTAAATCATTTATAGCACACTTTTTGGGGCTACACACACACACACACACACACACTTTTGCACACGTGCACATACATGCACATACATATGTATGCATGTACTTTATATAGTTGTGCACTTTTCACTCGTGTGTTGTTGGAACACTGACACTGCACGGACGTTTACGAGCTGCGTTGACGGCGATGCTGTTCGCTTGGTGGTTGTTTGGCGTCTGTTCGGCTCGGGTCCTGGGCAGCCAGCCCCTAAGGCTCGGGCCATTGAGAGTGCGTCAGATAACAGAGAGTGACATAAGTGGGAATCAAACGCCAACAGCTGTGCTCACGCCAATTTTTAATTATTTAATGGTTAATGATTTTTAAATGAATGGCGCCTTTCTTAAACGATCGCGAGCGCACTAAACACAGCTTGATATTAATTAATTTGCAATCTTTGGTCACACATTTAGTTAGCAGTGCTGTTAATATGATCATGTTAAGCCGCAACAGCTGTTATTCTAAACAGCGCAAGCTGTTCTCTCTCTCTCTCTCTGCTCATGCGAGCTTTCGTCGTTTGAAGTGCCATAAAAGCTGCTCAATAAGTTTTCGTTCGCCGACACAAACGCATTTAATTTGGAACAAAGTGCAAGTGCAATAGTAAACTTAAGCATAGAGAGAGTGCATACATATATAAAATGCGATTGTGGTTGAATATAGCGCTGCTGGCCAGCTTAGCACTGGCAGGTGAGTAATACTAATTAAATGTAAATCTAAAACAAAGAAAATAAGTGTGAGAGTGTGTCTAAGCGGCTTTTTTGTGCGTATGTATGAGTGTGAGCTTGTGTGTGTTGAGAGCATGGCGTGAGGTGTGTATATGTATGTATGTATGTGTGCATGTACTGCAATGGCTGCCTTTTACCGCTAAATTATGCTGAACATCCGTTGTTTTTTTTTCGTGTGCTAAAAAGCTTACGGCACAAAGCCGCCTCGCTGGGATCCCAACTACATAGTGAAGGGTACGCTCTACATACCGTATGCGGAGATTGCGGAACCCTTCTATGCGTGGTACGACAAGAACACGAAACGCTCCCGCATCGATTACTATGGCGGCATGGTGAAGACCTATCAGCTGGCCGGCGAGGCTCCATATGGCACCGCACTGAAACTGGCCCCGATCACGACCCGCAATGATTTGAATAAGCTGAGCTGCCTGCAGGTGAACGGCACTGCGGATCAGGTGGTGGAAATCCAAAGCATTCTGCCCGACGCAAAACCCTTTGAGCTGGCGGGCACTGAAACCTTCCTGGGCTACACCTGTGATAAGTTCCGGCTGGAACAGACCATCGGGCAGAAGAAGAACGTCTATACGTTGTGGGTGCGCTACAAGAAGTCGCCGCATTATCCGGCCAGCCGTATGCCGATTCCCGTGCGCTACGAGATGCGCGGCTATAATACGCTGCTGGGCTCGCATTATGATCACTATTATCTGGACTACGACAGCTACGAGCATGACGACATACCCAACGAAGTCTTTGAGATCGATGAGAGTCTCACATGCACTGGTTTCCCTGGTCCCGGCACCGGTCACTTTGCCACCTTCAATCCCATGCAGGAGTTCATCTCGGGTAGCGATGAGCACGTTGACAAGGCCTTCCATCACTTCAAGCGCAAGCATGGCGTCGACTACCGCAACGACAAGGAGCACGAGCATCGCAAGAATATATTCCGGCAGAACTTGCGCTACATTCACTCCAAGAATCGCGCCAAACTCACATACAAGCTGGCCGTCAATCATCTGGCCGATAAGAGCGAAGAGGAGCTGAAGGCGCGACGTGGCTACAAATCCTCGGGTGTCTACAATACCGGCAAACCCTTCCCCTACGATGTCAGCAAGCACACGGACGAGATACCCACGCAGTACGATTGGCGCTTGTTTGGAGCTGTCAGTCCCGTCAAAGGTGCATTTATCTCTGATTACAAATTCCTTGTCTCTAGCAATTTCCCGTTTCAGATCAATCGGTGTGCGGCTCGTGCTGGTCCTTTGGCACCATTGGGCATCTGGAGGGCGCATTCTTTCTGAAGAATGGCGGCAATTTGGTGCGTCTGTCACAGCAGGCGCTGATCGACTGCTCCTGGGGCTACGGCAACAATGGCTGTGACGGTGGCGAAGATTTCCGCGTCTACCAATGGATGATGCAAGTCGGCGGCGTGCCCACCGAGGAAGAGTACGGTCCCTATCTGGGCCAGGATGGCTACTGTCACATCAGCAACGTGACACTCGTGGCGCCCATCAAGGGCTTCGTCAATGTTACCGCCAACGATCCCAATGCCTTCAAATTGGCCCTGCTCAAGCACGGTCCCATCTCGGTGGCTATCGATGCCTCGCCCAAGACATTCAGCTTCTACTCGCACGGCGTCTACTATGAGCCGGAGTGCAAGAACGATGTGGATGGCCTCGATCATGCTGTGCTCGCTGTCGGCTATGGCACCATCAACGGAGAGGACTACTGGCTAGTGAAGAACTCCTGGTCCACTTACTGGGGCAACGATGGCTACATTCTGATGTCGGCGCGCAAAAACAACTGCGGCGTCATGACCATGCCCACCTATGTGGAAATGTAAGAGGATTGCAAAGCCTCGTAATATGATTTGAATTTGTACTTTTTTATTCTCACGCCCCACGGGCTTTAAATAAGCAATAAACAACATGTCAATACAGTTTTGTAATAATACACGACTTTAACTTCTTATCGCGGCAGCTGAAGAATAGTTCTAAATATACTGCGACTCTTTCACTGACCCCAACTAGTCTGACGCGATAAGTTTAGATGACAATGACCAGAAGTGCACTGCACTTTGTTCCATGTTGCTCGACTTAACTATATCTGTCTTGTTTTTCACAATGTCGTAATATCACGTATCGCAATTCCGTTTTCTAGAAAAATGTGATTAATTAATTATATTGCATATAGCATATGTTGTTGCAATACTTGGACTTGATACCAAAGTAACGTCGATTCATTTGAATGTTATCTCATTTCCATGTAGTTTTTCCATATGTCTGGATACCTTTCTATGGCAATAAAAGATGTCTGCACTCGGACTAACAAAAAATTAAAGTTTCAAATGTTATAATTTTATTTTCGTTTTATTTGTGTGTTTTCGTTTTATTTTATTTTTTTCTTTTATTGGTAAAGAATCTTACGAATTCAATTTTTTATGTATTTTACAGACGGAAGTGTTATTAACATTCGCGCATGTTTTGTGTTTGTTTGTTGTTTTTTTTTTTTAGTAAATAATTAACATATTTAATGTACATCAGTTAAACCAAAGTTTAAGGCTAAAAACTCTACTCTTATTATTCAAATTCGCACTTAGAAATTATGCAAATACTTAATTTACAGTAAAAATGATTACATTGAATTTCCTTCAAATAATTTATACGTAATTTCTTGTGTGATTCTGTAGAACTATTCTTGTTTTGTTTCTTATCATTTTTATTACGAAATTTGTTTTTATGCATGTAACTAAATATATTTAAGTATTATACAGATCTTAAATAAATTAAAAGTATTTTTTTATAAAATCGGCTTTTTAAATTTGCATCTGTATTTTACATTTTCTTCGTTCCAAAAATCGACCGTGAGTTTGTATATGTACATAAAGAAAAACCCATGAAAAAAACAACAAATCTTAAGAAGTAAATATCTAATAGTTATCTGCCTACCTTCTACAATTTCTACAGGTTAACAAGAGGATTTTATGAAATATTATCAAAAAAAACATAATTCTTTTACGCGTAAGTCTTCCCGACTAAATCAAAATCTTTCACTCTTTTCCTTATTCCCACATCATCAAAAATCTTAATTTTGTTCAAATAAATGTTTCATTATGGTGGAGAAGTTTGGTTGTTTATGTTGGTGTACCATTTGTAAATATTTTAAGATAAAATTCTTTTGTTCTAAACAATCTTAACTTCTTAATTGTTAACCGTAAAAGTTGTTGTACACAAATACCTAAATTTAATATTTTCGTGTGCAAAAAAAATTCCTAATATTGAATTAGATATACATATTCACAGGGTCAATGGGATTTGTCTTCTTTTTTCTTGCTGCTATTCCCCACTTTAATTTAAAGTCATAAACTGTTAGCTGGAACAATTTACATCATTGAAATGTTGGAAGAAAAAAGGGAATGACAGTTGTTGTGGTTGTTATGTTTGGCACCATATAAAAAGGATATGGCGAATTGTGACAAGGAAATATGATGCATCAGGGGCAGCATGTTAGTGGCAAACTTAGGGGTAAATACGCAACGGCCTGCTTGAGAGGCCTTTTATATACAAATTTGCATTAATTTATAGTTTTTTGTTTTTAGGTATTGCTAAAGATTAATTACGTTCAATTAACTCGCGTTTTGTACTCTTTTTTCAATGTTTCAACTTACAAGCTAAAGTAGCGTTTCTGTGTTTTTTTTTCTGTTTCCTGTTTTTATTGTTAAAATTAACCATAAAACAACTTATTTTATTTGCTGAGTTTTATGTACAAATATTTAACAATATGCGAATCGCTTTTACATTTGCAAATTGGTATTTACAGTTTTGCTGTTTTTTTTTTGTATTTTGTTTGTTTTTTATTTTGGTTTATAGTATTGCTTGCGTTTTAAGCCTGGTTAATGTTGTTATCTATTTTGTTAATTAAATATGGTAGTTAATGTTTTTTTTTATTTATTTCTCTGTATGTATGTACTCAAAGTTTTGCTCATTAATTACAGCTATTTAAGGTAATAAATAGAAGAAAAAATACATTTTAATTATGTTTTGTGTACTCGTATTTTTTTTCTTTTGCATTTTTCAGTAAGTATAAATAAAAGTTAAAATTCTTGAAAATCTACGCAACTAATAATGTAAGGTAAAAAAAAATTGTTTGTATTTTAATACATATATGCATTTAAATTAAGTTAAAACAAGATTGAATTTAAAGTTAACTCACAACTTGCTAAAGGTTCAATTAGTTTTGTGTGTGTGTGTGTGTTTCTTCTGTATATCTAAGCATTATATACGTTTATAGCTACATATATATATATAACGTATTTATATATGCTACTATATACAGATGTATATATATATATATATATATATATTTATAGAGTAGAATTATATAAGTTGCTCGATTGTTACGGAAAAACGCGACCATTAAATAACTAATTAGTTTAGCAGAAGGTTTTTGTTTTGAAATTTACATTGTTGTTGCTTTTGTTGTTGCTGTTGTTGTTGTTGTTGTTGTTGTGGCTGTCATCGTTCTATTCTCAATCTCAAATCAATTACAAATACATATTTCTAACTATATATGTATGTGTGTGTGTGTAAGTAGTATTAATTATAGCGAGTAATAGCGTTTAAAACACAAATAATAAGGATTTCATTTCTGACTGACGTGTTTCTTCGGATGTTGCGCGCATTTTTGCTCTATACATCATTTGTAAATAAGGAAAGAAGGCGCTGATTATATCTCTAAATATATCATTAGCATTTGGGTTGCAATACGGATTTGGATTGCTATTTCGAGTGTTCTGACTGGGTTCACATTTTGGATTTATCCTTGTTTTTGTTCATTCTGTTCATTTTGGATTGCTGTAAAATGCAGAGGAATTTTATTTTATTAGAATATTGGACGATCAATAGTAATGAGAGTTGTGAGCATGGAGGATCAATAGAAGCTCAGTATCGGTATGGGTATCGGTATCATTTCATTTCTCTTACCCGTCATCAGCTGCCACGATTGCTTGTTCCCTAGGGACCATCCCGCCTGGAGCTCGCTGCCGCTGACTTCTCTGCGTGGCCACCGCCGGGAGCAGCAGCAGCTGCTGCTGCGCCAGCGCCCAATCGCTCAATGACGCGCGAATCGCAGGATATGGTGCGCTGCAGGCAACGCGACCGTTCGCTCATCTTCTCCTGCTGCTGTTCCAGCAACGTGGGCGCAGCATTAAAGTGGCCTCCTGCAAAAGCAATTGGTTCAAATAAGTTATCAAAGTGGAGGCAGAATATATGAGGATTCTTACTGCTTACCCTTGGGCTTGTCATCGAACATGTGCAGCTTGTGGGCGGTGCTCAGAATGCTGTTGACAGTGCTAAGCGTGGCCGCTGCCGAGTTTGTTGTCACCGTGTTCATCGTGTTGCTCTTGAGCGCTGTTGATTGCGACACATGCGATTGCTGATGTTGTGGCTGCTGCTGCTGCTGCTGCGGCGGCTGCGGCAACTGTTGCTGGTAGTGATGATTGCTCTTGTTGTTGTTCTGATGTATGCTTATGGAATTGCGACGCTCGCGCATCGCTGCTTGGTAGCGTTCCGGCGACTGCAGCGAACACTTATTGATCGTCTGCGGCTTGGCAAAGCAGCGCTCCGGCGGAGTTGTCGGTGTCGTTGGCGTTGTGGGCGCCGTATCGACAGAGGGCCGGTGTCGCATGCGATACTCACTGATGGACAGCTTGCGCTTGGGCATTGGCGCCGGCTCCGGCACAGTGAGCATTGGATTCAGTCGCGGATCATGGCTGGCGGTGCGTGTGTACAGCTTGAGCGGAGTTGTTGCCGGCGGCGGCATACTCTCCAATGCAGCAGCTGCAGCAACTACGCTGCTAATGGGCGTGGGTGGAACAAGTGCGGGTATAATTGAGGCGACTGCCGCTGGAGCAACAGCGGCGGGCGCAGGCGCTGCTGGCTTCGCCTTGGTGGCCTCCAAATACTCGGATAAGCTGGGCATGCTGCTGATGCTGGTGTTGCTGCTACTGCTACTGCTGCTGCTGCTGCTATTGACTTTGACCAGTGGCGCGGGCAGTGCGATCAAAGTTGCACTCGCCGGCAACACTGGCGGCTCCTGCAACTTGCCATAGATGGTGTTGTAGAAGGGCAATTGCTTTGCCGTGCTGCCGGCGACAATTGGCACGGGCACAGGCATTGCTGCTGCTGCTGTTGCTAGTGTCGGCTGTGTAATGAGCACGGGTATTGGTGCAGCTGAAATTGGCACGGCACTTGCAGCATTTATCGCTGGCTTAGCTGCGATTGCCTTGATTGTGGTTGTTGCTGGCGGCTTCTGTTGATTGTTGCTCTTTGGCTTGGCGCTGGCCGTCGTCTCCTTTTCCTTATTCTTGACCTTATCCTTTTGCTTCTTCTCGCGATCCTTTTTCTTGCTCTTCTTCTTCTCCTTCTTTTCTTTCTTGAGCGCCGCTTGTATGAGTGCCGCCTGCTGGCGACTGCCGCACATCGATTCACGCCGGCGACTGATTGCCGTCAACTTGCCACTGGCAATGGCTGCTGCCAGACTCATGGCCCCGGGTGGTGCCTCCGGATGATGGTGATGATGATGGTTGTTCTCCTTGCGATGCTGCTGCTGTTGCTGCTGTGACGTGGGCGTGACGACCGCTGCAGCAGCAACTGTTGCTGCCGCTGGTGCTTTGCTGCTGTTGAGCAGCAAACTGCTGCTGAGTATTTGGCTATTCGGTTTGGTCAGCTCCTGCTCAAAGTTCGTCTGTCGCTTCTTCGTTGCAACTATAGGCGTTGTGGGCACTGTGGGCGTTGGAGGCGTGGCAGGCGCTACGCACATGGACATGGTGCGACGGCGCAGTGCGGATTGTTGCAACTGCAGCTGCTGCTGTTGCTCGAGAATGTTGCTGTTGTGCTTGGTCTTGCCATTCGCTGTTGTTGCTACAACCGCTGCTGTTGGTATTGTTGCTACTGTTAGTATTGCTGAGTTTGCTGTTATTGCTGTCAGTTGTTGTTGCTGCTGTTTGGCTTCTTTGGGCTGCTTCTTTTTGGGCTCCGCTGCAATGGCTGCGACTACAGCCTTCAGTTTTTCCTTCTCCTTGGACTTCTTTTTATCCTTTTTGGATTTCTTGAGCTGCTTGTCGCGCTCACGCTTCTCATCCTTCTCCTTGCTGGTCTTTTTAGCGGGCACGTCAATGCTGTTGCTGCTGCTCTTGGTGGAACTGCAACTGCTGGTTGCCTTCTTGTTGCGCGACTGCAGATAGGATATGTTTTCAGCATGGAAGGACAATAGGCGCTCCTGAATATCCAGTTCAGTTAGATTTTTGCTGATTGCGGCGGGTGTTAGTGGTGCGGGTGTTGTTGTTGCTGCTGCTACTGTTGGTGTTGCTGCTGCTGCTGCTACTGCTGGTGTTGTTGGCGTTTCCAGTTTGGGCTTCTTCTTGAGCGGCTCCTCTTCATCCTTGCGCTCTTTGATAGCCGCCTTCACCGAATCCACAAGCGTTGTTGTAGCTGTTGTTGTTGCTGCAGCTGACATTGAAGTTGCTGCGGTGCGTAACAGCGACTCACCCGGTTTAGGTTCCGGCATCGACTCCACTTTAGCCGCCACAGCTCTAATGACTGGCTCTGATTTAATCTCTGGCTTGGGCTCCATTTTGGCAAACTTTTGCTCCTCCAGGATTTCGTTTAATATCTCCGGCTTAGGTTGTTGCACCTGTTGCTGCTGCAGTTGCTCCTCCTGCTCGCGCTTCACCTTAACCAGCTCCTCGAACTTGTCACACGCCTGACTCTCCTCCCGCTCTACATCGATTTTGACATCGTCTGCAGCGGCACTTGTGTCCTCTGGCTCAATTTTGACCAGATTATCCTCGGCCACAATTTGCTGTGCGCCCGGACTGGGCGAGCGCAGGATGTCCACATCATCGTCCTGCTCGAACTGATGCTGCTGCTGCTGCAGCTGTTGTGTCTCCACCTTCAGCTGCTCCGTTTTTGGCTCAATTTCCAGCTTGTGCTCCTCCTCGCCGGCGCTGCCAATGACATCGATGTGCGGCTCCTCTGCTGACGTCACCTCCAGACCTCCATTGCTGACCACAATCAGGCGTCGCTTCTTTAGCGGCGTACTAAACCCATTAGAGAGCAACAGTGGCGGCGGTGTCTGTAGCTGTGGCGATATGCTGGGCGTGGGTGTGACGGGCGTCTGGGGCTGACTCTCGTCGGTGGTCTCCTCGCTGATGGCCTGGCGCAGCCAGCGCTTCTTCACCGACGAGTTGTTCTGCACGGAGGGCATCTGTGAGCGTTCGGTGGCCTCCACTTGATGTATGAAATGTTCAACTTTCATCAACGCTGGCGCTGGTGACTCCAATTGGATTTGCTGTTGCTGCTGCTGCAGTTGCTCCCTGGAGCCATTGATTTCACTCATTGCCGCCTGCACGAGACTGTCTAGGCCTGATTGTTGCTGATGCTCACACTGCTCCGATTGCTGAAACCAGCTGGACATGAGCGTCTTTTTGGTCTTGGCCCCACTTGGCGGATATTTAAACTCGCCCACCGATGGTGATTGCAACTGAGTGACAACAGCTGATTGCTGCTGTGGCTGCTGCTCCAGCGGTCCCATTGCTGCCTCAATTAGCAGACAAGCGCTGCTCACTGAGGAAGCAGGTGTTGCTGCTGGTGGCTTGAAGGCTTCACAGCTGTTGTGCGCTAGCGCTAGCAACAATCCAGCTGCTTGATCTGCCGATTGCTGCTGCTGCTGTTGTTGTTGCAGCACAGTGTTGTTGTTGTGCTGCTGTTGCTGCTGCTGTAATGCTGGTGAGGCGAGTTCCGATTCGGTATGCGACTCCGCATCCGATTCGCTAAGAGTTTTGCGACGCTTGCTATTGTTGTTGTTGTTGGTATAGCTGCGACTCACTTTGCGCTTCTTTTTGTTACGTCGCGTTGAGGCAGCTTTGCTGTTGCTGTTGTTATTGTTGTTGTTGCTGGTGGTGGGCGTGCCCAAGCTGACAGCACTCGAATCCGCCGATTCACTTATGGAATTGCTGGCGTTGCGTTTGCGTGGCGATGCTGGTGAATTGCTGGCGCGGTGTTTATCAGCGCCGCCAGCTGCTCCGCCTGCCTTCTTGCCGCGAGCCTCCTGCTTCTCCATTTTCTCGATGGCACGCAATATGGCCTCCAGTTTGCGATCCTCGCGTGATTTCGGTTTATCCTTTTTGGCGGCGGGCGTTGATGTTGCTGGTGTGGATGCTGTTGTTGTTGTTGCTGCTGGCGTTGGCGTCGGCTCATCAGCCTTGGCATCCTGCACTGGACTGCTCGTTGTTGGTGTTGTCGCCGCAACTACTGCTGCAACTGCAGCTTTCACAGGTGTTTTGCGTGTGGCTGGAGTTGTGCTATTAATATTATTGTTATTGTTGCTGCAGTTGTTGTTAGTTGGTTGTATGTTTGACTTGATAGGCGTTTTTGTAGGCGACAATACTGGCTGATACACCTGTGGTTGCTGTGGCGACGGTTGTTGCTGCTGTTGTGGTGGCACTTGTTGTTGTTGTTGTATTGCTTGTTGCAATTGTTGCTGCGGCTGCTGCTGCTGTTGTTGTGGTACCAATTGCTGTTTTATTGGTGTTTGTTTCAGCGGTGGTGTTGCAGTTATTTTGATAGGCGTAACTATGTGCGATGTGGGCGTGGCATGCAACGTCTGCAGCGCACTAACCGCCATGCGTGCTTCATCGGCCAACTGTTGCTGCTGCTGTGCGGCGTAATGTTGCTGCTGTTGTTGCTGCTGTTGTTGTTGCTGCTGCTGTTGTTGCTGCTGTTGTTGTCGTTGCAATTGTAGCTGTTGCTGCTGGTGCGGTTGCAAATAGTATGTAGTCATAGGTCGCTGTGCTGCTGCTGCAGCTGCAATTACCGCCAGCGGCTCCTGTTGCTGTTGTTGTTGCAGCACTTGCTGCTGCTGCTGTTGATGTTGCAACAGTGAAGCCGCCTGCTGCTGCTGTTGTGTTGGCTTCTGCAGCAGCTGTGGCGACAGCAACATGGGCGTGGGCAGCGCTGCTAATATTTGCTGCTGCTGCTGTGTTGGACTGCGTTGCAGCAGCGATGTTTGTGGCTGCTGTGGCTGTTGTTGCTGTTGATGCTGCTGCTGCAATGTGGGTGACTGCAGCTGTGTGGGTGTGGGCGATGGAATGGACACCGATGGCGATGAGGAGGATGTACAAATGCCCGAATCGTGCAGCACACTGGACATCGAAACGGAGCACGAGTTGTTGCTGTTGCCGCCATTGCTATTACTGTTGCAGAGCATTGCAGCGGCAGCTGTTGCCGCCGCCGAAGTCGTGCCCACAGTAGCCGTCACAAGCGCTGGACTTGGCTTAAAGCCCAAATTCAGCTGGCTCAGCTGCGGACTGTTGAGGCCCATGTGACTGCTGCTCTCGCCACTCGAGGAGGTGGAGCGATTGCGTGCTGTTGCTGCCGCCGCAGCAGCTGCTGCTGCCACCGTGTTGCCCAGGCCCATGGTTAGTTGAATGGCAGCGGCGCTATTGACAGCAGTTGCTGCTGCTGCCGCCGCCGCTGCTGCAGCTGCCTTGTTGCGATGACTGCTGCGAGGCTGGGCGGGCGGCGCCTGCAATTGTTGCTGCACGGCCAGCGGCAGCGCGAAGAGACAATCACTGCCCAGATCGCAGGCGCAGCGTGTGCTCGTCGGCTGTATGACGGCCGAATGGGATTTCTTGTGCTCCACCGCGGCCAGATCGTGCGGTTCGTGTCGCACTGTTATCTCCGTTTGCGCCCGAATTGGCGTCAGGGCGACTATGTACAGATGGAGGGTGCCCTTCTCGAAATAGTGCTGCAGCTCGGCATTGGGACGGCAGGAGCGTCGCACGAAACGGGCATCGTTGCCATAGGTGCGCGTATCGACGCACACTTCGGGTCCCTTGAGGTAGGCGGGCAGCGGCGGTGGCGGGGGCTGTGGCTGCTGATTGTTGGCCAGCTGCGGATGCGTTTGCATGGGCGCCTCCACGCCTGGCATCTGGTAGAAGAAGACAAATTGGCCGGGCGTCTTGTGCACCTTGAAGCTGTTCAGATAGTTGCTCGGCGGCGGCGTATTCATGTTGACGGTGGGATTCTGTGTGCGAAACTGTGTGGTCAGCATGTACTTGCCGCGCAGCTCGTGAATGGGCGCATGTGGCGCCAGATCAATGCTGCTGATGAGCACTTTGGCGCCCGCATATGGTATTAGCTGGGCGCGCTTCTCCAGCTCGCTGGCACAGCCGCCGGCAATCAGGCGCAACGCCTTGTTCTCCGTGTTCTGTATGCTCTGCAGCAGGCTGGGCTGCTTCTGTATGGCATGCAGGCGGGCGCGCAGCTCCGGCGAATAGTGATTGGTCACCGCGTACTCGTAGTGCTCGATCCATTGCCGCAAGTTCGCCGCGTGCTTCTCGGCGGCGGTTAGAGCGGGACTACTGCCGCCACTGCCGTCGGCACTCGATTTACTCTTGCGCTTGCTGCTCTTCTTCGCCGACTTGGTGCTGGCTGGGCCGGGGGCACCACCGCCACTGGCCGCCAGCTTGTCGCCGCTCTTCTTGCTCTTCTTGAGCGTGGCGGCGGCGCCATCTTTGGTTTTCTTTGATTTCTTATTGGTAATGCCGCCGGCAGCAGCGCCTGTGCCAAAGCCACCATTGAGTGCGGCCCCAAAGCGCTGTTGCTGCTGCTGTTGTTGCTGCTGTAGCAGCAGTTGTTGTTGCTGCTGCTGCTGCTGTTGCAACTCTGGGCTATTGTATAGCAGTCCACCTGTTAGTGGTGCCATCGGATTGACGGCTGCGGCATTTGAGGCAGCGGCAGCAGCAGCTGCTGCAGCGGCTGCCCCACTCGCCGCCTGTGTGGCCACCAGCAGCATGTGCTCCCGCCGCTTCTGGCGTTGGAGTGTGCGTGCCCGGACCTTGTCCACGGCTCGCGGCTGGCAAAGCTCACACTGATACTCTTCCGGTATGTTGAGGCGATCAATGCCCATGCAGTCCACATGCTGCCAGGCGCTGTGGAGAAACAACAAACATATTTGCACAAGTTAAATATGGGCCCTTTAGCACTTAAATCTTGATTAAAGTTGTTGCAAGTACATGAAACCAATCATCTCTGCTTGAAATACTTACGAGCACTTATCGCAGCAGATCATGTAGCCATCGTCGTGGGTCAGTTCGCAAATGCAGCGCGTTACGGAATCGTCTTCCGCCTCCGCTTCGGGCGCCGTTTCCGTCTCCTCGCCGGGATCAATGTCGGCGCTGGCCAGACGCGAGCTGCCGCTGATGGCCGAGTGAGCGTCATCGTCCGTCACATGGCGACCAACTGTGCAAGGGAAAGATTACAATTTAATTGAGATTCCGATTCAGAGCTGATCTTCACTTACTTTGCTGGCCATATAAGATGCTGTAGCTGCCTGGAGCAGGCACTGCGCCTGCCACCGTTACACCAATGCCACCCAAGGACCATTGCTGTGGCTGTTGCTGCGCGGATATTGCTCCAGTAGCTGCCGACTGCTGTTGTTGCTGCTGCTGTTGTTGTTGCTGCTGCTGCTGTGAGGCGTACGTGTGATCCTGCATGATGGCATGCAGCTGCTGCAATCGCAAGTCCTGCGTGTGCACAGGCACTGGACGCACCTCCTCAATGTACAGCTCCTCTTCGTTTGCGCTCAGCTGTTGCTGTTGTTGCTGCTGTTGCGTTTGTTGCTGTTGTTGCAGTTGCTGCTGCTGTTGCTGCTGCGGCTTTATCATTAGCGTCGCTGCATCCACATGTACTGGCGTCAGATGTGGCGTCAATGTTGTCGCTGTGTGCAGACTCGTGTTGGAGCTGCTGATGCCGCGCAGGCTGCTCAAATTGCTCGTACTGTTACTGTGGCTCAGGCTGCAAGCAATAAGGATATTTGTTAGTTAAAGCACTTGATATGAAAACAAAAGCTTGCTCGATATCGACAGCTAGCGATTAAACTGTACAGGCTAGACGACAGAGGACACGAAGACTGCATCTTATACTCGGAATCGGGCAATAATATGTATCCTCACATAAACAAATTTGGTTTGACGTAGTCTAGTTTCAACTACTGTTAAATGTCTAGATTGGATTGAATTTAAATTTATAATATACCTCAACTAATAGCTTGATTTGATAATATTCGATTTAGCTAAATTATCCCTTGACTAATTAAGCGTTGTATATTGACTGGAAGACAGTGATCACTCCACAATTGTATAAATAAATAAAAACGAATGATTCAGTTCGATTTCTGAGAACAGAAATGGGGTGGAAAAATGGTTATTCCTTAATAATTATTGTAAATAATATATGGCAACTGTGGAAAAAAAGCCTCACAGACCACTTTTATTTGCTATCGAGTCAGTCCTACAGTCCTGCTATGGCTGTTACAATAAAATGGCGCATCTGATTCGTATGACAAAACCAATTACTCACCTGTGCTTATAATACTCGACCGCATTGGGTGGCGGTTTGCGGATGATGGCTGATGCTACCACCGCCTCGTGCTGCAGATGCTGTTTGCGCTCCAGCGATGCGGCTCGACTACTTGGCGCGCTGACCGACTGTCGCCTGGCCGCCGTTGCCGACATGTAGGAGGACATTGCGGCACTGCCGCTGGCAAAGCCATGCGAGGATATGCTCACCGAAGGCGCGCTGGAGGAGGTTACCGTGAGATATGATGTACCTGATGAGGATGACGATAATGAGGAGGGCGATGAGGCAGTCGACGTTAATGTTGCTGCCGGTGATGATGAGCTGGGCGATATTGCTGCTGCCGCTTGATAGTGCGTCAGCAGCAGATTGCCTGGCGTTGCTGCAACTGCACTGTTGTTGCTGCCACTGCTGCTGCTGCCGCCATAGATGATTTGCGTTGGCTGCGGCGGCGGCATGCTTGCATTTGTTGTTGCTGCTGCTGCCGCTGCTGCTGCAGCTGCACCTGTTGCTGGTGTCTGCTGCTGATAGCGCTGCTGCTGCTGGCTGAATGACTTTTGCGCCATACTCTGCAATATGCGTGCGGATAGCTCGTCCGTCATTTGGGTGCCATTTACAATCATGACATCGTCGGTGATGAGCGACGATTGGTGTTGCTGCTGATGATCGTTGGTGCTGCTGTCGCCGCCACTGCTGCTGCTGCTGCTGTTGTAGTGTATGCGCTTCGCTTGACCCAGCGGCTGATGCTGCTGTATAACGGTGCCGTGCGAGTTGACAAACTTGATGGCACCCGG
This sequence comes from Drosophila flavopinicola, assembly GCA_035042425.1. Lineage (NCBI taxonomy): Eukaryota > Metazoa > Arthropoda > Insecta > Diptera > Drosophilidae > Drosophila > Drosophila flavopinicola. The sequence continues at coordinate 8,478,693 of JAWNLL010000452.1, read as the reverse complement.
CGTTGACTGTTGCAGCATGTAGCCGCCACCGCCCGTTGCTGTCTTCTGCTGCAGCTGTGTACCCTGCGGCAGGTTGGCGGCCAACTGTTGCAGCGGTTGCTGCTGCAGCACATATTTCGTATTGCTGCCGGGCGTCAGTTTACTGATCTTGGTGGGCGTCAGTTGTTGCTGCTGCTTGATGTAGGCATGCTGCAGCTGCTGCTGTTGCTGCTGCTGTGGCACGGCAGCAATGGACAGACCGCTGGCTACGCTATTGTATTGCTTGACAAATTTGGGTTTGATGCCAGCTTTGTGTGCTGCCTGGTGTGAGGAGATTAATGCTTTAAGCTGTTGTTGTTGCTGCTGCTGCTGTTGTTGCTGCTGCTGCTGTTGTTGTTGATGTTGCTGTTGTTGATGCAGCATGCTAGTCACGTTCTTAACAGTTATCTTTTGATTGCCCTTCTTGAGCAGCGCCGAGTTAGCGACGCCGCCAGCTGATGCTGCTGTTGTTGTTGTTATCGCAGGCCGATTGATGGCAGCATTCACATATTTCTGCTGCGCCGCTGCATTTGCTGGATGCACCATAATCTGCGTCGGCTGCTGCGGCGGCACATACGATTGCAGTCGCGTTACAACGCGTGAGCCCAGCGTCACCTTTTGCATTGTCGTCGTTGGCGTTGCCTGCGCATAGCTTTGCAATTGTTTGGTTGTGGCTGCAACAGCGCCTGCTGCTTTGTAGGCGCTGACAGTGCCAAACTTTTGCTGCTGCTTCAGCGCTGGCGTTGCCGTCACATACGGCAAATTCTTGGCGTTGACATAGTTGAGCTGCTGCTGCTGTTGTTGCTGCTGCTGCTGCTGTGCGTGTGGCGGCGCCTGCTTCGACAGCACCGTGAGATTGCTAAGCAGCAGCTTAGAGTTGTGCGGCGGCGCCGCAGCGGAGGTATCAATGATGACATTGCTCGTGCTGCCATCTGTGGTGACAATCTTGTAGATTTGCGGATTGAGCAGCTCGTGTGGCTGTTGCTGCTGTGGCATATGTGACTGTTGGGCGGCTGTCGTACGCACCGCGTACTTGGGAGCGGGCTGCGTCTGGATGGACATGCGCCGCTGCATGATCCGCTTCAGCTGCGCCTGCGTCGATAGGCTGCTGCCATCGATCACAATATGCGGCGGCTGTTGCTGCTGCTGTTGCGACCCAATTCTGTTGCTGGCGATGCTGCTGCTGCTGCTGTTGTTGCTGCTGCCGCTGCTGCTGACGACGACGGGCTCCACAAAGACCGTGTCGTGCGTGGACATGGGCATCTTTACCAAAAAAATTTAACTGGATCACAAAATATAATATTTATATGCGTTATATATAACGCTTTACAACTAAATTGTTGTTTTAGAAGAGGGGAGGCGGAGACGTTTTTTTTTTTAAATTTATTTTTTTTACTGGTGCTAAGTTTTTGTTGCTTTTCTGCTTTGTTGTTGCTGCTGCGTTTTAACTTTTGGCATTTCACAACACTACTGCACTAGACATCTTATTCACTAGTAGAAGCTTCTGCCTCTGCGGCCTCCGCTGCTGTTGTTGTTGTAGTTTTTGAATTTGTGACTTTAGCCGCGTCGCACTGCTGTAACTATTGCTGCTGCTTCTGTTGGTGATGGTGCCCCCAAACCTTTGGGGGCCTAATGCATAACCAGAAATGCTTTCTTTGTCGGCGTTTGCCTGACCGCTGCTGGCGGCTGCTAATTGTGGGCGGCGCGCATTCAAATTGCAATTACGATTTCCAACACTGTGCCACATTACATTGTTAGCCATTACAAACATAACGGTGCGTGTTATTTATTCTTCCACTCTTCTCTCTGCTGAGTCGACGCTTCCAATTGGCGCGCCTACTGATTACTGTTTGACTGTTGCAGTTTGTCTTCTAGCTCTCGTTGTTCTTGTTCTTGTTTATGTTGTTCTCGACGTATCGTTGTTTGTATTTTTGTTTGTTTTAATCTTGTTGTTATCCAGCACAACGAAACTGCTTCAAATTTAATTCATCAAACGATCTTTCGTTGTATGTATATTCCATTTGCTGCAAGAAAAACACAATAGAAAAGAATGAGAATATTAATACAATTGATATAAGATTTAGAAAATAGTTCAGAACGAAAACCTTTTCGGTTTACGCGTAGTTCAATTTCAAACAAACTACAATCCTACAATCGTTAATCGATTTATGTCTTCTAATCTATCGAGCAGCGTTGCCAGCTGTCAGTTTAAAGCTTATATAATTCAAACGACGAAAAAAACGAAACGCATGCGCAGTGCGCACCACAAATTGTTGTTGGTATGTCTTTTCTTTTCGTGTGCTCTTTGTATGCTATTCTCAGCTGCATTTGCCAGCAACGTAGCATAAACTTGGCAGCGAGTGGCTACTAACTCGCTAATAGAGAGCCGCGCACATCAGAGCTGCCAAACCAAAACCAAGTGATACGTTATGAACTTGCATTGTTTACGTTTGTATGCGTGTGCAAGCACAGTGGGGCTTACTGCCATTCCATCCCAACCCAAATGGCCCACCTTGTGTTGCGGCCAAAGCGAAAACCTGTTCTCCTATCTCTCTAGGGCAGCCATCAGTTTTATGGACGACGCTAAATCAAGCAAAACATTTTCAAATATTCTATGCTATGAAAGGTTTTAAATTACATACATATCTGAAAATCTTACTGCATAGATTTTATAGTGTCTACGTTTCAGTTTAATAGTTTCCAAATAGGTGAATATGGTAATCATTTTGTTTACAATATATTCATATACAAAATTCCATACATTTAAATTGTTCATCAAATAAAATAAGCAAAGTAAAATTTGTAAAAAATGCATCGTCTGTAGTATCTGCTGTAAAAATCAACATACTGTAATAGTTGTTTCGCTACTTCATCTTCGCTTGCCATTAGCCCAGTCCCAAACGCAGTGTTTGTTGCTTTGGTATTTCTGCTATGTGCATGTTTCTCTAATTTTATAGTATTTTTTTCCCAGTTGCTTTCCACCTGGCCATTCGCATTTACAATTGCAATGTACGTGCACGTATGTATGCGTGTGTGTGTGTGTCGGTTAGTTTGATTTGCTTGTGCTTTTGGTCGTTGCCAAAGCCAAAGCAAAAAGTGAATGCACTAATTTTGCCTTGGCATCCGGCGCGGCATTCATCGCAGTCGACGACATCGTCGTCTTACTCGTCGTTGTTGTTGTTGTTGTTGTTTTGGTATCTATTGCCAGTTGTCGTCTCTCTCTTGGCATGCAGTTTCTAAGTGCACTGACGGCGATTTGCGCCTATTGAAATATCATTTCTAATTGAAATAGGGCAGACGGCAGCAGAGACATCTACAGCTCTCAATTGAATGCTATTCGTACATACTACATATGTACATATGTATGTATGTATGTATATGTTCTTACTGTGCAATCACATTGCATTCCACATAGAAAAGGAACAGAAAAGGAAGAGGAAAATACCGCCAGTATTGCGAAATGCTAATTGCACAGTCAATGGGCTTATGTAACCCCATCATGGGTGTATGTGTGTTTGTGTGTGTACATGTTATAAATATGCATGTATGCAAATGTATAAATGTTCTGGCAAATTACATGACGAATCAAATTAACAATGTATAACAGCTTATAATTATTGGTTACTTAGTATTCAGTTATGTAACTGTATTGACATTCCTATTCAATAGCTGCTTCAATTTGCTTAGCAATCCCTAAATTTTAAAATCACAATTCATTCAGACCTATAGGTACACAATCATAGACTAATTCGATTGACTATCTGATAGAAAATGCTGAAAAATTACTTATTTTTGTACGCCATATATTCCTATTTATATTTTTGCTGCCTGCCTATGCGAGGGTATTGTGTAATTTTTGTGGTGATGATTACATACATGTATGTATGGGTATATGTACAATTTATTTCCGTTTGATGTGTTTCCCAACACAAACGACACAAACATATACAAAGCTCGCCTAGCCCCAAGATAACAGAAGCAACAACAAATTTCGGTTTGGGCTGGGCTGCTGTAGGATGATGTTGTTGGGGGTGCTTGTGTGTGTGTAAAAATATCGTGTCGTTTTTTTTAATAAGTTGTATGATACAAAATCAAACAAGCATCTCAAAGAAACAAGCAAACAAAATATATAGCATACACAAGCACATGCAGTATATAAAATAATCAAAAAAGTGACGAACGGCATAGGTGCCCAATACCTGTAACTGTTAATCAAAATCATGAACCCTACCCCAACCATATTCTTAAATGCGCGCCATAAACGAGCTACAAGGTATGCCAAATCAACGGTATAAGTGTGTGTATGTGTGTGCAAATGAGCAAAATTGCGAGAGAGCATATTTACACATACACGTCAACTGACCATCGTGCTCAAAATGCGAAAAGAGGAAAAGAAACTCACCGTGTTTCAATTGCAAAGGTTGAACATTTTAAGTCACAAGCAAAGCTTGCCAAATTCGAAAAGAAAATCGGAACGATCGATAACAATATCTAACACTGAGAGTGCCTATCGACTATCCGCAATCGTTGCAGCTGCATCACTATGTGCCTGTGTAGCCAATGACATTACAACAACAAAACAAAAAGGCTAATATTGGCTGTGCCAATGGGCATGTGTATGTACATCATGGGCAGCCCCACACCCACACTCACACACCTGCACTCTATTTATCTGTTTGTATTTTGCATATTTGTTGATGATGCCAGCTAGTGTTGCCAGTGTCAACTAATTGCGTCTTATTTTTTTGTTGTCGCGCGTATTTAGTACGCTTATATGCCCCGCTTCGGCTTGTTTGAATAGTTTTATTGAATAAACTTTGTACAGCCTGACATTTGCACATCTGTTTAGGTAGCCAGCGAGTGCATTGGCATTAAGTAGTTGTAGTCAACGCAATTTGTAATTGTAAAAATAAATCCAAAAAGCTGCACATTAGAAACTTCTTGCACATCCTCTTCCACCCAATATACCTACACACAAATCAATGTGTAACTGCATATTATAATAAGTAGGTATGTATGTATGTAAGTGTACACACATACACATGAATGCTTTTTGGCGGGGGTGTATGCGCGGCAAATACTGACATCCCTTGAATTATCGAATGTTTTTTTCTGATTTCTGCTTGCATGCATTGTCCATGTCATGGGGTATATGTATACATATATGTATATATACATATAAGTTTCGTGTGCGCCAAAGGAACATATAGTAAAAACTTGTCCGTCAACTTTTGCTTTCATTTTTGCTCATACCACAGAAAGTAGCGAAAAATTGTACAGGGCAGGCGAGGCAAAAATCACGTACGAGTGAAGAGTGCCACTGGCGACGAGTAAAGAGCCATACATAAAAGCGAGACAAACAGATGAAACACACAGTAGAGTGTACAACAGCGCCCAACTTAATGGCGTACCAGTGTAGCAGCAAGAATTGAGAATAAATCATTTGACGAAAACATAACACACGCTTGGAGTGTACAGCAAAAATGGGAAAAAGCAAAAGAAATGGGAAAATTTTAAATTACGTTCTGTTCTAGCATATGGAATTTGTAAGCCACACAACTCCAACATGGCGGAAATTGCTTAATTTTATCTACAAAGTAAATATTTATTTTGGCATATAAATATGGTCCCAATTAATTTGATTTATTTCAAACTGATGCGCATGTCAAAACAATGCAGCGCGCTTGAAACATACATGTATTGGTAGATTCCAATGAAACGTACATATATAACATAAACGAAGTGAAATTGACATACTACAACGAACTTTTTACGCATTCTAATTCACATATGATATCCACAAATGTTAATTAAAAACATAATACACATTTTATAAATACTTTGCATAGCTGGCAACTCTGCGTAGTTCAATTATGCACAACTAACTTCACGTTGCACAAAAGAGAATCACAAGCAAAACAAACGAACGCGCAAGCTATATGCTAAGCACATTAGTGAGAGTGAGCACAGTATAGTTTGCTTTGAGGGAAACGTACGAAATTAAATATGGCGACCCACTGTGCGAAAAAAAAACGTAAAAATGACAATAGTATGGCAATAATAAACATTCCATTTGACAAAATGAACGCTTTTGAGGAGTAAACAAGTTTAGTCACAGCACAATATGGATTTGGTTACATTAGTTTCATTTAACTGAAATGACTACATATTCTCCATAATTTGCGCGCGCGTTGCTGGTTTTTTGTTTAGCTGTATAATTTACTCACCGTGTATGATTATGTTGTTTCACTTCATTGTACACAACACTAGTTTAAATGGCAAGCTCGGATTTGGGTTTGGTGTGTTGTATTAGCTTTTTTCGGCACTAAATTATGTTTAGCATACACTTGCTTATATTTTGGGCTTTCGCGCACATTTTCACAAAATTAATACACACGCACTGTTTATTTGGTTTGTGGGGTTTTGGGATTGTGAAACACGGCGTTGTTATAATGTTTGCTGCCTGCTAAAATAAACGTTTTCACTTAGATTAATCAATTTTATTATTAATACGTATGGCATAAGAAACAACGAAAAATGCGCACGAAAACACGTACTTTGTGTGTGTCAGAGCGAGATGACTATACTGTGCTGTGCTGCGCGCGCACTTGTAATTTGACAGCCACATATAGTGTGGCCGTTTTCGCATACGGACATAGGCATGCCAACTAGCACAAATCCTACCTATTATCGGCTATTTTATTTTGTTCGCGCTGCTGCTTCTTCTACCTTGTCTTTCTTTAGCCTATTACTACTGCGCCTGCCATTCCGCAGTGTACTTTATAGTGCTGTACGTACATTCGTTTTGTCTTTCTGTCTGTTCGTCGATACATACATATATGCATGCATGTACACACACGGCGCCACCGAAATATGTATATATATGAAAATCTATACGCGGATATTGCCGCTCATATACACAAAATTTGTTATATATTTGAATACTGAAATGCTACATGCTTTTTTGGGGATAAACATACCCGCCAACAGGAAAATGAAAACTAATACACACATAAAATGTATGAACAAATGAACTACTTTATAATAGACCTACATACAAATGCGAATATGTCAAATACGCTATCAAGTACTACACATTGTCAAAAAAATAGCACAATATAACTACAATACACCAAAAGAAATAACTACAATTGTACAATTCTTCATTACATTTTGTACCTCGCTTCGTACGACACACTAACACACGCTTAAAAATATACAATGTATGTATGTATATAGACCGCTGCTACAACACTTTAATGGCATCTCGCTCACACTTATGCTTCGCACGCATTTTACCTTTCACGTCCTATGTGTTTTTCATCTTTACCAACACGCTAATAAGACAAATTTTAAAACTACATTTTAAGCTATTACTAACACGTTGCACCAATGCATTTTCGAGTGTTGCGTAAGCTGCACTTGAGCACAGTGCACGTAACTAATTTTTGACAATTTATTTGTTGATTTTACACCATTATACGCGTTTCACACTACGCGTTGCTCCGACTCTTCTTCTTTCTCTAGTAGAGGTGGAGAAACATCGATGGTCCTATCGTTAGTATCGATGTTTTCATATTTGTGTCAACAGGGATGCTTATTTTGCGAACATCGATATTAAATTGTTTACTCAAATGTGACTGTTCCTTTAACATTCACTGCAAATGGTAATGTCAATTGCTGTGCAGTGCATAACAGTGAACGCAGCACATTGGACTGTTATTTGGTACTAACCAGCTGATTAAGGTTTCTTTTTAACAAAAAATGCGGATAACTTCATAAAACTTTAAAACAGTTTTTTTTTTCAACTTTTCGCATAAGTTTTGCTGCCATTTTCGCAAACGAAAAATAAGTTCTTCCGCAAGGTGGTTCTTAGCACAGCTGATTGATGCGAATCTAAAAACAGTGTGCCCACACTACACTACACAAAAGTTTTTGTTTTTAACGTTAGATAAATAAATTATGCTGCCATGGAGGTGAACCCTTTAGCCGTCATACTGGTTTATTTCGACAGTAAAGGCGATCGCCTGCTGTATCGCTATCCCTATCAAACGCTGGGACACACGCTGAAATTGGAGGAGCCGCGCGAGGAGCTTAACAACAAGAAGCGCAATCCCTTCGCCGTCGCCCACACAGATGATCTGCTGCAAACGCCCACCACTCAGAGTCAGAGCCAGCACCAGAGTCAAGGTCAGGGCCAGGGACAGGTCCAGGGCCCGCTGCAGGGCTTCGCAGATGATGTGCTGTCCGCTCTGTTTGCCGTCAAGCCGCAGCTGTGCAATCAGAAGTTTGAGCTCAAGTTGAATGATGTGCGCTTTGTTAGTCATCCGACGCTGATAAGTGTGGTGCCCACGGGAACGGCAGCTGCTCCGGCTGCTCAAACGTTGAAGCAACAAATGCTGATTAACATTGTGTTCGCTTTGCATGCGCAGGCGAGCTATTCGATAGTCAAGTGCTATCATGAGCTGAGCAAGCGTCTGGGGCTGGCGCTCAAGTTCGAGGAGCAGCGCAGCGGCTATCTGACCGAGCAGACGGCCCAGATGGCGCGCACCCACGACGAGCAGCAGCAGCAACCGCTGGAGCGCATCTTCGAGCTGATTGCGGAGCGTTGCAGTTTGGCTCAAGCGCTCAAGTCCATCTGCAATGATCTGTGCACCACGGGTCTGTTGAGCACCACTCTGAATCAGAATCTGACGCTCACGTTCTGCCTGCCGGCGAAGGCGCATCAGCTGCACAAGAAGGGCAGCATGGTGGATCCGGAGACAATAGATCGCTGCCTGCGCGCCTTAAAGCCATATCATGGCATGCTGCTGCTGGTGGACTTTGCGGAGCTGCTGGATTGTGTGCCGCCGACGGGTGCTCGCATGCTGTGGCAGCTGGTGGATGCCTACAATCCGTTGATCAGTCTGCAGAGCATGGCCTCGAATGCGGATCTGAGCATTGAGCATGTCTACAAGCTGGTCTCGCATCTGGTCTACTGGGCCAAGGCGACCATCATCTATCCGCTGTGTGAGACGAATGTGTATGTGATAGCGCCGGATGCGCCGCTCCACACGAGATCGCATCTCGTGGAGAAGTTCTCCACCCGGTTTGCGGGCCTATCCCTTTTTGAGGTCATCTCGGACTTTTCGCTGCCCACTTCCATAGGGCATCTGACGACACCGCTGCAGCAGCCGGCGCGTCAGGGCATCTTGGCCCAGATGGTGCTGTGGATGCTGCAGCATCATCTGCTGATGCAGCTGCACACCTATGTGCAGTTCATGCCTAGTGATGCGGACGATGAGTTTGGCGATTCGGCTTCCTGTGCACAGGCCAGCAACCTTACCGAGGAGGAGCATGACAGCAATCTGGCCGAGGAGGAGCGACAGCGTACAGACGATGATCCACTGCATGGCGGCTCCATGCTGAGCATGTCCAGCCAGCCGCTACCGGTGCCGCAGAACGCACTGCGTCGCGGCCTGCCCGAGGATCACTACTCCCTGGCCTCGGACAATATAGCGGTGCAGCCGTCGTCCAGCCACAAGTCCAACTTTAGCATGACGGCCTCGCTGAGCACGGATAATTGTGATAGTCTGGACTCCATGGAGGACGAGCAGAAGCTGAAGGAGCTGCTGCAGGTGTTCAGTGAAGCGGATCGGGCTGCCATTCGCCGCATACCCGCCTCCCAGAACGTCGACGATCTGTCGCTGCTGGTGAAGCTGCATCAAGTGGGCTACTTCAAGAGCGAGCATCATCTCGAGGAGATCATGTATTTTGAGAACTTGCGGCGTTCCCAGCTGCTGCAGCTGCTCGACAAGTTCCGCGACGTGCTGATTATCTATGAGACGGAGGATCCAGCCATTGCATCCATGTACAACAATAAATAGATTTAAGAATAAATGAGCATTCCAAATGCTATTTTAAGTGTAACGCAATCTTTTCTTGGTTTTTTTTTTCCAGATTTAAAATGGAAGTAAATAGATTTGCTGATGGTAAACGAGTAGCAACTTCTTATTATCTCATGAAACACTTTTGCATTTATATATCCACCATAAGCTTTATTTTTTTATTAGTATACCTAACTAACATTTAGGGGCATTTGGACGATTGACTATATCCAATTGAAAGTGGGTCGCTTACAATGCTAATAGCCAGCCGATTGAAATTTCTGTGAAACGTTTCGTATACTCTAATGAACTATATGCTTAACTCCTAACTAGTTAATAAACTTACAAAAATATATATATCTTTTTTATATGTACTTTTTCGCTTAACAACTACATTTGTTACTACCTACATGTGATAAATCGTTTATATGACTTGTGTGTTGATCTGCAGCTGATCTAGAAATTGTTTTGATACTATAACTATAGCAAAGTGCGTTTGTTATCAATCATTTTGATAACGTGCCAACTTGCTGTGATAATATATAAATGATATTAATGCATAACCGATAGCTGCCCAATTTTCATCAATTTCAATGTGTGGACTAGATTGGCGTTCACAGCTCACATCCGCCTCGATGAAAACGGGCTGGCGATCCTTAACATATATAAGTGCATATAGAAATATATATATAACAATTAAACTCATGCTTTCAACAAGCAGAAGAATAGCAAAGCTTGTCGCTAGGATTTGTTGCTATTGTTGTTGTTGTTGTTGCTGCTATTGGAAATGTTATTGTTGTACAGATAGGGTATCAAGTTGGGCTCTATCTCCAGCTGTTGCCGCAGTATGGAGCTCATCACAAACTCCGTGGAGACAATATGGCACTTGGGATTGCCATGCCGCGTCAGATCCGCGCACAGATGCATATCCGTGGGGCAGGTAACAATGATATACGAGTCCGGCGCTTGGACATGCGACTCGGCAACGGCGCCACCGCTGCGTCGCTTCAGCTCCACCTTGCCGCCCGACGACTCGATCATGCGTATGATCTCGTCACGTGCCGGAAACACATCGGGCGTCACATAGAAGCATCGGCCCGCAAACAGAGTGGAACGCGTCGGGGCGCACAGCACAGCGTCCAGATCGAAATGCAGATTCTCGTCGACGGGTATGTGCTGGATGCGATACTCGTCGGGCGGCACAAATTTGCCCGCCTTGGCGCTATCCACCAGCCAGCTGGACTTGAGCACATAGTCGACGTGGCAGCAGGCCTGAATCAGCTTGCAGGTGCGACTCTCGCGCGTCATTACCAAATGTGTTGCATCCGCCGGACTATCGACAACAATGCCGCCCAAAAGTCTGCAGACAAAAAAGTATACAAATAAATAATTGACTTTGTAATTGTTTAGTTTCAAGCTTACTCGACGGCCTTTTTGAGGGACTCCGCATCGGCGACCTGCGAGAAGATGACCTTGGGCGGTTTTGTTGTCTGCGGATATTCAATGCATACGATCTGCTCCGGCAGCTGCTCCTGATAGACGCACAACTTCTGTCGCTTGAGCTTCTGCTCACTGGCATACGGATCGGAGAGATGACGCTTGACGCGTTCGTGTGCCTCCTGCGTCAGATTGATGGGCGCCTTCCAAGCGGCTGTACATAGAGAAAACAAAACCAATTAGCTGGCTGTTATGACTGCCTAACTTGCTCGCTTACCCAGCAAATGCTGCACCAGATTGCACTCGATGCGGAAAGGTGCCACCAGATTGTACTGCTGATATTTGGCATTGTCGTACTGGGTGAGTCCGCTCAGATTGCCGATGCACACATCGCTCAGCCAGAGCGCATTCACCATGGGTATGCTCCACTCCTTGGCCGCATTGAACTTGTTGCCCTCGAGCTGCTTGCAGACGACCAGCGTATTCACCTTGGACAGATAAGACGTGTAAATGGCGCCACATTCCTCGGCCATCTGCTGCAGCCGGACGACCTCCTCGCCCTCAAAGCCCTCCGATGTGATGATGTAGCGCTCCAGCGGCTTGCGATAGCCAAACTGACTGGGGAAGGGCAGATGAAGGGGCTGCCAGGGCGGCATTAGCTGACGCTTTAGGCAGATGTCGCTCAGCCAGTAGGCGGTCACACAGCGCTTGGCATCGCGCAGCGCCTGCATCACCATGCCGTGCCGCTGCGTGCGGCAGATGACGTGCGTCACGCGCGCACAATAGACGCGCTCAATGTCGCCGCCAAACTGGCGTATTGTGTCCAGCCAAATGGGCAGCTCATCGCTGTCCGTCTCGTCGTATTCGACGATGAAAAAGGTGCAGCCGACGAGAAACAGATCCGCGGGCAGCTTCAAATTCGGATTGTGGCCATAGAACTGAGGACGGGGCGGCATTGGTATCGGTGGCTGACCGGGACGCACCTGCATGTAGACATGAGGAGGGCCACCGCCCACTTGAACGGGCACGCCCACTGGCAGCTGTTGTTGCTGCATGTTGGGCTGTGGTGCGACGACTATTTGCTGCTGCACCAAATGCTGTTGCGTTAGCTGTTGCTGCGGCACGCCGATAACACGTCGCATTTGCTGCGGATGCTGCTGCAGCAATTGTTGTTGCTGCTGCTGTTGTTGTTGCTGCTGCTGCTGCAGCATGATTAGCTCCTGCTGTGTACGGGGCGGTCCGGGTACGCCGACAGCAGCATTGTGCTGCTGGCCCATCATGCGCAGTGCACCAGCAGCCGATGGCGACTCCACATGTTGCTGCGGTGCGGACGGCAGCTGTTGCTGCTGCTGCTGTGCAGCCACCAGCTGCTGCTGTTGTTGTTGCTGCTGCTGCTGCTGCTGTTGGAGTAGCAGCTGTTGTTGTTGCTGCTGTGTGGCGCCGCTGACAACAACTTGCTGCACTATTTGCTGCTGCTGTTGCTGCTGCACATCGTTCATTGAAATCAGTTGCTGCTGCTGCTGCGGCGACGCCTGTACGCCGTTGTTGCCCAGCCGATTGCTCAGCATGTTGGCCAGGGCGGTTTTTGTTTTCAGGTTCATCTGCTGAGGCGTCTGCTGCTGTTGTCCATCTGCTGCTGAAGAAGAAGTGGTAAGTAAGATTAGTTTAGGCTTAAAGAAAATGTTGCTAGTGACTTACCCGAGGCGGACATAACCAACGTTTGCGTCATAATGTTGCCACCGGATGCGCCACCAACACCAGGCGTCCCCGGCGTGGTGGGCGTGCCCGGCGTGGACTGCTGCTGTTGTTGCGATTGCTGAACGATGGTCTGCTGCTCGATTAGCTGACCGTTCGGGCCAGTAATGAGCTGCACGGTCTGCTTGCCCAGCTGCGGCGCCGGCGCCTGTTGCATGGGTATTTGCTGCACGCGCAACTGTTGCCGCTGCAGCAACATCTGCTGACTAGGATCGTTGGGATTGAACGGCTGACCCGGCTGCGGCAGCTGTTGCGGCGCTGCGCCTGGCTGTTGTTGCTGCTGCTGTTGTTGGGTAATCGGACTAAGGCCGGGCGCACCACCCGCTCGCACCACCACCTGTCGCGTGCCCTGCTGCTGCAGCCAGAGCATTTGCTCCTGCTGTGTCAGCCCACCGGGCATCTGACTCTGCACAATGATGTGCGAGGTGCCCGGACCGGGTACGGGCACAGGTCCAGGCGCACGTGTGGCCACCACGCTGCCGGGTGCACCAGGACGCGGCTGATAGGCGACCTGCTGGCGCAGCATGACACGTGGCTTGCTCTGGTTCAGTTTCGTAATGTACTCGGCACGTTTGTGCGCGTCCAGCGACATGAAATGCGCATGCGTCTTCTCGTCCAGCTGTATCAGTTGGCGCTGCTGCTGCTGTTGTTGCTGTGGCGGTGGTGGCAGTACAAGTTGCTGCTGCTGTTGCGGCTGCTGCTGCTGTTGTTGTTGCTGCTGCTGCTGCGTTGGCGGCGGTTGCTGTTGTGCCGGCCAAGGTGTCTGCGGTCGCATTCCGCGCGGCAGAAACTGCGGTGACTGCTGCTGTTGCTGCTGGGGTGTTGTTGGCGTGCCCGGCAACGGCGATGGCATGCCCATGCTGGTGGTGGGCGTGCCGGGCGTTGTGGGCGGCAGTTGATTTGTGACGGGACTCTGCGGTGACCAGTGCGCCTGCTGCTGTTGCAGCTGTGTGTGATGCTGTGGCGATTGCTGTTGCAGCATCAACTGTTGCTGTTGCAGCTGCGGTGACTGTGGCGGCGGCGTCCGCTGCGTTACATGTTGTTGCTTGATGAGCACTTGTTGCATGATTTGCTGCGGCGGTTGCTGTTGCTGCTGCTGTGTCACTGGTTGTTGCTGTTGTATTAGTATTTGCTGCTGCTGCTGTTGCTGCTGAGGTCCGACGAGCTGTTGTTGTTGCTGCTGTTGTTTCTGTTGCAGCAATTGCTGCTGCTGCAAGTATTGCAAGCGCTGTGGATCGCTGATAACTTGCTGATTTATCACAATTTGTTGTTGCTGTTGAGGCGGTTGCTGCTGCTGCATTTGCAGTCGCTGCTGTTGTTGCTGCTGAGTGAGCAATTGCTGTTGCATTTGTGCGGGCGCTTGCTGTTGCTGCTGCTGCTGTGGTGATTGCTGTTGCTGCTGCTGCAGCATCATTTGATTTGGCGGCAACTGCTGCTGTTGCTGTTGTTGCAAGAGTTGACGCTGCTGCACCAGCTGCTGTTGCTGTTGTTGCTGCTGCTGTGATATATTTGTGGAGTTCACAATGAACACATTTTGGTTTTGCTGATTCTGAGCCAGAATTTGCTGCTGCTGATGCACGCTGAGCTGACTGAAATGCTGCTGGCTTATTATGATCTTTTTGGTCTGCATTGCCGGTGGTGGTTGTTGTTGCTGCTGTTGTTGTTGCAGTGGCTAAACGTAATTAAACAAATATTAAACATAACGCATAGTGGATATTATAAATTAGACATACATGTTGCTGCGGCTGCTGAGTCAACACCTGCTGTTGTTGCTGCGGCTGCTGTTGTTGTTGTTGGGGTGGTCCTTGTTGCTGCGCAAATTGTTGTCCCAGCAATTGCTGCTGCTGCTGCGGCGGCTGTATAGTCTGCTGTATAATGCGCACCTGTCCGCCGGAGCCAAGTGCAATATTTTGTTGTTGTGTGAATTGCACTTGCTGCTGTTGTTGCTGCTGCTGCTGCTGTGGTAGTTGTTGTTGCTGCTGTGGTGGTGGTGGCAGCTGCTGCTGTTGCGGATGCTGTTGAGGTATCATTTGCTGTTGCAACTGTAGCATTTGCTGCTGCTTCTGCTGTTGCTGCTGTATGCTCATCATGTGACTTTGTATTATCTGCTGTCCCTGCGCCGTGGAAGTGTTTATCACGTGTCGCTGCGTTATGACCTGTTGCTGCTGTTGCGCTATTTGTGGTGGCTGTCCAGGCACCAGTTGCTGCGGAATTTGTGGTTGCTGTTGCTGCTGTGGCTGTTGCTGCTGTTGTTGTGGCTGCTGTTGTTGTGGCTGCTGTTGTTGCAACGGCTGCATGATAAAACCAAATATAATTACATGAATATTGTGTATGCTGACATTTTGACATATATACAAAACAATATTATATATATACATAGAACAGTTGAACAGATATAGTATATAAATATGATTACCCGTTCTGTTGGTTGTTGTGCTGATTGCTGTTGATGCAACGGCGATTGTCGCGGTGATGGCGTATGTTGCTGTGGCGGCATTTGTTGTTGCTGAGGTGGCATTTGTTGATGCTGTTGTTGTTGTTGTTGTTGCTGCTGCTGCTGTTGTTGAAGCTGCTGTTGCTTTAGCTGCTGCTGACGCATAATCAGCGAATCCTGATTGCTGCTTAGTGTGGAGCGACTGAGCACTTGAGCCACCTGTACAGGATCTGTGGGATCTATGGGCTGCACAAACGATTGCTGCTGCTGTGGTTGTTGTTGTTGTTGCTGCTGTTGCTGTTGTAACTGTGCTGGTTGCGGCTGTGGTTGTTTGGTTTGCATGGGTGGTGTTTGCGATATCTGCGGCGATGGTGGCGCTGAAATGTGTTGAGGACTTTCTTGCTGCTGCTGTTGTGCGAGCTGCTGTTGTTGCTGCTGCAGCTGCATGCGCTGTTGCTGATGCACCGGCTGTTGGAAGGGCTGCTGTTGAGGTGACATCATTGCAGTCGGTGGCGGTTGTTGTTGCGGTGAGCCCATCATGTGTTGCTGCTGTTGTTGTTGCTGCTGCTGGCGGCTCTGTTGCAGCTGCTGCTGTTGCTGACGCAAATGTTGCTGTGCACTTTGTGGAGATGGTGGAGCCGGCGGCGTCATCTGTGGCGCTGGTGATTGCAATTGTCGCGGTGACTGTGGTGGCAACATATTGCTGGTGGCAGTCACATGTTGTTGCTGCTGCAGCGAAGGCGAGGGCGTGCCGGGTGGCATTACGGGCGAACGATTTTGCACCATACGCGGTGATTGCTGCTGCTGCGGTTGTTGTTGCTGCTGCTGTTGTTGCATTTGCTGCATTTGCATTTGTAGCTGCTGCTGCTGTTGCAGGAGCTGTTGTTGCTGCTGTTGTATCTGCCGCTGCAACGCCTGTTGTTGCGGTGTCAAACTCTGGCCATTTTGTATATGCTGATGCAGTTGCATTTGCTGCTGCTGCAACATCTGCTGCTTGCTCATGATATGCTGATGCAGAATTTGTGGCGGCACAGGCACCGACTGCTGCTGCTGCTGTTGCGGCAGTTGTTGTTGTGGCACTTGTTGCTGCTGCTGTTGCACTTGTTGTGGTTGCTGTGGGGATTGTATGGGCTGTGGTGTTGTCGTTGGCTGTGGCATGCGCGGCATGGGTAACATCATGGTGGGCGTGGTAGGCAAACGCGGTGACTGTTGCTGCTGTTGTTGTTGCTGCTGCTGCAGCAATATTTGCTGTTGCTGCTGCTGTTCTTGTTGCTGCATAAGCTGCATTTGTTGTTGCTGCTGCTGCTGCTGTTGTGTGCTCTTTATTTGTCTCTGTTGCTGCAATATGTTTTTGATCTGTTGTTGTTGCTGCTGTTGTAGATTGGCTGGTATGATTTTCTGCTGTTGTATAATGATTTGTTGCTGCTGCTGTGCGGGTAGCGGCGGAGGTGGTGGTGGTATGGGCGCCTGTGGTGCACTCTGTTGCAATTGCTGTTGCAATTGTTGTTGCTGCTGCATGTTGCGTGGCCGCACGAAAACAACTTGTTGCTGGGCGGGCGGGGGCGGCAATTGTTGTTGTTGTTGCTGCTGCTGCTGTTGCTGCAGCTGCTGGTGCTGCTGTTCGGCAGCGGCACGTTCTGCCGACGCCTGCAGCTGCGACTTAATGCTGGCAATGCTCTTTGCAGCGCTGTCGTCGACAAAGCCCAGGATATCAGAGAGCTGAGTGGCAGCTACGGGTTGTTGTTGTTGTTGCTGAGTTTGTTGCTGCGGTAATTGTTGTACCAACTGTTGCTGTTGCTGCTGCGCCAGTTGCTGTTGTAATTGTTGCTGTTGTTGTTGCTGCTGCTGCTGCTGAAGAGTTTGTTGCAGTTGCTGTTGTTGCTGCTTTTGGGCGCGTTGCTTCTCGATGGGCTTCAGCAGGCGAGGATGATAAGGCTCACATGGCAGGGAGCTCTTGCACTTGAGGCAATCGGTCACCCAGTCGGGCGTGACAATATTCATTGCATTCTTGGGCAGCGCCAGCGCTTTACTGTATATATTGCCAGTGGCGGCGCCGCACACCAGATGCGTATTGGTCGCCCCATGTGTGTGGGTGACAACGGCGCCGTGATACGTGAGCATCGCGTACAGGCGCCGCCGATCGCTGGCCACCACATTGGTGATGGCGACACGTATGCCGCGCAGAAAGCGCTGCTGACTGGGATCGAAGGCACGCGTCGAGGCCTTGCGACCCAGCTTGGCGCTGTGAGAGATCCATTGCTCGCTGGCAGGTATCACATTGTAGAGGTCCAGATTCATGGACAGCTCCTCCTCCGAGTAGTTGCTGGCGCATATTAGGTGAGTGATCTGGTCAGAGAGGTAAAGCTTCGATTGTGCGCCGCCGTTCTTCAGCAATCTCTCGCTCTGCAAGGGTCACAAACAAAACGAAAAGGTAAAGAATAATCACTTTGAGATTTATCCGTGTGATACACACACACACACACACATAGCACTAGAGATGAGTAATGGACAGAATGAAGTAACAGTGACTGCATCGCTGTTACTGCTACCTGCCATGCAACAGAAATAAATGTGTTACAAAGACACAAAACGGCACAGTTTATTCGAATTCACAAATAAAAGGCAGCAAATAATGTCGATTTTTTGCAAATAGACCATTTTTGATTTAAAATTTAATTTAATGATATTTAATTTTGATCGCCAATAAATAACGTATAACGATCAGATTTGCTAGTCACACGTACATTAATTTTGCCCATCTCTATGTACACATTTAATAGACACACACATGCACACACATGCAGCTAGAAAAGAGCCGGCAATATTTTATGGCGCGCATTTTTATTAAACACGAAACTCCCTGTGCTACTAGCACTTGCAAATTGGCGCTCGCATTTAATAAGCAAATCAATACTACAATTTTGCAAAATTGTGCGGCTGTTCAACGAAAAGGTTTAATAGCCATATTCTTAGTTACATTGCGCTCAGGCCGCCCTGTTGCCTGTACAGCTGCACACACACACACACACGCACACACACCAACAACACACGCATGCACGCACACATGCAGCATTGCGCACACAATGCAAATACTATGGCAGCGGGCACGTACAGCTTGAAAAGCCCGTGGCGAAGCTTCTGTTTACCTCATCGTCCAGAGTGCCCAGCACAAAGTAGATTACATCCTCGAATAACTTGTCGCTGATTTTTAAATTTTCCATTATATATTTGTTGTTTGACTAGCATGCGCTATTCCCTCTGCTCAAATTTCACTTTTCTTTCGCTTCGCTTTTGTTGTTGCTGAGGCTGCCGCGGACATGGATATGGAATTGCATACAGCTTCACTTTCACTGGGTTGCAATCGCTCGCGCTCGTTGTTAATGCGAAACTATTACAATGTTTAACAGAAAAAGCTCTTGAATTGATACAACTCATCGAATTAAAGCCGAATATCTTGTGGTTTTTTATATTTTACGGGACCCGCTTCCGCCTTTTGTACGCAACAAAAACCAACGCTAGTGATGTGCACACAGCGATACCTTGAAGAGGCATATCGATAGTGGCGATGTTCTCCAGCTGTTTGCTCGATAGCACGGTAACGCGATACAGAAGTGCGTGTATCGATGAGCCATGACATTAAACGATGTTTACGCGCGCAAAAGTATTCTGCCGCTAGTTTCCATTTTAAAATTTTGCAGAAAAGAATTTAAATAGCGCGACGGATACATTATTGTCAATCCTTTGAATATAATAAATGCAAGCACAATTTCTACTTTAAAAAGTTTTAAATATATTAATTTTCTGTTTTTTTTTTTTTTATACAAATACACATTGGCCTATACATATTAGCTTATTTTTTATAATTTGTTAACAATTTTAAGACATACAGATCTCGAAAGTGATTCTTTTTACTTGTGATATTTTTATGTTTCACTTATTTTTAACTATTTTTTATGCTTGTGGTTTTGTTTTACGTTTATATAGGTATTTAAATACATCTACTGAGTGTGGAAATTTTCTTAAAAAGCGTAGAAAACTTCGTGTAATTAAATTGTGGTGTATTGCAATAGCGTAAATATGGTTGTGTTTGGTTGTATATATTTTGTGGTTGTTGTTGTTGAATGTTATGAATGCCTGTTCATATCTGGGCTGGGACAGAAGCCGAGCCCGATGCAGCTCCAGCAACTTGTTCGAATTTCTTGTCATGCACGACCGCGTTCTTCATCAGGATGAATCATGAGGCATTATTCGCCTCGCCGTTACTATCGTGGAAGTTGGTGCCATTCACAATGAACGAGGTGCCCAGGCCGTATAAATGGCCCGAGTACTTGGCATGATCGATATTATCCTCGAAGAACATCTGCAAGATGGCCAAAACGAACATATTTTAGTAAGCATTATGGGTAGTATCAAATTCGAACAAATATATCTTGGCAGGGTAGCAGCTCAGGTTTTTGGATTAGTGTGTAATTCAAGGATTTGGTTAGTAAAGCGCATGTTTTAAGCGATGTGGAGAGATGTATAATACAATGTGAAGCCTACAAGCTATAGTCCAGTTCAGTTCAAAGATACGTTATAGAG
The DNA here is from genome assembly GCA_035042425.1 of Drosophila flavopinicola. NCBI lineage: Eukaryota > Metazoa > Arthropoda > Insecta > Diptera > Drosophilidae > Drosophila > Drosophila flavopinicola. Next base: position 8,458,602 of record JAWNLL010000452.1, on the reverse strand, counting down.
TTGTTAAATAAATTTCAAGTTACATACCATTTACCAATTTCTTTTTGTTGTCATTTGATTGTGTTATTTTTTTGTAAGTTGCTTCTTTTTTTTTTTTTGTGGATGCATTAATATTTAGTAAACGGGATTAAGCACTTGATATAATCAATATTCACAATACAGTTGAAACTGAATGGAAGAAAGTTTCCAAATTGCTTAAAATTATAAAAATAAAAATACGCCTCGTTATTAGATACAAAGTGTTAAATAATAATTAATCTAACGCTTCCACTATGCTTAAAACTAAGAGACTCGATTTTCTAATCTTAAGAATATATTAATTTTTAAAAAACTTGTAACACAAAACCAAGTCTAGCAAATGCTTTACAAAAACACATGCAAATTAGCTATAGCTTTAGGTTTCGTGCTTATAAAAAAGTTTTTAAATAGTTTAAGAAGTTTTCAGTTTAATATTTCTAGGAAAATATTAATTCAATACATCAATCAATTACCGAAAAAAAAAAAAATCAAAAGATTTAAGCAATTAATATCAAATCAACTATAAAAAGTAAAAAAATTGTTAGGCAATGTGATGTTCAATTGTAAAACTAATATAAATGATAAGTGCAATAAAATATAAATGTGATGTAGTATAAATGAAAAGCCCAGAAACCAGAAATGATTAACAAATGATAAAAAAGAAAATTGAAATTCAATTCATTTAATTTTCTATTCAAATTAAATTTTTTTTTTGTTTTTTTTTTATGTTTGTTCAATTTACAGTCATGTTTCACATGGTGACTAATTAGAAAATGTTTCAATGTCTTTTTCCTTCTTAAAGACTGATTTTAACAATGTGTTTTTTTGGGGTGAGGTTATTTGATTTGGGGCTAGCCGATGTAAATGCGTTGCATGGAGCATAACAAATAAATTTTCGTATTTCGTATGAGTCCAGCGGCGTCTAAAAGCTAGTTATGAGTACAAAGTGAAAAAAAAAATAATGGAAACTATATACACAGTGAGTTAATGAGAGTTGTGCAAAAATAAGGAACAATAAACCTTACAAACTGATCAAAAACGTTAGGTTATGTTAGAGAAAAGCAAGTTAATTGCAATGCAGCAGCACAGCAACAACAACAATCAAAATGCAGCAGGATATCAACACTAAGTACTCGGATTATTGACAATATTATTGCCTGATGGCAAAATAATGCCATGTCCGCCAGTCGTTGTTGGTGTAATGGGTTGTGTGTAGACCGTTATGGTCAGACCCAGCGACTGAGAGCGGGGAAAAAGTAGAGCTGTTGCTGATGAAGTGTTGTTGCTATCGCTGCTGGTTGTTGCTTTGCTGCGATTGCAGCTGCTGGTGTTGTTGTTGTTTTTGTTGTTGCTGTCGTCGTTGCTGCCACTGGTAGCATTATTGCTAAGCAAGCTGACCGTGACAACCGACTTCAGGTGCATGGAGTGCTCGAGCACATAGGGAAAAAATGCGACAGGCTCTTCAATGTCAATACCAAATGAGTGTTGTACCTCACGCATTTTGAAGAAGGCCATGCCGGTGAGCAGCGCATCCGAGCCGGCCTGATGCTGGGGGCCCACGCGTCGCAGCTCCAGCTGATCGGCCACCTCCTGCAGGCCGCCCTTCAGATTCTTGCACGACTTCATCAGATATTTGATGTCGAAGATGTTGGGAAAATAGATGTGCAACAGCTCAAAGAAATCGCTCTCATCGGCGGGTAGATTCTGATCCGTGAGCAGCTTCAGCAGATAGCCGAAATCGTAGCCAGAGTGAAAGCATAGCCATTTAATGTTGTCCATCAGCACAATGCCCGAACACATGAGCAGCTCGGCGAAATCAATCGGATCGATGCCGTCCTCCTCGTGCTTCTTGAACTGGATGCCCGAGTTCTGTAGCAAATCAATCGAATCCTGCGCGTACATATCCTCGCTGCAAGCCACAAAGCGAATTAACATAAATTCACATTGCATTCCCAAAATGCTGCACTCAACTCACCTGAGATTAAACTTGAAGTTGAACTGCCATGTGGAGTAGCCGGGCGGCGTTTTGCCGTCGTCATCCATGAATGTGAGTCCCAGCTGTATGATCCTTAGCAAGTCGACATTGCAGCGCAACAGTTGATAGTGATAATCGGCCGTTGATCGAAAGTCGCCGACGGGTCGCGCCACAACGCCTGGAAATTCCGTGTCCATGGCAACAAAATGATATTTTTGCACCACCTTTCGTATGGTGCGAAACTCCTCCTCCAGATTGTGTTTCCACACGTCTCGTATGCCGCACTCCTCATTACTGGGTATATGCACCTGACCATGCGCGCCGCCACTGATGGCCGAGGGCATTGTCTGTGAATGGGCCCAACAATTAATTAGCTTTGAATAACACTTGGCAATACTATTATTATTTGTGTTTTGACTATGGGAATATTTGCTGTTTGTGTTGTTGTTGTTGGTGTTGTTGCTTGGAGCCCCAGCATGAAATGAGTAAATATGCGAATATATATATGTTCATTTCGAAATAATAAAGTCTTTTTTCAGACTATTATCATAACCATTATTTTTTTACAATGCATTTCAATTTTTCCTTATTATTTCTCAACGAAAACCAAAATAAACGCGAATATTTCTGATAACATAAATAAATCTTTAGCCTTTAGACAATATTAAAGAATTATTCTGATGTTAATTGACAAGTGTATAATTTTGAAAGACATTTTAATTTAAATATTAGAAATGTCTAATACATTTTCTCGTTTTCTTCGGAGCTCCATTTGCTTGTGTCGCATGTGTTTGTGTATATAATATAATATAATATATATTCATAAATGGGAGGTTAGCAACATAAATAAATACGAAGATAGCCAGGCCAATTGGTAGACATTTGCCAGATTTAAAGAAAACGGTTTTTGTTTTTGTTTTTTTTTTAGTTTTGGGGTGCGGATAGTTGTTGAAATTTTGCCAATTCTGCAGTTGAAAGGTGCTACAATTTTGCTTGCTGCCACTACGTAAAGAAACCAAAGACACGTAAAATCAAAATATACATCAATTTAGTTTTATATTTTTGTTGGTTTTGGTTTACTTTGTGATTGGAGTTACTTGGGCGCTACTTACATCGTCGCCGGGCGTCGCCTGTTGCTGCCGCTGCAGAGCCGCTTCAGCCACCTTCTCACCAAAGTTAACCTTAAGCTATGTACAAGTTTATTGTTTTTGGTTTGTCGTTTATTTTTTCTTTTCGGTTTTTTTTGTGACAATTTGCTGATTTTTGTTGTTTTTTTGTTTGGTTTTGTTTGTTTGTTAATTCTCTGTGCTGTTCAGTGAGATCTTACAGCAATGCCTGCAAGAGAACGTTTAGTAACGTTGACTTCAAGGCTTGGCAAATACGTAAATGCAACAATATTAAATCAGCTGAATGTCGACTGTTAGAAATGATTAACATTTAGAATGTATTAAAACAATCAAAACTACAGCAAAGCATATCGCTATTTAAGTATTTAGTATTTTATGGAAAAAAATATGCAATATTTAACAAACTGATTTCTATTTATCATATTGTCGCGCTTTCAAATCAACGCATAACTAACCAGTGTCATTACACCACAAAGATGGCATTCACATACACATATACAATGCAAGCTTTTGTATTTTGCGGTCAGGTCGTTATATTCAAAAGGGGTGTGGTCAAAGGTCATGCGAAATGCAATAAGAGTCGAATAATGGCGACACGTACTACACTTTCTATTAGCTACAGCCATATTTGTTTATACTATGACGCCTAAAACAGTATAAACATGAATAACTGTTTGCACTAATTTGTAACTGGGTCATGGCTTATTGCGGCATCAACTTTTGCCGCGCTTTGGAACAACAACAAAAGTTCTGATTAAATTGCAGCCGCTCTTTTTTTCGTACACATGCACACATTTGTATGCATGTAAGTGCATGCGTGAGACCTGGGCACAGAAAAGACGCATACACACGTGAATGTGTGTGTGTGTGTGCGTGTAAGGCACTCACACTCACATGGGAGATAGATATGTGCAGCTTAACAAAAATCGAAGGCCGTCACCGTTAAAGGAGGCAGCCCTTAGGGGCAGCCTATGGAAAATATATGTATATACATATGTATGTATATGTTGCCTTGCGTCTGGAAACTTACCCATTTCATGGTATGCTTGTTTTACGAATGCGTTTTTGTGGCTGCTGCGGCCGAATGAGTTGCACTTTTAAATTGGGTTGTCTGCTGCACTTTGTGTTGATACTTTGGCGTTTAGAGTGGCAGCAGAAATAATAGTCCGGTGGTTGAGCGTTGGCTGCGGCGTTAAATAAATTAGTTCGCGTTAATGTTGTTTATGTTAAAGTGCCATAATGAAAGAAGTGAATCTGTGACAGTGTGGAAAACGCTCAGTGATTCCAGTGTTGCACAACGAGGAAACAAGATGGCTAGGGCTACACGACCAATAGCGGCTGTGTTTATTTTTTGGAATTTTGTATTGTTTATGTATAAATGAATGTGTATAAACTTAACCAAGCAAAATATATATTTATTAGTAATCAATGACTTACTTTGTTGTTGTTCACACTTTGTGTACTATTTAGTTGATAAGAACACCATTCACGTTAGATAGATGGCGCTGCTGTTGTTTGTAGGGCTGGCGACGCTCAACATTCAGCTGGTTTGGCTTTTATGCGCGGTATGCATCTCAAAACTCATACAGCAAAAATAAAATATTTATAAAATATATTCAATCATGTGGCAATTGCAGCAAAGGAGCTATTCACACCTTTGTTATCATATATTATTGATGCTTAAGTTAACCGAATTGTAAAATATTGTTGAAGATAAAACTAGAAAGCTATATATTTGCGCAGTGGTCAGCGTACCAATCTTAGACTAATGTTCAGTAGGGATTTAGATATTGGTGCGCGCTGAAGCCGGCAGTTTGTGTGCATATTTTTGTTTGTTTATCGCGAAACGAGTGAGTTTTTATTTAAATATATACAAATGAAGACGTTTGTCATTTATCATCAATTTTGTTAGTGTATTGCAAGTGTAGTTTGGTTTCTGTTTCCTCTGCCAGCGTCATCAGTGTGCAAAATTTGACAGCATCTTGCTTTTGACCCATTTCTTTATAGGTTGTGTTTATTATTGAGTGTAAAATCAGATAAATCATGTTTTTCATCGGAGTATTGTGGATGAAGCGTGTTTACTATTCACACATATCCCCTTCGGGGCCCATTGATTTGTTTGTTATTTTTATGTGCGCTAACGCAAACTAGTTTTCTCTGATCTTGCCAATTTCAGTCAATCAATTGGCCATTGACACGCGAGTGAGAGCTTTAACGGTTAAAAAAGGCGGGCATTCCAGTGCGACGCACACAAACAAACCCATTTACATGCAGACATTGTGAGTGTTCAATTGCCCCATTGTACAAAATGGTCTGTCAACAGTTGATTTGCTATGTAAACAAAAAAGTGGTTTTAACATTGTGAAAACTAATTTGAAATTGGTTGTCTTGTTTTTCCTCTAAGTCTAATGGGCATCTTATTATTACACATCTATAAATAGAGTATATGGGAAATGTATTTATTCGCTCGACAAATGTGACAAATCAATGCTAATTTCACATACTTTTCTAATAGAATATGTATATAAACTAAAGTCGGCTTTTGCTAGGTAGTTGAATAGTTAAAGCTTGCCAAAACTATTTAAATCCTATATACTCTTTTCAGTTTAGAATAGAGCATTTCAAGTTCTTATCACACATATTTGGATTCGATAAGGAATTTAAAGAGTTGCGCCATGACATAACAAAGGTTATCCATTCAGGGCATTGGCTTCCAATTGATGTTTACAACTTAGTTGTTCCGTGTTATACTATATATATTTGGGCAATAATAGTATAGTTCTGACAACACACGCATATTACAGAGGCGCAATCAAATCTCAATTGCAAATAATTAGCTCGCAACACGAAGCTCAAGCAATTTGTTCTTTGTTATGCGACAGATGATAATGGAAATTGATCGGTCGGTCGCAATACGATCACGTTTTGTGTCGCTCTCTTGTTAAGCTAATTGAATCGATCGTGTGACTGGAACAGCTTCGGCACGCGATTATTGCTCGCTGCGAATTCTGTTCAGTCTTTGGCCAGCTGCCGACGCGTTTTGATCGCGATTCAAGTCGCACGAATTGTGCAACTTTCGTAAAAGCTAAAAGAAATTGACATTCAAAATAATCTAAGGCTGTTAAACGTGTTTCTGTTTCTGTCACCAAGGTACATAAATAATTGGGTACATTCACAAGACATTTGTGCAAACATTTATGTGTTTAGTTAATTGAAAAATATTGTAGGTTATTAGAATTGTGATAAATGTTGCAGTTTTTTTTATCTTTTTAAACTTGATTCAATTCGAAATTATAATAAACACCCAAATGTTCCATAACTTTGTCAAAACTGAACCGATTTTCGATCCCGAGGTAGTTTTGATCATGATGTGATATATATATTAGATCTGCACTTTCGAAATTTCGATTTTCTTTCAAACACAAGCCAAAATAAAGTTCCTTGAAATGCCCGCAAACATCTAAAACTCCCATAGATCTATCAAAACTGATTCCATTTTCGAACCCGTGGTAGTAGTTTTGGTCAGGTTGGTTAGGGCTCTACATTAGATCTGCATTTTAATCTGAAGCACTTTCGAATCTTAGATTTCATATATTTCTTGCAGTTACCTCATTATGCCGCTAAAGAACTTGAGCGTTCTGCTGCCGGGCCTCAAGTGGCTGCAAGGATACACGGCTCAGGATGCGGTGGCTGATCTGATAGCGGGCATTACGGTGGGGCTAACGGTGCTGCCGCAGGGCTTGGCCTATGCGACGCTGGCGGGCTTGGAGCCACAGTACGGCCTCTACTCGGCCTTTGTGGGCGGCATTGTGTACGCGCTGTTGGGCAGCTGTCGCCAGGTGACGATTGGGCCGACAGCGCTGCTGGCGCTGATGACCAGCCGGCACACGGGCTTTGGGCTGGAGTCGGGTCCGGCTTATGGCATACTCTTGTGCCTCATCTCGGGCATCGTGGAGCTGGCGATGGCTGTGCTGAAGCTGGGCGCCCTGGTGGATCTCATTTCGCTGCCCGTCACTGTGGGCTTCACGTCCGCGACCGCCGTCATCATTGGCACCTCGCAGCTCAAGGGTCTGCTGGGTCTGCGCGGCGGCTCTGGCTCGGATTTTCTGCATACCATGCGCTCCGTCTTTGGCAATCTGCAGCAGGTGCGTCGTGGCGATCTCACCCTGGGACTGGTCTCCATTCTGGTGCTGTTGCTGCTACGCGTGAGTTGACTAACTGCAATTGCAAGCTCTCATCTAATCTGTGTGCAACTGTCCTGCAGAAACTGAAGAACTTTAAGGTGGCCAGCCGGGTGAGCAATTTGCGTGCCCAGCAGCTGCTCAGCGGCAGCATTTGGGTCGTCACCACCGGACGCAATGCTCTCGTGGTGCTTGTCTCCAGTGCCTTGGCGTACAGCAAGTGCAAGCAGCTGGATGAGTGCCCCTTCATACTCACGGGCAAGGTGAAGAGCGGACTGCCCAGTTTGGCGGTGCCCAAATTCGAGACTAGCATTCTGGGCAAGAACGACACCGTGGTGCATCAGAACTTTGAGCAAATGGTATGTTAAGTGGCTACAGGAATGAAGTGTAGTATCTATCTACTTACATCTTTGCTATTCACTCTACTAATCACTACTGTTACAAATTGCAGCTCTCCGAACTGGGACCTTCGATGCTGATCTTGCCCATCATTGCGGTGCTGGGCAATGTGGCCATTTCAAAGGCTTTCGGCGGTGCCGGCTTGAGTCCCACGCGGGAACTGGTGGCTCTCTCGCTGAGCAACATTTGCGGCGCCTTCTGCAGCTCCATGCCAGTGACGGGCTCCTTCTCGCGCAGTGCCGTCAATCATGCGAGTGGTGTACGCACGCCCATCGGTGGCTGCTACACCAGTGTGCTGGTACTCCTCGCACTGGGACTGCTCGCTCCATACTTTCAGTATATACCCAAGGCGGCGCTCAGCGCTGTCATCATTTCGGCCGTGATATTCATGATCGAGTTTGAGGTCATTCGACCGCTGTGGCGCTGCAGCCGGCGGGAGCTGTTGCCGGGCGCCATTACCTTTGTGATGAGTCTGGCCGTGGGCGTTGAGATTGGCCTGCTGCTGGGCGTTGGCGCCGATGTGGCCTTTCTCGTTTATCGTGCGGCGCGTCCAGTGCTCAGCGTGTCCAAGCTGCAGACAGTCAATGGCATCAGCTACATTCTGATACGTCCCAAGCACAGTTCGCTCTACTTTCCGGCCATCGAGTGGGTGCGTTCCGGCATCTCTAAGGCGCTATCCACTCACGGCACAGCGCCCGTTGTCCTGGACTGCGCCCATGTGCATGGTAAGCCTTGATTACATATAGCCAAATTATAAAATTCCTCTAAAATGGCTTTCTCTTTTTATAGATTTCGATTTTACTGCCGCACGCGGCATGGGCTCGCTGTACAAGGAGCTGGCTAAGGCGAATGTGCCGCTCTTTCTGATGAGCGCTGACAAGGACATTAGCGTCATACTGAAAGAGTCGACAAACATTGACTTTCCCACGATAGACTGCCCAAACGATTTGGAGTGCATACTGGAGCAAAGTGAGCACAATTCTCAGACTTCTCAACAATTTCATATTGAAAACTTGTCTTTATTTCAGCGCCCGACTATGAGCTGCACTTGCAGGTCACAGCGCCTCTCGTAGAAGCCAAAATGCTGCAGAACGTTGAAGTCACAGCAACTGAACTGAGTAAACTGACTGCAAAGAGTACGTGAACATGTCGGAGCATTTCTTCTAGTTGCTAAAACTAAACTAAACTTAAATACGCACACAGTTGTAACACAACCAATGCTCTTAACTTTGTGTAACCCAACTGCTTTTATAACTGTCCTTAATTATTAGAAATGTTCAAGCCGTGTTCATACGCTTGCAGAGAGTATTAGGAGTCATATGAAAGCTAACTAGTCTTTGGACTAATTCAAGTAGTTTTCTATTGTTTTTTAACCCATACTTTCTCAAAGTCTGCAAGTTTACTTAATCTTCGGCATTCCGAAGATAATCCTTCTTTCATGCCACTCCCAAACAATATCATTCCTATTTATTCCTTGATATTACACTTCACAATCGAATAACTTAAACCTAATTGTATATAGTAGTTACGTTTTTATGCAAATTTTATATGTTTAATAAGTTTAAGTAGTGTTAATTAATAAAATGTATATGCTTTAAGAACTTTAATGTTCTTTTGTTACACTTTCAGGGCAGTTTTAATTGTTGAATATGATAGATAGATGATACTTTAGACGTCCGGAAAAACGCCATGGCTAGCGATTTGGCACATATTGCCCTGATTGCGGGCCAGTCGCATATAGCCCTTCTCGCCCCAGCCACCCCAGGAGTTCTTGATCAGCCAGAAGTCGCCACCGCTGTGGTCGTGACCGTATCCGACAGCGAGCATAGCATGATTCACCTGGCCATTGCATCTGCGATCGCTGAAGACGCCGCCTCTATAGTGCTGGAATAGCTTGGCATCGACGGCCACCGAAATTGGACCCTTCATCGCAATGGCTTGGGCCAGTGAGGCCTCATCTCGTCTCACCTGCATCACAGCACTCACTTTGGCGCCCACCTTGTTGGCACTGTAGCGACACTGGCCGACGTGGCCTTCATACGGATAGGCCCGTCCCTTGTCTATGCCACCGTTATCCTTGACGTACAGCAGAGCAGACGATGGCCAGCCGCCTTGGCAGCCATGATTGTTGTAGCGAGCGGAGCAGTCCAGCAAATTCTGCTCGGAGAGCGGAATCAGCTGCTTCGTCTTGATGAAATGCTGACCCTCCAGTGTGCCCGCCGCTGCAAATGCCCAACAGGAGCCACAGCGGCCCTGATTCTTCACTTCCGTAACGGCGCCCCTTGCCCGCCAGTCCATCTGGCCCGGAATCTGAACTTCAGCGGGCGTATACGTGTATTCCAATCTAACACTCAATTCACTTGTGTTCATTTTGGTCAGCATGAGTGCTTGGAACTCGGTTGGCAGCAAATCCGTGAACTGATTGACGCCCATTTCGTAGGTCTCCTCGCCTGCTGCGTATTTTAAGTTGTGCTTGTCAATCAGCTCCTTGTTGTCCTGGAAGATCTGTTGGCGCAGCTGCTCCTCGCTGCTATCCTCGTAACTCCGCTCGTACTCCACTTTGAAGGAATCGAACTCAGATTCAAGCACATCCTTATAGCTGATGGCCTCAATGCAGCCAACGACAAGGACAAGCACCGCAATTACAATTACTACGTTCATGTTTAGCTCGACGGCGGATTAACCACTGATGTTTGTATGCAGAGGTGCCTTTCTTTATATATACTCCAGATAGGTCCCGCATAAAGCTGCAAGTCCCGCATTGGGGCTTAGTCGAGATTTATTTTAAACTCAATTCACCGCATACTAAATATGTTTCTTATTTTGTAATTAATTTTTTATTTCAATTAGTGCAATACTTTATATAAGCCTGAACTTAATTATATTATATTATTTTACCTGAAGCCAGTAGGAAAATGGTGTTGCCTACTTTGCGGCACTCGAAAAAAACGTTGATTCTGAACATCTAAAGCAGATCTTTTTAGTGAAGTCTGAATACAATATTTTACTTTTAAAATGAATTTCTTATTATATTGGAATAATAATTAAAATTTTAATATAAAAATATGGTTAGTATCAGTCCAAATAAACTCTTTTAAAAGTTCTATGCTATAACAGTTACTTAATTTCGGATAATACAACTAAAGCAAACCCCGTTTTTCAAAATATATATATATATGTAGACATATTCAATCTTTAAGTTATATTCATGACCTATGTTAATTTCCCACAATAATTAATCATGCACGCAAGAAGCAATCAAAAGGAACGGAAATGATAAGTTGATCAAATATCTCCACTAAAAAGATGCAAGATCAGAGTGTTAAAATGGCCCCAGAGAGAAATGTTGTCAGGGAAAGTGTCACAAATCATTCACCCCAGACAACCCCCAATAAGCCGTCAGCCGTAAGCCGTGCTGCACCCACCTTGGGGAAAGTGGAAATGATATTAGTGCTGCCGAAGATAAATAGAGAGCAAACCGAAATTGAAACAGTTGCTTGGAAATATCAAGAGCCAGAAGCATTTCCAAAAAAAACACAACAACATTGTCGCTTGTAATACAATCCGTGCGTAACTGTAATTACTTAGTATCTATGTATCTGTAGCTGCTGCGTTGTATCTCACAGATGCAAAGGTGAACAAACTCGGCTGCGCATGCGTCTCCACTGTGATCCTCTGTCTTTCTTGTCGTTGTCATCCAGTTTCCAAAAACATGAAATATATTTGTCCATTTCCGTCCTGTGTGCCCGGAGTTGAATGAACTGCCGTTCGATCCTGTAATCCGGACAGCCGACTTGTTGCCGTGTCTTGGTTCATTCAACCTATAAGACACTGGCGTACAGTTGTGTATAAGGTAAGGCTGACTTTCCATATATACTATACTTCTATAAACATATATACTTATATACTAGAGATTGTAGTTGTGACAAATGATGTGTAGAAACCCTAAATTGCTGATCTGATTCGTATCAATAACCATTAAAATAAATATAGAAAATAATAACTAAAAAAACTTAAACTAAGATACTATATGAACAATTAACAAACAGAAAACAAATCCATCATAAAGTAGTAAAATTCTAATTCATATCTTTATAATCAATAGCAAAACATAATTAAAATAATTTTTTAACATCTCATTTCTAAGATCCACCAGATGAAAGATAACTTCTTTGATCATTTCAAAGTATCGCTTTCCATAGTTTATTCATAAGCTTAACCATTAACAAACAAAACTGAGGTATTTGCATATGTGGCAAGCTCTTCGCGGGGTGCAACAGACACACAGACACACCGTCTGCTGCGGCTGTGGCAGGAATCTAAGAGAAGTGACGGACCCCCGATGGATGTACGTGCGATCTATTTATAGTGGCCTGTCGTCTACGTCTTCGTCTTCGTCTAGTTAGTAGCCGAGTGGAGTGCCGAGAACCGAGAGCCGAGGGCTGGATGCTTAGGGGCTGTGTTGTTGCATGCAACACGATCAGCATTTCAATTGCATTCCAACGCGCGTACGGCACAGAGAGATACGGCCGCAAACAGAACGGATATAGATACGGATACGATTTCGTTATTTGTTGCTGTGCATTTGGATTATCAGTGAATGTGAAATATGAAATGTATGCATTAGCTACGATTATTTGCATAAATATTTAAATCAAATAAAAACTAAACTATTTAAATGCTCCAACTTGAAACTGTTTAAAGTGAAATAAAATAATTTAATATATACTCTAGCTGCTGTGAAAAGAAACTCTCAAATTCATTTAAAATACAAGGTGTGTATAAGAAATTATTTACTTCTAAATAAAAATATATTGAAAATAATTTTTTTTGAAATTTTTATAAATTTTTTTTGCAACAAATTTGCTAAAAAGTATTTCAAATATGTGTTAAAAATTGTACAAAATTTCAAATGAGTTTGTTGCACTTTAGCGAAGTTGTGACTAATGAAAATCTGCTAGAAATTTGATCGAGTCTGCATTCCCAATCGATCTTAAGTACCACTAAATACTACCTCCGATGACAAAGAAAACAAAGAGATAATTTCGCAGCAATTGGCTACCAAATGAGTAATGCGAATGTAATTTGATGTCAGGCTGGTTGACAGAATTAGCATGCCTCTTCCATGTCGCCCCAAATGCTGGAGCAGACCAAATATAGCGCAGCCCAAAGTGACCACATCCCAAAGCATTTAAGTGCCAATGTCTGGAACGCGGCGGCGCACACAGAAATAAAATAAAATACAATAAAAACGACACACAGAACAGCTTCAATTTAAATTGGAAAGAGACTACTGAAATGTGTCGCATGCTCGAGCGGCGCTTCCTCCACTCCACTCCACTTTTCATTTCACTTTTCACCAAAATGGAAAAAAGAAAACACACAAACGTAAACAACGAAAAAGAGTGAACGCGACACAAGTTCAAGATTCTCACAGATACAGATACAGATACAGTCAGACAGACACATACATAGGCTAAAAGTAGAAATATACGAGACGCGCCATGAAAGTAGTTTACTGCAGTTTGCTGGGGATCCTTGACTTCTGCTCTGCTCTGCTCTGCTCTGCTCCCAACTGTTCCCCGATGCATTATCCCGCTTTGGCGCACGACAACAACAACAACAACAACAACAACAATGCAGTAACGACATCGCTTCGTTTAGTTCCGCTGCCTCTATGGCCATTGCCGATCCCGATCCCGAGCCGATAGTTTGCTTGATCTATTTTTGGCCTAGCCAAGCCAGCATTGTCTTGTCGCCTCCAGTAATTTGTTTGTTGCGTTAGTTTTGTCTAAGGACTACACTGAACACAATTTTTTCGTAATATTTAACAGCTTATCCATTTTCTTGTACAATGTTAAGCATTATTATGTAAGATATACACTGAACATAAATTGAATGTAATATTCAACTTTTAATAAGCGTAGAGTCTACTTTCTTGTGCAATCATAAACATTATTATGCAAAGGCTACACTGAACAAAATTGAAAGTAATATTCAACTGATCTTTTAATTAGCTTAGAGTGTTCTTTGGTTGACAGTATATGCCTTTTTGGAACTTTAGATATTCAAAAGCAGAATCTACTAAGTCACAAAGCAAAGTTAACTGTATTCTAACATTTGTGAACAAAGTTTGAATTACAGGCTAAGAGCTATTTACAAATATACTAAGAGATATATTATTAAAGCTTAGTTTTAAGCTTGTAACACTTGTAACAATCTCTTTTTAGTTGGTAATTGGCAATTTGTGTGACAATAGATTGCCAATCAGACAGGTGTTTTTGAAATTCACATTTTTGGCGCACAGTGTAGACATGTTCGACATAACAGCAGCTGTTGGCGTAAACAAACAAACAGAGTGGCAACGCCACTGGCATCGATACTTTTGCCAAACAGCATCGATGGCAAAGGCAACAAACAGCGAGCGCAAACAGTGTTGTTTATTTAAGGCAAACATGGCAGATATAATACTTTTGTGCAGACAGCCCCCCAAGCAACAGTGCAACAAACAAACACACACGCACACACACACGCACACTTAAGATGCAATTGCAAGTTGGAACTGCAACTGTGACGCTGTCTGCCTGGCTGTATTAGTTGTTCCCCAAAGGCGCGCAAATTAAAAATAGTGAGCGTTAGATGAGCAGCCAACAGCAACAGCAACAACAACAGCAAAGATACACAGAACACCTACTTGAGCAGCGGCTGGAAATGTCAAGAGTGCGTCGACATTGCATGTTGACAGTGGAAATGCAACGGCAAACGGCTAACGTCAACGCCGACGCCGACGCCGACGGTGGCAGAACTATTACGAGCTCCCTGTACGCATCAACAGAGCGCTCGCGCCAATGCCCCTGCTCCTGCCCCTGCCCCACATCCCAACCCCAGCCCCATCCCCGCATGCCAACAGCATGCCGGTCACAGACACCGCATCGTTGCAGGGGGCCCCCAAAAACCAAATGGCTGAGTTGCTGCGAGTGTTTGCCTGCCCATAAATGGGGGAAGTTGCGTGCGCATCTATCGTTTGGGGTCCACTTCCGTCTCCCACTTCTCACACTCTTCATGTGTGCGTCTTGTCTGCAATTGCATCTTCTACACACACACACATGCGAGCTGTCAGATTTGTGTTGAACAAATTTCACGTTAGCCTGCGCATTAAGAAGCATTAAAGCTATATGGGGCTTATCATTTACAAGCTCGCACCCAGAAAAGATACATAGATACTCGAACACGGCAGCGCTGAGCTGAGCTGAGCTCATTTCCGCCGTAGCCTCTAATTTTACGGCATTTTTTTTCTCGTAGTTTATCGTGCATTCGTTGGATCGTTAAAGTCAGGCCTCAAGAGCTCAACTTTTTGTTTAACGAGCAATAAGGTGAGTTGCCAATTCCAATTCCAATTCCAATTCCATCAAATCGGAGCGTAAGAAAAATGTGAAATTTTTGGAAAAAAGCGAACTGCGGCTGCATTTCTTTTTGCAGCTTGTTGTTTCTTAGGAAATTGCCCTCCAAGACTTGGTGCTCACATAACTTTGTCAAAACGAATGCGATTTTGGTTTTATGAGTTAGTTTTGATCATGGTTTGCCATCTATGAGATCTTGATCCTTGAAATGGCCTTCAACACATCTAAAACTTCCATAACTTTGTCAACACGAATGCGATTTTGGTTTTTGAGGCAGTTTTGATAATGGTTTTGATTCTATATTACAACTGCAGTTAAATTTGTAGCACTTTTGATATTACGATTTTTAATGCAAGACAAGCAATGATAATGCTTCCAAGTTCCTTGAAAAGCCTTCAACACATCTAAAACTTCCATAACTTTGTTAAAACTGATCCGTTTTTGGAGTTTGGACAGTTTAGATCATGGTTTGGGTTTTATATTAGATCTGCATTTAAAAGTGAAGCACTTTCGAAATTTCGATTTTCTTTTATTATATTATATTTATTATTTATTTTGCAACAATATCTCAATTTTCAATACTTACCCACTTTTTACAGCTGATCCAATGTCGATGGCCACAATGTCGCTGCAGCAGATGGATGCGGGAGAGCTGGAGACGCCACCGCTGCCAATACAGCCGCCGCCCAATATCAGTGCCAGTGGCATTGTTTACGGCTTTCGCACAAGGCACTTGTCCTGCATTGAGGAGAACGACTCGGACTCGCTGCACAGCTCGTCCGTGCCGCGTGCCTATGATCTGATGCAGCAGGCGGACGAGACGTTCCAGAAGCTGAGCTATGCGGCCGAGGAGGAGCAGGAGGAGCAGACGGACGAGGATGAGGAGCCGGACAGCATGATGGCCATGATCGATGAGTGGCGCTTGCATGAGCTGGACTATCTGGATGAGCTGGTGGCCATTGAGCAGCAGCCGACAGAGACGCAGCTGGCGGACTCGGGCAATGTGCAGGAGGAGGAGGACTGCTGGCAGCCCAGCTTCAATCGGGATGACATCATGATGACCTCGTGCTACGGCACTCTGAACAGCTCCTTTGTCGGCGAAGTGACGCCCAAGAAGGCCCCGGAGCCGCTTTATGCCACGCCCGAGAAACGTCGCGAGAACAATCGCAGCTTCGATTCCACCTGCGCCTCGCAGACGAGCTCCATTTACGGCGGCTCCATGAACTCCTCGCTGGATCTCAAGTACATGATGAGCGTCTCGCTGGGCGCCGGCGGACCCAATGGTGGCAGCGGTGGCATCAGCGGCACCAGCACATTGCGTGGCGCCTCAGTGCCGCCCATGGCTATGTCGCTGATGTCCAGCGATGGTGTGAGTGCTTTGGACTGGAGCAGCGCCAGTGTGACCTGTGGCCTGGACACGGGTGAGCGCGATCCCGCCGAGGAGTTGGACGAGCAAATGGCGGCCAAGTGCTTGAGTGCAGCTGAGAGTGGTGAGTACAAAGATTTAGAGTATTTATTTGGAGTGGCTTTTGAGGATCTCTTTAGATCCTATACATATATGCTATACAATGTATAAATTGTACTCTGTATACTCTATAGCCTGATTAGAAGATGAACTTAACAGTTAGAATAGTGATATTTTCCAATGGTTCAAAAATATATCATTCTTTGATTACCATTCTTGCTGTTTCTGGTATACAACTTGGAAACTATCAATATTAACTAGAATATTGATATTTGGTATATGCACAGATATGTTAGTTATTTTTGTGTCTTCCAAATTTGATAACAATCGGCCAATCAATACAAAAGTTATTTAAGAAAATATTGTCCTACACTTCCAAGTCAACGTCTTTGTAGCTTTCTTACTTGCTCTACTTTATTTTTATATTTCAATCAATGAATTCGCTTTGTGCTGAAGAACATGCATTAAATGTAAATAAAACTGGCTTGCACATATTTAAAGTCAATTATTTACTTATCTAATGGCAATACAAGAACAGTTTATGGACTACTCTTTCCTGTTGCGTTTCACCTTTCGGCCGATTGGTTTTCTTTTAGCCTGAAAGGCAATTCATCAATGCATCAAGCCGGTCAACTCATTTATAATCCTTCATTACCAAACCGCAAAAAAAATAATAATAAAAAAACGAGCAGCGACTAGTATAGCAATTTTAATGACCCAGTCGCAGCGAGGGGCGGCGACTCCTTCCTCGGCATTAGAAAGGTGGCCCGCAAGGCGCTGGCTGACCCCCAAACGAAGCCACATTCATTGCCACATCAAAAAAGAGAGAAAAAAAATAGTAATAATAAAAAAAAAACACAAAATATGGCCGTTAAGTTTTGCAGTTTGCTGCATTTGATGGTGCAATTCGATTGCGAATAGTGTAAACAAAAAGAGATGGGGCGACTGCAACAGAGAGAGAGCGAGAGAGAGAGAGAGAAAGCCATCAGGCAGCCCATTTCACACACAGATGTTTAACAAGCCAGTCACGCTCATAAATCATCCAAATATATATATATGTACATTTATCCTTCATTTGACTATCCTCGGGTGAAATTCGCTGACATTGACAGCTTCTAATAAGCAAATTGTTGCGATTTATGCAGCCCGGCCTGACATCGATTTTCATTTAAAACTAATCAATAAAAAACCGGCACACAGAATGCAACAAATCTATTCAGCGAATTGCAAAACGATGCTGCAAAGTGCAATGTCACAGTAATTTACTACCAAACTACCAAACCACAGCACAAAAAGCTGATGAAAATTTATGCAAAGGGTTAAATGTCAGAGTCGTCAACATTGCGCACAGTGGGGCCAAATCGATAATTATATATATTTTGTAGCAACTGTAGAAATGAAGACGAGAAAGCACAGTGTTGACTGCGTTGAAGTTTGACCATCTTAAGTTTTATTTATTTACTAGTAAAGTTGCTACATAAAGTATAAAAAGTATTTTTTTAATAACACAAAATAATATTATAGAACAAATATATATAATTTATTTTAAATTTAGAATTTACGATTAATAAACGTTTGTGGTTATTGGAAAAAGTATAAGAACTAAATCTTCGACATATTTTGGCTATAGAAGGTACAAAATATATTATTTTCAAGTTGATAATACTTTTTTCTTTGAATTTTCAACTATTTTCAATACAAATTTGTTCATTTCTCAATTTTAACATTTATAATATTGTAATTTTTTTAAATTCAAAGTTATTTGGTTTTTTCAAGCAAGTATTTCATGACTTATTACTTTTTTGCCACTTTTATCTCTTAACGGTTTCACTTTCGACCCACTGTGCGTTGCTTGCATCCATATTGCGCACTCTTCTTTTGTTGCCTTGCCTCACGTGCAAAAGTGAAAAGTCATGAATCATATGCATACATACATACATCATGATCACAACGCACCTTTGTGCATAAAATGATGATGATGACGTTGTTGTTGATGATGATGATGATGATGATTGTGTGCCTTGCAGTTTGCCAACCTGCCTCAGTGGCAAACGATCTATGCAAGCGTTGAATTCGAGTGGCTGTGGGCCATAAAGTTACATTGCTTATCGCTGGAGAACTTTTAAAAAACACTTGAGATAGCGCTGAGAACGTGCAGCGAGCCCCAGAAGCACACATATCTATGTATATATAGCCCCCACACAGGCCCCCCATTCCGTAACTCCCCCTCTTTCGCATACAGGTAGAAAAAGACCTAAGCACACAGACCGCAAGGCAGTGAAAACTGCACTTGGAAAAAAAAGAGTCTATGGAGTCTTTTATACAATCAAAATAAAACAGAGATGCAATTTTTCTAATTTTTAGATGGATTACAATAATATTCAAATTTTTTGAATATTTATTTTCAATCATAGACATTAATAGTTTATTAAAAGGTTTTTTTTTATTATTTATTTGGCTTATTTTTAGAAAATTAGTTTATTTATACTTTGTACAATTTTTTAGCTGCATTGCAAATATATTTTTATATTTATTTGCATCCATTTAAAGACATTTTTACACATCAGAACTTTATTTGAACTCTTAAGTCCGAAAAAGTCTTCTTTTTTCCGAGTGTGAGAAAAGGAAGAAAAGAGAATGCGCGAGAGCTAGTGTAGAGAGAGAGAGAGAGAGAGAGAGAGAGAGAGAGAGAGAGCGAGAGAGAGCGAGAGAGAGGGGAGTAAGAGGAGTCAGTGGCAGCAGTTGGAGTGTGGAGTGGAGTGGATTGGATTGGAGTGGTCGCTTGTTAGGCTGCTTGTATCTACAAATAGACTCCGTCGAGCTGACGGCCGCAAGACAAAGTCAAACAAAAGACCAAACGGTAGTTGCCATATGAATGGCCGTATCCAAAAAACAGTAGAAAGAAAACAACAACAACAAAAACCGGCTGCGAGAATGGAAAAGCGCAGACGCCGAAAACGAAGAGTTGCAACTTTGTTGCCCACCACCGAAGCATCATCGGGACGGGTCGGGACGGAACCTCTCTCTCCACTATTTATTGCCACAGTGCCAGTGCAGATACCGCCCCAAGATCAGGCACCCAATAAAACGCAGCACACGCACCAACATTGAGTAGAGTCGAGTCCACTCCGACTCCGACTCCGACTCCGACCCTGGACTGGTCGAATGCATTTTGTGTGTTCGATAAGCGAGTCGGCGATTTCCCACAACTGATATATTCGCATTTGAATTCGCAATTGCTCTTCCCATATTTATGGCTTGAACTCTGTTGTGGATCTCCCTTGCCTTTGCTTTTTGTTCTACTCAATCTTGTATTATTGGCCGTTTTTTTTTCTTCTTTGCATAGATAAGGTTTGAATCTGTTTGGTGAATCCTCAAATTAATAGCTTCAACTGTTAGTTAGAAGTGGCTGTATAGTTTTTCGAAAATCTGTAATGATTTTTCTGCAGAAAAAGTGGATCAAACTTAAATGTAGAATAAATTTACAGTTAGAACCATAATGAAATTGGTCTGCAGCTTAATATTTCTTTCAGTTTTGGCAAAGTTATGGAAGCTTTAAGTTGCAGTGGCGAAAAAGCGAGAAAATCGCTTAGCAAGCCAAAATATATTACACAAATTCTTAAGAATAGTTATTATAAGTCTAATTCCTGAACTATTCTAATGTATGGAAACTTTAATCTACGAGCTGTATGAAATATATCATACATTTATAAAATATAGGTCTATAGGTCTCAAAATACAGTTCGAGTACGTATGTATATAAAATTTAGGTGCAATTGAAACACTCTCTCTCTCTCTCTTTATTCCATAAAGTTTTCAAACCATGCAGTAACCTAATTGACATGCACCTAATAGAGTAGAATTAATGGGCAGCTTATATTTCTCACTGTGATTACAAAAACATTCCGATAAACTTCAATAACAATGTAATGCAATCTATCGAACTGTAAAAAAGTGCCGACCGCCCACAGAGAGTTAATCGTGTAATACTCTGTCAGTCAGAACAATGACAATAATCGACCACAATCGTTGTAATGTTGCTGTTAATCAGATCCCGCACATGTAAAGCGCCCAAAATGAGTTAATTCCATTGACACAATCTTGATTAATGGGGCAGATGTTTATTTGTACTACACAGTATAATAATACTATTATTTCGAAAGTGAAATCTGTGCTAGACGCTGGTTTTAATTGCATGATGCGAAATCAATAATAGTAATAAATTGTACAATGATAAGCTTTTTAAATGTTGCCATAGAACTACATAGTATTACTGATTAGATTTATACGTAGTGATTGGAAATATTTACAAGTGGGTGATGTTATAAGCGTAGAATTAGGAAATAATTAAGTTTTAGCGTGCAACAAATCGTCTGAAACTTAAAAGTATCAATTTCGCATCGACTACTATATTAACCCATTTAAAAAGTTTGTCTTTTCGTTTACTTCTACCACTGTGCTTTGAGCTTGCAAAGTCCACGAGCCTAAGTCTAAGATTCGAGCTTAAGCTCTAACTTCGACTTTCCAGTCTCTCTCCAATTCTACATACTCAGCTAGCCCCATTTCTACTTATCAAATGTCTACAATGCATTCGTACCTAGTGTAACCCTTCAGCAAGTGCCTGGCGGGCTTATCTATACATATGTATAATTTGGAACCTGCGAGGCTCGAACGCTTGCGTCATCAGCTCAGCGCCGCCTGTGTCAGTTCTTTCGGTTTTCTGGTTACGAGTGTGATAAGCGAGAGTCAGCACCTCAATCAGTCACAACTCACAGAAGTATAAAAACAAACAACAAGGCAGCGTGAATGAATTTTTCCACACAAATTGAAAATGAAAATGAAATGTGCGATAGTCAACTGATAAGCCAGACAACGCGCTCTGAGACGAGCGCCGCATTTAGATCGCATATCAGCTGCCGCTGTCACAGCAGAGAGAGAGCGCGGGAGAGAGAGAGAGTGTCGAGAGCTGGTGTTTTTGGAAACCGGTAAAGCGTTGCGTGTAGACTTGCGTTGTAGACTTGCGCTCTCAGCTGACTGCGATTGGTGGCTGGCTGGCATGGAACACTTGTTTGGCTTTTGCGCTCGCTCAGTCTCGAAGCGCGTCTCAAAGCTCACACGTCGCGAACTCCTCGCCAGTGTCGTCAGCGTTCGTTCCCGACGCCAAGCGATCGCGTGTACCGCAACAACAACATTTGGATACGGTTTCATTTACAGCACATGTCTAAAAAGTTGCTGGCAATCAACAAAACACAAATATATACGCAAGGTTGCAAAATTAAACGAAATGTGTGCGCGGCTGTGTAATGGAATGTAATACACATTCTTATTGCGCATCGTGTCTATCGATAAAGTGCAATCGATTTTACTGTTTGTTTTAAGTCGTTTTATTGATGGATAAACAAAAGTGACCCATAAGATAAACGTAAGAAAGATTGTAGACAGCAAATGTGTGTATAGGAAATACAAATATATAAATATACCTTTTAACTGCCAATTAATTAGTGAGTGCTGAGTTATAAATAATTAAAGGAAATTAAAAACGCATAATATTAAACTAAAATTAATTGCAAGTCATAAGATTCTGTGCAACAGAAGACGAAACTGAAGAGCAAAAAAAAGTTCGTGGCTCAAAAGTGCATCCAAAAAAGGGGGGCCAAAAATATAAAACTTGGCAATAATCGATTGGCAACGACCAGAAAGGATACGCCAGCAGCGGCAGCTGCAATTGAGGCACAGATACAGATACAGATACAGATACATACTGGAATACAGAATACGGATACATGAGACAGAGCAGAAGATACATGCCATGTTCCCACTAACCAACCGCTCCTCGAGTGGCAAGAGCACCAACAACAACAACAACAACAGCAGCAGCAACAACCGAAACAACAACAACAGCTTCATCGACAACAACAACGACGGCAAGGATAAAATAAATCTCCAAAATAATTGGAGCTGCAATAAAACAACCGGTCGACGCGCTGGAAGTGGGTATAGCTGCAGTTTCTTAGGTAAATCTCATGGGTGCCATACGAAGTAAAAATAACCGTTAAGTGTTTTGGCCATTTCGGGCCGCTTCTGTCATATAATACATGATCAGATACAAGCATTTAGGCAAAGCGTGGACAACTCAGTTGAACAGCTGCAATTTCAAATTATTGAAATTGTTTGAACGAATAATTTTTGAAAATTTTTAAAAAGCAGGAGAAAATTTCCTTTGTTTTCCATATATTATAGTTTATGCCTAAAAAAAATCTCTCTAAAATAGCACTAAGCACACATCATTGTAATTAATAGCTAAATATTGTGAGGGCTTCGTAATTATTTATTGCTCATCAGTTTGAAATCAAAGCGTGAACAAATATTAAATTGATTATGCGGCCATTCATTAAAGCCGTAATTGTGAAAGGTGCTTCACGCAGCGTTCCCGCCCACTGTTCCATTAGCCCTTCCAGCATTCCATTAAAATCACTGTTTTCCATTAACATTTGGCATTGTTTTTTTTTTTTTGGCATTTCTCGCCGTTCGCTTCTTTTGTGGTAAATGTCCAACTAACTGCACAACATTTCAATATTTTTCGTACGTTATTTACAAAGCAATTTACAATTAATGGCAATTTTTTCAGCTCATTGTTGCTTTTGCATTAAAATGCAAATACTTTGCACTCATTTACATGTTTTGCGTTTCCCCCCTTTGGCTTGTTGTTGTTCTCGCTGTTTCTTTGTGTCTCTGCTCTTTGTGCTGCGAGAGTGTGTGAGAGAGAGAGAGGGGAGACAATGCAAGTCTGTTGTCTGTGGAAGGGTTCTGCAAGCGGGGCAGCAGCAGCAGCAGCAGCAGCAGGAAGTTTGTAGCATGAGAAATACCATAAGAATTCCAGCATCTTCAGCTGCGCTTGCGCAATCCATAAAGCTTCTGCTTTTCGTTGCGCATGCCAAACTTCGCTACAGAGAGAGAGGGGCAGCGAACGTGCAGAATGTGGAGAGTGCGGCGAGCGGAGAGTGCGGAGAGTGCTGTCGGTGTGCTGTCGGTGTGCGCTTTTATTTGGTTTGCTGTGTAGAATTCCCAGAAATGTATTATTTCGAAATTTGTTAACAAGCAGACATGCACACATACACACACACACATACATATGTACATGGCTCCAAAGCAGAAGCAGCAGACAAGGAGTAGCAGAATAAGAGGATGAGGCTCAAAAGTGTATCAAGTGTTTGTCCGTTTGTTTGTTTATGTGCTGCGCTTTCAAGTTGAAGGTTAAAGTTGAGTTTTACGCTCCACGCTTTCAATTGAGTTAGAAAAAGGTGTAGTTATGTGTGGGTTTTATTTTTGGGATAACAGACAAATCCTTTGTGAGCTCACATTGAATGGCACAAAGCAAAGAATTTGAAAATTTGATGAACTTCAGACAGGTTTCAAGCTAAAGCTTCAAGTCGAAGTAGCGTTGCTTGCGTCGTGACTGACTGGCAAATACCCTGTGCACAAAGCGAAATAAAGAAAAGTAGAAAACATACTTGTATATGTATACACAACACTAAAAGACCATTTCAATAATGATCTATCATCAATTTTAGCAATAACAATTTAGCTGATTGGTAATTTCTCCTTGAGTGCACAACTTCAATCTGCAAGCAATCAATTGCAAAAACTGACCCGTCATAACAAGTCTAATTAAGTTGCTGGCCAAACAACAAAAAACTAGCATATTTTTGTTAGTATTTTTTTTTGCAAATTTGCATGCAGCTGTTTCAATATCGAGACCTCGGCCCCGCATTTGGAAAGGGAACTCCGAATGAGGAAGACGTAGAATTTTCAAGCGTGTGGCAATGGGTTAATTTTGCGGGCAAAACACACCCTCAGGGCTCATTAGGAGCGCTTAGCTGTGTGTGCGTGTGTGTGTGAATGAGATTTATTGGCGAACATGAGAGAAGCACTCGCGGCAAATTAGCTGGAAATGCAACTGGAAAGGAGCGAGGCGAGAGAGCGCGAGAGGGAGAGGGAGCTAGTATGGTTAATTGTGCGACTGCTCAGCGGGTTGCCTGCCCAAATGAGCGTTTAAGAGTGTCGGCGGTTTTAGATTACTACTATTTGCAACACTGCGAGTGGCATGCAAAATGCACAACAAGTTGGCAGCACTGCAACGTCTAGTGTATGGCAAATCGCATGCGATTTGTTTGCTGCTGCTGCTGCTGCGCATTCAGTGACATTTTGAATTATTTGACACTTTGCAGTGGCTCTTTCTTTATTAACTCATTATTTCGAAATCAACATTTGCCGCCAGGCACACACATCTTGCAGCAGCTGTCTCTCTCCCTCTCTCTCTCTCTCTCTCTCTCTCTCTTGTAAGAGTTTCACTGTTGTCTGTTTGATTAAGTGACCGGCACTCTTTTTGTCATTAGCGCTGGAATATTATTCATACGGCATGCTCGTAATTTGCCAACTGAAGTTTCGACTCGTCTTTAATTAAGGCAATCAATAATTTTGTGCATAATCTTTAATTGGCATCGGCAAACGGCACAAATTGCATTCATCCTTCTTTAAGGATTAAATTTATTTCTCTTCGTTTATGGCCCACTCAAAATTAAAGTAGTTTGTCATGAATAAAAACCATTTCTTTGTTTTTGCAAATGAATTTGGACAACAGTGACTTTGAATGGTTTTTCAGAATTGTTGACCTCCAAACAGATTTGACTTGAGTTGCCGAAACACAGATACTAGAAAAACTTATTAATTATTTGCACATTTACTTGTTGTTTCTGACTACAAGAACAACAACAGCTGCGTAACACTTTATTGTAGTAGGTGCGTCGGCCAAAGATAAAAGATAAAAGCTGAAAACAATCAACAATTCATATCTCATCTGCGGCAAAACTCAAGTTGTAGGCGTCACTTGTGTCTTGTGTCTTGTGTATTGTTGTGTCGGTAGCTGCCTTGTTGTCAAAAGAGACATCAACAACTATGTATGTAGATAGATAGTTGTTGAGGAGGCGACACGTGCAGCACAAACAAAAAGAGCCAAACAGCAATTGAAAAGCAAATAAGCGAAACTCAAGAAACTATAAAACTCAAGGTGTAAAGAAAAATCTGTTAAATATGGTCTGAGATATGCGGAATACTTTCAGCTAAGCGACTCTGATTTTACTTAATTTTTATATATTTAAAATATTTTATAGCATTACTAACCTTTCTGTTACTTGTGACTTTTCTGTTAGTGATGTTAGTTAACATATAGAATTCTGTTACTTTTTACTTTTCTGTTAGTGCTGCTAGTTAACATAACGCATTGTGTTATCTTATATACATATAAACAATGATTTCTGGAAATCTGGAAAATATCTACAAGATATTTTATCCATATATACATAGCTAAACTGTAGTTTCCGTATAAATCTAGATGACAAAACACAGCCAAACTGTTATTCGTCTTGCTTGAATAAAATATTCAGTTAGCGTTTTACTGAATGAAACCATAAATACATTCATTTAATGGGCGATGGAAAAAAATATTGTGTGAAATGGCAAATTGCTATTAAAAGCATTCAGATGGATCAACAGATGGGCACAATATGGCATTAATAGCTGCACAATACACGCATATGAATAAAAAACTTTGCAACTTTCAGTAATTTTAAGAACAATTACAATAATATCTACAAATAATAGTCACTCGTTTCTTTTGAATGATTGTAAAAACTTGTAAGATATAGATTACTTAGTCATATCAAATAATTTCGTCATTATGCAACTCTAAGTCGTTTATAAGGAACTTTATCAGCAGCAATTTGGTGACGTATTTCTTATATGAAATCTCTGCTAAGCACTGATAAGCACAAATGAATGATAATTTATAACTGTGTTTAATGGCTTATAATTTAGTTATTGGCCCAAAACATGAAATTGCTGCCAGACTTGATTGAGAGTTCTCTATATAGTCTATGTATATATGTTGCTAGTGGCGTTTATTGTGCTTTTTGCATTGCTCATTGCTCTGGCATGCGAAATGTAAAACTCTTGATTAGATAACAGACAAAAAACAAACATATTCACACGTAAGAATCCCCTGTGGTTGAGTCGCACCTTTAGACTATATATATCTATATATAGTATTGTTCTAGGTTCGGCGCCAGGCGACTGTCGCACTTCTTTGCCATATTTACAAATAATTAAAAACGATAATTGGCTTTGCTTGTTACCGCCGCACTTAGGCAAACATTTCTTTTTTTTATCTGCAGAAAAAGTTTGTTTTTAAAATTGTCGCGTCTGGCTAAAAAATAAAAATAAATTAAATAAAATAGTTTAGCTAACGCTTCAGTTGAGGAAGTGAATCGTTTCATATTTTTGTTGGTTTCTCTAGTGCAAATATGAATTTGCTAAATTTGCATATGTGCCAAATGTTTGCCAAGATACTTTTTTCTTTGTACATCTTTCGCATGTCGATCTTGACTTTTGTGTGTGTGTTTGTGTGTGTGTTTGTGTGTGTGTATCTGTGTGTGTGGGAGCGGTCTTCAAGCGTGACTTTCAAGCGATTATTGCAAAGATTTGTTTGCGCTTGAGCTTTAAGTTTCTGGCCATGCCTGTGGGTCAAAGTGATAGCCAGGGTCAACAGTGGGTCAGCAGGTTGGCTCTGTGCGAACAGTTGTTGAATGTTCAAAAGCTGATTAAACAATAATGAAAAAAACATATTTATTTTAATTAAATATTATTTATAATTTTGCATTTTGCATGAAAGACAAGCCAAGTTCCAGGAAATGTCTTTCAAACATTAAAAACTCGCAGAACTTTGTCAAAACTGATTAGATTTTCGATGCCAAGACAGTTTTGATCATTGTTTGGCAAGTAAATTTGAAACACTTTCGAAATTTCTCATTTCCCAGAATCAATTCCTCGCTGACTCATAAGCTAATGCATATTCCTTGTACTTATCGCATTGGACCTGACCTTTTCCTTTGGCTTATCTTGCACTAATGCACAAGAGAGTGTATAATAAAAGTAAATATCCAGCTGGACACTGATTTATTTTACACACAAGTTGCATAATCAACTCAAAGCCTTGTTTTCACTTTTAGAGACCCACTTCAACTGTCTTCACTTGCGTTTTGACATTAAACAATTTGTCAAATACGCAAATGCTGTGCGTGGGCCATAAATTCAATGAATATCAAGTGCACTCGAAAAAAAAAACAAAACAAAACAGTGATCACAAATTAAACAAAATTCATTTAAAATTGGAATTTTTGCGCCTGCCGCTGACTAATTTTATTTATGCGCATTGCGAATGAGTAATTTGAGTAAATTTATTCACACAATGGAATATTAAAAGTGCCGCTGAATTTGATTTGTGGGCGTCACTAAAGACACTAAAAAAAATGATATTTTGCTTAAGTGTTTGGTTTTTTACTTCGTTTAATTGTTAAAGATGATTTAATGCTTTGCCTCAACTTTCACCTGAGCGTTTAAGTGAAATTGCTGCCGCCTAATGACTGAGCATTTCTTTTAATTAGAAGCCTCATCATGCACGAGAGAATTAACAATAATAAACAATGGGCGGAACCGGAAAGTTTGTTGAACCTCTTTCAAGTTGACAAGGTGCGTGCCAGAGGGCAATGCACAAAGTATTTTTGTGTGGTGGATTGTGGATTATTATTCATATACGTTCAGTTAACACACAACAAAATTTATCCGACATTAATCGCATTGGAAGATTGAAGAGGTTTTCTGGAGAACAAGCCAGCACATGAAGTGAAGTGTGCTTTATATACAAAAATATATAAATATCTGATAAAGTTGAATTCATTGACATTTCATTTATAATTCGCAAGCAGTTTTATCAATCAGTTGAACAAGTGTTTGTTGCCGCTGTTTGTTGTTTGCCGCCTCAAAGCAAATGTAAATCCAATTGTTTGCATATGTAGGCCGAACACTTTTGGCGCTGTCACTGTGCTGCATGAATCACCGGAAAAGGGTTCAGTTTTGGTGTCACTGTGCAACGCGTTGCAACTGCCACGAATTAATTTATCAACATTTACCGCTACAATGTCAACGCTGCCATATCGAAAACACAACACGAGAACGCAGTTTGCAGCATTCAAAGGCTATAAATTTATATATATGTATATACAGTATATCTGAGCAGCGGGGCAAACTTCCAAGAAGTTGGCAAAGATACTCTGGCCGGCAATTTGAGCTGGCCAAGCAGTGTTTTTGAAGAAAACTCCCGACCAAAGTTTGATTTATGCGTTGAGATGCTCAATGGGCGATATGACGAGATGAAGAGCGAGACGGGGAATGGGCAATAGAGAGAGAGAGAGGGAGAGGGAGAGGGAGACGTTGAGCCAAGAAGAAGAGAAATAACCAAACTAAACGGCACGACTACTAAAAAAACGCGCTACGTTAACTTACCGCCGTCTGCCCGGCGGACAAATGCTGCATAGACATAAATTATAAGCCATGGCTAAGTAGGAAACTGTTAAGCAGCAGCAGCAGCAGCAGCAGCAGCTACAGTGGGCAGACTAAGCAAATTATGATGCAAAAATATAAACATATTTATGCAAATACATTTTCCACTCTGAATGACACTAGAAATATTTTTTAATATTTAAATGAAAGTTTGTAATGCTAAAATGTATAGGCAAAGACATTTTCTACTTTTAATTATATCCAAAATATATTTTAATAATGAAATAATATATTGTTTCATTTAGTTTGTGAGTTAAATTTAAAACAGCAGCTTTATTCAACGATAACATAGTTGTATTTAATCATTGTCTGCCTAATCTAATCAATTAACTGGCAATACGCTTGGAAGTAGTTTCAGTTTTTTATTTTAAATATAAATTTAAATATTATATATAAAAACATTAAATATATTAGATGAGTATTGAAAAAATCTTGCCATTAGCTCCCATGCAACTTGCAACTTTCTCTTCACATTAAACATATAACAATCTTCCAAGTTTATACAGCAGACGTTCTTCAAACCCTTTTACGCCTTCTAAATAATCATACATTTTTACACACAATTTTACCATATTCGTCCCATTGTCTATAATGTTTTCCGGCGGCTTCTGGCAGCTGCATTTAAGTCTTAGTTTCTCTTTCCTTCATATTGTTTACAAACATTTAACGAAAGTTTACAGCCAGAAGTAAACACACACACACACACACACACACACACACACACACACACACACACAACCATAAAGGTCTCCTTGCTGGGGTGTTGCAAACTGCTGGGGATTGTCATGTTGCAAGCGTTGACTGCTCCTTTGGCTGCGATCGGCAACATGTTGCACTCACAAGTCAATGTTGCGCCTTTGTCTCGTAAATTTTCAACATTTTTATTATAAAGCCGATATGTGGCTAATGTTGTTGTTGTTGTTTTTTGTTTTCGCTGCTTACTTTTCACACAATGCGCGCGATTTATTTTGTTTGCATTTGCAAGCTGAAATTGATTAATTACAAAACGGAAGAGTTTACCATGGGATGCTGTTGTTGTTACTGTTATTGTTGTTGTTGTTGTTGTTGTAATTGAGGCTAGTTATAGTCTAAAGCCAAGCTGCGCCTTTGTTACGTTCGAAGTCATTATTCAAGCTTAATTTTATATTATTATTATTTTTATTAACATTGCACAAAAGCAGCACGCAGCTTTTGTAAGTCACGGCTCAGTTGGTCAGTTGTTCATTCATATTGTTCTATTGAAGGCCAATCGCTGAGAACTGGACACAATGAATTATCAGAATGACACTGAACTATTTGAACTGCATGCTCATAGTGTAATATATGGTTTTTTTTATAAGCAATGTAATGGATTATTGTAGAGAACAGTGCGCAAGATTAAATGCCCTTGTAATCTTAATCCCTTTAATCAATATTGATTTTTTGGGGTTTTTCCCAATACACATTTACAAATATCTCCAGATGCTTTAATTTCTAATAATCTCATATCTTTAATTTATGTGCTTATATTATCATTCATTTTTCTCTAATTCATATAACTTTAAATTGGATTTTCTGTGCCTGACTAAGTGGATAATTAAAAAAATAAAGTATACAAAAAACATTAAAAAAAATAAAATAAATAAAAATATATACTAAAAATAGAAAAAGAATTGATTTAAAAAAAATTAACTTTTAAATATAATCCTTCTTTTTAATGTCAAATATTAATTTCTATCTACTTTGTTTGCCTGTCCTGCTTTATATTCTATTAGAAACAGGCCTAAGAAAGCCTGTTATAAAAATTCAAACAAAATACTAAAATAATACTAAAATAAAACTGGATAAGTTTAGTTCCTTCGCTGCCCATTCCATGCCATATTATTAAATTGAAATCTTCTTGTGGGGAGTGTCTAAAGATTGCTCAAATTGTTTACTCAAACTGTTTAGCGTCTGGCGCCAATTCAAAGGCAAAAGAAGAAATAAGAAAAATGCAGCACTTTGAGTGGAGTTGGCGCCTTCTTCAATCTTCAATTGCACATGGAATGGAATGCAAAGAGCTGAAAGGGGTTACAACAAGCAAAGAGAGTTTTGCGTAAATTGCAGTCGAGTGTTTTGGCTCTGCAATTTGCCAAGTTCCAAATGGGAATTGATCTTGAGGCGATATCATTTCAGTTCTACGGTTCCACAAACCAACAAAAACATGTCAAAACAATTAGTTGAAATCGACTCGATACACAATTGTTGTTGTCAACTGAGCTGTTATTTTGTTGTTGTCTGTCACATGTGAGCTACATTAATTCTATGGAATTTTTATATTTTTAATGAGCTATTAAAATGTTTGAGGGCTCCAGACCATATAGAAATATGTGTACAAATTGTCATGGCGCTTCAAGTGTGAAGAAAGACAAGTACTAAAAGGCTTAATGGGAACACGTTTCTATTGCGTTGTTTGTCATATCTATAGTGCTATTAAGTTCAAGGAGCAAATAGCTAGAATGGACTATTTTTTAATAATTTTTTGCATATGTACTTTATATATTTACTTTTATTATAATCTTTATTATTTTTAGCCTGTTTTTACACCGACAAATGAACTATCCCAGAAGCGGATTTTGTTACAAATTATGACACCCACAATCGATTAAAAATCCAATTTCGAGATTTTTTTTTGAAATAATTTTTTTTCCGTAAAATAGTAAAACATTTTTTTTTTCGGAAAAAAGTTCAAAAAAATGAAATTTTTAAAACTGAATAAAACTCAAATGTAGAATAGAAGTAGAGGAAAAAACATGAACAAATCTACCTAGAATTTTAAAATCGGTTGAGTTTTGGCAAAGTTATGACAGTTTATCTATCCACAGACTCGAAAAGAGTAAAATATATTCGGAAGATAATCCTTCCTTACAGGTTTTGATTAAATTTTGTAACTAATTAATTTTATCTTTCTCTTTTCTTTTAGGTAAGTTAAAAACGCCTTTAATATAACAATCTTGGTATGGAAGTCGATTATTATGATATTAGTAAGTGTTACTAGCGCAACATTTTAATACCTTAACTTATAATTGATTTATTCATTAACACTTTCTTTGAATTAATTACATAAATGACTCAACGATGTTGTCACTTCAGAATTAGTCAGCTTGGAAGCTCATCTACTTAGTATTTATGTTCTAAAAGTTATTAACCTGAGACCTTAATCGTATGTAGTATTAGAAGTGTTTTATGTTCATTGATACCTATTAATTTGTGCATCAGCGATCTATTTATATTTTTTGTCATTTTATATAATTCTTTTATTATTGCCAGCTCATTAGTTCTATATTGATTTTCCCATTAAACCAAATGAGGATTTGTGATTTCAGTAGCCAGTTTAATTTTAAACCCATTTGATTTATTGTCAAACTTTTGCGCTTCAAAGCACAACAATGGAACCTTTTTTTTATGGTCTGAAACACAATTCATAATTCAAAATCAAATTTATGTTTGCACAGCTCAATTTTTGCTTTGCGTCCAGACACAAAAGCAAGAAAGGAAAGAAACAAAACTGTTGAGTCTTCTAAGAACTCAGGCAGCTCTCTGTATATATGTATATATATATATGTTTGTTAATATGTGCACAAACATATTTAATAATCGTCGGCAAAGCTACAAAGTCTGGCTAAAAATTGACAAAAACGTAAACTTGAGCTGAAAAGCTAAAGTTCTTTTTAACCCAACAAAAAAAAAAACAACAACAAGCATCGAATATTTGTTTTATTTGCAATAGATACAACTTCAACGTTGTGAAGATACATTAACCTTCGTGTTTTAGTCGTTTCGACAATTTTTCGTTGTTGTTTTGGTTGCGCAAATACGACAGCAACAACGAAAACGACGACAGCAACTTTTGTATCTAAAATCAACAAGTTCACGACGAACATGAAAAAGATAAAAACCTTTAAGCCTCAGGCACAAACACACACACAACACACACATTTATACAATTGCACACGCTCCCATTCATTGTTAGACAGCAAACAAAACTCCCCCTTCCCAAATAACCAAAAAAAGAACCCAGTTGACTGACATGACTCCACAAACAGGTAAATATAGCTTATATAGAACGTAACTCGAACAGATAATTCAATTTTTGTGACACTTTAGTGAGTGGGTTACTTAGGGTGGGCAATACCTATAGAATGAGAGAGGGAGAGAGAGAGAGAGAGAGTAAAAGAAAGAGTGAGTAGTTGTTTGGTTTCATAAGTTTGCTTGATTAAAATTTTAAATTAGTTTTATGAAGATTTCAGAACCCATGATACGAAAAGAATACCCTGTTAGCAAAGTTTGAAGCTTATTATTGATAATATTGATCTAATTTAGACACTTTTTAAAGATTTTATGATTACTACAAAAATAATCCTTAGTCAACAAAATATAAACTTTATTATTGATAATATTGGTGTATTGTAGAGTTTTTTAAAGATTAAGTAAGTAATACGCACATAGTTTCCAGTTAGCAAGGTATGAACTTTACTATGGATAATATTGAAATATTTTAGAGATTTTTTTTTTAAGACTTAGTATGAATATTTGTAATATATTTTACAGTTATTTTCAATTAATTTCATTTTAACTATTTACCTTGTTTTTCACATTTTTGTATTAATTTCTCAACATTTTTTTCCTTAAGAAAATACCCCAAAGTTATAACCTCAACTTTGATCATTTCCACCCAATTCCCTTTTATCTTCCG
The DNA here is from genome assembly GCA_035042425.1 of Drosophila flavopinicola. NCBI lineage: Eukaryota > Metazoa > Arthropoda > Insecta > Diptera > Drosophilidae > Drosophila > Drosophila flavopinicola. The sequence continues at coordinate 8,424,870 of JAWNLL010000452.1, read as the reverse complement.
CTTACATTTCACATGCAGTTTAAGTTCATGGCAAATGCGAATTGCAGATTCTTCAGCCAATTGGCAAATGTTCGCCTGATTGTTCCACATAAATATCGCACTTGTACAATCTCTGCAAATGTAAATTAAAGTAATTTTTCACTTGCTGCCGCAAATATTTGATGACAATCTCGCATGCAACTGCAAAGTGCCTTTCACCAAAAGCCAAAAACACCAAATACGACCAAAACAAAAAAACGAAAAAGACACTTTTGTGGCATCCCTGAAACATGCCCCATAAATATCACGAGCCGCCTATCGCAATTCAGTTAGTAGCGAAGCGAGTTGGCCAGAAGTGAAACACCTCGCCTCAACTGAACTGTTGGCCATGAGTAATGCAAATGGAAGCCGACATTCGTAATTGATAGCTCACTTTGAACTCGAATAACTGCGGCCTCAGCTCTGGCAGACATTCAATACACTCAGTACACAGCTACAGTATTCACTTATTTGGATGATATTTCCACTTGAATTGCAAATTGCAACTGCAAAGTGACATTTACCACAAAAGGTTTCTTGAAGAAATTCAATTAGCTGCGAGCTAAAGTAAGGAAAAAGTATTTGATTAGTCAAAATTCAATTTAGTACAAATTTCATTTACCCCTTAGCCCATTGTGTTCGAATTCAAACTGTGTAAAAACTGAACAGATTTTCGTTCCCAATGCAGTTATGATCATGTTTTGCCATATAGTATAATAATACTGCATTTAAATCTGAGTCGTTTTAGTGTTTTCGATTTTCTTTGAAGCATAAGCTATAATAATTTTTCCAAGTTCCTAGGAATGCTTTTCAAACACCTAAAACTTCCTTAACTTGTTTAAAACTGATCAGATTTTCAAGCCCTAGACCTTTTTAGTAATGGCTTGAGATCTATATCTGTAGTACTAATTTAAATCATCAATAAATAGTGCAAAGCTTATAGATTTTTATTTTAAAAAATATTTAGGCCTGTTCCGTTTTCATATGAAGTTTAAATCGATTTCGATAGTTATTCTAAATCGTTTTTTAAAAACCTGACGAAATTTCTATTTTACTTCATATTTTCTTTCAATTTCACTGTAGTTTTCAATTCTTTCTGCTGCGCCTCGACCAGCATCAAAGCCTCAATTTTCTTTAAGTTCTCCTCGATCTTCTGTTTGTACTCTGCTTCTTCCCTGGTGCTTTGTTCCTGCTCTTTGTCCTGCACCGAACTGTCGCCTCTGGTGCGTCTTCCCATCGTTAGCTTGGTGATCAGATGCACTGGAATCCTCACCTCGGCACCAATGCGATTCTCGCTCTTGTACTGGCCAACAGCACGCACCAGCGGCTTCAAAGGACACCCCTCGTTCCGGGCCTGCGTCATCAGCTGGTGGGCATAGTCCACAAAGAAGGCATCCTCGCGCAGGCACTCCAGCTGTGCATCTCGATTGTAGTTGATGCGCGGACGCGACTCCTTTTCCAGTCGATCCGCCTCCTGTTTGTCCAGCTGAGCCTTCAGCTCGTGCTTTCGACGCAGTTGCTCCTGGCGCTGCTGCAGCCTGAACTCCAAGTGAATCCGCTCGTTTTGCAGTCGCCGCTGCACAGCCTCCTCCCGCATTGCCTCGCTATTCCTCTTGGCTGCTTCAGCTGCTTGCTGCTCCGCCCGCTGCATGGAGAGACGCTCCAGCTGGAGCTGCTCCCGTCGCTGGCGTTGCGTGCGCTGCTCCACGCTGTGCGCGCGTTGCATCTCCGAGAGCTCTCGCTGCTGTCGCTGCTGCTCCTCGCCAGCGCTGTGATGCAGTCGTGGGGCTAGCTCCTTGGCCAGCTGCTCATTGTGCTTGATCCGGCGCTGCACGCGCTGCTTGGCGAGATCACGCTTCAGGCTGTCCAGTCGGCCCTTTGCCTCATTGTGCAGCTCACAGAGCGCCTCCTCCACTGCATCCAACTGGCGCTGCTGCTGGCGCTGCTGCTCCGCTGCCGCCAGGGAGTCCAAAGCCTGCTTCCTGCGCTGCATCACTCGCTGCTCCAGCGCTGATCTTTCCTTGTCCCGCTGCTGCTGCAGCTGCTGCTGATTGCGCTGCTGCTCCTCGCGTGCCTGCTGCAGCTGCTCCTCTCTGAGAGCATTCCTTTCGCGCTGTCGCTGCTGAATGGATTCGAGTAGCTCCCGCTTGTGCTCCGCCAGCTGGCGACTGCGCTCCCTGTGCCGCGACTGCGCCTCCTCCAATCCCTGCAGCACCTGTTCGTTATACTCCCTGCGCTCCTTGCTGCACTGCTGCTCCTTGACCGCTGCAAACTGTGCCTGCAACTGCCGCTGAGCGTTGATGCCACGCAACACCTCGCTGTGCTGCTTGGCGGCATTCAGTTCCCGCGGTCCCGGACGCAGTTGCTCCACTAACTGCTGCGCCTTGGCAATGCGCTGCTTCTGCCTGCGCTGCTCCTCCCGCTGCTCCTCGGCACTCTCCTCCAGCGCTCGCTGCTTAGCCTCCAGCTGCTCCTCCAGCTGCCGCCGCTGATCACTCACGCAGCGCTCCTCCTCCGTGCGGCACAGCTTGCGTTGGCCAAACTGACGCAGCAGCTCCTCGCCGCCCAGACGCAGCTGCTCCTGGTACTGCAGTCGCTGCTGCTGCTGCTCCCGCTGCTGCTGCTTGTCCAACTGGCTGGCATTCGCCTGGATGCGATCATAGCGCTGCAGCGAGATGACCAGCGGTGGCTTCTCTCTTACTCTCACCTGGCGTCGCTCCTGCGGCAACCAACTGTACTGCATGGCATCAGGTTTGGGTATCGATTGGGGTATATACTATTCCATATGCTTGCCGGCTTTGTTAGCTGTCGCCATGGAGCAGCCAGCTGGCGATTTGTAGTTATGACAACATGCACATATTAATAATAATACACAAGTAATGACGACATAGTTGAGAATTTAAATGTTCCTTCAAATGAATTTAGAATTTAAATGCATTTTTCAAAGATTTTATTGCAATTTGTATTATATTTTCATTAACATTTTAAAAAACCTTCCCTGCTTTATTTATCATAATTTTGAATATATTATTTATATAATTTTCGAAATGAAAGCATTAATATAAATATATTAGGAAAAGAAATTGCTTCCTAATATGTTTTCCAACAATAAAGGAGAGTCTATGTCTTCATGGCTCTTTTGAGTTTAGCTTTTAGTTTGGTTCTCCCATTTCATAGAATATCCATCAATAATACATCGATTTCGTTTTAAGTCTATATAAGTAGACTGATTACGAGCACTTAATGCTATAACTGTGTGGTCATTAATAATAAACTGAACGTTTACTTCTGACCATTTAGGTAAGTTGCCAAAGCATAGCTCACAAACCCTGAGATATGAGTAACTATTCAGTTTACCTTTATCGCTGGGCCTTATGCGTTTTATGGGCTTTATTTATGGGTAGGCCTTCTACATAGTTGTTGAATCACTGACCCAATTCAAGGGCCAACTAGGGCTACGCTTCGGTGTTCCACTGCCACTTCCACTTCCCACTTGACTTTAATGTGGAATTTGTGGCTTTTTGTAAAGCGCTCATTGTAAGATTTTGTTTAGTGCCATTCGCGGGCAAGTGTTAATTAAATTGATTTCAAACTTCAGATACAGATACGATTCACTGGATTTGAATGTGAGGCAAATGAAGCGTGCCCAAAAACAGATTTGTGCCCTTTTGGGTTAGGTTGATGTAATGAGCGATCAGGAAATGAGTTGACAATTTGACTTTGTGGCCATTCATACTACTCAACTACTATACACACTAAAGACCAGTTGGCATTCGAGAGTGCATAATGGAGTACTCGCAAATTGACAAACACAAACACACAAGCACAAATTCATTTTATCACAAGAAACCCGTCACCATAATATTCACAGTGAGTCGGTCGCTTGCCAAATGGCCAAAAGACATAAGCTTTGGACATAATTAAGCCATCGCAAATGGCATTTGGGTAAAAATGTGTTTGCCATTTGCGTTGACAGTTGCCAACAAGCGCTAACTTGGCTAATTAATCACAAAAAACATTTCTGTATTAAGTGACATTTTCATTCAGAAAATACCACAATTAATAGCTAATTATGTGGCAAACGATAACAAAAATGCAAATCAGCATCAGTCCAGTGATGCAAAACTCAATCAAAATGCAAGCTGATAAAATTGGTAAAAATATATAAAAAATGTATGTGAAAATAGCATAAAGATTGAAATAGAATCTTTTCAAAAATGCATAGGAAAAGGCAAAAAATAATCAAAATTTGAATCTAGTATTATTTTCATTTTATTTTCGTTCTTAATCTGATAAACATGCTTTGTGTTTACATATAGAACAATAGCACTTTGGTATTTGGACTTTTCTTTCTACTTCCACTGGAATATGCAATTAAAAACTTCACAAATCTATCGCATAATAGTTCAATAATTCAATCTACACCTCCAAGTGGAAAAGGCTTGCCACTAAAAACCCAACTCTAATGTAACCAAGTAGTTTGCCAGCCATTTTATCTTATCTGTGGGTAATTGATTCCCCATGAGCTTCAGCTGATGGAATTATAGACTTTAGATACGATATGTATAAGTTGAGTTGAAATAAGTCTTAATGCAATACTTTGCTGCTGCTGCTGCTGCAGTAGTTGCAGTAGTTGCAATTGTTGCTATATCACTTGGACGTCAAGTGCAAATGACAGCTCTAAACAACTCGGACAACAAGCAACAAGCAACAAGTAACAACAACAAACAAAGCAAAACTGTTTGGCTGTCTTCTTGTGGTCAACTCTGTGTGTCTTTGTGGCTGTCTCCCTCTCTGCCCGTCCCAGTCCCAGTTCCAGTTCCAGCTGCAGTCCCTTGTGTCCAGTGGAGCTGCTGTGGAGCTGCTGTTGCTGTTGCTGTTGCCACTTGAATGACTTCATGTGCCCCTGTCGGAAAACTTGAAAAACTTGTCTTTGTCCAGAGCCAGAGCCCAGGGGCAGTGTCTGAACCAGAGCCATAACCACACGTACTTTACTATATATGTAGGTACTTGGACTTGACTTGGAAGAACAACGAGAGCTGAGGCGACAGCTAAACAGCCCAAGAACAATGATGGCGACGGCAACAACAAATGAGTGCAACTGTTTTAGAACCAACTGCAGTCCAGTTTTCAGCAACAAAAACAAGAAGAGAGACTCAGGCAACAACACATCAAAAGAACAAACAATGTCCAGAGAGTTGACTTCTCGGCCAAGTTTGGACTCTGTATCGGTTTTGCAGATCTTAACTGCGTTCACATATATTGTCCATAGTCCAAGTCTGTCTGTCTGTCTGTCTGCCCAGTTGGTTAGGGCAATTAACATGCAATTAAAAGACGTTTCAATCTAAACAACTCTAGACCGAAGCGTACATATTACCACGTAGCACGGCACACACACACTCTCGCACACACACTCTCGCACACACACTCTCGCACACACACTAAGTGTAATTTAAGCATCATCGTAAACACTTTAGAGATCGAGACAGACAAGCTTTGTGTAGAGCCGAAGATTCAGTTGAACATTGCCTTTCTCATTGCAAAATAGGTAGCTCGACTATAAAAAGTCTATAAAAGTATATATACATATATATATATATATATATACCTAGCCAATTTATAGTGAATCGTTTTTAGCATGACTTTTATCTCAGCATCAATTTAATTATTACCGGAAAGTAATACCATTTGAAAGATGCCCAGTTTGTGTAGGCTTAAACTCTATAAAATAGAAAGGTCGCTAAGCATATAATCTTACTAAATATATTTACAAATAAATTAGTAAATATTCCCATGCAAATTGTATACAAAATAAGTGGGCTAATTAATATATACTGCCTAATCTAGCTGCTACAATTGACTATATGTTAATTCTAGCATTAACTGATTAAACTAATTTCTCAATTTAAGTGCATTCAATTACTTGCAAATCTATGCCACTTATTTAAGTTTCATATAAGTGGCATATGTTTTCAAGTCTAGAGTTAGACCTTAAGTTTCATCTAACATGATCTAACATTTATGTGTACTTATATACTTAACATAGTCTTTGACAATCGGTACATTAAGTGTAATTTGCTTAAATCATCTTTCGCTACGGCAATTTACTATTGTGAATAGTAATACACATTTATTTTTCTAAGTGCTTTTCAAATGTTGAGGCTTATGTCATTTTTTGTGTAAATAGCGCACAACAACAATAACAACAACAACTATAAAACTCAGACCCTTTTGGGAAGCTAAAGCCACGCATTAAATTGATGTCTATAGTTTTGTTTTTGTTCCATTTGGTGGGGGTTAAATCAGTTGAACTTTTAATTATGTGCTTTCATTATCAATTGAAATGTTCTGGCGCTATTTCATATATAGTTTTCGATTTCATAAGCCGTTCTATCACATTATTTTCGTCATGAGTTTGAGTTTGTTTTTCAATGCCAACTCGCTCACGTTTCAGACGGCAATTTGTTGGCGCTTTTCGATTTGTATACGCTCTAAAGAGCATGGCAAATTGCATGTGTGTCTGTCCATTCCATTCAGGCCCCCACTTATCGCTTACATGAGTCTTACATCTGTTTGTCCGACACACCTGAAGTCAGTCGCAGTTGTTGTTGTGGTTATGTCAAATTTATTAGCAGTTTCTCAGTGTCATTGGAAGTATCTTGAAGTAACTTGCTGTTGCTGTGTTGCTTCATTAATAAAATTGATTTTAAGTGTTGTGAAATTATTATAGATATGCTAATGTATAAGCATAGCATTTAAATACACAAATATGTGACTTTGAAGCTTATGTATAAAACATAATACACATATAGATCTGAAAGATATAAGCCGCAAACGTTATCTTAAAATGAAATGAGTTAAAGTTTATAAAACTATATTTAGCTAGTATAAATATTCTCCGACTTATGAGATTTAGGGCATACCCTTTCTTATTTTTAAATTTTATTATATTTGCTTTTAAGCAATTATGTTTGATACTACAGAATATTCTGATATTTCTGGCAGCTGCTTTAGTTATTAACGTACTTTTTTTCTTCTCTTTAATAAACCTTTAATAATAATAATAAAATAGGGCACTTCCTTACTGCTCAATTTTGTTTTACATTATTTACTTCACAAGTCAAAAAGCTTCTTCAAATGATTAAGTAAATAACTTTATTAATATCAATTACGTCTAACAAGCCGAAATTCGAGATGTCAATCAGAGCAAGTTTGAAAGCCAATTTGACCAGCTCAATTTTAGAGTGAAATATTTCATTATTTCATAATTTCATATCAAATTTGTATGCTCGTAAATCGCCAATTCTGTTTGTGTGTGTTACAAAACCCCCCAAATCAATCAATCAAAGAGCATTAAACAAAAGCACAAGGAAATCAAAAAAAAAAGTAGATAGAAGACAAAAAATCAAAAGAATGCTGTCAATCACACGCTCTATTTACAGCAAATTAAAGGCAGCAACAACAAAAAGCCGACGACCGTGTACAACAACAACAACAACAAAAACTGGTACGAAATATTGGTCAAAATATTTACAACAAAAACTAAGCGCCACGCCCCAAAAAAACAAAAAATGAGCGATGATTAATGAGTTGCAGACGGCTTAGAAAGCGTTTAAATGAGCTCCATTATGACAGTGGAAATTATGCTGCACATAATCAACACTAGACAACAGCAACAACAAGGCACTAAAGTGTTGCATTATGCTATGCCCCACCCCCTGCCCCACTCTGCCCCACTCTTCGATTCAAGTGGCGCCCACACGCGATTGGAGCCGCTCAGCTCATTTGTATGCAGCTCATCGCTCCAACGTGGACAGATAGCAATCGATGGAGTCGCGTAACGCGCCAACCAATGCTGAAAGCTTGTCAATCTTGGAGCAGCAATCTTGTGGTATGGGTATGGACATGGACTCAGTCTTGCTATGGGCAAAAGAATCACGCGTGTTCCCACAGCTCAATTTATGCAAATATATGCACAATATTTGATAATTTGTTTTCAAGTTCTCTGTGCCACTTCCACTTTAAGCCGCTTTTGGAACACAGCTGAGGAGTAGTAGCTCATTAGCATAATGGACCAAAACAGCAGCTCAAATCGGTAGTCGACTAAGGCTAGAATCAATAGGTAGGAAATCAAAGACAAAGATCTATTAATGATGTGCTAATGTCGTTTGGAAAATATTTAATATTTGACAAGCCAAACAAAAATATTGCCTTAAACAAATATTTAAAGACTTGAATATATATAAATGTGTTGCTATAGGCGATAATTATGCATATCTACATAAATATATGCTTCGATGAGATAAGCTTTATGGGAAGTTAATTGTAAAAGAGAATATAGTAATGAAAAATGTATCTTTTATAAAGAAAATGGATAGAATAGCTTATTTTATAAGCCAAACTTGCTGATACTTAAATTGAAAGAGTGAAATTTCTATAATTTTAATATATGCTAGCTATTTTATCAAATTGTCATAATTAGTTGGCACTATTATGTAGAAATTTTGTATAAATAACTGTAAGCTGTTTTGAAATTTGCCTAATTATGAATAGCTCTGTAATTTGATATCTATCTGGCATACTTTTCACTTGTTTATTAATCTTATAAACAAATAAATAATGCAACCCTAGATGGATATATAACTAAAATTAAAACGCAGCTTGTTAAACTTCAGCTGCACGGAAAGTTTTCCCAGCACTGTAGTCATTTATTCAAATCAATATTAGTATTGTTCAAATTTCGTATTTAAGCAAAAACAATAAACCATTTTTATCTCTTAATCATCAACACAAAAAGGCAGCCAAGCCCAACAAAAAAAAAACACAAGAGATGTCGACCTTGGAGCATTAATTTGATCATAATTAGGAGACTCAATAAAATGCATATCTAAATAAATAAAATATAAACAGTTGAGGCCTTGTTTTGCCTTATAAGTTTCAGTTTTTCTTCCCTCTTCGAAATGTTAGAAAAATTAGATTGAAATTAATTTCACGCTAATTTGGGACTTGAATTTCTTTTCAAACAAAAGACGCACAAATTAAATGCTCGTTTTCATTGAAAACAAATTAATTTTGTATCTAACGAATTTAAAATGCTAATTCGCCTACGAATACAAAATTGTTGGATTATTTTTGGAGTTTTGTTTGATTTTGAAGGCGGTGAATGTTTTTGGTAATAAAATTGAAATGATTTGCTTTGCAAATTCTGAGTGTTGAAATAGATTTATGAGCATAACTTAATCACTGCTTAAGGTTTTTAAAGGTGCCGAAAACGCGTGAGAAAAGTTAACAAAAGAGTGTAAGAAATGAATCTGGTATTAGAATTGATTTTTAATTAACTGTTATAGAATATCTTATAGATTATATAGCTAAATTTCATTTCCGACCCACTTGCAACACACTTCATCGCCTCTTTCAATTGATTTATGGCATATGCATTTAACACCTGCTCCAACTACATTTAACCTCAACAAATTGCCAGACCAACGCATATAAATAACTATCTAACTAATCCAAAGAGATGCATTGAACACTAAATCATAGAAACAACCCACTAATGCCGACTTCGACCCGCATTAGCTGAACTCGAAACTGAACTCAAAACTGATCGATGGCCGATGCCAATTATGGTCAGTCAAACGACCCACAGATGCAGTTAAAGTCTCTGTGAAGATTGTTTGTCAAAAATGTCGCACGAATGCTACGTGAAACGTAAGCCAACGAACGAACCAATGAATGAATGAATGAGTGAGTGAGTGAGTGAGTGAATGAATGAATCAGCTGTGCGCGCCCAGCTGGGGCGTATATTGAATGAATGACGAGTGAGTGGCCGCCTTGTCTGCGATTTTTGTGCGTGGGTTTTTCCCAAAAGACAACAAAAAATTTGCACAGGAAAAGGAAAAGATTTGTGTGTGGTCCAGTCTAGACTTGAAGCTACCCTGTAAAGTAGAAGAAATAATGCAGTCGTTTAGTCTTCATTTTGTTTTTTATACAAACTGTGTGAAATTTATGATGTAGAAATAGAGATGGATGGATTTTGTTTGTTATCCGAACTGTATGAAATTTAGTATGTAGATAGATAGATATATCTTAAGAACTGAGATTCAGTTTGTTATCCAAAATATATGAAATTGAATGTGTATATAGATAGATATATATTTTTATCATAGAGATTGTAAAACAAAATAAAAACAAGTGGAGAAGGATTATCTTCGGCGTGCCGAAGATTAAATACTCTTTTCGAACCTTAAAGCAATTTTTACTATTTTTCCGTGACTGCTTATTTAATTCGCAGATATTAATGTCGCATACATATACCCCTACATATAAAATAAAATATATAAAGGTATTCATGTAAACAGGGACGTTTCACTATCCGTAGCTCGTGGACGCGTCCCTTAGCATTCATAAGTGCTACCGAATTGAACAATATACAAGTTTCAGTTTTTCCAAAAAGTGAAAACTACATTACATAATATACATACCAAATTTTGTGCCTGTTGCTCTTATACCTTTCAAGGCTGCTGTCGGAAATTGAATTGTCATAAAACTTAATCTGAACATACGAGAGCTTATATTCAGAATTTGAGATCCATATTTTTTTTCGCGTGGCATTGGTTTTGCCAATGAATTTAAATTTTCTTTTTGAATTATTCTATTAAAGCTACTTTATGTATGAAAAAAAAATTAGAAACAATTTAGGAAATTGAAAATAAATGAATTTGACTACAGCTATTATATATTTGAAAAGAAGAATAAGAAAAAATGAAAATAAATGACCAGTCGCCGCTGGTTTCGAACCCGGGACCTCTCGCTCACCAGTTCGCAACTTTACCCACTACGCCACAAGCCGTTTTGATGATCGCTGACAAAATCCCTTGAAGAGCAGACTGTCAAAAGCTTTCTTGTTTTGCTTTGTACTGCTTACACCAAGCAGTTTTAAGAATCGCTAACAAACTCGATTTATACTGAGCTTTTGTTTTTTCGCGTGGCATTGTTTTTGTTCTAAGCCATTGAAAGCAAATGAATTTGATTACAGTTATTATATATTTGAAAAGAAGAATAAGAAAAATGAAAATAAATGACCAGTCGCCGCTGGTTTCGAACCCGGGACCTCTCGCTCACCAGTTCGCAACTTTACCCACTACGCCACAAGCCGTTTTGATGATCGCTGACAAAATTGCTTGAAGAGCAGACTATCAAAAGCTTTCTTGCGCTTGACTTTGTTTGCTCAGACTATCAAAAGCTTTCTTGTGCTTGACTTTGTTTGCTCATATGCACCTGTTTTTTCAAAATATTTAATGACGCATATCTTCGCTGTTTATGACTCAATCGATTTGCGATTTTACCCATTGATGAGTTATAAGGATGTTCAAGTGTACAAGGAAATTTAAGGCAATTGCTTTGAAAACATCGGATTTATGGCCAAAACCGACTTTGAGGTGTATGGCAGCTATAAGATATAGTGGTCCGATCCGGCCGGCTCCGACCAATGTGCTGTCCCCTTGAATAATAAGTGTCTGTGCAAAGTTGCATCGCGATAGCTCAAAAACTGAGGGACTAGTTTGCATACATACAGACAGACAGACAGACAGACAGACAGACAGACAGACAGACAGACAGACAGACAGACGGACATGGCTAGATCAATTTGTTTTGTTTTTATAAGCATATTGGCAGTAACTTTTGGGGGTCTCAGACGCTTCCTTCTATGCGTTACAAACTTCAGGACAAACTTAATATACTATTTTCTTCGAAAAGAGTATAAACATTATATTTTATTCTTATATAAATATCTCAGACGTTCCTTTGTTTATTATTTGCAAACAAAGGAAACTCTGAGAAATCTATATAATATCGTATCGGCAAATATACTTAAAAAATGATATATAATTTGGAAATTTTTACCTAAATTTGCACTAGTTAAAGATACCCCGTATAAAATGTTTACAGGGCATAAACATAGTTTACAAGTACGTCTGCGTTGGCATTGCAGCTTGAGCTTGGGCTTATATCCATATATACATCTACACATATGTATGCTTGTATATATCTGTCTGCGTTTGTCTTCCAATAAAATTGTCACTTTTCATTTGGTTAAGCGTATTTTTGCTATTTCTTTCATAAGGCCTACGCGCAGCGGAAGTGCCATTTGATTTATGCATATTCGCATTTCGAGTTCAGTTGCGTGTTTCACATTTATTTTTATTATATGGATTTTTGGTTCGTTTTTGGCAAATTTCCGGCCAGCTCACATTTGACACACATTTAAATGTGCAGCTTAAATAGCCATAAATATTAATTTAGTTTTTGAAAACATTGTGCGCTTGTTTTGGCAGCACTAATAGAGTCGCTTCATATTTGCCCGAAGATGTGTCCAAAATGTGTCAACAAAGTTTATCGAAGTTTGCCGAAGTTTCCGAAGTTGTCGTCTTACCTTTCCGGGAACTGGGTCAATGCTAGCAGATAAAAGAACTGCGTCATTTGATACTTTAGTTTCTTGCATGGTTTAATTTGATTTGCATGTTTTTTTGGTTTTTGTTTTTGGTAAATGTGTTGGCTGCACTCAAATTGGTTTCAGTTTGATGAGGGTTCGAATGTGATAAGAGTTTTGAGTTTCAAGTAAAAACTTGTAGAATATAGAGTATATATATTCTTGATCAGCAGGAAAAGTTAAGTCAATGTATACGACTGTCTGCCTGCTAGATACACCAAATCACACGAAAGTTCTATTTACATTACTTTTGTGATAACAGAAGCTGTTAGTAATTTAAACGTAACGTACTATATGAAATGCTGCCCTTCTATGCGATTCTCAAGAATTCAAGTAAGCTCTGCAGATTTTGCTTGACTTTAGTTATCTGTATATGTGAGTGTTGTGTGTTGCTGATATTATTATGGTATTATCACACTCTAATTTGTTAAATCACTCGTACACTCTTTTTCTATATCTCTCACTTACTGCTCTATATCTATCTCTCCGTTACTGCTCTCTCTTTCTCTCCCTATATATCTCTCTCGGTATCTTACTGCTCGCTCTCTATCTCTCTCTCTCTCTTACTGCTCTCTCTCTCTTTCTGCTCTCTCTCTGACTGTCTCTCTCTCTCTCTCTCTCTCTCTCTCTCTTACTGGTCTCCCTCTCTCTCTATCTGTCTGACTGTTCTCTCTCTCTCTCTCTCTGACTGTTCTCTCTCTCTCTCTTACTGCTCTCTCTCTTACTGCTATCTCTTTCTCTCTCTCTTACTGGTCTCTCTCTCTTGCTCCCTCTATCTTACTGCTATCTCGTTCTCTCTCTCTCTCTCTCTTTGTCTTACTGCTATCTCTCTCTCTCTCTCTCTATATATATCTATATCTTACTGCTATCTCTCTCTCTCTTACTGGTATCTCTCTCTCTATCTCTCTCTTACTGCTCTCTCTCTCTCTCTCTCTCTCTCTCTCTCTCTCTCCCTGACTGTCATCTCTCTCTCTCTCTCTCTCTTACTGCTCTCTCTCTCTCTTTTAACGCTCACTCCCTCTCTCTCTTATTGCTCCTCTCTCTATTTCACTTACTGTCTTCTCTCATATAATACTTTATATTGATCTATAAAACAACATTTTAAGCTTATATTTAAGCTCATGCTTCACACATTGCTTTATTATGCTCTCACTTGAACTTGTGCGACAATCTGTTAATTCTAGCGAGACGAGAGATCATCAATGTGAACAGATCTCATACCCAAGTACTAGCATTTCATGTGCCAATGTCAACGCTACCGACTGAACCGGAACCGTTGATAAAACAGCGTTGATTCCACTGAATGATTATTACAGCAACATGTTGCGACATTCTTCAGCATTCTTATCTTTCTAACGATTCAAGCCAAAGGGTTTGTGAGTACGTTTCGTACAGTGCCTGCAAAGTCAGTGACACTTGGCACAGTTGACACTTGGCACAGAGCATTACAAAAGTTGAAAAGTTATGAAGCTTAATGCATTTTCCATGAATAGGGATTGTGGCAACAACACAACGCAACAACAACAACAACAACAACAACAAAATAGGCTCTGGCTACGCCTCGTTTTTCCAGTCTCTTTTTTGCCTTCTCTGACTTTTGGTGGTAGTGGTGGACCTGGGGGCTACGCTTAGGTAACTCTTCTCGTTCACGTTTTCACGAACTGAGAGCGCATCAAAATGCAAAATCTCACGAAATTTGCCAATCGAGCGACCATTTGGGTTATTTATGAGCTGCGATTTGTTTGCAACTCATTTAACCGCCAACTCTTAAGACTTTATGACACTTTTAACTGTTTTGGTTTCATTTGCTTTTGTTTCTTCTGTTCCACTCTAAAGCCAGCCAATTTCGCGCTTAATTTGATTTTTACAATGTCTCTCACCTGCCTGCTGTTTATCTCTCTGTTTCGGTTTTCGGTTTTGGCCCATTTCATTGTTTTGCTTTTATATGTATTATTTCGACGCTTGTCGCTTTCTACCTGCCACTTTCTTTCCACTCACTCTGCCAGAATGAATTATTAACATATCCTGAGTTTTTGATTGCCTTGAGTGAGTAACAGGCACAAATATTTAAATTTAAAACTGTAAAGTTCCTATACGCTATGAGACATCGTTTTTAATTGAAAAGTGCCTTACTATTTAGCTATTTATAAACTTTTATGATCATCTCTGATTTGCACTCTATCAAAATCCAACGATGAGAAACCAAGCCAAACGGATTTCAATCTTTACTGTCGATTTCAGCCATGCAAAAAATTCGACTGAAAAATGCAAATCGAATGCATCTATGTTGTGTGTGTGTGTTGTGTGGGTGTGTGTGTGTGTGTGTGTGTGTGTGTGAGTGTGTTGGGTATGTAATTACATACTATGCTGGGTCGTCCCACTTCCGACGCGCTGGGATGCTGACTCATGCAGGCGACCATGTCGATGACAAACACAATCCACAAACACACACACACACACACACACACACACACACACACTAGCCAATAGCTACAACTACAACAACAATAAAGCCAACCATGACCCACGCAAAACCAAACACAAAGCGAAATCGCTGACTAAAAGAGATAGAGCCCAAAAAGAGAGAGAGAGAGAGTGAGTGGGGGGAGTAACAAAATTTTTTGCTGCCCACGCATTGAACTTGAAAATGTTTTACGAAAACAATGAAGCTATTTTTACACTTTTTTGCTTTCAAATAAATAAAACAAACACATAATAAATCTTCAAAACCAATTAAAGGCGCATAAAAAAAAAATAAATACCAAAAACCAAACCTGACCAAAGATCAAAAGCAATTTTGTAAAAATGTGTGCAAAACAATGAAAAATCGTTGTACTGGAAAATGTTCCATGTCACTGCCGTATGCGCTGTAAATAGACGATAACAGGGTATGCCTAGTTACGAATTTGCGAAAACTAAAAAGTATATTGAATCTTAACTACATATTTTAAATTATTAAAATATATGGAGTTTTTTATATAAATGATATAAATAATAATAGTCTTATTGAATCTAAAGTACATTATAACAATTGATATACAATTGTATCTTCAAACTTATTTAAATTTGTTAAAAATATGCAGGATATCTAAGAGTCTAGCACTGTCAGTCGACTAATTCTTTTGTGATTTGTGCGGTTCGCGTTTAAATTTAATTGAGGCTGCAAATCGTTGGCCACTGCTTAACACTGGTACTTGGTAACTGGTCTCTGGTCTCTGGTAAATGGTAAATGGACCATGGTCCGTTGGGTGCGCACTTCAAGCCTGAATTGTTACGGTCGAGGCTTGTGTCGAGTCTGTCAATCAACTGTAATGAATACGCATATTTGTGAAACTCCACAGGTGGAGTACAGGGGGGTGCCCAAATAGTTACCTCTCTCTCTCTCTCTCTCTCTCTGTCCCTCTATCTATACAATTAACCCTGAGCTGTCTAACAAGACTACACAAATTAGCAGCCCTGACCTGACACCTCAAACTCAAAGTGCACTGTGACAGTTTTGCTCGAATTTCAGACATTCAACATTCGAATTAACTAAGCCAATTTGCAGCTACACAAACGATTCAATTTTGAGAAGGAAAAACTTATGTTCTAAAATTGTATTTATTTTTTTGAATTAACTACACCAAAACTAATAATATTTTTATAATGTTGAATTTTTTAGGGTTTTTTTTTGTATTTAAAAAAAACTTATTTTGTTTTTATTGGAATGGTTTATTTTATTGATAAGCAGGCTATGCCAACTCGTTTTTCTTTTGTGCTTATTACTTACATTTTTCCCTTTGTTGTCTGTATTTTATTACAAACGTTTTTGAATATAGAAAAATACTTTTTTTGTTGTAACCATTATAACTGAGACAGCTCGTGTCTTTTGTTTTAGTCAGCTGCTTTTTACGATCGTTTCAAAGAACCCAAAACACGTTTGGCAAGGTATTTAGCAAGAAGTCGAGAATATAAGATAAAAGGCTTTATTGTAAAATATACATGGTTAATAGTCTTCAGACGAGCTTAGCGTCTATTTATACCTATTACATACTTTTATGGCAAAACTAAACCGAATATAAGATGATATTTTGATTGCTAACAAGCTGATATACTTTCTGATATCCTCCACCTCTAACTTAGTATTACATTCATTATATATTTAAACAGTCAACAATTAGTCACAGTTTCGCTTAGAATCTCTTCTCAGCACTTCCTTGTTGGCATTCCCAAGAAAAATGCCAACAATTTAGCAGCAGCTTTGTAACAACTTAGCTGGGGTAATTTCAATTGGTGTCTGGCCCTATCAGAACACATTCCACATTCCACAGCCGCATTGCCTGGGAAGTATAAAAATCTACGTACATGGCAGTTAAATTCTCAATTTAGAGCCGCGAAGACAAACCGCAAATTGAATTAGGCCCCAAAGCCGTAGCCGCAGTCGCAGCAAGAAAAACTTGTGTATTCAAAGTAATTTGCAAAGAAATTACATAAAGGAAAACAAGTGCCGGTGCCAACAGGCACACACACACACACTCGCACACACTCGCACACTCGCACACACACACACACACACACTCGCACACACAGATAACGCCCACATGCGATCCACAGGCGACCGCAGGCAGCGGTTTGCCAATTTAGCTGAAATAAAACGCCCACATGAACCGCATGATGTCTGCTGCACCACTCTGCCTGCACTCTGCACCACTGTGGTGCAGCACTCACTCACTGTGGGGGCAAACCGGCGGCAACCGAATGCAATTCATTCATTGAACCAAAAACTGTGCAAAGAAAGAAAAAAATCTACGAAATACAAAATAAAATGCAGCGGAAAATTCAAATCAATTTAGCGCACAACCGCAACCAACTCTCAGCGATTCGCATAAATCTAATAAAAAATACAAAAAACAAAAAAACATTGCCACAGCGCATGCGTAGCGCGCAGTTCAAACGGGGGGCACTACCCCCCAAACTCTCCCCCTTTGTCAGTAGCTGCATAATTTTGCAATTTAGATGCATTTCCCAGTGCATTGTTGCATTGTCCGAGGGAAGCGAGAGAGAGAGAGAGAGAGAGAGAGAGAGAGAGAGAGAGAGAAACGAGTGCATTGACTCTCTACTCAAACAGGCAGCTCTCTCATGTAGCGATTATTAAAGAAGAATTGCAAATTTCAAATATTTTAACCAGGCAGCCATGCAATTAATCCATGAAATTAGCTAGTGTCTGTCTGTGTGTCTGTATCATTATAGCTGCTATTTAGTACAAGCAGCCCACTCTCACATTGCTATTCAGTGGGCGTGGCCAGAAGACAAAGGAAACTGCAGTTTCATTTGTAGAGAACTTAAGAATATGCAAGGCTGAACTAACATACTTACATTGTAAAGCATATTTATACTTATCAACAGGATATGTAAATTTGTGTGCATCTTGATTAATAGTAATTTTTAGAATCAAGATAACTAGACTTTCCCTAAGGAATCCCTTATTTATAAGCATATTGTTATTAAATCATAGTTTCCCATAGTACAGTAATCAAACAATATATTCATTATTCACAAGGAAATATTAGTTTTATGTATTTATTATTTAACCAACAGAACATAACTCACAGCAATTATAGAACAATCTGAAAATTGAATAGTAATAAATTTAGTAATATTTCAATAATAATTTTGGGACATTTTTTGTTGGTTGCCCAATGAGTGTTGTTCACAGAAATCAAGCTTTAAGATTTGTGGTTACCATGCAAATATCAGTTTTTATATACATAAAACTTGTCAGGAGTGAAAGAGATATATGCCACTTATGATAAAAGACTTGCATATATTTTAAACATTTTTAAAGCATTAAATTGCATTTTACATAGTGTAGTTCTAGATCATTTAATTTTGTATGCATTTTGTAACTACCTTAATTGTTTCAGTTGGTCTTTTTTCTGTTCGAAGCTCCTCTTTTATTGTCGAACTGATAAAATTGCCCTTCCACTGCCTGCTGACCCCTATTTGGCATACCTTTATAATGGGCACATATGTATATATATATATGCATCAATTGCAGGCCAACTGCTAGGCAAAGTAACCCCTTTGAATGGCCGATCTGGGCTTCTATAACATTTGTCGGTGGCATCTGCCACGCATGCGACAAGCAACAAGCAACAAGCGACAAGCGACAATGCAATTGTCATTTGGCATTCTGTAAATTGTAAATTGTTTTTGCCTGAGGCGCACTTGTTGTTTGTTGCCTCTTGACTCGTTCATAATTTGCGCCATGTGCCAACAAAAAAAAAAAAAATATAAATGAAAGGGGCTTAAAAGAGTTCTTGTCCCGAGGGTTGCAAAATATTTGCATAGCAGCTGCAGCTGCCCAAAGCGGCACTGTGGCACCTTGGCTTGGCTCACAAGTTCCCATGACATCGGTCGAAAGTTCAAGCTGGGAAGAGTTCAAAGTTTGTGTTGTTTCTGCCACACGATAAGGCTAAGGCGTCAGCAGCAGACGCAAAACGTGGGCCGACTCGACTCCTCTAGCTGCCCCCAGACTGTGCGTCGTTGTTGTTGTTGTTGTTGTTGTGGTTGCCAGCTGGCGACGACCCACGCGAGAACTTGCAGAAACTAACAAAATAGCCAAGAAACCAAGCCGAATATGAAATACACTGCCAGACAAAGTAATAGCAGCTCTATAGATGGCGTCATTTGATATCAATCGGAAACGTATTAAAAAGTTGTAGGCAAAAATTAAAATACATCGATTTCTTAAATCAAATTTCGTATTTCATAGTGATAGAAGGATTTCCTTTCAAACTAATACAATAGAAATAAAACACAAAAACATGAATGCAATTAGTTCACTTTCTTAACATATTTAAATGGAAGTTAGGACTCTTTACTATAGAAAGTATATAATATAGAAAGTTTCTTAACTATCCATCAATTTACAACATTTTTATTGACAGATTCTTTACAATTAAACTATATAATAAAGTAATTTTCTACATCCTTAAGAGACTATATAGATATACTATATATTATGTCTAATTATAAGTTCTATACAACTTATGCCGACTAAAAATAATTCCATTTAATGAAGCACACATTAAATATCACTATTTTAAATATCCAACGGAAGAGTATATTGATTTTTACAAAAAATCATAAAAAATGGCAGCAACTTTTTTTGATTTGCAATAAATAAAGCAAGTCAACACACAAAATAAGAAGGAAAATAGCTGGCAAACTTCGTATTGAGTGTTTTGTCAAGTGGGCATGAATGGATTGCAGTGGATTGGATTGGATTGGACTGGAAGCCCAGACTGCGCTTGTAATCCACTTTGCGACGACCGGACGTGGTTCTTGTTGGCGTCGTCATCGTCATCGTCTACGTCGATGTTGACTTCGACTTCGACATCGCAGTTCCCACTCACTCAGCGTACAGAAAACAGAAAACAGGAATTGCCAGGCAGGCATTTGGCATGACTTCAAATAGGACGTTGAATGCCTGCCTCAAGACTTCACAAATAAAGGCCTCGTGTAATTTCCATATGTTATGGACTTGAGAAGGCAAAGAAAAGGAGAATAAAAACAAGTGAGAACGTTGCAGTCGGGCGGAGCCGACTGCGTAATACTCTGATACCATTTTAAGAACAGCTGAAAGCAAGTGAACAGAAAATTTTTGCTGGTGTTTGGGTGACCTGAAATCGGCATTCCAAGTTTTTGGGAACGGGAGGGGCATGGTCGATCTTAAGAGGGGTGACCAGAAGTCTATCTACCAATTTTGGTGACTCTAGCTCTAAAACTGTGGAAGATATAAGCTTTCGCGATTTTTGGGGGCGGGAGGGGGCGTGGCCCCAAAAAATTTGGCCGATCTTTAGAGGGAGTGACAAGAAGTCTATCTTACAAATTTCTTGACTCTAGCTCTAAAACTGTGGAAGATATACATTTTCGCGATTTTTGGGGGCGGGAGGGGCGTGGCCCCAAATTTTTTTTACCGATATTTAGAGGGGCTGACCAGAATTCTATCTTCCAAGTTTAATGACTCTAGCTCTGAAACTGCGGAAGATATAAATTTTCGCGATTTTTGGGGGCGGGAGGGGGCGGGGCCCCAAAATTTTTTGCCGATCCTTAGGGGGGCTGACAATAAGTCTATCCTCCAATTTTGGTGACTCTAGCTCTGAAACTGTGGAAGATATAAATTTTCGCGATTTTTGGGGGCGGGAGGGGGCGGGGCCCCAAAATTTTTTGCCGATCTTTAGGGGGGCTGACAATAAGTCTATCCTCCAATTTTGGTGACTCTAGCTCTAAAACTGTGGAAGATATACATTTTCGCGATTTTTGGGGGCGGGCGGGGGGCGTGGCCCCAAAATTTTTTGTCCGATCTTTAGAGGACTTGGCCAGAAGTCTACCCTCAAAGTTTGGTGGCCCTAGCTCTTAAACTATGCGAGATATAGGCTTCCATGTTTCGTGGGGGCGGGGTGACTGGGGGCGTTCTAGTGGGCGTGGCCGGAAAATCCAGGGACGCAATCTTTTGGGCTGGTCAGCCCTAGTCTAAATTCCAAATTTTGGGACTCTAGCTTCAAAATTGCGGGAAATATACACGTGTTATCGAATTGTGCATTCATGTATATCGATTTTCGCGATTACGGGGGCGGGAGTGGGCGTGGTCGAAATTTTGTTTCTGTAATCTATGAGGACGTCACCAGTAATATATATTCAAAATATGGTGGCTTTAGCTCTAAAACTGCGGGAGATATAAGCATTTCAAATTAATTTTGGAGGGGGCTGGTGGGCGTAATAATGGGCGTGGCCGATTAACCTAGGATCCAATTTTTTCGGGAGGTCACCAGCAATATACCTACCAAATTTGATTACTCTAGCTTCAAAATTGTGGGAGTTATTCACGTTTAATCGATTTGTGATTTGAGGTGTATCGACATGTTATCGATTTGCCAGCCTCCCAGTGGGCGTGGCATAAATTTGGAATAAACTTGATCTGAAGCAGATAGCTATAATCATAACGCAAAAGATTTCAAGAGTCTATCTAATATCGTTTCGGAAATACGCGCGTTCATCCAGACAGACAGACGGACAGACGGACAGACGGACAGACGGCCAGACGGACAGACGGACAGACGGACGGCCTGACGGACATTCGACAAAACCAATATACTATGAGTACCTTCGGTATCAGAGTATAACCAGCAGCAGCTTGTTGTGGGCATATGAGCATATTAAAATCCTTATGGATGAGAAATATGCTAATCGGGTTATGCTGTTTTGTGAAACTTTATTCCTTGAGCTCTTACTGATCAAATAGAGCCTTGCTACTGTTCTAAACAAATTTACTAAATATTATAGAAAATTTATACAATATAATATGAGCTTAGACTCTATTTAAATCTATAGAAAAGAAAGTATAAATGCTCCTATTTTATTATTATTATTAAATTTAAATTACCCGTTTCGAATTGAGATCCCGCCATAATAATAATTAGAACTGCATTTCTTAGCACTTTGGCAAAACAAAGCGTAAACATTGAAATGCTGCTGATTGTTGCGCACATTTTTACATAATATTGACACAGAAAGACAAAGTGCTAATAGCAATAATAAAGCAAGCGATCAAATTAAATCAATTAAACTGCAGCCAAGCAAAGAATTCCATTCCATTCTGATTGCGATGCACAGTGGCTTCTGTGGTGGATGTGGAAAGGGGGTTGCTTGTTGCGGAGGGGGATTGGGGGATTGGGGGGCAGGTGCAGCAGCAACAACAGCAGCTACTGATGAAAAAGATAAATGCGCGATATCAAGAGACGAGTTGTGGTGTAGACACAAAACCATAGATTGGCAGTTACAGTCCGAGGCAGCCACAAACGGCATTTAATTGACAGTCACAATTTATGCAAACGGCTGCAGAAAAACAAGCAACAACAAAAACAATAACAAAAGCAAATGCAAAGGCAAAGGCAAAGGCAAAAAGCAAATAAATAAACAAGTGCAGTCGTAATTGTGACGGTTAAGAGTGGAAATTGCTTTGACATGCAGCAAACAAATTCAGAAAAATAGAAAAAAATGACCAACAGGCAAATCATTTGCAATTGTCAAGCGAAGCATTTTTGCATAGAATTTAGTCACAATTTGCTGGATAGAATCTTATTCGAATAACTGATGTGAATAACTAACTATCTGCATCTATCTTGAGTCATAAATGCATTTGAATTATTTGTATATCAATTATAAGCTTCACTTGTATCACTCAGATCAAATGAATATAATTGCCGATATAAGTCTGTTGGGTTATTTCTCAGCATTTGATTTAAGATTATAATCTTATTTTGATTATAATATTTAATACTATAGATATTCGTTCTTAAGTAATTGTAATACGAAAAGAGTTTCTTATTTATTTATGTAATTCAAACCAAACATATTTGAATATAACTCAAGCATTTTCTTTATAAAATAACTCGTTAATTAAGTTTAGCTTGAGTGTGTTATTTATGACTCATATTAAACTATGCATATTATAAGATCATGTATAAGTAAAATAGTCTTAACTGAAACTCGAATCTATGAGCAATATTTAAGGATATTAAAGTAAGGATAGAAGGAAGAATTCAAAAAGCTGAGTCCTCAAATAGCTTTAAAATAAACGAGAGCATATTAACCATCACATAAAAACCCTTTAAAATACCATTAATTTAATAAAAATGCTCAAGCATAGACTTTAAACTGCCCACATTAATGCTTATCACATTTGTAAACTGCAAATTGTAAATACCAAAATGAATACTCATATTCGTGTTTTTTACTCGTTGCAGATCTACAATCGATTCGACGACTCCTGGAACACGATGCCAGCGGCTCCGTTTGCCCCTCGTGCCGCATCTCCTTCGATAAGGGCAAGCGGCGGAAACTGATCGACACCTGTGGACACGAACGTTGCTATTCCTGCATGTTCCGCAACGATCAGTGCCCCATGTGCATGAACAGCTCGCTGAAAGGTGAGTCGCATGTGCATCTTATGGATACGTATGCCATATAAGGCATACAAATATGTCTGGGTACAAGTCTTTGCAAGTTGCAGCTGAAGCTGAAGCTAAGGTTGAGTGCAAGGTGTTGTTTCGAGTGTTTTTATGCGCTCTTATCTCGGAATGCGCCATTTAGGAATATGCTGTATGCTGTTGTCTTTTTTCTGCTTCTCTTTCCTTTCAATTTGTTCACAAAATATTTTTAAAATTACCTCAAATTACGGTTGGTTTTTTCTTTAACGATCTGCAGTTAAACATATATTTATGAGCTTTTGCATTCTTGACAAGCAGCATCGCTTAAAAGACGTATTTTTACTGTTTTGTAATTACCAAATTTGTTTGCTACTAAATTACATTTATAATTATGCCCGAACATCTTCAGTCGTATACTTGATATATTGATACTTGCAAAGTGCTCATTATTAGTTGCTTACTCATCGCCCTACAACTCGTTCAAAGTGTATCACTTAATTAGCTATGCTAATAAGCTACATATACTTATGTACGCCACTGTACACTGTACACTGTGCAACAATCCCATCACCATAAATAAGCCGAAGACAGAAGACAGAAACTACTTGCCAGATCATAAATTCACACAAAACAACTCACTGACTG
Source organism: Drosophila flavopinicola (assembly GCA_035042425.1). Taxonomy (NCBI): domain Eukaryota; kingdom Metazoa; phylum Arthropoda; class Insecta; order Diptera; family Drosophilidae; genus Drosophila; species Drosophila flavopinicola. Next base: position 8,400,741 of record JAWNLL010000452.1, on the reverse strand, counting down.
ACTGTACGATGGGCAGCTAGTTAATAAATTCAGCAGCCAGCTCGCGTTGGGCGTGCACAGTGGAGCCAATACGAAAATCATGTCGGGCATTAACTAAAAACTGGCATAACTTTCAATTTTCATGGGCAATGGAGCAACGGTAAGTCGCGTTGTCCGACACGTTTTTATGAAGTTACTCAAACGTTGTTTGCATGCCAAAACAACAAAAGACAACACAATTGGCATATGAATTCGAACAACAAACGTTGCGACTTAGAACATAGCAAATGTAAATGTACTTCTGGTATAGAAGCATACATAATGCGATTATAGATTCCATACAGGGGCAGTCTAGAGCGTGCGATCGATCTATCAGTTCAAGTGAAACTATTGTCTATTGGACTTGCAGTTGAGCTGCATTTCGAATTTGCATACTATCAACTATTTACTACATTCTTGGTTTAATGTCAAAAGCGAACAAGTTTTTTAGAGCACTCTGATTAAGTTAAGTTTTTTATATATTTTATCTATATTTTTAACTTTAACTGCATCAATTCATTGAATCTTTTAGTATTATATTTATTTGGATTTGATTTATGGAACATACTTATATATATTTTTCGAAACTATTTTCATACTACTTCGGGAAGTATTGTTAAAATGTAAGCAGTTTCTAGTCTGTTTGCTGTTGAGTTTTACGCATGAATTAGTAAATTGTTGTGCCATTAACTATTTACAATATTATACCATTCAATTTAAAATACTGTTAAATAATCATTTATTATTATAAGCAATTTAAATTGTATTTCCTTACATCGTTTCAAGTCTGTTGGCCATACAAATTTCAATCAACGGCTTATTGCAATTATCGATTGTTAAAGAGCATGTTACTTTTATTATTTATTTATAAACAGTTCTTTGAACTATTGAAGATTAAGCATAAGCTAAAAGTAAATACTTATAAATACGTAGTATGCAGCAATCCAAATATTTATCGCATGCTATAAAATACTAGATATTGCTAGACAGTTTGTACACCCATCTGAATGTCGATTACTTTTTCTTGAAATGCTGCTGCCTTGATTGCTCACACTTGTCCATATGTGTTTGTCTTCCCCAGATGTTGATGGCGCCAATGCTCAGGGCTACGACACCGGCATCGGGGGCTCCACCTCGACGATTGTCAGTCCACTGGGCTCCCCACAGCCCCAGCTGAGATCGCATGCTCAGCGCAATGCGGCTTTGTCCCGCTATATGCAGGTGAGTGCGTACTTTGAGATACAACGATACAAAGATACACAGATACAAATGAGTGTGTGTGCGTGCCGACTGGTCATTTGTCTGCGTGTTCGCATTAACGACTACTTGATTGTGCCATAGAAATGGAAATAGTAGTATACATACATGTAATAAAAAGCAGAAAGGTCTTCTCTTTTTTTTTGTGTAACGACTTAACACTCATTTCCGTTCATCTTTCTGTGGCGCCTCTTTAATCTGCCAGCTCTGAGCTCTTTTATCCGCAACACTTTGACACACTTGCCCCAGTGAGGGGGCGCAATGTGGGCGTGGCGTCGCCTAAGCACCGTTAATTGGTCATTGTGTGGGTAACTAAGTGGACATAAAAGGGTATTTTGCTGTCCGCTCGTAAAACGTTTGATTTGCTTTTAATCAAGCTGTTAGCGAGTGTCGAAACAATTTGTTTTACGACAATGCAATTTGATTATTCTGATTCTAATTAGCATATTATATGGTTCTTGGTTCTGGGTGGTTTCTAAGCAGTTTTATGACATTATAAAGGCTTAGCTTTGTCTTTTATTACTAAATTCCTTAATAAACTATATCAGTGGAACAAATTATATAGGTCAAGAATAATGCTTCACACCTTTTACTATGTTTCAATAATGATATATATATACCTTATATATACCTTAGTTAACACAATATCATTAATATGATATGATTTCTCAATAATCTTGAATTTTTGCATATTATTTTTGCTGTTTATATTGAATCTAATCTTTCCAAGTAATTGCTACTGTAATTGTAACTACACAAACAACCTTTCAAAATAAAATATTGCTTAAATAAGAAAGCTCCCTCAAAAAAGTGAAAGACTCAAGAAGTTGCAAATAACTCTCACGAGCACTTGAAACGATTTGTAACTTTCGCAGCAAAAGTAGCAGCAATATTATTAAAAAAAGAAAAAGAAATAATAATTAGAAATCAATTTACACGTCGGATTTTGGTTTATATTTCTTATTTTCTTCAAATGTTTGTGAATTTTGGTTGTTTTTTTTGGTTTTGTTTGTTTTGCTGTCCTTTTGACTGTCGGCTCAGAGTCCACAGCTACTCGGCTCGGCTGCAAATGCGAATGCGAATGCGTCCAACTCGATGTCATGTCCAACATTTGGCACATTTTGTGTTTGCTTATGCGAGCATTAAGCGTCTTAGCCGTCTTAAGTGAAATCCCATGTCACGTGTCAAGCCGAAACAAAAAACACAGCGCTACACCAAAAATGAAAACAGAAGACAGAAAACTGAAAATTGAAATCAATTGGGTATGAAATAAATATCAAGTCGTATGCGCATGTTCATAAATATGCTGCGAAAAGTAAAACACTTTTTGGGCTGGCTTAGAAAGCAGAAGAAGACACTGGAGAGCTGTCAGCTCGTCCGGCTCCGACTGCACCACTTGAGGCAACACTGGCTGACCCAATTTTTCCAGCTTGGCTACAACAAAACCAAAACCAAACAAGTGGGGATGGATTATCTTCGGCGTGCCGAAGATTTTATACTCTTTTCGAACCTATAGGCAATTTTCACTCTGCCAACTGCACCACTGAAATTTCATAATCAGTACAAAATCGTTTTGTCGCGTAACATTTTTTTTTTGTTCTAAGAATATTTAATTCATTGCCAGTTATGGCAGTATGGCAGCTATAAGATATAGTGATCCGATCCGGCCGGCTCTAACCAATGTGATGTCTCTTTGAGTAATAAGTATCAGTGCAAAGTTTCATCGCGATAGATTAAAAAACATGGGATATATGGCCAAAACCGACTTCGAGTTGTATGGCAGCTGTAAGATATAGTGATCCGATCCGGCCGGCTCCGACCAATGTGCTGTCCCCTCGAATATTAAGTGTCTGTGCAAAGTTTTATTGCTATAGCTCAAAAACTGAGGGACTAGTTTGCATACATACAGACAGACGGACTTGGCTAGATCAATGTGTATTGTCATTCTAAGCATACTGGCAGTAACTTTTGGGGGTCTCCGACGCTTCCTTCTATGCGTTACAAACTTCAGCACAAACTTAATATACTATTTTCTTCGAAAAGAGTATAAACAGCCGCATCCACATCCACATCCACATTCACAGTCAGCGCAAAAAGCAAAAAGCCAACTGTCAGTTCAGCCATTTGACAGTCGCTTTTGCGATACACAAGCGCAGATATGAGATACGACTCGAATGCGAATACGAATACGAATACGACTACGAATACGAGTACGACTACAAGTAATCGTATCTCTCTCTAGCTACCATTGAGGCAACTGACTGCTATCTGATATCTGTGCCGCCAGATCTGCAGCATCGTCTGGCGGCGGCGCCCCACCAATTGAATCTTTTGCGCCGTTTTGGCGTATTTAAAGTGACATTCGCTGACAAGTCAGCCCCCAGCTCCTGATCCCAAGATCCACAAGATCTACCGTACAGGAAGAGAGACGCTGCTGTTGCAGTTGCAGTTGCAAATCAAATTAAATTAATTACTTGGAAAGTGATTGCTGTAATTGTTTTGTAGTTGCTGCAAAGCTGCATAGCTTTGTTTGCCTTTTTCACATAATTGACATTTGACCTTTGGCCAATTACAAAACCTGTGAATTGGGAAGGCATTTTCACATGTTTTTCCAAAAGCTTATGTTTGCATTTTAAATGCAAAAATCAATAGCAGTGATTTTATTCAAGATGGCTTTTGAGATATAATAAATGTGTATTTAGATGGAAGATGTTATCATTTTAATAGCTAATTGATGGCAACACTTTTAAGAATAACAATCTGCTGATTACTAATATGAGATTTATACATTATCTTTAAGATCTCATTATTTATTTACAGAAATTCATAAATTTCCGTTTTAACTGATTGATTAGCTGAACTAAAAGCACAACACTTATTTTTTCAAGTTACACAACACTATAAATACCTTTTTAAGCTGAGAGAACACAAATGACTTATACAAAAGTGTCATAACTTTATTTACGCATATTCGAATTCCATTTAGATTCTTTTTCGATTTCCTCAATTTTACTGTCTGTATATTTAAATGGCTTTCGAGGCGCCGCCGCCTGCAAAGTTATGCCAATGTTGAACAATGCCAGCATTTGTTTGCCAGCTGTGTGTGCTTTAATGAAGTGAGGTTTCACAGAGTATGTGTGAGTGTGTTAAGCCATAAAATGTCTGACACCTCGCGCAGTTCATAAAGAGAATACAATTAGATCCATGCACAGCAAGTCAAAGAAAGAATAATATAGATGGATAGATGGCTAGAAACTTTCCTTTCTCAGTTGATTTGACTCGATTTGATTTGATGATGCGCCCGGCAAAAGTTGTTCATTGCCGGGGCAATTGAATTGAATTGAGTTTATGGCCGAGCGAGCATAAGGAAAAATCTGAGACAAACGAGGCCCGCGACTCAATGAGTTATCATTGTCTTTGGCCAAGTGGAGCAGCAGGCAGGCAGGCAGGTAGGCAGGCTTCTTGTCCGACTGGCTAGCTGGCTTTTCTCCTTATACGAGATATGGTTACGGTTATATCGGAAGTGTGTCAGCGATTGGCTGAGCAGCTAGCCAACAACAACCAGTAAGCACTTTACATAACTTTAACTAGGAGTACGAGTCGAGTAGTATCTGCAAGTATCTGCGAGTATCTGCAGGTAGCTAGCTATCTTAGCTGAAACCAGAAGTCGTTTAAGCAATTACAACTCTGCAGTTGTGGGGCGTGTTTGGCTGAGAACTGTCATTAGATTAAGTGGCAGCTCGGCTGCGGCTCTCTGGCTAATTATCGTTTGGAAATCGTGTTATTAGCTGCGCACCACCAACAAATAACCAAAAACCACCTGGTACATAGTATGTATCTCAAAGTTTGTGATTGACACGCGCAGGCGACAAATCAACTTCGGCTTCGGCGGCAACTGCAGTCAGAAAATCTTGTCTGCGATTCAAATTCAAATCGTTTGCATTAAAAGTGCCATAAAAGTCGCGCTTGCAACCATTTTGGCCGCATTCGAAAGCAAAACTCAGGCGATTTTTATCTCGCATGCAATTTAGTTTTTGGTCTGTGCGCCGTCTAATTGTCATCGCATCGGCAACAGCAACAACAAATATGGCGTTAATTATCCCACAATTTCGATAGCATCACGTAGCCATGATTAACAACAAACACAACAACAACAAAAGCAGCCGAAACAAAATCGCAATCAATCAAATGCTGTATCTTTGAGTCGATGGTATGCCAAACATTGTAATTGGTATTCGATTCGCTGAATTGCAGCAGCAGTTGTCTTTCTCGATTGCCGAAGATTTATATCTGACACCTGCGCAATCTCAGCCTGAGACGAGCTGACACCTTTTTGTATATATATATTTATATATATATATATATATATATCTCAGCTGGCCCACCGCTGTGCAATTAATCAACTGCAAATGCAACTGCGACTACGAGTATGTTTGCTTTTTTTTTTAACTGGCCAGGGAACAGTTTTCTTAAATATATAGCTAATTAACAAGAAATTGACTTTAACAACTGTTAACTATTAGTTTTTATGCGGCTTAAGTTGAAATACAAGGCAAACAGAATATGGTATATACATAATATATATTCTATATACCATATATATACCATAAACTATATTCTGATAAATTTGTGATGTAACATCTTCTTATAAGTTGTATATAGTTGTCTACGGCAACTTTTCAAAAACATCATGACCATGACTTATTGAATTTTCCATTTAAATGATGACCATGACAAACCAGTCAAATAGGCACAAATTTACCACTAGAGGATGTACTCTATATTTCCATTTAGTATACAATAAGCACACACTTTCACTTCTCCAACTAGCCATTCACTTATAATCCGCTGCTAACAATAACTGCAATCAAGCACAAATACGGGCAATTTACCAGTAATCAATCAAAACACATATCACGAACAAGCGGCTGATCAGTGCACGTTAGCCAACACTGCATAATGTGCAGGAAAACTGTTTTTGCAGGCGACAAAAACAGCGCGAGTATTTGCAGCGCCACCTGCCGGTCGGTATGTGTGGCCCTCTAATTAACACGACAACTGGCAATTTATCAATCTTTATCGATAGAACCTCCAAAACAATAAGCGACCACTAAACTACACGCTAATTAGCTGTGCTGTGCTGTGCTGTGCTTTCAAGAATTCGCGACTGGGCCAATTGCAAATGAATAAATGGATAACCCCGTCGGCCAACTGTCGATCGTGTTACGCCGACTTACTTTACCGACTTACCCCGCCAACTTCCCCTCGATCCAATCTAACTAATTGCCAGCTGCGAGTTGTTTATGCTAGCCACAATATATGCATATAGTTTTTGCTCGCATGCACTATGCAAATGAGGCAAGCGCTGCGATAAATATCGCTTGATTCCGTCTCCGCTCTTTGGTCCACTACTGGATACTACTGTATCCAGCTCCGATCTCAGCCCCGTCGATTGTTGTGTTTGTTGTGGGCCGCTAATAAACGCAAATTGCTCAAAATGGTTTATTAAGTAGCACACCAAATGCTTAACTGCTGATTTTTTGACATTTATTGTGGCATTAAGCCTAAGGAGTAAACACATTATGTCCTAAGGAACTACATTAATTGGCCTATTTAAATCTGAAGCTGGTCAATCTAAGTCTCCCAAGTCCCTTTAAATATTTATTCAACGTTAAAAGCTCCCATAACTTTGTCAAAACTGATCCAATTTTAGTTTCCGATGCAATTTTTATAAATTTCTTCGGCATTTATATTAAAACTTCATTTAAATTTGCAGCTTTTTCGAGATTTTGATTATCTATGAAACATAAGCCATAATAATGATTCCAAGTTTCTTTAAAATGTCTTTCAATCAATAAAAACTCCCATAACTTTGACAAAACTGATCACATGTTGAAAGGCAAATATATTTTCGAATATTTATCAAATTAATTGTTAGAGCAATCAACACATTATTTTTATAACTAACCTATTAACTCGACTAATTCTGCAAATATCAAATACGCTTTTCAATTTATACTAAAATAATAATTTGCAAGCGCATTCGATTAAAATTGATTTGCGGGGCTGTACAGAAGAAAAAAAAGGCAACTAATCAAACACACCCACCTCAAATTGACTTTAATTAACTCCGGCTTGCTAATAATTAATAAGAGTTGCCTTGCATGTGAGTTTAAAACAAATTGCATGGCTTATCTTTATTGGCCCAAATTTCAATTTGCCAACGAGTAAATTAAAGCCTGCCATGAACTGCAATTAAAGATAAAAACAATGCCAAAAACCAGCTAAAAGTCATTCCTATATAACCATATAAAAAGAAAGTCGAACAGGACTGAAAGAAGTCTAAATGACAAGAGGGGCAACATCCACATGTCAGCCACCGATGAAAACATTGGCCATAAGCTTTATTATATAAAATATATATACACGAGATATACGTATATATATATATATTTAAAAATTAATCATTCGCCAAGAGCGCCACAGATGAAACACACCTACCCAAACACACAAGAAACAAAAACAAAAACTGGGCAGGGCAGCCCGAGTTTTGACTGAAATTAATTTGCCTGCCCTGAAAGATGGATGGCAAGTTGGCGAAAGGTGTCTTCGGCTTAAGCCCTCCGGGGCAAACGGACCCAGAGGAAGTGCAAAAGAAGCATAAAGCATGCTGACACCTTTAGATAACAGTACATGATAAGGCCAAAAGACCTTTTCTTATAAAAGAGCTGCATACATTGTAACAAAAGCAGTTAAACTACACTGAGCTCAAATGTAATGCAAAAGCTTTAAACTTTACTTAGTTAATCTCAACTTAAGACAAACAAGACAAAACTTTTTTTAAAATTAAATTAATATTATTGGAAATTTACAGCTCAATCTAAAAAAGAGCTTGGGACTATATATTTATGTTTTTATACCCTGAACCCATTAAAAATGGGTAAAAAGGGTATTATGGTTTTGTGCAAATGTATGTAACAGGCATAAGGAAGCATCTCCGACCATATAAAGTATATATATTATTGATCAGTATCAACAGCCGAGTCGATCTAGCCATGTCCGTCTGTCTGTCCGTCTGTCCGTCTGTCTGTCTGTATGAGCTAGAGACTTCATATTTGGAACATAAGTTCTCCTAATCCCGGGACAGATCAAGTTTATTTCATTTGATCGATAACTCGTCGCATTCAAAAGTTATCGATAAATTTTGATTTTAGACTTGCGTTTTTGGGACATAACTTCAAAGTTATATGAGCTAGAGACCCCAAATTTGGCATGTATAGTCTCGAATAGCATACACATGTAACAAATATTTCACTTTTTGGATACCACCCCCAAACCCCCCAAAAGTTAAAAAAACGCATTTTTGAAGGTACCTTGCAATTTGGTTTGGTAACACATATTACCGACAATTGCATGCCCCAAAAATTTCAATAAGATCGGACAATAAACACAGAAGTTATTTAAGATTTAACTTTCCATTGTGTGGGGCTCAGCGAAAGAGCAAGCTAACTGCTTAAACCGCTTGCACTGCTTGTACTGCTTGTACTGCAGCATGTGTGTGTTAAGAGTAGTACGAATGATTGTAAGGACTGGGTTCAGGGTATCTCGTAGTCGGGCACTCCCGACTAGAGCACTCTTACTTGTTATTCATAATCAAACTAACTTTTACTATATCATTTAGTTAAAATTACAAGCAAATAGCTTTGTTTGTCTACTGCCTACATCCAGATTTTCACTTCTCAAGCACTAATTAATATGTAACTCGTTTAACGTTCAATGATTACATTTTTACGAAATATTTTCGGCTTGATTGATTGAGCAAAAGGTGCCGACAAATGGCTCACAAGAGTTTTTTATTGTTATCACAGCGACAGCAAAAGAAAATCAATGAAATTTTACGCACTTTGTTGTTGTTGTTGTTATTATTATTGTTGTTATTATTATTGTTGTTTATAAACCCCACTTTGAACTGTAGGAAAATGTAACTCTGCGTGATCAGCACGAATGTTGAATTCCCGCCGATCGAAATTTGTTTTTATCGCCGCTAAACTTTGTTTTGTGTGCTTTCACTTTTTTAGGCCCAGTTAAAGCAAACAAAACTGTTGCCGAGGCTTTTGTTTGGGCCCTAAATAGTGCTTGGCAAAGGTTTCGCATTTTGTTGATTAACAATTTCGTTTGTTGTTTATTTTGCTTTGATTGGGTTAGGCTTAGGGCACTTGAGGCTTTCGAGTAGTCGAAAGGTGACGAAATTCGTTTAAATAGGCCTTCAAAAGAAAGACTGTGACACAAGGATCACAATAAGTTGCTATAGGTAAACAAAAACACAATTTGAAATGCCTTTTACTTTAAGGGCGCTTAGCTTAATTTCACGCTGAAAAGAATGTGCAGAACAAAAGGACAAGCACTTTGTTTGCCAGCCATAAGTTATAAGTCAATTGTGCAGCTCTCACCAACAATGGCAACTTACGGGATTAGTTACGCTTTAAGGCCAGCTCAAGTCAATGGGGCCAAGTGTGTGGTGGTGCACTCATATATAGTTATGAGTGTAAGTTTTTGGCATGCCAGGCACGTTTCACACTCGGTGCACAAGCACAGAAAACTTGATACTTGATGAGATGCAGAGTGCAGCAGCAAACAGCAAACAGAAAAAAGAAAAACCCAACAGGGTCATAAATGCAACACTGGCCACGGCATTAGAAAGCTGCAATTGGGATTGGGAATGGGACTGGGATTTTATGCTCAGCTTGTTCTCGTTACGTGCATGAATCATGCGAGCACAAAAAATATAAAAAAAAGCTGCCAGCTCCATCGAACTAGGAGTTGAAGTTCGGTTATGAAGTGCATTTCACTTTCTGGGAAATCAATAACTCTGCCCAATTTGTGCCGCCCCAGGTGGAGGAGGCCTCTGCCTCTTCACACACTCTCACGATCCAATCCAATCAAACGGCAAATGCTTAACGAGCAACTGACTCAATGACTGAATGACCGACTTGGCCCAAACCCAAACCCAAAGCCCACTTAAACTTAATTAAACAGAGACAGCCGCAGCCGAGCAATTGTAGAAATGGCCCAATGAAATCCGTGTTGATTAACGTCAAGTGTTGAAGGCTACACGTTAAATCACCGCTTTTGCATCTGTGCACTAGTATTGGTGAGCTTTTGAAAGCTCTAATCGAGCTGCCGTGTCCTGGCTGCATTCGTGTGTCCTGTCTGTGTGAAAGCACTCAGCTGTGCTGTTCTGCTGTCCGATTGTTCAGATAGTCGATAGCGTAGCGCTCGGATTGTCAACTTTCGAAAATGCCAAAAATAAATAAGTGAATAACAACTTAATTTCACTTGGTTAGCAAATGCATTTTTAGCATACACACACATTTTTCTCACCCATTTCACCTTGTCTGGCAACCTGTTAATCTCAGTCTCTCTCTCTCTTTCGCACTCTCTCTCTCTCTCTCTCTGTATCTATCTGTTGCTTGCCCACTGGTATCTAGTATTTATCTGGATGTCTTGTTTATCTGCTTTGTGGTCTTTTGGGTTGGCATGCGAGCCGCTTCCTCAAATATAAATCGCATGGCATTTGCATGTTGAGAAACAATTTCTCAGGCCAGCTTGTTGGCTTTAACGCTTAGGAGGCCGCCTTTGATATATGCCACATGACGATGGTCATAATATTTTTGCGCAATTCGGTTGTCGTCGCACAGCTTTTTAACTCAATTTATCGATCGTTAAATTAATGCATTAATACTTTATCCATTCATGTTTTCCCCCTTCTCCTTCGTTTTTTTGTTGGTTTTTGGCTAACCCAAACGCGATTTGGCCATGTTCAATGCCCCACTGTGCACAGGCAATTGATTCATTCGTCGTGTCCAGCAGCCAACACAAAATCCACAGCCTGGCAATTAATTATGAATAAAACATACTCAGCACTGCTTAAATCTAGTAACTTCATATTTGTTCCCACTGTTTTCGCCACTTATCGCCACATTCGGGCAGCTAGTTTATCACTGACTTTGATTTACATTCGGCTTATTTGCTTAACTGATTAATTTTTGTACTTGCATATAGTTGTGTTAGCTAGCTCTATTATTTATCATTGTATTAGTTTGTTTCTAAGCAGTTGAAAGAGAATTTGTTTTGTTTCTGCAATTTTTCTAGTTGCTTTTTGGATTTTTATAAATATTTAGAACTTACTAATACAAAAATTTAATATAAACAGAATATACAATATCATTCTTAATGAATAAAGCGAATTACGAAAGTATTCTTACATAATAGTCAAGTCAAAAAGAAGAATATAACGTTTTTTATATAAAATACCTATACTACCAGATGAAAAGTTATTTCAAAAAACCTTAGTAAAATAAATGAGATTTTGAATTGTTTTTCATATGAATATATTTAACATTGTAAACGGAATGCTTACAGAAAGTTAGCTAATATATTTGACTGTACTTTTTCTAGCGTTATTTCCTTCTGACTATGTCAAGAGTTTATTAATTATCTTTGCTATATTTCTACAGCGAAAAAAAACTCACTTATCTAAATGTGCAACGCGAAATGAATACACTCATTAGCATTCATTATACAAAAGCAAAGCAAAGCAAAGCAAAGTAATTTAAATGCCTGCTCAGAGTGATATAGTGATATCTATATCTATAGCTATAGCTATAGCTATCGGCTGCAGTGTCTACAATTACCAACTTACCTTACTTACGAACAAGCCAAGCCCAAGTCCATCAACTAGACTAAACTCAATTTCAAACACCTGAGCCACAATTCTGCCTTGATTACAATACTCACAAAAAAAAAAAGAAACCGAAAAAATATGTTTTTTAATAATGTTCGCTCCAAATGATTTGGCAATCGCAATTTGATACAACGAGCGAGTCGAGTGCATAAATTACCAAGCTAAACGCAAGTAATTCTCATAAAAAAACAAATGCACAGAATGCACGAGTACGATTACGATTACGAGTACGGGTACGAGTACGAGTACGAGTTCGAGTACTCAGATTGCAGCTACCCCCACCTGCTTCGCCTTCTTGTCCCCCCGAAACGCGGTCAAATCGCGGCCAACACACAATGGCCCCAAAATGGCAAGAAGAAGAAGAAGAAGGGGAGAGGGGGGCTTACGAGGTAAGGCTTAAGGGGGTACGCGTGTTAGGCAACGAACGCGACGATTTTCCATTAAATGCAAATGCGAAACTTGCTGCAAAATCAGCAGCAAGCTGTGGGCGGTTTCTGCGCGCTTTTACGAGCGACAATAAGCGCGCGCGCGTTTTTGGATGCTGTTTGTAAAAGGTTTTTTTTTTAATTTGACTGCAGGTGTAGTGTTTATTTTTTACTATATTATTTTAATTGAATTCTTTATAATGATTGTAAAATTTGCTAAAATTACAGCGTACATCAAATTGTATTTTATTATGCTGTTATTAATTGTATTTAGAATGTTAAGGACTTACGTTTGAATACACAAAAATCGCGCGCACTTGGCGCGTTTTTCAGCGCGTTTTCAACGCTGCAAGTTTGCAACGATTTTTATGACATTTAAACAATTATTTTCGAACACTGGCAAACAGTTGTTAAAATATCATTTAATGCGGCTGCCGGGCCGGGCCAAGCCCACTACAGCCAAATGGCGGCCAAGTCATTGCCTCGGCTGGTGTCAACATGTCTCAGACTGCCAGGCGACGTTGCCACCAATTGTTGCTGGTTGCTGTTGTTGTTGCTTGTTGTTGCTTGTTGTTGTTCTTGCAACGCCCCGCGGCTAAACATGCGCGCTTTACCTACATACATATACCCTTGCTCAAGGTATCTGAATAGAGTGACAAACTGTGTAACCGATATGCACAAAGTAAAGTTAAAAACTAAATCTATTGAGCAGTTTGGGCAAATGAGTTTAAAAAGCCTCTTAAGCTGCTGATGCTTGATACAGCTGGCTAGATCAGCTTAGCTAATCATTTACCGTTGATAATATGTCAGCAAGGGTATTCATTATTCAGTTTAAACAATAATTGCAATTCTGTTTGGTTTTTTGATTTCTTGCCGGATTTTTTCATATTTTGCAGCCGCCTAAAAAACTTGCCAAAAACTTTAATATGAACCTGTTGCTTTTGTTGTTGTTGTTGTTGTTGTTTCTGGTTGCTCGTTGTCTGGCTTGTCTGAAAATCGAATTCTTGAATGAACCATTAATCTTGTTGCCAGCTTTGACTTCGCAGCCGTTCATTAAATGGCTGCTGCAGTAATTGCATTGCTGCTGCTGCAGCTTCAGGTTTTCAGCCACTGTTTTGCTTAGTCTTTTTTCCGTAAATTAATGCGGGTTTGTCATATTACAATTACAACGTCGCCCCGGCTGGCATTATCATTACACCTGCGCCATTATATGCGACGACCCCTTGGGGGCCGCTTTTTGGGCTCCCCCCCAATCGGTTCTGCTCGGCATTTTGTGTGAAAGGTTGTCGCAGTGGTTTGTCTTTGTCTTAAGGTTAAATGGCACGGGCTCTCGGCCTTCTCGACGGCTGCTGCTAACCAACAATGGGCGCAGCTAACGGTTCGTTATATATCATTTTGACAATTTATTAAAATTTTGCTGCTTAGGGCTTGGTGGGTTCTCACGGCAGCAAGAGACTAGAACTATTTGACAATGTTGGGAAACTCGATTGTAGCTGATATAGCAAATGCTGAACTTAAGACTTTTTAATTGTATTTGTTTGACTGTACCAAAGCCTAAATTTGAGGTTATGTTGGGACTTAAGCGCTCGAAAGCTAAAAGAAGTTTATTTAGTTGTTCAAGCTAAATGTCATTTAATCAAAATGCATTGTAATATTATAGTGAATCATAAATTTCTTCTTTATTTCATTTAAAATTGCGCCTCACTTTTATTTTTAATTTATTAAATATATTTATCAATTTATATCGTATTTATTATAAGTAAGTAAAGATTTTACTATTCATATTTAGACATAGAGTAGCTCTATGACTGCTTTATAGCCTAGTTTAATGTGCTTGCGAACTCAGAGTTCAATGATCTGATGATCTTCAGTTAATGCAGATCGCAGTACGGCATTCCAACACCTCTCACTCACAAGCATACAACAGACAGACTTGCGGGTATTTATGATGATGATAATAGACAATCTTCGCAGCAGCAACTAATTGTGTGTGTTTGTGTGTTTGTAGAAAAGTGAAAATCACTTTTTAAAGCGCTTGCTGGACAAGACATAGAAATTTCAATTTCCAATGCAGTGGCAGGCATAATTTGTTAATTAATTTCCAAGCAACAACTTAATCAAAATGATGTGGCCAATTAAAAAGCCACCGCGGGGATGCCAACGATAAGACACAAACAACAACAACAAAAAGTGCAGAAACAGAGAGACAGAGACAGACCAGGAGAAGGAGAGAGAAAGAGTAACCTCGAGTATTGCGAACTAGTTTAAAGAAAGCCTTTCTTTGCTGGGGTAACCAGTGTGTGAGGCGAAACGAAGCGAAATGAAACGAATCGATTTCGATCGAATCGAATCGAATCGAATTGAACCGAAACTTAATTACATCAAGCGCAGATCGATAGGTCATCGATAGATCGGTGGGTGAATATAGAAGCTCAAAGCCCAGCACAGAAGTGCTCGAAGTGATCAAAGGCTGATCAGCGATTAAAGCGACAACTGCAGAAAAGCACGACTCAGACTCAGCAGCAGCAGGTAGACTGATGGACAGGCAAGACAGTCAGACAGCAAGACAGACAGACAGTCAGTGGGTAGACTGCACCACCTAGCACCACTTAGAAGCACACACCATGATTCCCAGCATCCGCAGCGGAAGTGGGTAAAGCGACACGCGATTCCAGCATCCGTGGGAGCTGCCAGCTCCAGTCTAGACTCCGAATCTACGATACAATATCTGCTAATAACAACTTTCAGACTGTTCAAAACTGTTCAGACTATAACTAAGCATCCTCTCGCTTATCCTACAGACTTTCAATTAAATCCTTAAGCCTTACCAAATTTTTGGCCAAACACAATACTTATATTTATGCTCATCGAGTCGGCTGTCTCACCTGTAGCCTCTCCATAGTCTCTCTATAGTCTGTCAATTAATGTACCCTGTGCCGCAACTAACCAATTTCAACTTATTATCCCACACAATGCAAAAGGCAGCAAGGAACGGGTTCTGGTCACGTTTTCGTCCACTCGAGCCTGTGTGTAGCGCAGCCTACTCAAAGAAAATCAAGTGAGAGCTGACTAGTTGAGGGTAAACAACTGGAAGATACCCTGTGCTTGAAAAATCATAAAGAAAACACTTGAATTTGGGTATAGAGCAAACTGGCCTTGAAGTATGGGAAGATAGATTGATATCCTAGAGCTAATGTTCCTTCTGCTAGTTATATAGGTCTTCCTCTAAAATCTCATTACTCTACGGATTTCAGACAATCATGATAATAGGTCGTAGTTCTGATCAAGAATAGTTATACTTTATGGACTGAGACATATGCTACAGCTACACACATTTCCCAAACTTGATTACACCCCTTCTTACACATTTTGAATGGGTATGAAGTAAAACATAAATGAAAAATAAATACAAAAACCAACGCAGACACAAAATGATTTGCGGTTCATTAAGACGAGGCCCCCAGACAGACAGAAGACAGCAGGCAGAAATCAGAGGAGAGGCGAGGAGAGAAGAGAGATGAGAGAGAGGGAGAGAGGGAAGACAGCATCTACGATGACTAAGGCCCTGGCGGACTGGTCACTAACTACACTTGACAGTCGGCTGCATCTGAGTGAAATGGACTTTTGGCCGGTGTCCGGCCAACGCAGACGTTTGCCCGATAAGGCGTACACTGGACACTGGACACATTTGCCTGGATGGCGCACGATTAACGCCAACAGCTCCTCCAGCTAATCGGACAGATCGCGACAAGGCGGAAGGCGGACAGACAGACGGAGACAGAGAGGGACAGACAGACAGACAGACAGACAGACAGACGGACAGGCAGACAAACAAAGTCCAGTCTGTGCAGACACAATTAATATGATGCGGATGATGATGATGTTCACAATTTTTGCAAAAGTCTTCTATAAAGTGGGTTCTAGTTGAGATTGTCATAGTAGGAAGTCGAACAAGCTTTGCAGTTGAGTAGGTTGACTTGTTTGGGTCTTACTTCTGGCAGAAGATTCGTGTAACATGATAGAAGGACTAGAGCAACATGCTAAATGTGGGTTGGGAATCAAGCAGCAGTCTCGAACAGTCTTCTGATAGAGCTGTCAAAGGAACACAGCTCGAATGTTTATGGCTAAATGGAAGTCAGGCATTCGAAATGATGGCAATCTGATTATTCTGCGAACTAGAATAAAATATGTTTCGCTGCAGAGAATGGGACCTTTTTTTAAATCATTTAGAAACATCTAAAGGCTAATTGAGCTAATACATTTTCTACAATATGAGGGGAATGTTTAATAAACTGTAGGAAAATGATTTCTGATTGTTATCTCGAAGATTTCTCAGACTTGAAAATGTTTGCTAAATTAATAAAAAATGGAAATAAATTTTAAAAGCTGTCTTACAAATTCTACAAAAATCGAATTGTATGAAAATAATTCCATAATTCAGTCATTTTATGTATAAAGTAAAGTTGCAGCTTTAAAATATTTTTCATTTGCCTTAAAGTTTGCATTCAAACGACTCGCTCCATTCTAGGCTCGTTTGAAGTAATGGATTAGTCACATCCTAAGCACAAACCAATGACCTCTTAAGGCTTTCCTTCTCACTTGGTTAGTCCACTCCCTGGAGCCGAGTTTCTACTCAGGCACACATGACTAATCAATGCTCAACGCCTTTCTATATTCAACGATCGCATTCTCCCAGGGCCTGGCCTAGTGGGTTGAGGCTGAGGCATGTGCAATATTTGTGAACTTTCATCATTGATAAGCTGGCATACTATACATAGTTATAGACTGTAGACTGTCTGTCGAACAAAACTCAACTCGTGTTTTCTTCTCTTCATTCACTTGCAGCAGCATCGGCAGGAGTCGCAGTCTCCGGATTATCACCGTTATGCCAGCATTGGCAAATTGCCTCGTGTGGCGGGCAACGGACTTGCTGGCAACACACACACCATCACCGTCGACATACATCCGCACAAGCAGCAACAACAACAACAACACCAACAACACCAACAACATACAACAACAACAACAGCAACAACAACTGGTAACAACAGCAATCTGCATTTGCCATATGGCGATCTGAATCTGATTGCAGCTCCGTCATTTGCAACGCCGCCAACGCGTCGTCGTTTCTTCAACCACAAGAATCTGCGCAGCGCCCTCACCGGACACCGACGCACTGCCTCCAACGGGGGCTGTCCCCTTGACACAACATCCATATTATCGGGCGGTAAGTTCAAGACTTCTCTATTCTTCTGGTGCTGGTAGTCCTAGCTCACATCTCATATTAGTCTTGTAATACGCTCTGCGCACTTTCACTCATATAAACCGCAACCAGATCCCCATCATCATCATCATCATCAGCATCATGGTAAGGAGTCGAACGCCTTGAATACCTCAACGTGCTCGGATTCGGCGGTCACCCGACGTCGTCGGAAGCACGTCAGCAACAACAATTTGAAGACATCGGCGGAACTTGGCGCAAGTAGCATGAATCGCTTGAATCGCCTCAGTCTGGCCGGCACCTCGATCAAATCTCTGATCAAATCGCTGTGGAGCGTCAATTCATCGAACTCGAGCGAGGCGGGACTCAATCAACTAGCAGGCAGGGATACCCTCACTATTCGCGTTGCACTCCCTAGTTGTTGTACATTTTGCATGGCATTTGTGAATTTATATTAACTCAAGGATACTTTGCATGAATCAATTAATATCTAGGATATATAGTTAATATCGCTGTTAAGCGAATATTCTCACTAGAGATTCAAGAAGTAACAGTTATGAAATCAATCATACGTGTTTAGTATATGTCTAATCCTTTCTTGAATGTTATTTAACATTTCTCATTAATCATTTTGATTGGCTTACATAAATGACAAATGCTAAGGCGATACTGTTAAGGTGACGCTGTTAAAGTGCTGCTGTTAACGAGTCGCTGTTAATGCTTTTGCGAGCAATATGTACCTTTTCAAGCTATAGTTTGAGTGCACATTATAATTATAATATTATTTAATATTAACTAATACTCGCATGATTCATTACATAGTTTGTTTTACTTAATCTGCTCTTTCCCTTTTTGGCCACACAGGCAGCGACACTTTGGGCATCGAACACCATCCGCACTCGCTGCTCAACGAGAAGCAGCAGAAGGATCAGTTGCGAGCTCGCCTCGGTCTGCTGCTGAACGATAACAACAACACGAACACGAATACGAACACCAGCAGCAGCAGCAGCAGCGATCACAATGGCAACTCGACGACCAGCACGGCCACAAGTGGGGGCAACACTAGCACCAGCATCTGCACCACAGCGAACAGCAGCAGCTCCTCGCACAACATCAGTCCCGAGCAGACGCTCGCCAGCGTCGCAGGACTCAGTGGCAGTCAGCTGTCGGTGGCCACCTCCAACAAGGACGACTCCCTGAGTCTGTGCAGCAAGTTCAAGATGGGCTGCGCCATGCAGGATCATGCCTACGAGGCGCTGCCCGGCAAAACGCGCAAAGGCGCCGCAAGGCGTTCAACGCGTTCCCAGCAACTGCCAGCTGGATCCGGCGGAGGAGCAGCAGCAGCAGCCGGAGGAGTAACTGCCACAGGCGCTGTCCATAAGAGAGCTGCTGCAGCAGCAGCCTTGGCAGCTGTGCAGCTGGCATTGAAGCCGCTGTTCTTTGAGGTGCCGCTGCAGGAACCGGATCCGCCCTACGTTGGACGCCAGTGGCTGGTGCAGCAGCTCTCCAACATACTGCTGGGCACGGACACCCGTGTGGTGCTCATCAATGGCCAGCCGGGCACTGGCAAGACTGCCTTCTGTCTGCAGCTGGTGGAGTACTCCTGCTTCGGACGGCGACAGATGCAGGCGCATCAGCAGCAGGAGGATGCGGACGCCATCTACAGCCAGCTGGGCGCACAGAACGAGCGACTGCGTGGCTTGGCCTCCCACATGGTGGGCTATCACTTCTGCCAGGCGGACGCGAATCTCACGTGCCAGGTGCCCGACTTTGTGCACTCGCTGGCCGCCCAGCTCTGCCAGGCGCCCCAGCTGACCGCCTACCGCGACTACCTGTTGTCGGAGCCGCATCTGCAGGACATTCTGAGTGTGCGCGAGTGCATTGCGGATGCGGAGCGCGTGATGCGACTGGCCATACTGGAGCCACTGGCTCAGCTGCATCGTGCGGGCAAGATACCCGCCAAAGTGGCTGTCATCCTGGTGGACGCACTGTGCGAGGCGGAGTACCATCGACCGGATCATGGCCAGACCATTGCCAGTTTCCTGGCCCAACTCTCGTCGCACTTTCCCGCCTGGCTCAAGCTGGTCGCCACGGTGCGCACCCAGATGCTGGAGCTCGTCAAGGCGCCCAGCTACACACAGCTCACCCTGGATAGCTGGGCCAGCAGCCAGTCGCTGCAGCAGGACATGCTGGACTACATCAACGCACGCATCTCGCACTGCCCGGAGATACAGCACAACATTGGGGGACAGCTGGCTGGCGGACAGACGCAATCGCTGGCCAAGTTCGTGAGCCACCTGCAGTCGCTCAGTCGCGGCTCGCTGCTGTATGCCAAGCTCATACTGGATCTGATCTCGCGCGGCCAGCTGGTGGTCAAGTCGTCCAGCTACAAGGTGCTGCCCGTCTCGCTCGCCCAGATCTTTCTGCTGCACTTCAATCTGCGCTTTCCCACCGCCCGCAGCTTCGATCAGACGGCGCCCATTCTGAACGTCTGCCTCGCGGCACTCTATCCGCTGACCCTGGACGAGATCTACTACAGCATGGAGGCACTGCAGCATGGCCAGGAGCCGCTCAGCTGGCCGCAGTTCATGCAGCGCTTCAAGCTGCTCGATGGCTTCCTCATCAAGCGGCTGGACAACACCTACATGTTCTTTCACAGCTCGCTCCGTGAGTGGCTGATGCGACGCGACGAGGGCGAGTCCTGCAAGTTCCTGTGCGATGCCCGGCTGGGACATGCGGGCATCGCCTTCCGCCTGTCCCGCCTCCAAGCGCCGCTGCAGCCTCTGCTCACCCTGGAGCTGGGCCATCACATGCTCAAGGCGCATCTCTACAGCAGTGGCAATCAGGCGACGCTCTCGCCCCGCGATCTGCAATCCTATTGGCTGGCTGGGGCAGCGGGCAACATCTCGTCTGCACTGGGCGCCCTGCGCAATGTCTACAGTCCCAACATCAAGGTGTCCCGCCTGGTGTTGCTGGCCGGTGCCTCGCCCGATCATCGCACCGATTACATGGGCGATGCTCCCATCCTCTGCATTGCCGCCCACGAGGGCATTCTGCCCATGGTCGGACTGCTGCTGGAGTTCGGCGCCGATGTGGGCCTGACCAACAGCCAGGGCTGCACGCCGCTCATCCTGGCCGCCATGCGCGGCCACTGTGATGTGGTGCGACGTCTGGTGGCCGCCGGCAGCAGCCTGGGGCAGCTGGACACGACGCAACGCTGCGCTCTGGTGCATGCCGCCCGCATGGGGCATCTCAGTGTGGTGCAGTATCTGCTTGCCTGCGATTGGTCGCCGCGTGCTCGCTCCCAGGACGTAGGACGTTCGCTGGCGCTGCAACAGGCGCTGATTGGGGCGGCGGCCCAGGCGCATGTCAAGATTCTGGAGGATCTGCTGGATCTCAATGAGCATGAGCTCGATGATGACAGCATCAATGTGAATGCCCTGGAGCCGAGCAGCGGCGAGCTCGCTCTGACCGCAGCTGCTCGCCATGGCTGTGTGGATGCCGTCAGCATTCTGATGTCGCGTGGCGCGCAGCTGGAGGCGAGGAATCGTCAGGGGTACACGGCGCTCTGGCTGGCCGTGAAGGAGGGCCACTGGAGTGTGGTGGAGCTGCTGCTGCAGCGTGGTGCGCTGCTCGATGAGCCGCTGGGGCAGGCGCGCAAGACGCCGCTGATGATTGCCGCCGAGGAGGGGCATCTGGAGCTGTTGGAGCTGATGCTGGGTCGTGGTGCCTCACTGGAGGCGGAGGATCACGAGGGCTTCACGGCGCTTAGCTGGGCGTGTCTGCGTGGTCATTTGGCCGCAGCGCGTTGCCTCATCGAGCATGGCTGCAATCGGCAGCACGAGGATCAGAAGGGACGCAGTGCCTTAGACCTGGCTGCGTATCAGGGTGCAGCGAGTCTGGTACTCTATTTGCTGGAGCAGGGCGCCAATCTGGAGCACATCGATGTACATGGCATGCGGCCGTTGGATCGTTCGATTGCCTGTCGAAATATACAGGCGGTGCAGGTGTTTCTGCGCAAGGGAGCCAAGCTGGGACCCACCACGTGGAGCATGGCCATGGGCAAGCCGGAGATACTGGTGGTGCTGCTCAACAAGCTGCTGGAGGATGGCAACGTGCTGTATCGCAAGAATCGCTTCCAGGACGCCGCGCATCGCTATCAGTATGCGCTGCGCAAGATCTCTGGCCTGGAGCAGCTGCTCGAGCGGAATGCGGTATTTGCCCAGCTGCGCACGAATCTTCTGCTGAATCTGTCGCGCTGCAAGCGAAAACTGAATGTAAGTTCAAGTCACAGCGGTCGTCACTGATGGCCTGCCTCTATTAACTGTCTCTATTGCCCTGCAGGAACTTGACGCCTCCATAGATTTGGCCACGCAAGCCATACTGCAGAAGCCGCACAGCTACGAGGGCTACTATGCCCGGGCCAAGGCGCGCATGGAGCTGGGTGCTCTGAACGAGGCGCTCGTCGATGCCAACGAGGCAATGCAACAGGCGGCTCAAAGCGGCGTCCTCTGTGAGGTCGTAGATGTCCTCAAGCGCATCCAGGCCGAGCTCCTCACGCGCATCACCAGCGAGGATCAGCTGGCCTCGGGCAAGCTGTCTGGCTTCTCATCTGGTGCTGGCGGTGGAGCTGGTCTTGGAGTTGGAGCCTGTGGCGTCTACGAATCTCAGCAGGAGATGACCGATTTGTAAATGTTGTCCCTTGTTGTTATTGTACGCGTCGCATCGCATTCGAATCACACAATCTTAACTTGATAATTGTAAAACTTATGTAGCTCTTAACTGTTTTCTATTTATTGCCTTTGGAAGTTTTATTAATTTAAAAAATTAATGTTAACTATTCTTTTTCTTTACGCATGTAAAAATTAGTTGTAATAAACATACTCTACTTAAGTTTATTTTTCTTAATGAAATAAATGCGAATTTATAAGATCAATTACGAACTTTTCGAAAACAAACTGGAAAAAACTTATTTTTCTCATTTTGCAATAAAAATCTGCTGCATACTTTTATGCGGCCCCCTTAACAATTGATGCATACTTTAGGGCTGCCATTAATATGGTTTGAGAGTCATATAGAAATGTACGCAAAGCAACGTAAACAATTATGAAATATTTATGCATTTAATTTCAATCATATACAATTATACCTAGCGATTTCACTAGCGAAACGTAACTAGCGATTTCGCTATTTAATAATTGCATGCGAATTCTTAAGTCGGTTTAGGAACTGAATTAATTGGGTGTGATCCTTCGGTAATTAAGCGAATATATCCATTTGTTTATATTTAAAACTGTACTTTATTTAACGGAAATGAAACTTTACAAGATGATAAATTAAACGTATATTACGCTTATTCTAGGCAACATCTCGCATTTATTTTGCATGGCATTAATTTGGGATGAGCATACTTCAAAACAATTTAAAATTCAGTCTTGCTTTTGTATCATAATAAAAAGCAGATTAATTACTACAATTATCTTATACCGGTAAATAATTTGACAAAACAATTTGATAATTATTTTTGTAGTGCAAACTGGCAAATAAACATAAAGATTAACAATTTGAAATTCTGATTGTCACAATTTGAACAAATTATTTACCAAACACAAACGTTAAAACTAACTAAACACAAACATATAACTAACATACAACTAACTGAACTAGTCGAATACATAAAACGACTCAATATGAGTCAGAGAAGGAACTTTCTGCAAGCTGGCTATGCAAAATGTTTTCGTTGTCGCTATAACATATCCCATTTGGATTGCACATGGCAACAATGGCACTAGTTGGGGCTCTATATATCTGGCAGATCGGACTAAAACTTCTCATCGTCGATGCTGGGGCGGCAATTGTTCAGCGCCGACTGTCGCTTCAGCGTGCCCGTCTCACAATCGTTGTAGGTCTTCGCCAGCACTTTCGGTGTGTTGTTGTGGTGCATGTTGTTGCGGTTCAGAGTGCCGCTGGCAATGTTGCTGGTCTTGGCAGGCATGCGGAAGCTGGACTGGCGCTTGGGTCGTTGATCATAGTACTGCTGGGGGAGAGCAGAGATTAGTCGCTGCTTTAATGTAATGTTAAGAACTGTGCACTCACGTCCTTGGTGGGCAGGCTGGAATACTGATTGGGATACGAGTCGAAGCTGGCCGTCGTTGTCGTCGTCTTGTTGAGCGCCTCCTCAACGCTCAGCAGGAAACGCCGGCGCGTAAAGTGATATGTGGCCAGACAGCCGGCGACCATCATCAGCATTAGGACGCATATTACAATGGGCAGAGTGGCGCCCGATGCACTTTGCAGCTCTGCAAGATCACTTGATAGTACAAAATAATCAATTTCTAGTATTCTCAATAACTTACCCTCACACTCGCCCGGCACGCAGGCAGTTTTCTCAAATTCAGCGCCACGGCAATCCAGCGATGTTGGCTGCTCAACGACGCAGCGGCGATGACGCAGACGTATGCCATCACTTGAGCAAGAGGACCACTCGCTCCAAGAGCTCCAGCCGAGAAAGTCTGCAAAAGACAAAACCATTAGCGATATTTATAAATATCCTGTCCTCGTCGCGTTTTCAATCCAAAATGGCGCATTTATTGTGCCGTTACTCTTTGTTCCAGTGCTGTACATTTTCAAATCGAATACCAAACTATTACATGCTCATATCGATATTCAATATCGATACAGATACATCGACACTTGGCAGTTATTTAAATGATTAGGTTTTAAGCACTTACCTTCACATGGCACCATCTCGCACTTCTGCTCCTCGAGCGCCCGTCCCGCGCAGAGTCTCTCATGGCCGCCCTGGCACCTGCGAGTGCGTCGTCGCACGCCCAGACCGCAGGTGACCGAGCAGCTGGACCACTCCGACCAGCAGCTCCACTCGTGCTCCAGCTGTGGGTCAATGCTGTTGTCCGGCTGCTCGTCTGCTGGACACGGCTGCAGATTGCAGGCGCGACTCTTGAGATTGCGGCCACGCTGTCGCTGCTGGCTGCCACCGCCGCAGCTGACGCTGCAGGGTGACCAATCGGACTCCGGCTCCGCAGCGCCATCACTGTGCTCGCTGTGCCGCTGACAGCTGCCGTCCTGATGACAGTTGCGCGTCTCCTCCTTGACCTGGCCTATCCGCACCGAGCTCGGATCGGCGCTGGTTGCGCGACATGTGAATCGATAGCGCTTTTCCACACGCAGCTCGCTGGCGTTGCCCGGCGTCGCCGTCAGCCAGGGCGTCCACGAACTCAGTCGCTGCACCTCGGCGCAGCTCTGCATGTTGCAGTCTTCGTAGTCCAGCTGACAGCCCGGGCAGTCCAGTCCGCCGTTGAGCGGCCGCGGATCGTCGCACGCACGTCGCCGCATTCGGTAGCCCCCGCCACAATGGGCGCTGCACTCGCTCCACTCGCCCCAGGGTCCCCAGGCGCCATCTACAGCAGAGGGCTTGGCCACCGGACACGGCGGCAAATGGCTGCAGTACATCTCGGCGTGCTCGGGTCCTAGGCACATGCGTCCGCCATGCGCCGGTCGTGGATTGCCGCAGCTGCGACGTCGCGTCTTCACGGCAATGCCGCAGCTCTGGGAGCAGGGCGACCAGGCCGACCAGTCCGTCCAGCCGCCATGCTGGGTGCAGTTGGTCACCTGGGTGCTGATGCCCTCGCAAGTGACGCCTCCATGCTGCGGCTGCGGATTGTTGCAATGACGCTGCCGGCACAGACAGTTGCTGTCCGGCTGCTCGTGCTGCTGACAGACGCTCCAGGGCGACCAACTCGACCAGGCGCCATCGATGGGCGCATTGAGCACCGGGCAGCTGAACTGCGCTGGCTGCAGCCAGGGCTGCTGCACGGCCGGATCGAGGGGAGTACAACGCTCGACGAGCTCATTCCAGCCACAGTATGGGTCCATGGCATTGAAGCAGCTCGACTGCGACACATGGCGACTGCAGCGCTGGGCGGGTATCCTGGTGAGGGCCAGATCCGTGCCCAGGTACAGCGAGTCGGTGACCTTCAGATAGGACATGTGCAGCAGGGCGCTGCTGCCCGTATCGTCCGCCTGCCACATCTCCACCAGGCACGTCTGCGTCCTGTCCGGCCCAGCGTACTTCACCGACAGCTTCTTGATGTGATTGGCGCTGCTGGAAACGTAGAGCACGTGCAGCTGCTCCGTTCGCGTCTGTACAATGTCCAGCGCAATGTGCTTGAAGCGCTCCAAGCGGGAGTGGTACAAAGGTTGTGCCCCAATCGGCTGAATGGCCTGCTCCATCAACTGATAGCGAGAGCTCTCCAGCAAATGGCCAAAGGCTGTCGCTCCACTGGCGCACTGAAACTGACTGCGTTGCGGCGTATTCACTGTCTTCCATGCGGCATCCGCGTGCTCCTGGTGTTTGAAGGCGCCCTCGAAGGCCGCATTGATCGAGCTCAGATTGTAGGCGCACACGGCTGAACCAAAGATGCTAGAGCTGCAGGATAACAAAAGGATATTAGTGAGACTGTTAAGTCGAACTTGAAAGTTAAGTTAAGTAAAACTTACCCCGATGTGCTGAAGGTGGCGTAGAGCACATGCTCCGATTCCGCATATGTCATGCCCTGGATCTCGTCGAAGTAATAAGGATAGTCGCCAGGCAGCGAGCAGTTGAGGCGCGCCTTCAGGAATGACGTCCAGTTGTCGCGCAGCACCTGATCCCCGCCAGCATCGTTCTTGCAGACACGAGCAATGCGCGAGTAGATCGCCTGTGGAGGTACAGGAGGAGCACAGGGAAGAGGAATAGGTTTAAGCAGCTGATTGGGCTGAGCATTTGATGGTCACTCACCTTGCCACAGCTCATGTGCTCCGCGGCGGATTCGCGCAGCAGGAAGTACACGAAATTGCCAGCCTCAAAGCTGCCCACAAACTGAGCGCCATTTAGCCAGTTGTTGTTGTACTGCTTGGTGCGCAGGAAACGCTTGCTATCCACCTGAGACACGTAAGAGAATAACAGGGGAAGATTAGTAAAGCTCAAGGAACAGAAGTAGCTGGAGATCGAGCAAGAAGCAACAGTAAGATCACAAAAGGATCAGAAAATCAGTAAGTTTAAGAAATATATTTCTTTTGTCCACTATAGATGAAGTACTAACCGCATTGGACTGGACGGGAGCGCGCAAGATGGCCACATCGCTGCCGGAGAAGTCAGTGGCCGTGCCCACGAACATGTTGCCATTGGACTGCAGTAGGCTGGTGCTGTTCGCCTGCGGATGAAAGGGGCACTTGACCACGCCATCATCCACCTGGGTGACGTTCAGATTTTCCATCTGCCAAGCAAAAACACACAAACAACAAACAGTTGTGGGGCTGTCAGAGACTACGACGACGACGACGACGACGACCACTCACCTGGCGCCACGAGCAGCTCGGCTGGAAGGCGTTCGTCCCACACGCGTACAATTGGTTCTCACCGTAGCTGTGGAGCACGCGCACATAGTTGCGACACCAGCGATCCGACTGGCCTTTCTGCTGGCACAAGAGCACGTTGCCCGGCGTCGCCTCCCAGCTGGCCCGCTCCAGCGGCTCCAAGTCGAACGACATGCGGTACAAGGTGTCTCTGCAAAGAGTCGATAAAATAGTTATAGTTATAGTCGCAACTATGTAACTGAGTCTGTGTCTGTGTGTTGCGAATTGTAAATGGGGGTATGGTAACAGCTAAATTCGGCCCACAACCGCTCGCAAATAAGGCACCCGAACCCAGCCCCGGCCTAGATGACTCCCCTTCTCCCCTTCTCCCGTTCTCCCTCGCCCCACTGTCAGTTGTCATAATTTCGAACTGGTTGCCCACTGCTGCTGCTATTGCTATTGCTGGTGCATTGAACTGCAAGGCAAACAGGTAACGATACCTGCCCAGGCACAGTGGTCACCAGTCGCTGACATTTCAATGGGCGCTGCCTGCCAGTAGGCGTCTCATGTGGTGGGCACTAAACAAGATGCGTGAATTTAAATTATAGCTTTAGTATCGCATTAGGCAACTGTTGGAAGAAGTTCAATTAAGATAAGCAACAGTTATGTATACCAGCCAGCTTAAAATATCGTGTGATATCATGGCACTGCCAGTAATTTTAAAGATTATAGCAATATCTTTATCAACTCCTATAATATCGATATATACAAGTGGACATACACTCAAAAATAAGTATACGTCTGTATTCAATTGTGAAAAACACTATGAGAAGAATTTCAACAGATGTTATACATATTTCCACCATTTCAATCAAAGTTCTCCTTAGTTCTATGAAATATACATGAATTATAAAACTTTGACTTCACTTACAATTCCCAATTGGTTTTAGACATAAAAACATGAAAGGAATTTCAAATGTCTTAGTATTATAGAACGCATACTTATTTTAATTGCTAATTCATTATGTGTAAGCATGCGACCGACCACAGTGCAAAGCAGTGCAACCACTGTACTTACACGCTTTTTGGCGCAACAAATCCGAAGATCAATAGATCAAGTGCATACGAATGCGGCAAGCGACTGATAAATGGCTGCATCTCGCACTGGACAGCGCTCGATCGGCGACTAGAATTCGCTTGAAGGAATGCCGCCGACCAGACGTCGCCATATAATGCGGCAACGAGACGCCAGCGACGCCAGTGAAGCACAGCCCA
Source organism: Drosophila flavopinicola (assembly GCA_035042425.1). Lineage (NCBI taxonomy): Eukaryota > Metazoa > Arthropoda > Insecta > Diptera > Drosophilidae > Drosophila > Drosophila flavopinicola. The sequence goes on along the minus strand of JAWNLL010000452.1, from coordinate 8,372,447 downwards.
CAGTTGGACAACTCACTAACGAACATTTATGTGAGGCAGTTTAGCGGCTTGGACAACAAGCGTTGGGCAATGTGGGACTGCCGACCGGACCGGATTCTGGCCACACGATCGCCCAATACTCAATACACAATACACAATACTCCAAACTGCATACTCAATATACGCGCCCCAATCAATCAGTCGGAGGCAGCTGGCAGCGCGTGGCGCGTGTCTCCGACCAGGGATCAGGTGGTAGTAACCTGAGCTTGGTGCGTGCCGCTGATGATGATGAGGTACTAAACCAAAAACCAACAGGGCCCAAACACAATTCAAGAGACGCCCTTGCCCAAAATGCAGCTGTCAACGGACTCTTTTGGTTTGCTGTGTGCCATTCGCGATAACATCGCATTGGCAGATGCAAAAAGTGAAAAAGTTTTTAGTTTTTTCATTATTTAAATGAAGGCATTAAGTTTTCATAGTGCCAAGCGAACGAAGACTGCACATAAAATTGGCTGTTAAACTAAAGTTGATAAAAGCCAACAATGGCAATGAAATATATTATCTGTGGCCATAAAAAAACCTTTTACATCATTTAATAACACTTTTTTAATGTCCACAATACTCTAAAACATAACTTTAACATGTAAAGTACAAAACGTTAAGCTTGCTTTGAAATAAATACAAAAATAATAAAAGTTTTGTTAATGTGTCGATATAAATTTTATGCGAACATTAAGCTGCCGCCAATATACCAATTAAGCATTAATTGAAATGCATAAAATTGTTAGGATAGGGAGATTATCGATGTTAGCAGAGAGTTTTGACTTGGAAGTAAAGTAAAGGCTGAATATGTATATAGAAATGAATGCGTAATAGAAGTATATTATTTGTATTATATTAAATAAGTTTACTAACTGTATCGTCTAATTTTCCAATCTTATCCGACATTATTTTTGCCGAATCGAATAATTTATAATTGGTTCATATACAAGTAATACGTAATACATATGTAAGTAATACGTAATCGTAGAGATTCGACTATAGATTGTTGGGCAAGGTTATGATAAGCGTTTTAATAGCCAGGGATTCAAGTGTGTCAATAATCATAACAGCATATTAACACACCATAAATGTACTTCTAAAGCGGGCAATTCTACTTTCGCAAAAAATCCCTCGTAAGCTCAGCGCGTAGATAAAAAGTCCCGACTCGAGGGGTTTCCAATGGGCAAAGTTGGAGTAGGGCTGGGCAAAAGTTAAGTGGCAACGGCCAAAATCAACAGGTGAGGTGAAAATGACGTGACAAATGTCGTGTAGCAAAAAATGGCAAACGTGCACAAACACACAAACACACAAGACGGAAAAAAAGGGCGTATAAATTGCGCCCAGACTTAACGGCTGTAAAATTTAATTATTGCTGATTGTGTACAGTTGTTGTTGGCCAAGTGCCGCCTTAACGGTTTGCAATTACATTTTGTGTAGCGCTAAACAAAAAAACAATAATTCCAAAAACATTTTTTTTATGTATTTTCCTTATAAAAAAGATTGCATGCTGCAAAAACATTTACGAAAATGAATTAAAATTTGGGAAAAATTAACAGCTTTTTAAAATAGCTAGCCTCTGCCTTTAACTCTAAAGTTGGCATCAATTGCTCACATATGTACATATGTATGTATGTATGTACATAGTTGGCCCATAGAGTTCAGCGTTCCATTTCTTTGGCAGCAGCGATAAGCAACGGCCTTGCAAATTAGCATTGCCTTCGGCAGAGCACCTCTAACTAGCCCCCTCTCCCTCTCCCTCTCTCCCTCTAGCCACAACTGCGTTTTTTATCTTTCGTTTCACTTGAAGCTGGCGAATTCCATTTGAGGTGTGAAAAGTCGATACACATGTTCTCTGCTTTTGCTTTGCTTCTTCTTCTTCTTCTTCTGCTTGTTCTTGTTCTCTTTGTTTTGCCGTTGCGTGGTTTGCTTTTGCTAGCTAGTTATTGTTGTTGTTGCATTTTGCTTTTGGCAAATATTTGCTTACTGTTTTGCCAGTTGTTGTTTCATTTGTATTTGCCATAGCTCTTTTTTGCGCTATCGCTATCTCGGCGGGGCGCGTGCGTGCAAATACAAACAAGTGGGTACAAAATGTTGCAGATCGCTTTTTATCTGTGTGTAGTTGTTTTGTAGAACAACGCACTCGAAAGTTTTTCTCAGGCATGCCTGCATCAGTATACACACATACATACATATGTATGTATGTAAGTGTAGCCCCGCTTTCAAGCTAAACAAGACCCCATTAAAGAAAATAAATACAAATATGTAAGTAAGCTATCTTTTTTTGTGCAAATGATTTGTATGCAGATTTTGAAAGGTTTAAAAGAAATGATTTTGCTTGGGCTTAGAATAGTTTACAAAATACTTGAAATATATGATTTCTAAAATATGTTAGATTTTGATAAATGTATGTATGTATATATTTCATTGGATATTTGCTGAAAAGAAACTCTTTCTCACAAAATTTTGAACAGCTAAATAATGAAGATGGTAATAATCTAGGTATAAACTAAAAACTTCGAATATAAACTTATTTAACAATTTTCAATAATTATGTAAGTTTGAAAAGGAAATTATAGAACAGCAGACTAAAGTACTTTTTACCAGCTTAATAAAAGCGTACATATAAACTTTGGGCTGGGCGATACATACATAAGTATTACGTAGGTATATTATGAAACCCTCTGGATGTAAAATGTATGACCCATTTTTACAGATGCGGCGCGTGGCTGAGTTGCGGAACAAGTGCGTTACGTGCTGCTATCCGTATCTGTATCCGTACCTGTATCTGTATCTGTATCTGTGTGTGCATGCATGTAACTGTAACTGTAGCTGTATCTTTATATCTGCGGATATTTAATTTTTGTATTTCTTGTTGGATTCGGCTTTGCGCATTTGCATTCACAATTTTCGCACACCTTGCGCCGTGGCTAAGTTTTGAGCGACAAGCGCGACAAGATAACAAAAAGGCCTTTTTGTAAGACGGAGACGGAGACGGAGTTGGAGACGGAGTCGTGTGGAGCTATTAAAGCAATGGCCATGTGTGGCTTTGACTGTGGCGCCGTCTGTCCAACTGCGGATTGTGGATTGCCGACTGTGGACTGCGGACTGTGGACTGTGGCAAGTCAGGCCAAGTGGACGCTCGCTCCACGCGTGGGCGTTTGTCTAGCGCCTGTTTGGCGACAGCTCGAGGCGATCGACGGACTGGCGGACTGACGGACTGACTGGCTGGCTGGCTTTCTGGCTAACTGGCGGGTTGCTTGTAATTAAAAGCTGCCCGTTGCTCCGTTAAGATCTGGCCAGTAACCAGCCGCTGCAGTGCATTTCAGCTTTGGCACTGCCTACGCCAAGCGCATTCCTTGCTCTCAATCTCAAAAGCGTTTCAAGCATAGTTTTTGTTGCTCTGGCATTTTCAATGGAAATATGCAAAACGCCCCCCTTGATATATGTCTGCGGAGCGCTTATGGTTTTTCCTTTTTGCTTTACATGATTTTGCTTTGATTAATTTTGATTTCAATTTCGCTGCTGTAGCCCAGTAGCCGCCTAAACTGCCTGCCAATCTCTTAACGTCTGTCAAATGAAGTTAGCGCAAAGATCGGCATTGCCACACAGAGCCAAGGAATTGATAGATTTGCCAAGTGCTTTCTCACGCCAGATACATAATGTATTCATTTGCATGTAACTAACTAGAAAGAACTAACAAAACTAAGTCAAAACTGCAAGCTCGACAATTAATACTACATTTAAAATGTATACATAATTTAAAATTAAATTTTGTAGATTTTTCTGATGAATATAAGAGGCATTTTTAAATTAATGGTTCTCTCATTTCAATACTAACGCATTTTTTTTAAATGCAAAAAGCACATTACCCAAAAACACAAAATCTTTAGTGAAACTTAAAACCCTTAGCTTTCAAATTTCTCCTGAGCTTTTTCTGCTTCCTGCATCCTGAAACTGTAGATTACCAACTTAATAATGTTTTCTTAAGCATGCAATGTGTATGCAATTGGGTTTGCTTGTTGTACTATTATACTTATAAGGTTATGTTCAGTCACATGTGTAAACATTTCAAATGCTTCCCTGCAGACCATTTGCATGGTCCATTTGCATCAAGCCATAACAGCGCTAAAGACCCCAGCAAAACTCAAAAAAAATACCAACCTTTATAAAAGGTTGCTGGTTGTTAACCGTAAACAAGGAAGAGAGGGCGAACGAACAACAGCAGAAAAAACAAGTGGAGAAGGATTATCTTCGGCGTGCCGAAGATTAAATACTCTTTTCGAACCTTAAAGCAATTTTTACTATTTTTCCGTGACTGCTTATTTAATTCGCAGATATTAATGTCGCATACATATACCCCTACATATAAAATAAAATATATAAAGGTATTCATGTAAACAGGGACGTTTCACTATCCGCAGCTCGTGGACGCGTCCCTTAGCATTCATAAGTGCTACCGAATTGAACAATATACAAGTTTCAGTTTTTCCAAAAAGTCAAAACTACATTACATATGTATACTACAATATACATACCAAATTTTGTGCCTGTTGCTCTTATACCTTTCAAGGCCGCTGTCGGAAATTGAATTGTCATAAAACTTAATCTGAACATACGAGAGCTTATATTCAGAATTTGAGATCCATATTTTTTTTCGCGTGTCATTGGTTTTGCCAATGAATTTAAATTTTTCTTTTGAATTATTCTATTAAAGCTACTTTATGTATGAAAAAAAAAATTAGAAACAATTTAGGAAATTGAAAATAAATGAATTTGACTACAGCTATTATATATTTGAAAAGAAGAATAAGAAAAAATGAAAATAAATGACCAGTCGCCGCTGGTTTCGAACCCGGGTCCTCTCGCTCACCAGTTCGCAACTTTACCCACTACGCCACAAGCCGTTTTGATGATCGCTGACAAAATCCCTTGAAGAGCAGACTGTCAAAAGCTTTCTTGTTTTGCTTTGTACTGCTTACACCAAGCAGTTTTAAGAATCGCTAACAAACTCGATTTATACTGAGCTTTTGTTTTTTCGCGTGGCATTGTTTTTGTTCTAAGCCATTGAAAGCAAATGAATTTGATTACAGTTATTATATATTTGAAAAGAAGAATAAGAAAAAATGAAAATAAATGACCAGTCGCCGCTGGTTTCGAACCCGGGTCCTCTCGCTCACCAGTTCGCAACTTTACCCACTACGCCACAAGCCGTTTCGATGATCGCTGACAAAATTGCTTGAAGAGCCGACTGTTACAAATTTCCTTCTTTTGTTTTCCTGCAACCTGCAACTCGCGTTTGTCAGCATTTGTTTTTTCGCGTGGCATTGTTTTTGTTCTAAGCTATTGGAAGCAAATTAATTTGATTACAGTTATATATTTGGAAGGAAGAAAAAGAAAAAAGTATTAAATTAACAATCAGTCGCCGCCGAGGCTCGAACTTGAACTTGCGAAACATGCGTTCGTTAGCGCGGCTCTTTACGCCATACGCCACAAACCGTTTTGATGATCGGTGGCAAAATACCTTGAAGAGCAGACTATCAAAAGCTTTCTTGCGCTTGACTTTGTTTGCTCAGACTATCAAAAGCTTTCTTGCGCTTGACTTTGTTTGCTCATATGCACCTGTTTTTTCAAAATATTTAATGACGCATATCTTCGCTGTTTATGACTCAATCGATTTGCGATTTTACCCATCGATGAGTTATATGGATGTTCAAGTGTACAAGGAAATTTAAGGCAATTGCTTTGAAAACATCGGATTTATGGCCAAAACCGACTTTGAGGTGTATGGCAGCTATAAGATATAGTGGTCCGATCCGGCCGGCTCCGACCAATGTGCTGTCCCCTTGAATAATAAGTGTCTGTGCAAAGTTGCATCGCGATAGCTCAAAAACTGAGGGACTAGTTTGCATACATACAGACAGACAGACAGACAGACAGACAGACAGACAGACAGACAGACGGACATGGCTAGATCAATTTGTTTTTTTTTTATAAGCATATTGGCAGTAACTTTTGGGGGTCTCAGACGCTTCCTTCTATGCGTTACAAACTTCAGGACAAACTTAATATACTATTTTCTTCGAAAAGAGTATAAACACGAACAACGAAAACGAAAATGAAAACAAAATGCTATATTATTTTAATGCAGTCTATATCAAATTTCGGGCCACAAGACCCCAATGCACTCACTCACACTGTACATGACAGAAATTACGCGACGTGCAAGTGGTAGACAGACCTGCAGACAGACAGACTAACAGACAGACAGACAGACAGGCAGTCGGCTCGTCAGCTCGTCAACTCGTCGGCTCGTCAGTCGGCAGTCGGCAATCGTCATGGGAGCCATTGGAATAGTTTCGAGCTCGTCCCCGAGACTTGTCGCAATATGAAAGCCGCTCGTAATCCGAGCCTGCAGTCGTGTCAAGTGTGTTTGTGTCTGTGTCTGTGTCTGCCAGACAAGGAGCTATAGCTTCATACTACACGTATTTATAGTACTATACTTGCCCCCCATTCCATGCCACTGACTCGACAATTACCCAACTTTCCTGTGCCGACCACAAAATATAATTCCAGCGCTAAAGTCGAAATAATATTGCTACAATTAAATTGCGGTTTCTGATTAGAAAAAAAGGTTCACATTGTGGTTTTGTTTTTGGTGGTGCAACAGCAGACAAGACACACCAAGTAGAAAAGATACACTGAGAGAAGGTCAACAGTGGCGGTTTATCAAAGAGAAACATGCTGAAATTACATACAGATAAAATGTATCTGACTAATTATTTAAGGATTAGGCCACATTTTTTAAGGGATTTTTATGAATTATAGGAACACAGGATTATACATTTATTTCAGTGATTATTGAAAGGAACACTCCGTTTTTTACACAAGGAATGCCATATCTAAAGTCCAAACATAAAAGTATTATATATACTTATAGTATAGAAAGAACTCTGACCACAGAGTCTAGTCACTATGCTTATTACTGCTATCAACAAAGCCTACACCTTATAATAAAGTCAACGATATTTAATATGCCCACGCAGTTAGTTATCTATCCAGCTAGTTATCTACGACGCCTACTTGCCTTACAAAAAAGGTAGTAAGTAAGTGGAGCAACTGCCCTACGTTATCATTAGCTGCCACATGGCCGCCATAAATAGTAAATGAGAATAGTAAGAAAAACCCAAGAAATCGAAAACATAAAGAAAAGCAAAATAAACCTGCGACGAGTGATTGACAACAGGGGGGAGAACGAGAACGAGACTGAAAACGAAAATGAAAATGAAATGAAAAACGAGCGACGACATTTTGATAAACGAGCTGTAGCTGTAGCTGTTGGCAGCAAGGGGTTAAGATCTATCTGTAGGGACAACGCTGTCTCTTATCTTACGACAATGACTCGCAAATGAAAAGCAAACTTCGAGCTACACGCTAAGCACATAGAACAAACAGCCTGAGAATACATAAGAGCAAAGTGCCATCAAATTGCTTGACAAATAAGCAGACAACGTGCATGTGTATCTATGTATCTGTGTATCTGTGTATCTATGTATCTATGCGTATGTATCTGACGGATAGGCACTTGTTGCTCAAAGTAGTAGTAGTAGTAGTAGTAGTAGTAGAAGTACTCCGTTTTGTTTGTTTTCGTTGTTCCAGTTGCTAGTACGTTATTCTTGAGCGTAAGATAAAGTCACTGATAAGCTGACAAAGATTTGGTAAACCTGTTGCGTGCACTTTCGATTTTAATAAGAGATTTACTGATGGCCGAAAAAACGACTTATCAGCTGTAGTTTTACGCAATAATCTGTACAGATAATGGTAGACATTTGCGCTTGGGGCTTGTTTATACTTATTTTGACAAATTTTAATTGTTTCCGTTTACTTGTTATCGTGTATTATTTAGCGAACAGTCATTTGGCCGTGAGTCAATTTGCAGGTAATGCAATATACCAAACCCCTAAACAACTAAGCACTTAAAACACTTACCTGGCACCAACAATAACCTGCTTTCTGGCCACATCGTATAGCAATTCTGAATACCAAGTCGTTTCGGGATCGTAGTATCGTTTGGCTGTTGACATTAAATCTGCGAAAAGTCAATAAAGTAATATTTATAAGCATTGCGTGGGATGTTATAATAGACATCTATAAATATTTATTGCAAGCAATACTCTTTTCTTTATATTCAGTCCCTTGCATAACTCCCAATTGTTAGTCAAGTTGAAAAGAAATAAACAAAATATGAACACAAATGCCTATAAAAATGGAAAAACCCAGTGTCAACATGACTTGTTGCTGATTTTGCACTTCAAGATGCATTCCACTTGTATGCGAAAAGCACAGAATGAGAGAACACGCAAATATTTAAACAATAAACACGAAGCGTTTTCTGATTAAAAGCCTCAAGATATTCATATAGGGGTGTTAAGATTCCCAAGAATTGACATCTCTGTTGACACTGGGCCAAGAAGAAAGAGTCGGCAGTCTTACAACCTGTTCTTCTTCTTGCGTAATCAACGTACTTAAACTCTCCGCTACTTAGAACCGACATACATCAACCCAATTTCAGCATTCGAGTGTTTCGACTTGATCGATTGCCTTGTAATTGACATACTTTTGTAGTTATTTTGTTTTTTTTGATAATCCATGTGTAACTCACCTTGATATGATATGTAACGCGAATCATTCTCCATCAATTCAAAGTTCGACTGCGCCTGATAGGTGCTCATTAGAGCCCGCGTATTCCTCGGGCCTTGTAGGGTTAAGAATAGTAGTAGTAAAGGTAGCCACAGCTGCTGCTGCATTTTGTCATATTTTAAAATTAACATGCTGCAATAAAAAGAATAAACGCAAATTAATTAGGAATTTGCAACAGATCAGAGATTTGCATATATTGCGGATCTATTTAAATGCCATTGTCTGACAGCATTCATTTGTTGTCAATATCTTGGGTTTCAATCTGGAATAACCAGTGTCAGGTTGTAGCAGATTCTTATAAATCAAACTGTAATTGTATTCAGTGTCTTTTCATTCAAATATGTTTAAAAGTTTCGATTAACATTATATAACTAATGTGGGTTAAGTGAAAGCGTTACTTTTCAGCTTAAGCTTCCCATAGGGCATGAATAACTGATTAAGAGAGTGATCAGTTAAGAGCAGTTCGTATACACTTACTTCATATATTGTCACGTAGCGCTCAAACCGATTAAGTATGTTTTTCCATTCAATTTTTAGTAATAAGCAAGCAGATTGCTAAAGAGTTGTCTATATAATAAGTATTTATAAGCTTGATAGCATATGATGAGATTAAAATTTCATCGCACTCTTCCAGCACAAAACCAACACAGTTCACAATTAATTTTGATCAAAGGCTTTTCGATTTGTTCCAATATAATAATTGGGTTTTCAAACACGGAAGAAAAACAGAAATTTGCATCATTTGTAGTTGGGAATCACATAAGTATAGTAGAGTAGTAAGTACGACACGAAGAGTTCTTGCTCAAAGCGAATCGCGCATGTGGATCGTGAAGAGCCGAAGTTAACCGCGCAGCGAGTCAAAACAAACTGAGTTACGAACCTGCGCCAGCAACAGAAGACACCACAAGCGAAGAGCGTGCAAACAACAAAACGAGCAAAGAGCGAACGAGCAAATGAACGAGCGAAAGAGCGAACGAACGAACGAACGAGCGAGCGAACGAACGCACGAATGAACGGGCAAAACAAATGGGCCAAAACGCCGACGCGCTATTGCGGCCCACGAAGATGTTTGTTTTGAGAACCGGCTTCGGCCTGCGCAGAGAGCTAACCAACAACAGCAACAACAACAATCTGGGATTGGGCCTGAGGGGCTTAACGTCGTTATATGCTTTTTTTCTTTTCGTTTTTTTTGGTTGGGCGCGGTTGCAGTGGCAGTGGCAGCAGCAGGGCAGGGCGCTCATATATCATGCGACAACGACAAGCGACTACTTGCTACACACACACACACACACACACACACACATGCATACTAGCTACGGGTCGAATCTTTGGGATCGTCGCCCATCCTCGCCACTCGCTGCAGATTGACAGACACGGAGGGACGTGCCCAGAACAAGGACAACAAAACTATATGTATGTATGTATGTATGTATGTATGTATGTTCGTTGCTGAGTCTGCGTTTTAATTTGGTAGCCCAACAAATTGACATTAACGTCGCGCCACATAAGGGCACGTGATATACCAGAGACCAGAGACTGACGACTGTCGCTGGCGACTGACTGACCAACCGATCGTATCGCTCAGCAGCGTACCCAACGAGAAACTCATATTCCTTCCCCAGACTATCATTATTTTCATTTCATGATATACTACCTGATTATTCTCGGTTGTTAATTAGTAGAGTCTGTGATTTGCTTCCTAGCAAACTAATATAGGATATTAACTTGTCTATAATCTAAGCACAGAACCTTAAAGATAAATATGAAATTTTCATTGTTTAAAACGATAAATGTATAATATACACATATATTACATGTACAATGTATTCAACTCCAGAGGTACTAAGTTAAGTGTGCTTTAGTGTAGTGTACTTCCCTTAAATAAAAAAAACCTTTATTGTAGCCCAATTAAGAGCTGCAGTCACGATTTTATGCCTTTCGCTCTTTTCAATCACGTTTATGGAATTTACTCCACTAACGATCAATTGCGATCTGTTTGAAACAAAGTATCGATTCGCTTACTATAAACTACAAAGAAAATATGTTTTTAGCAAAGATGCCCATTAAAAAATGTAAACTTAGCTTATTACATACATAGGTAGTAAATTCCAGCACCTAAGTATGTCCTGCTAGTATTTTGTTTATGAGCTCTGTAATAGGATCGGCGTCGCCCACTAGAGTCTTGAGATCGGTCCTGTTGCATCGGCCAGTTGCCAACACAGATCAGTGGCAGCCTTGACTGTATAACACAGCTGGTGTTGCAACGCGCCAAAGAACAACAAATAAAATGTGCCGATGCAGGAAACACGATCTGTGAGGAACGAACGTTGGTTTGTTTATGCCACAGCATGCGCAGAGGAATCAGAACACGATAGTCGAGAATCTGTAGTGTGGGTAGGCAATCGAAAAAACATGTAGCTACGACAATACTATATACGACTGGCTGGCTACCTGGGAGAGCTCCATTGTATACGGAGTATTTTCTTTGAGACGGTGGCTAAATATGCTAATTGCGGTAGCAGCAAAACCGACGACGCCTTCGGGCACCGGTAATTTACGGCTTAACTTGTGTAATGCAAATGCCCCGAAGGCCCTCCTCAGTTAGATGGATGGACGTTTCCTTTGTTTCAGTACCTTCGGCATGTGAGTCACGGAAGTGCTCATAAATTCATTGGCCCTTATCAGTTGGCAATGCAAATCCTGCCCCTTCCGGATACTTTATGGTTTTCACCTGTCAATTGTGTTATAAATATGTATAGGGTTTCTTTCTTTTAGGGGCGAAAGTGATTGCTCAGTTGTATCGCCTGTCAATATTTGCCTTTGACTTTGCCTGATGTTGTTAACCCTTATGAATTATAACCCTTACTTTAATAGATAACAAAATAATCGAATGTATAATGCTCAAAATGGTGGATGTGTGATAACAGCTTTAGGGGGTTACATTCAAATAGACAACTTCAACTCATAGATACTCCAGTTTGCTACTTATAGTCCACAATAACACATTATATCACATTAGCCAGCTGTTTAAATGATCACAAAAGTAACAAAATACTTAAGGTGCTTATCTTGTATTAGAAATGTATGAAATACATAACAATTTGTACTATATAGGTCACACTTTCATAGCTAAGGAATTTAGTGAAATTCTGCCATTCTAAATGAGTATCTTTGTTATGGCAAACGATAAATATATCATTTACACCATTAAACTCACAACAGGAACTCCATTTCAATCTTCAACTTTCGAAACGTAAAGTAAAGTAAGTTTTGCATGCCAGGCACACACACTGGGCACTAAAATTTTATGGCCAGCCAATAAATTCATAATTTTCAAAACGATCGAGATGGAATAGTGCAGATTTTTCTTTGTACCCCTACCTCTTCCCCTCTTTTCCCCTCTTACAGAGCTTGCCTCAATTTAGCATGCAAATTGAAAAGACCTTAAAACAAAATTGAAGCCAATGAAGGAGGCACAAGATGAAATATGACAATGAGAGTGTCGACCACTTGAATGAGTGCACATCGATTGGGGACAATACAAAAGCATTAAAAAGACGAAAAGACATAGAAAACATATAGCTAGAAGGCATACTCGACTGGGCAATGCCCTGTGCATATATCTAAAGAATTTGTTATAGAAGTAATGGCTAATCTTTACTATAATATGTAAAGCATGAATAATAGAACAGATCGTTTTTACAATTTTCAGTATTTGACAATTGGCTAACCCTTATACCCCACTCCTATGCGCACAGGGTATAAATGAAAGCAATCATAAATTTGTAGCTTGTTGGCGACAATTAAAAGGCTTTGGTGTCGCATAGTTAATTTTCAAAGCGACTAAAAACATAAAAACATGTTAAGCGACTTTCCACCAAAAGACGTAAAACAACATAAACTATAATGCGATAAAAAATACAAATAAATGTCACACACACGAGAAATACATAAATATATATACAATGTGTTGTTTCCAAAAACATAATTGAAAATTAAGGCAATCGCCTCAATTTATCAATACACAAAATATGAGTCGATGACCCGCTTTATGCTCAGGTTCAAGCTCAAACTGACAACTTATGAATTTATGGCACCATTTATGGGCGATAAGCATTCCAAATCCAAATCCAAAACCAAACTAAATTCAAGCAACACGCGAAGCGCGTTTGTTAACTAATTTCAATTGGAATTACATATTTCATTTGAAAATTGTGTAAATATTTCAAACGCACACAAATCAAGTGTCGAAAATATTAATGTAAATAAGATAATGAGTGAGCAAAATGAACGCACAACTATTAAAGCGCGCTCAATAATTTGTGCATTTCTGTTAAATAATATGTAAATATATACAATGGATAATAAATACTAATGTACGCAAGCTTTATCTTTATCTAGACAGTTTTTGGTGGCTACAGATAGTGGACGGAACCGGTTCTTTTTAGTGAACTATGCCAAACGAATCGGAATCTCGAATCGAATAAATTGATCGAATCAGTTTTAATTATTGATATTTTTAATTGATAAAAATGGGTACTGATTTATTTTCGCGTTTCTGCTTTTGATATTCATGCAAAATCATTATTAATTTGTAAAGTCGAATAACTTTTAGCTCGAATTTGTTTCAACTTCTAACTTTACTTTCCCAGTGTTCACAATTTGTCTAGCTTAAGGTTTCTCTCTCTCTCTATTCGAGACTCTCTCTTTTGCATGTTTTGCTTAATTCTATCAATCTTATCCTCTATAAACCTTATCTCTTCCTCTCCCTGAACAATAATAATAAAAATATGTTTTGCTGCCCCGCATGGTGGCCAAAAAAGATTTGCATATAAATAACCCAGCGATGATTTCATTTAAATTACGATTTATTGTAGCAAAACTAATTTATCAACTTTTTTTGTTTGTTTACTTATATAACGCTTAGTGTGCCAATGACATAAATAAGTTTTAACAACTCCTACTGTAACCGAAATAAATGGACCGTGGTCGGGTTTTATGCTAATGTATCGCTTTGAATTTGTAATTTATGGAATAACAATAACAATAACACTAACAAAAACAACAACCGCACTATGAAAATATTGAACTTTTTTCAATTCCACCTGCTGTGTCCCTAATGATGTCAGTTAAAATAAAATTAAATATTCCGAACATGCCGCATGCCAAAAACACTTTTGAATCCAAATGGGAAACTCGCACTGAATTCGCACTGAAATCGCTTACAAACATTAAAAAAACAACATACGAAAAACAAACATTAAATTTAGAGCGCTGTCCGCCATACTTGGAGCTAACTCAATTTACAACTTTTGCAAAAGTTTTGATTGCGTTTTGAATTTGGCGGCGATTTGTTGGAAACGTTCTTTATTTAGACAGATTAATGAGTGGCTGGCTGGCTCTGGTGTCATTTCATGCTTCTCAGTTGTCAAATTAGAAGGCTACGCAATGATCGCACAATTGTGCTACAATGTCTTTATAAGACGTCGTCTTAATGGGCTTCTCTGACAGCAGACAATGGGCCAGCAACTTATGACGAGCACTGTGCAAATTAGGCTCCATTTACATTTGACATTCTCGAGTGTGAAAATTAGCAAGCTGTCTTTTATGGCTGACATGCAAAAAGCAAAAGCAACTTAAGTCATATTAACTAGAAAATATAAGGTCTTTATCTTCAACTGAAACAATTTATGTATATATATCATACATATCATACCTATTATTTTATATTAGTATATATTCCCCAATAGAATGAGTAAATTGTCAAGCGAATCTTTCTAGTTTTAAAAGTTTTTCATATACAAACAGATTGTTAAAAGTAATCCGTTTTTTCATATTTAATATGGCATTCACTATTCTGCATTTGGTGAAAGTTATATATTCTTAAACTATAAAAAACGTATTATAAACACCTAAATTCGCTTAAGAAACTGTCTACAATACTTGTTCACTCTCAACTTACTTTTTTTTATTACTGGCATTTACTTTACATGGATCTTGGTTAGTTATACGACCATAACACTTTTATTTATGTGACTCAGTTTTGTAGCGTGTTGTAAACATTGTTAATAAACAAGTTCTGATTATTTTTTTACAGAATTGCCAGCGAAATAAAAATAAACAACATGCTGTAGACCGACCACACACAGAGTTAGTTTAGGCTTTTTTTCTTGAGATTTTTACGTTTAGAAGTGAAATTTGTGGAGTCATTAATGTAAATAGAAACGTTTGTAAGGCTGAAAAAGCTTGAAATAACACAAACGACTGCAATTACAATTGCAATTGAGTTGAGTTGAGTTGAGTTGAGGATATGAAAGGTTGGGAATTTTAGCTGAACGGGGTGTGTCTGTCAAACAATCTAATCCAGAAGCCAACAGAGTTCCATAAAGAAACCAATTTTACATAAATTTCAATTGGCGCGCCTTCCTTCCTATTTTTTATATACTATATGTATATATATAGTTTTTTTTGTTGTTGTTCGTCAAGTCGTTTAATGTCTTCATTTCAAGTTAATTTTCACTCGGTGGGTGTTTGTTGTATTTATGTGCGACAGTGAAAGCCATAGAAATATGAGGCACAACCTTATAAATCAACTTGAATGTCCCATGAAACGCACCCTTTTTTGGGTTATTATGCTCACTCGTATTGTGGCTGTCCAAAAGAAAAGGATTAAATGCTCATAAATGACCAAACAGCAACAATAGTGTGAGGTCGCCACTGTCTGTGTGGTCTTCCATATAAAAACATATAAGCATATACATACATACATATAAAAACGAGTATGTTCAACAGCGCCAAAAGCAATGCCATTAAATTGGGCTTGGAAAGTTAAGCAAACAATTGGTAAAAGTATCTGTACTTATTTATGTAAGTACTTAGTAAAACCTGATATCAAATCAAAAAAAATGTAAAACAAGTAGGAGTGCTCTAGTCGGGAGTGCCCGACTACGAGATACCCTGAACCCAGTCCTTACAATCATTCATACTAATCTAAGCACACACATGCTGCAGTATAAGCAGTGCATGCGGTTTAAGCAGTTAGCTTGCTTTTTCGCTGAGCCCCACACAATGGAAAGCTAAATCTTAAATAACTTCTATGTTTATTGTCCGATCTTATTGAAATTTTTGGGGCAAACAATTGTCAATAATATGTGTGACCAAACCAAATTGCAAGGTCGTACCTTCAAAAATGGGTTTTTTGAACTTTTTGGGGTTTGGGGGTGGTATCCAAAAAGTGAAATATTTGTTACATGTGTATGTTATTCGAGATTATACATGCCAAATTTGGGGCCTCTAGCTTTTATAACTTTGAAGTTATGTCCCAAAAACGCAAGTCTGAAATCGAAATTTATCGATAACTTTTAAACGGTACGAGTTATCGATAAAATGAAATAAACTTGATCTGTCCCGGGATTAGGAGAACTTATGTTCCAAATATGAAGTCTCTAGCTCTTGTAGTCTCTGATATCCGCGTGTTCATACAGACAGACGGACGGACGGACGGACGGACGGACGGACGGACGGACGGACGGACGGACGGACGGACGGACGGACGGACGGACGGACGGACAGACAGACAGACGGACATGGCTAAATCGACTCGACTGTTGATACTGATCAAGAATATATATACTTTATATGGTCGGAGATGCTTCCTTATGCCTGTTACATACTTTTGCACAAAACCATAATACCCTTTTTACCCATTTTTAATGGGTTCAGGGTATAAAAATACACGTTAAAAGAGGAACAATCAATAAATATCGCAATTTACAAAATACCAAATTCTTTGTAAAAAAAAAGTTTACTTTATCCGTTACAAGCAAATTGACTTTTCGTTTAAATAAACATCAGTTTGGCAATCTGAAAAAAAAACCTCCAGTTTATAAATTATTATATTCCATAGACATTTTTATCACACTTCGCACTCCCTGGAATAGTCTCATAACACTAGATCGATACGAAATTCTTGATTTCTGTCAAATAACTCAGAAAGATATGTTTAGCCATTTAGCACTTTGACAAAAGCCAACAACAAAAGGCCATTAAGTTAATTTACATAAATCAAAATTATGTTAGCCAATGCAAAGACAACAATGCAAATCAATACGAGCTACGGAAAGGCATTGAATCTAAAAACAATTCCAAAGTATTGTCCGAGCCATTTGTAGAATACTATGTTTAAATAGCCAACTCAATAGATTGGCGCGAGGGTTGCCAAGAATCCGAGATACCGAAGGTGTTAATAATTTATTATTATTATTAGCATGGCATTGTTGCCCGCTTTTGTTTGTCTGTCGAATGTTGAGCTGCTGGCTGAATTCCATAAGCTCGTCTCGATATCTAAAGTGTGAGGCAGCCAGTTTAAGCAGTCGTTATGTAAACTTGACAACAAATACAACATAAATAAACAAATGCCATGTTATTATTATTATCCAAAGTCAAGAAACTGATTGTGCGTAACATGATATGAACGGCTTTTTTTATACCGACTGTGACACCCACAAAACTGATCCGATTTTCGATCCAGAGGCAGTTTTCATCGTGGTTTGGCATCTATATTAGATCTGAAAAACAAGCCAATCCCCCCTAAGTACTCCCAAATACCTAGAAACGTCTTTCAAATACCTAAAACTCCCTTAACTATGTCAAAACTGAACCAAATTAAAAACTCGAGGCAATTTCGATCATTGTTTTCATTCAAAATTTGTTCAACATTATTATTCAACTAAAACAGTCTTCGTAGTTTTCTCTTTTTTCATGTGATTTCAAAGTCAAATTTCTACATTTCTACAAGACACATTGAAAAAATCAATAACAGAACAACAAAAATTATACGAAATTCATAGTTTATCGAAAATGTCGCTGGCACAACAATACTCGAATGTATCTGAAGAGGTCATGGAATATATATTCGATCAGAAGATACGCGAACGTGATCTGATTGCCCAAAAGGAGGAGATGAAAGTACACATGAGTAAACTCGAAGATCATTTGGCTCTGCTGCAGAATCATGATGACGATGTTACCATTGTGATCGCCTCGGGCAATCTCCATCAGCTTAGTACGGTTAAACAGGTGAAGGACGGACTCGTTGCCACCCTGGCAGCCATCATGGATCCGTATCTCAAGCTTCATCGCAAACTGTTACGTTTGCAGCGACACATCCGAGAGGATCAGACTGCATTGTATGAGAATTTGAACAGAAACCAGAGTAATTAACGCCAACGCCATGGACAAGTCAAAGTTTGGATCAATAAAATTCGGTGGATAACATTTCTAGCAGTCTTTTAAATGCACATATATACTTTCAAATGGGTAGTACTGCTGATGTACTTAGACAAAAGCCATATACTCCAATTCCTTTGGGAACAGAGTATAAAACTATCGCTGTAGAGCATTCCAAGTTCTATCTTGAGTTATTGCAGCTTGGGTTTCCACGCAGCTTTATCTCCACCTTAATCAGAATGGGATCTTCCAGTCATTGTTCATGTTAATAGTGCAGTCAAGTTCAAAGACAATCCTCAACTTGAGCGACAACATTTGGGAACGCATTAGTGTCAAAAGGAACAACAACAACAACAATCATCCCACGACAAGTTTGAGTTGTGCTTTCACTTTTCACTGAGTGGGCAGCAGACCCCAAAAAAAAAAACTTGTCATAATTAAATGTGTAATATTTGTCTTCGCTTTCGACACCTTTGCCCCCAGTTTTGGTCTTTTGGTCGTCTGCTCAACGAGCCGTGAGCTGCGCACGCGTTCACTACTTCTTATTTGTAAGGGGTTCGCAAGGGGAAATCGCAGGGGGAATGCAGTCGTCAGTCGGTAGTCGGATCGTGTAAATTATAAAGACTCATGCACATTTCATCAACTTTAAGTCTATATTCCCCCCTTCCAAGTTGCAGCAGCGTTCCGCTTGCCTCGTTTCGAAAGCGAAAAGTGCGTCGGCGCTTTTTTTGTTCATTACTTTTGTGGCCTATTGTATTTCCCCGAGCTTGTTTATACTCCTTTCGAAGAAAGCAGTATATTAATTTTGTGATGAAGTGTAAGTAATACATGAAACGATGCTGAAACGATCCTCAGTTTCGCAAAGTTATGTGTTTCAAGTTTTCATAGGGTATTTCTTTTTTTTTTTTTTTATTTATTTTGAATTAAAAATGTTTCTATTTTTTTTAAAAAAATATCCTTTTTTTCGGGAAAAACTTCAAAAAAATGACATTTTCAAAACTGAATAAATCTTAAGTGTAGAATAAAAGTAAAGGAAAAACCATGAACAAATTAGCCTAGAACTTCCAAATTGGTTGAGTTTTGGCAAAGTTATGACAGTTTATTTGACCAAAGACTCGAAAAGAGTATAATATCTTCGGTACGCCGTAGAAAATCCTTCCCCAGTTGGTTTAACTTTCGTTTGTGTGGCTTTTTGTTTTGCTTTTTGCTTTGCACTACAATTCGTTGTTTGTTGAGATGCTGCGACTCCATTTCTGGGGCACGTGCGTTCAACTTTAGTTGCCCATGTGGAAATTTACGACAATTACAGAAAGCATTGCATAACTGTTTTTAAATATATTTTATTAAGCCAATAACTGAAGAATAAATGTTTTATATTAATAATAAGATTTATAGTTATTATTAATAAATTACAAAACTATTAGTCAGCTGCATTTCCAATTGGGCAAGTGGTTTGTTCATTGTGTTATTTGTACGCATTTAAAGGCATTATTCTCCGATTTTAAAATCCATCAATTCCATTTACAACAACAAAAAAGAAGCTGACTGTGTTATTTGTTTGGTCTGCCGAACCCTTGGCTCGTGTCCCAAGTTTGTTAACAAGTCTGATTAATGGGCATGATTAGCATAAGTAAACATTACGCAAATTATGTACAAAAGTGCGCTTTACAACACTCAATCGTGATTATACTCTTTTCGAAGAAAATAGTATATTAAGTTTGTCCTGAAGTTTGTAACGCATAGAAGGAAGCGTCTGAGACCCCCAAAAGTTACTGCCAATATGCTTATAAAAACAAAACAAATTGATCTAGCCATGTCCGTCTGTCTGTCTGTCTGTCTGTCTGTCTGTCTGTCTGTCTGTCTGTCTGTCTGTCTGTCTGTCTGTCTGTCTGTATGTATGCAAACTAGTCCCTCAGTTTTTGAGCTATCGCGATGCAACTTTGCACAGACACTTATTATTCAAGGGGACAGCACATTGGTCGGAGCCGGCCGGATCGGACCACTATATCTTATAGCTGCCATACACCTCAAAGTCGGTTTTGGCCATAAATCCGATGTTTTCAAAGCAATTGCCTTAAATTTCCTTGTACACTTGAACATCCTTATAACTCATCAATGGGTAAAATCGCAAATCGATTGAGTCATAAACAGCGAAGATATGCGTCATTAAATATTTTGAAAAAACAGGTGCATATGAGCAAACAAAGTCAAGCACAAGAAAGCTTTTGATAGTCTGAGCAAACAAAGTCAAGCGCAAGAAAGCTTTTGATAGTCTGCTCTTCAAGCAATTTTGTCAGCGATCATCAAAACGGCTTGTGGCGTAGTGGGTAAAGTTGCGAACTGGTGAGCGAGAGGTCCCGGGTTCGAAACCAGCGGCGACTGGTCATTTATTTTCATTTTTCTTATTCTTCTTTTCAAATATATAATAACTGTAATCAAATTCATTTGCTTTCAATGGCTTAGAACAAAAACAATGCCACGCGAAAAAACAAAAGCTCAGTATAAATCGAGTTTGTTAGCGATTCTTAAAACTGCTTGGTGTAAGCAGTACAAAGCAAAACAAGAAAGCTTTTGACAGTCTGCTCTTCAAGGGATTTTGTCAGCGATCATCAAAACGGCTTGTGGCGTAGTGGGTAAAGTTGCGAACTGGTGAGCGAGAGGTCCCGGGTTCGAAACCAGCGGCGACTGGTCATTTATTTTCATTTTTTCTTATTCTTCTTTTCAAATATATAATAGCTGTAGTCAAATTCATTTATTTTCAATTTCCTAAATTGTTTCTAATTTTTTTTTCATACATAAAGTAGCTTTAATAGAATAATTCAAAAGAAAAATTTAAATTCATTGGCAAAACCAATGCCACGCGAAAAAAAATATGGATCTCAAATTCTGAATATAAGCTCTCGTATGTTCAGATTAAGTTTTATGACAATTCAATTTCCGACAGCAGCCTTGAAAGGTATAAGAGCAACAGGCACAAAATTTGGTATGTATATTATGTAATGTAGTTTTCACTTTTTGGAAAAACTGCAAACTTGTATATTGTTCAATTCGGTAGCACTTATGAATGCTAAGGGACGCGTCCACGAGCTACGGATAGTGAAACGTCCCTGTTTACATGAATACCTTTATATATTTTATTTTATATGTAGGGGTATATGTATGCGACATTAATATCTGCGAATTAAATAAGCAGTCACGGAAAAATAGTAAAAATTGCTTTAAGGTTCGAAAAGAGTATTTAATCTTCGGCACGCCGAAGATAATCCTTCTCCACTTGTTCAATATTAGATTTGGGCAGTTACGTGGAAATTCAGGCCGCAACAGACAAAAACAAGTGCATAAAGCAGCTAAATTGTGTCTACGTTAATTAAAAAAGCACACACAAATTTGCATACAAGACGAAATTGGCTTCAAAATTGAGTTTGCCTGCGAATTTATGCGCCAAGCCGGCGGCCATTTGGCGTTTTACAAACGCTGTCACTGTCAACTGTCAGTTTGCAAATCAGGCACATAAATTCCCAATATATATATATATATATATATATACATATATGTAATTGCCAGAGTAAATACCTGAGAAGATTGGCATATATTCTACCCAAGGCAAGTTATTGGTTTGATAATAGATCACAACGATATAGTGTGGGAATTTTGAATACACAAGTTATGATCGTTTTCTGTTTTGATCATGTATAAAGTAGAGGATTTTTTAACTTTGAACTTACAAAAACTTCGTAAACTATTCAGTTTGAATACAAAGTACATTACTTCATATGTTAGCTTATAAATAGTGTAAACAACCACTCACCTGTCTATCTGGATTCATTCATTAATATTGTAGATGTAGCTGCAAAAGAGAAATATATAAAATATATTGATAAATAGCATATACCAAATCTATATTATATTGGAATAATTAAGTAGGCTGTTTTTATTAGCAGGCATAAATTAGAGTCGAAGACAGAACAAAGACGAGAGCTATTTAAGAGTCGAGGGCCTTTCCAACTTGAGCGAAACGTGTGCCACTTGATGATCGCCCCCATAGAAAACACATACTGTATAATGTGAGCACGATCCCACACGTTTCGTACGACTGCTATAATACCATAATGGTGTCATTTTGATATGCGATGTGCTGCCAACGCCAAACGACGCCCCCATGCCACGATCTCTAGTTGGCCTAATCTCTGTCTTGGTCTTCGTCTTAGCCAAAGCCAACTTAAGCTAAAGCTAAAGCTCCCTCTAGACAAATCTACCAGTGGCGTTATTCGTGTAAGGCGTGCGTTTAAACTCATTAATACAGCCACTACGATGCGATCCGATCCGATCCATGCCGATACGACTCCCAACTCGATTTATATACACATAGTATATATGCAACGCTTGGCACAGTGGTGCGAATGCATTTGAAAGAGCTATACCTTTGTTATATCTATTACAGTTATCTTCGACAGTCTTCCAGTGATAGAAACTATTTTACATATTTCTCTCTGAAGTAGTGATTACAGAAAACTGAATATACAACTACAATATCAATTATGTTTAAATCTTAAAAAAAAACAACCTATCTTTATCAGCTCTCTAGCCTTTTTAAAGAGTTAACAACTCGATAAGCTCTTCTTAACACTTTGCAAGCCGTTTTGCCCTTCAAGATGAAAATCTTCAAATTGTTTCTCCATTGATATGGAGCCGACGCCCACTGTGCTGGCACATCGTGTGCCCGTACAGTGCCTCCAAATAATGTAACCCCAGGGTCTGCGTTGGTGTTGTTTGGAGGTGCAGTTTGAGCCGCATTTGGTTGCTTGCTTGGCCGATGCACAACGATTTTAAACGGATTTATGCATCGGCCGCCAGATTTCATACAAATTTCCTAAAGGGTTTCGTTTTTCACTCTTTCTGTTTTATTTTTTTTTTGTATCTTTGTTTTTTTCTCGACATTGCATTGCGTGGGCCATTGGCCAGTGGAGCTTTTCATTTCGATGCAGCCATAAATTGTTGTTGCTGTTGCTGCATGTGGCTTGTGGTTGTTGTCGTTTTGTTGTTGGCAGTCGTGAAAGTTGCGTGAATCGCGTGAAGTAGAAGAAAAGTTCAATGCTTTTCAAAAATAATTGTAGAAAGTTTTTTTTTGGCTTTGGTTTTGGTTTTGTATTTTATTGCATATGAAGTGCTTATGCAACGCCACAAAAATATTATTTACGATCAGAGATTCGCTTAGAGGCCAAACGGATTTGATTGAAACCTAATTGCCTATCAATTGTGGTTAAACAGTTTAATGGGCATGGACACGATGCAAGTGATATGGAAATTGGAAACAGGCAACACACAATGGGCAAGCTGCATTAACATACATATGTACATTAACATATGTTAACATTCCACTGTTATCTTTGCATGGCAAGGATTACAGTTTTATTCAGGGAGTCATTTATAAAAACTTTTTGCTAAGAAAAGACTCGTAATATGGCACAATAATTTCATATTACTCAGCGACGATAATAAATGTGTACATATTTTGGGCACAACAGATAATAACACCTCAGGCCATATCGCTAGTCCCACTGGGCTTACGTGTAGTATGGCATATGGAGACCAAGTGTCGCAGCTTGACCCACATACCAAGTAAGCTGGTGAGAAGCAGCCGGGCGAGTGAGCAACTCCCCAAATCAAAATACGATGCGAAATTGGCAAAAAGAAAAGCGACAAACTGACGGACGGACGGACGGACGGACTGACTGACATAAGCGGAGCGCGTTGCCAAAAAGGAAACCAGTCGACGGCTTTATGATGGGAACCGGCGAAAAGAAAAGACAACATTTTGAAAAAGCGCAAAAACACTGTGTTGACGTCCGCCACAGAAGCAATTAGGCGACTCTGACTCTTATCAACGTCGTTCAGTTCGTTCGCAAATAAATCTCAGCGACCTACTACTACTGTAGGTATTGTACACGAGTCTCTCTGAAATATGCAAAATCGAACACTTAAGCACCAGCTAACCGAATAGTGTAGACTCTTTTACGGCTTATGAAACGAAACGAATCTTGAATCGAAAATATAGAAAAATGCTTTGGGAAATTCTTCTTTTCAAGATTGAATCAAAACCCGAGCCATATATTGTATATTGTTATTCAAGGTCTTTATAAATAGTGCTTGCATATTTACGATCAACACTGTTTGGAAAACATTGAAAGCCTTTTTATCGATAGAGTAAAGAAAGCACTAAAACTGCAAAAAACAAGTAAGAGTGCTGTAGTCGGGAGTGCCCGACTACGAGATACCCTGAACCCAGTCCTTACAATCATTCATACTAATCTAAGCACACACATGCTGCAGTATAAGCAGTATAAGCAGTGCAAGCGGTTTAAGCAGTTAGCTTGCTCTTTCGCTGAGCCCCACACAATGGAAAGTTAAATCTTAAATAACTTCTATGTTTATTGTCCGATCTTATTGAAATTTTTGGGGCAAACAATTGTCAATAATATGTGTGACCAAACCAAATTGCAAGGTCGTACCTTCAAAAATGCATTTTTTGAACTTTTGGGGGGTTTGGGGGGTGGTATCCAAAAAGTGAAATATTTGTTACATGTGTATGCTATTCGAGATTATACATGCCAAGTTTGGAGCCTCTAGCTTTTATAACTTTGAAGTTATGTCCCAAAAACGCAAGTCTGAAATCGAAATTTATCGATAACTTTTAAACGGTATGAGTTATCGATAAAATGAAATAAACTTGATCTGTCCCGGGATTAGGAGAACTTATGTTCCAAATATGAAGTCTCTAGCTCTTGTAGTCTCTGATATCTGTGTGTTCATACAGACAGACAGACGGACAGACGGACAGACGGTCAGACGGACAGACGGACAGACGGACAGACAGACGGACATGGCTAAATCGACTCGGCTGTTGATACTGATCAAGAATATATATACTTTATATGGTCGGAGATGCTTCCTTATGCCTGTTACATACTTTTGCACAAAACCATAATACCCTTTTTACCCATTTTTAATGGGTTCAGGGTATAAATATAGCGTAAAAAAACATAAACTGTGCATTGCCTTTAAACGACCTTCGCCATTTCGCGTTGCCTTTAAAAGTATTTCGCTGTTGTTGTTGTTGTTGTTTTCTTCTTCTTCTTCTTGAACATTGTACAAAGTTGCTGTTGTTGTTGTTGTTTCCATTGCCACGGATGCATAAAACATGTTACCGATCGCGCCGGAGTCGCCTTCGCCTTCCTTCAGGTAAACGCAAACGTAAACATCAACTTTGGGTCTTTGCGTGCTCATCCGATCGGCAACATTTCCGTCAACCCAGGCCCCACAGTCCCAAGAAACTTGGCAACAGCGCCTCAAGTGGCGTGATCTCTACCCAAACACACACACATGTGTGTGTGAGTGTGTGTGAAGTGGATTCGACCATTTGAAGGTCGCACAATGTTTTTTTTTTGGGGGGGGGCCTGCGTGAGAGGCTGGTCGGAAACTGGGCACAGAAAGCGCGCCAAAAAACAGAACCTGTAGCTGCTGTTGCTGTTGTTGTTGTTGCTGTTGTTGGCTATGTTTCCAAAGTCGAGTTCAATTTTCAGTTGCACCTAATGAGCCACGCAAGATTTATGGCAAGGTGTTTGGATCTAAGCCATGTTTGGGCTTTATGATTTACGGTCTTAAGAGCGCTCGCAGCATATTGGAAAACACAACATCTATTGATTGATGTTCCGAGAAATTCTGATTAACTTTGCAGAGCAGTTGGAAAGTGCAGGCGAATTATAGTTTTGTTTCGAATTTATAGCATATCTGCACAAAAACTGGCTTATAAAAACCTTAAGAGATTTCCAATAACTTGATTTTGTACTCATTGTAATGCATATTTGATTTTTTCAAATCAAATCAAAAGCCTGCATATCGAAATTGATTAAGAGTTAGAGCATTTATGTAAATAGTATTCAATTTATAACCGTATCAGCATCAGCCACTTATAAAGTTGGAGCATTTATGCAAATGGTATTCAGTTTACAAATGCATCAACCACTTATGTCATTTTGTCATTCAATTGTGCACTTCTTGAGTGCATACTAAGCGACAACGACTAAGAGAACTGCTAGTTATTTATTAGTTATAAGTGGCAAATGATATGCGTGCGATTGGAATTCATCGAATGCCAAGTGACGCCTTTGCACTTCGTTTGCCAAGAAGAAGCAGAAGACAACAACAAACTTGATTCGAGTTCCGCCGGCTCGGCTCGGCTCCTCCTGCTTCAGTTGATCCATTGCGATTGAAGGCGTATCTGGTTTCGCCTTCGCTTTTCAACTGCAATCATTTTCACTTGAGTTCAGTTACAAAGCCAAAGTCGCGCTTGTCAATTTGTATCCACAGCGATTGATAAAGACGACCGACAACTTGCCGCTCTCCACAAGTTGTGGCCAAAAGCCACAGAGCCAGAAGCGGAGGCAGAAGCAGAAGCAGAAGCAGAGACGATCATGGTCAATTCACTTGACTAGCGGTAGCCCACATATATATGTATATATGTATATATATAAGTATAGTCGTATAGTAGTTATATGGAAGCCTCAGTTTGTTAATCAAATTGCGTACAACTTTTAACACCTTCAAAGTGAGCCCTTCATTTGCGGTTAGAGATGATTTCGTGTTCACGTCAAATATCGTTTACTCAATTAGGCAGGCAACTCAGTTCAAGACAGCTCAGTTAGCAAATATCAGCAGATATTATATTAGACTTAGCTCTCTGTTTATTCTATTTAATACTAATTGAATATTCCTTTCATTATGCTTAAATATACACATTACTTTGATACTATACAAAAGAAACTCACGCTACCATCTCTAGCTAACATATTTTTGTTATTTGTTTACCTACATTGTACTTAAATGTATATCGAACATTTGTTAATAGCACAACAATTTGATATGCTAGACTTATAATATGTAAATGAATTGCATTTGAATTATTTCATTTTGCCTCTCACAAGCTTTGAAGTTACCTTAATGTTAATTGTTTTAATTGCTTAACACTTTTTGTGGTTGGTTTTTTATAATTACGCATTTACACGTGTCTTTTGTATGCTGCTCAAGTTTTTGTTTGACCTTTGTTTACACTTTGTCTTAGAGCCCAAAGAGAGCAAAAAGAGAATTTAGCTAAATGCTAAAATGAGTACTAAAAGTATAAATGCAATTTAGAAGGCCAAGTTAAATGTTATGTGCTCTTGAAAATAAGTTGTGTAGGCAGATTTGTTGTAAGCGAAATTCATTTTAGCTAAATAAGAACTGCAGAGGTGTAATAAGCTTATAAGCCAATTATTTTCTATATATTTTGGTATTTTCTATACGTTTATACTTCAGCTATTTTCTATATATTTCTATGCATAAAGCTGTTTATCTAGCAAGGCTAAAACCAATAGCATATGTTATGCAAATAAATCAAGAAAAAGTGTAAATACAATAATTGGCTTAAAGTTGTCTACGAAAAAAAAACCAATTTGCAAATAGTTTGCTTAAACAGTAATTGTTTTCGTGACTTGGTTATTTGCAATATATAAAAAAATTAACTTAGACTGACATTTACAAAATTTTAACAACTTTTAACAAGCTTGAAGCTGTATAAAAGATTTCTTTGGCGCATTTCTTAAATTTGATTAAAATATTAAATTGAATTGCTGCTTTTCTTAATAACAATACTTAAGACTTACAAAACAGTGCTGCGATCTGTGCCAGCAAAGTTCTTGGCTATTAAAATCCATATGTTGAGTCAGCCTTGAGCTGCGAGTTGGAGTTGTTTGTTCTACACAAAGCTGGGCCATTCATTCAATAATTGAAACTTGCACATAGATCGAGAATATATGCTATTTATATATATATATATACAGTATAGAGTATATATACAGGAAATGCAGCGTATGGCAACATTTAAAATGCTGCTGCTGCTGCTGTTGTTGTTGTTGTTGTTTGTGCAAACAAATGTATCTGGAGGCACACATTGAGGCATGCTGCCAGTTGATTTAGTAGGCGTTGCAACATGCGCCATATGCATGCAGCATGCCCATCCAGAGCGAGCAACCACTTAAATTTTAAAAGGCTGCCACAAAAACAGCAAACAACACACACTCGCACACACACTCGCACACTCGCACAACGTTTTTGTTTTTGCCTTGATGCGCAGCGAACTTTTCGCGCCTGCTTTCAATCGTTGTTGCTTAAGGTTTCTTTCTGGTGTGGGCAGCTGCCCCTCCCCCCTAACATGCCCCCCTCCGACTACGTTCAGCCTCATTGGGGGCAACGCATGCGCAAATTGTGCGCCGACTGCGCTGGCAATAAATTCATAAAAAATCATTAAGCAGAATTTGCAAAGAAACCAAAAGCAGGCAGCTAACTTTTGCACATGTGGCACAAACGCGGGCGGCATTGTGGCACGAAGGGACAAACTGGAGAACTGGAGAGCTGGACAACTGGCAAGTCGATGCGGCAAAGATGTCGCATTAATTCCAAGCTCAACCGCAGCATTGAACCTATAAATGGTATCTTAAGCGCATTTCCAAGCCCATAAATTGAACTGCAAACTGCAAACTGCAAACTGAGCCGAGAGCCTAATGCAGTCATGAGAAGATATTTTGTTGCAACCAGGTGCAGTCATTGAGAAGGATACACGAGTGCGTTAGAATGCCAGCGAATAAAACGCATGACATTTATTTATTGTTTATTATAAGTAGATAAAAGCAGATATGCTCATTGCAAAAGATACGAGAGTAAAGAGCAGCAAATTGAATTTAAATAAATTAACACTAGCTTAGCTAATAATGTTGATATTTTTCTGCGAAATAAATAGAAATAAGACTTAAGAAATCAAAGAAATATTAACAAAAGAATTAGGATATATAGGATCAATATATATACAGGTTTTTGTGGTTTATAGTTATATGAAACTTATGTCATGGAAATTTCTATTCCAATATATACATGTTATTATCCCAAAAAATATATGTATCAAATTTGAAGTAGAAATAAATCTGTCTGCTTGGCATATCAATTGAAATATGAAAGAAAATAAGCTTTAAGAAATCAAATATTAATAGTGAAAAGATGTTAGAAAAATTAGCAACAAAATAAAGAGTTTTAAAAATATGAATACGTCTTTTTTGTGC
Organism: Drosophila flavopinicola; assembly: GCA_035042425.1. Taxonomy (NCBI): domain Eukaryota; kingdom Metazoa; phylum Arthropoda; class Insecta; order Diptera; family Drosophilidae; genus Drosophila; species Drosophila flavopinicola. Next base: position 8,343,354 of record JAWNLL010000452.1, on the reverse strand, counting down.
TTTCAAGCTTAAATTAGTTTATGAAAATATGAAACTTATATCCCATATCATGCAAATTTCTAGCCAAATATATAAACAACGTTATTTTTATCCCAAAAAATATATGTATACAATGTTAAGTAGAAATAAATCTGTCTTTTTGGCAGCCTTAAGGCCAAAACTCCCAAAAAAAAGACAAAATTAAAACGAAGTTTGCCAAAAGTAATCAAAAAATTGAGCATGCTGCGCATGAAGTCCGAGAAGACACAACAAATGACACCACAAAACTGAAAAGAACCGAAGCGAAGCGAAACGAAAACAAAAATTATTTTAATTTTATGCTACGTCTTGTGCATGTTTAAATACCCTAACCGAGGGTACAATTAGTTGTTAACAAATGTTAATGTTTATAATATGAATAAACTTAAGGTATGTTACATTAGGCATATTTCGGATGTACTCTACTCTAATTGCTTTTTATAGTTATGCCAAGAGTTATCTAAACTGTAACAAAAGCGTATAGCAGCTTCGTTTTGTTTATTTTCTTATTTGGAGATGATCTTTAAGCGCTACCGAGGCGTCAACAGCATTTTGTTTATAAAAGTTGACAGACCAAATAAACGAAGAATTCAGCGTGCAGGGTGTGGCAAATATGCTCAGCTTGCAGATACAGATACAGATACAGATACAGATACAGATACAAGCTATATAGAGTTATGCATACATATGAGCATATGAGAAATTTATGTGACACTCACATTGGAAATTAACAGCAGACTGCTTCAAATTAATGTTGACACTTGTTTGGCTGGCTTTGCATGTCTTTCAGCTCAACTGCTGCTGCAAATAACTCATTAGAATTGCCACAGGCAGTTCAAGGCTAAACCTGAAAAGGGGTCTTCCCCCTACCACAACTAAAAAAAAAACTTCTCAACTTGCAGTCTATTCTTTACATGCTACTTCTTTGCAGCTTCTTTTCTTTGGCAGAAACAAAAGCGAATCTCATTGTTGATAAGTCTTTGGCAGAGCGAACTTGAACTTATCGACATGCCTATATCTCAGTGCTACTTCTCTCTTCGCTTCTCGCTGTTGCTTTAGCTGTGGCTGTACTTGTTTGAGGTACATACTACATACTCAAGGCAGAAATGTATTCAAGGATTTCTGTTCTTTGCGTAAGTGGAAAACCAGTTGTAACCAAATCTGATTATTTATATATTTGCATTTTAACTTATAGCGATTAACTTATCCACTTTCTAGCGTTGTCTTTGACTAATCCGCTCAAGTCATAACACACATTAGTCATCTATCTTCACTCCGACTGGTTAACATTACAGCACTTAAGTTAAACCAGGCTTTTGCCATGGCTTATAAGTAGCAGCGATCATCGTCTGCTCAAACCTTCCTTCCCGCCCTCCTGCCACTCTCCTTGGCCATGGACCACATGTGGTGTTTGTTGTGCATACACACACACACACACAGAGACAGAGACAGCATTATCGCGGATTTCTCTCCATGTTCTGGCAAATGTTTGCCATTTGACAACAGCAGCCGGGCTGTGGCTGTGTTTTCTCCCAATCTCGTCGCTGCCGATCTTCGGTTTGGGGGCCCCGGCAACATTTCTATTATTTATACCAGTTCAGCACCATTGCGATGCTCTTCCAGTTTTCACACTTTCCACAGGCCCGCTGGCTTCATGTAGCAATTAAAAATAATTTGTTTGTCTTGTTTCGTGTCCCAACTCATGAAAATACATCATCATAATAATAATTTTAAACGTATTGAGGAGCAGCATTCGCAGAAGCATAAATAAATAAATGTGGGAATAAGTCGAAAACTTGTTTGTTATAGATATAAAGTTATTGAAATCTTAAAGGGGCAAATAAATAATAAGAACTTTGCTTAAACCAGTTGGGAATTTTACTACAGAATAAGGTTTGATTACTTTAACGCTTTTGGTTAATCTAAAAAGTATTTATTTATTATATAAATAATAATTTATAAGTAAATAATGCTTCATGCCAGAAAAATCATGTTTTATCAATAACAAATTGTAGCTATTTTCTGCTTTATTTAGCCGCTGAAACAAGCTTTTTTTAAGCCTATCAAAATCTGACTTTAAGAGCATACCGAAACCGAGTATTTCCAGCTATGCTTCTTTCATGTCCATGTACTGTCAGTCACTTAAGTTTAGAACTGCCCAATAGATATTAGCTTCCGACACAAGACCTTCAGAGATTTGTAACTGGTTATTGGCTATTTGCGCATTGAAAATGCTGCAAAATACAAACCTTTTTTTGTGGTTGTTGTCCCGACTCGGATCGATTTTGATTGAAAGGCAAATAAGCTGCTGTTTCGATGATGGGGATAAAATGAAAATCCATTTGATGACGATGACAGCGAATAACAACAATAACAACAACAACAAAGCGCATAAATCATTTGCGTAGACAGAAATGCAAATCTTTGCAGATTAAAGCAAAAACAATGCCGCATAAATAAGCATTAAGAGAACTCGCGACAGCGCAAAATTAAAACCTAAACCTGTCAAATCCCCGATATCGTACAGATAAGACCCGTCCGGCCCCAACTGTAGCCCCCATCCCCAATCCCCAATCCCCCATCTTGAGTGAGTTTGCAGTGTGTGAATATTTGTTTTAATTAAATGCCAATCGATGTACGTAATTGCTGTGCATTAGGCAAAACTATCGTCTAACTAAAATGCCAGACGTAAGTATTATCTGCTTTAATTGAAATCGAAGCTGACATTAATTGACTAACCTGATAAGCTGCCAGCTGAAAGTCGTTTGCAACTCAAGTATGCATCCATGTATCTGTATCTGTATCTGTATCTGTGGGCTTGAGGTACTGTCAGATACAAATATGTATCTGACCAGGCAAACTGTTTGTATCTAAGAGATACATGGTAGAAGTAAAGCCCACATCAAGTTAAACAGCAGCTATGCAATATACGACTGCAAGATACCCTGTAGAACTTGAAGGACTAAATTTAACTCAATCGCAATCAAATATGTTTAAGAACTGTTGATAGACAAAAAAAACATGCAGCTGGCCTTAATGATCATTAGAAAATGCTCATAACAATAAACTAAATACTCAGAAAGTGCTTTGCTATTAAAATCAATAATTATTATAATTACAGTAATTGCTATTATTATTGTTGTTATTGTTGCTATAGTCAAAACTGTGAGACCTTGACTTCAAATTGCTATCTTGCACTATTGGCCAATAAGTTTTGTATTTATTTTGTTTTTGGCACAAAAATGTGATCTTAACATTTGCATTTGCCAAATGTTGTTTGCAATTGAAGGTTTTTTATTGCCGTTGGTGCGACTGGAAATTGGGCGAATGAATGAATACATATATTTTCGTTATGGTAATTACACGCGCCACAAAATAACAAACCATGTTGATCTTAGCTTCAAAAGTCAGGTTCAGCAATTGAGCAGTTAAAGAAACAACAAAACAAATGTGAGGAAAGGTCAATGATACGGATTGTCTTGAAGTATTTGCTATGGGGCGTTGCTGCATGCATAATGATCACCTTTGGGCACATGATCAGCCGAGTGTCTTAATTAAAGGTAAAGGTCATGGGAGTTAGAGATTAGCTTGTCGGATATAAGTTGGATTTGGTGTTGCTGTCATAGTCATAATCTAAATTTCGTGTTGAAAGAATATTTTAAATTTAGATCAAACTGAATATAAGAATTTACTATTTAGCTTAAATGTCTCTCTCTCTCTCTTTCTTTCTCTCACTCACTCTCTCTTTCTGCCATAGTCTTTATAACCTGTGTAATATAACTCTTCTCCATAACCCTCTTTCTCTCTCTATCTTTCTATATTGATCTCTCTTGAGATATCTCTCTTTCTCTCACTCTCTCTCTCCCTCTCTTTCTTTTTCTCTTTCTCTCCCTCTCCCTCCCTTCCTATCTCTCTCTCCCTCTTTATCTTGATATCTCCCTCTCTTTCTGCCATAGTCTTAAGAACCTGTGTACCATAACTCTTTCTCCATAACCCTCTCTCTATCTCTTTCTATCTTGATCTCTCTTGATACATCTCTCTCTCTCTCACACACTCTCACTCCCTCTGTCTCTCCCTTTCTCTCTCTCACTTTCTCTCCCTCTCTCTCTTGTTATATTCCTGTCTTTCTGCCGTAGTCCTTAGAACCTGTGTACCATAACTTTTTCATCATAAACCTCTCCCTTGATCTTTCTTGATAGGTCTCTCTCTCTCTTTCTATCTTCATCTCTCCCTCTCTCTCTCTCTGCCCATAGTCTTTTATCTTAATAAACGCCGTCAACAGTCAAGTGTCTCATAGCTCCCACACACACACACACACACACACACACAGGCACATGCATACATTTTAATTAATGATCGATTCGTGCTGCATGGCAAATTAATCAAAAAAACTTAATTAATTGACAAAATAGCATATTGAATAGTGCACTTTACTGCAGCTTATTGCCATTTATTTAGCATTGCATACATTCAGATGCAAATCGCTGTCGCCAACGTGCAAATTGTCTATCAAATAATGCCAGCAGGCAATCGAGTTCTCCACTCCATGTGGGTTTGCAATTAGAAGGTCGCTTGTGTGCGGTCTATAAATTCCGAATAGTTATAGAGCTGCGCTGCCTTATGCTTATGAATGGGGGCCATTAGGCTTTGTTTTCAACGGCAACAACAATTGAACAATGCAAATGCAATTTCAGTATACAATTTACATAAATTATGATATGGCTGCGAAGATTAATGCAGATTAGTGTAAGACTGCTACTTATTATATTATAGTGCAAGTGATTAATGAAGTACAAGTTGTAAATGTAACAAACTCTGTGCTACTTAGCTACTTACTTTACTATAGTAAGCCTAGGGTATACGATTCTAGAGAGAGCTTCATTATTTACACGATGGCATTATGATTATCTCAGCATGCGATCGTGGCGTGCAATTAGAAAATTTATCGATTTTCCAATACTGGCTCTGTTCATGTATAAAATCTATCATCCATCTCTCTCTCGTCTCCCTCTGTCTCCCTCTGTCTGCCTCTGTCTGCCTCTATCTGTCTCATTTTGTGTGCATGCAACATTTCATGCAAGAATTCTCAAACCTGAGTTCGTGCTCTTGGCCAGATGCACTCATTAATGCATAATTGTACACAATTAACAGAGAGAGGGGGCTGAAAGGGGGGGGGCTTACAAAGATTGAGCTGATGTCGATGCTGGGAAATTGCCAATCAATGGGAATTGCAACAATTTGCCCAAGCCCAAAAAACCGCAGCGAGAAGAAATGAAAAAAAGGATGCAGATACGAAACTTTTTACTTTTGTAATCGATATCTATGCAGTACAAATACTTGTAAGTATGTGTGAATGTGTGAGTGTGTGTGTGTAAGTGGGTAGGGGTACGAGCACGGGTAGGGGCACTCAGGCTGAGCAGCACTCAACAAGTACTCGTATTTGCTCTGGTTTTCTTTTCATGTCGCCACAAAATGCAACGCGTGAGCGATTTTCCTCGCAACGTTGTTTGTTTAAACTTTTAACGCTTTTCAGCTTGACTTGATTTTGGGGCGTTCGCAATAACAGCAACAACAACAACAGCAACAACAACAGCAACAACAACAGTGAGAGCTAAGAGACACAGCGACGTTGAACTCGTTTTCCCACGTTGGAAATTCTTCAATTTGCATGCCACAAATGCGCAATCACAACTGACACCTTTTCAGATACTTTCAGATACTTGAATCTGAATTTGATTTTGTGTTGAAATTCTGCAGAAAAGTCGAGTATTTCCACAGCGATTTTTCGCTTTTTTGATATCTCACTTTGACAAGCATTTTACATGCATTTCAAAGCTATTTATAATAAATACCAAAATTTATGAAATTTCAAACGTGTTTCGTATAGTTTCACTGTATGTTTTTTGCACATGTGCAATTATCCCACGTTCCCAAAAAAAAAAGTGCTTACTGTACGTCCGTCTCATTGAACAACTACAAAAATGTACAAAATCATTAAGAAAACAATCGAAAAGATGTTTTTTTTTCTTCGTAAGCTCAATACGAAATCAAATTGGCGAAAATAGTACGAATGCTATAAATAACAAAAAGAAGTAAATACAAACACAAAGTGTGTGTGTGACAAAAGTTTAACAAACAACAAAATCATCGCAAGAAAGCGAATAAAATAAACAAAAGCACAACAAAATAAAACAACAAATCTGACATCAAATTGACACAATTTTTTTTTTGCAAAGCTTTCAGCTGGAAATTTTTTGTAGTTCAGTTTTATGAATGGGCTTATAATAGATAAGATAGTGTTGGGAAATTACTTGAAATTCCCATGTGAATTCGCTTAAGTTAGTAATCACATTTATTTAATTATATAGATAAAAGTGCCGTTTTTTGGGCGACTAGTCGAACTGGTTCCATCTGGGACCGCCCCAAAAACCCTCGCGTGCTGCTCTTTCCGGTTGCCACAAAATCCGTGTCAAAATTTTTCAAAGTCAACCATCAAACCGGACTCACAACACAACACAACACAACACTACACAACACAGCACATGAATATTTATTTTATTTGTTTAATTTTATACAAATTCAAATGCGCTACTTAATTACAGCGAATGGGTTTATGTTGGCTCTCTAATAATCGCAGATCTACGAGTACGGGTTCACTCAACTCTGAAACTAACACTAATCCATGGACAAACAACAGCAACTCAAACATATCACTGACATTATGAAAAATGCGACTCGACTCATTAAATCAAACGAAAATGTGTGTGGTTTTTTTTTTGCCAGTTTTTACTACTACTATTATTATTATTATTACTATTATTTTAGCAGTGAGTGAGAGTGACCATGAGCATTTCATGCTTTTTGGAATTTAAGCTCTTTGTCGTGTGGCATAAGCAAAAATGATTTATGTTAATTAGTCTCTTCTCCGGCTGGCAAACAAAAAAACTCATAATTAAGTTGTACATCCTATTTTCAAAGAAATTTCGTTGGATTAATCTCATTTGGTGTAAAAACTTGTGGAAATATGTATATCTTTGTTAGAGCTAAAAGATTTATTATCATCTGTGCTATATATAGACAGATATGATTGTTAATGGCTTTTGGGTTTTGGCAAACAAACTGCCAGCGACATTGGACATAATGTTTATTAATGGCATCTCTATGAAGGTTAATCTAATAATATTAAATAAATTTAGGTTACGGGTTTAGCATTTGTTTGGCATTTGCAAAAATCAGTGGATTATTAACTAGCTGAGATATATTTGATTTAAGCAGTAGATAAGTTATATAGGTCTCTATTAGTTATAATACCCAATGCAAGGCTTAACTCTTTTGCTGGGTATTTTGTAGTCGTTGATTTTCTGCATGCAGTTTAACTTTGCTGATAACTTGGCTGCCTTTTGCACTGCACATTTCAATTGCTTGCCGCATAACATTTACGAAAATGCATTCATCAGCATAATTAAGTCGTCAATAACTGCCGAGTGGACAATTTATGTCATTAGCCAGCGAATGGGCGACGAATGGCCTCCAACTCCAAACTCCAAACTCCAACTGCAACTACAGAGACTCGTCTGCCAGTTTGATTTATCAGTTGCAACATGTAGCATGCCCATGCTAAACTCTAAACTACTTATATGCAGCATTGCATAACCGGCAACAATATGTACCGTTACTTGGCACGTTAATGAGCATACTGCTGAGGACGACAGAGAGAGAGAGAGAGAGAGAGAGAGACAGAGCGAGAGCGAGAGAGAGAGAGAGTCGTATTGTAGGCAACGCACGTATGTAGAAGACAGCGGCGACCCAGAAGACAAGACAAGAGCCAGAAGCACGAAGAAATGTGCATATTAAGATAAGAATGTAATGGTCAGACTCCAGCTCCAGCTCCAGCTCCGACTTCGACTCCAACTGCGACTGCAACTCCGATTCCGTTGCAGACACAGGAGATCAGAGCTCGCGACAGTGGCCGCCAAAAGTTAGCGGCCAAGGAATGCCAACAGTTTCAGTTTCGGGCATGTACCATGTACATATACAATGTACAACATGCACTCAACTAGCAACTGGTTCCGCGACCGAGGGGGGATTCTCGGCTTTGTTCGAGTTGTCAGTCTGGTTACTTTTTCATGTATACCCATTGAAAAGCGGCTGACAATGGATATCACGAAGTTGTGCAGTCAGAAGAAAGCAACTACACACTACAAGTATAATTGATCAGTGAGTCACTTGATCACTTGATCACAGGGTAGCGCCTAGTCGTGCCGCCCCGACCAGAGCACTCTTACTTGCTTTGGCATCGCCTTAGGCTCTGAAATGGGTCAATTTAGTGACAAGCGATGGCGTTGCGATCCAAAGCAGGCAGCTCCACAAGTCAGACTCTCGCATCTTCTCCAACAGTGACAAGCTTTTTGAAGATGCAACTGCATCTTAGATGGCACATAACAATTATTGTAAATGCGTTTTCTACTCATGTGCTCCATGCCAAAGAATGTACAGCCAGCACAAAGAAAATCTTAAGCATTTAATGATCTCATACCAAAGTATTGCGTTTAATAATTGTTTGCTATTATATATTTGTGACAAAGCAAAAGATTAGCAAGTATTTAGGATGTGAGTCAGTAAAACTTGGTATCTTCTAAAGTACATTTTATATAAATCCGGGAAATGAATGTACTATCAAAAAATGTATATTTTACAAGTATAATAATTCAAGTGCGCATAATTATTTTGAGCTACTCATTATTATCGAGCAGCTCCGAAAAACAAATACACCCGAAACCACGTTTTGAACAGATAAGTGTTAATTTCAGATAGTTTTTATCATAGCAGATATTTATGCAGTTAATATGGCTAATAAATAGGTGATATACATATATGGGTGGGCGTTAGTAAACTCTGTTCAGATATTTCACATTTTTATCAATGTAGAAACGATCCACCCACAATATAAGTAACAGCCGGACCGAGCTTTGCACTCGGACTTGTTGTAATCAATTAAGTCCGAGAATTATGCGACTTGTCGAGGGCAATGTCGGTTGGCATTGAAGTGCCTGGGTATATGGGTGCCTGGGTGCATGGGGCGTGGGTGCACCAATATAGTTTTCCGGCTTCGATGTATACGTATTTTATTTCATTGCTTTTCGGTTTTGGGTTTTTCGGCCGAAATGAAATTCAAGAGGCGGAAACTTCAAGGCGTAAATAAATTAGAGCAACATGGCGGGGCCTGGGAGTTTCACTTATCAATCGAACAATTATACTGTGTACCCAAGTGCTTGGCAAAAAAAAAGACAGCAACAACGAAAAAAGTGCACCGAAGGTTTTTCCAAGCGACCCACTCGCATTTGGCCAGCACGCAAACTGGTCACGAATCTGGCTAAAGATTTGGGCCCAGCTGCGCAATCTTAAAGATGACGCCAAGCCAAACGCCTTTACCTATTAATATAACCCACTTTTGTGCTCGTGCCGCAGTTCAATAATAAACGTAACTGACTATTGCAGGCTATGAAACGAAAGGATTCCGTTCGATTACTCTCCTAAATGCAATCAATTGCAGCATAAGGCAAATAGTGTGTGAATTAAGTTGCGAGTCAAAATGTTAATTAGATATACTCGATGTACCGTTGCAGCTACTTTCAGTCTAAGCTTTCGAATTGAACAAGTGAAAGATGAGGAACATACTTATTTCTATATAATACTACAGCTGGAAGTACTTGAGTAATAAATAAGACAATATAGTTTTAAGGTATATAGTTATAGGAGTATATGTGGTCTAAAAGCATTGTTTTGGTATTGTTACCTAGGTCAGGTTTATGTTACACTTTTATGTGTTGTGAATTCCTTGATAGATCCATCAGTGTTAACTTTAGTATATCTTTAAATTATATTTGAAATGACTACATGTATATTGTATTAGACTTGCTTACCGTTATTTCTGTACAGCTTTCGTTGCTTTAATATGTTGTTGATATCTTAACAAATCCAAATGAGTTACTTTCTTTCAAGTCGTCGATCACAGTATAGATTTCAGTTGCACATCTTAAAGATCTTATTGATGGAAACGAGTTAAGATTTGTTTATGTTTAAGGCCACAGTACGGGCGTTTAATGCAGCTAGCACACTCTTAATAGCCAGCTGTTATAGACCATAAATATTTTATAGATTTCCAAAGCTCTTCAAAGTCACAGAAAAAAGCGAAAAAACTTGCGCAGAAAACTGTTGCCACGACGGACGCGTCAAAAACGAACGAGCCTAAATCGGCGACTGAACCTGAACCGGAGCTGAGCTTCAAACTTTGAGCGCTTGAGCTATGTAGCTAGCACACACACAAGCACACACACGCTCACACAGACGACAGGCAAGACTCTCAGTCGCTCTCTTCTTGCTCATTCTGCCTGCTTTTGTATGTATGTATGTATGTATGTGTGTGTGGGAGTGTAAAACTGGTTTGTTTGAGTTTAACTGCCTGCCACATGTGGCAAATGTGTGTTTGCTTGTTGCGCTTGTTGTTTGCTCGCTCTACCTCTTGTTCGTCTCTCTTGTCTTGCGATCTCGCTCTCTCGCTCTCTCTCTCTCTCTCTCTCTGCCGCTGCACATTTTATGCTGCTTTGCCAGCAACTTTTTAAATTAAAAGCCATCGGCGTCGTCGCTGTTGCTTTTTTTACTTCTTTTATTTGTTTCTCGTTTTTGTCGTTCTCTTTCCTCTGCTGCTTTGTTTGTCACATAATCAAAACAAACGCGCTTTTCGATCACGATGCGTTCTTTGTTTTTGTTTTGACTTCTGGTTGTTCTTGTTGTTGCGCTGTTCGTCGTTTCTCGTTACTCTCTCTCTCGCTCCCTCTCTGTCTTTCGTGCCTAGTCGGCTCAGCTCATTAAGTTTTTACAGCTACCGTTTCTTCCTCATACTCGTATTCGCACTCGTACGCATGTAATTAATTTGGATGGCCCCGAATTGTTGGAAGCGCGCACAGCCGCCCAAGATAAGCCCCCAAAGTCAGCTCAACACCGTTCCGTCCGAGGCTGTCCGCCGTAAATTGCCTTGCGTCAAATCAAATTAGTTTCAGAGTTCAATCTGCCCGTCCAGAGATTTTAGTGCTTAGTTGAATCTTTATTAGTTATCTACATGGCTTTAACCAACGTGACCTCACAAGAGATGTGGTCATTTAATGATTTTCACAGTTAGATCCGTAAATTGATAACGGTTAACAAATTATTTATATTTACGTATACACATTCTATGTATACTTGCAGCTGTACTACATACATTTATGTAGATTTTTGTTCGGTTTAGGCAAACATATCTTATCTAGTTGTGCTACCCACACAGCTTATATATGTATGTACATACATATATTTATAAGCTTAGGAATCGCGTGCGAATTGAACATGTGTGTAGATGCGCTTTTGGGCGCGCTTGCAACTAGAGATGTGTGCGTGAGCTAGCCCAGCCAAAGAAATTGAACTAGTTCATTGAAACAATAGGAAGCGTTTCCTTCTTGGTGTCGCAGATATATGTACATACATACATATTGATAAGGCATTTGAATTATAAATAGAACTAACAAATGTTTAATGCTTAGCTGTTGTTGCTCAAACAGATTTCAGTTTGTTTTTTTTCGCTGAGTGTATATAGTACATAATAAATATCAAATTTCACGTGACACGAACTGCAAAAGGAACCGAAGTGCAACAGGAACCAATAACACACCCAGCTCACAAGCAGAAACCAGTTAAAGTAAAGCGCAAGAGTTACAGGCGACCCACGTCAAAAGGGACATGGACAAACATAAATGCAATTGAGAGACATGGGCTTGGATGCCTATGGGATATTGGTATATATATATATATGTATATGTATATATGCAGCATGTCAGCGGAGCTTTTGGATGAGCATCGTCTGCACTCATGACAACCTGCAATCAAGCGCCAGCAGCAGCAGCAGGCAGAGCTTGTAGTGTCTGTCTAAGCGAGGTCTGGGCGCAGGCCATCATCATCATCAACATGTTGCATGCAATCTGCGTAGGCAACCGCAACAACAACAACAACAGCAACAACAACAGTCATTGCAGGCAGTGAGGCGACAGTTGTGCGAGGCATTAAACTTAAATTATGCGCCAAATACAAATAAGGTCTCGCCAGCGTCATAATGATGCCAATGCATGGCCCATAATCAAGTTGCCAGTTGCCAGTTGCCAGTTGGGCCAACAGCAACATTTCGATGTCGCCAGTTCCACAAAGTCATGGTCGTTTGCTGTCATTGTCGTTATGCTCCCCAAGCCCCCCAGGCAGCAGCAGCAGCAACAAATGTTGCCAAGACAACAGAAAAACGAACGGTCGCAAAAAAACTAAAAAAAAAACAGCCAACAACCGCAAGAAACAATTAAGTTTGCTGGAGCAATGAGGCAAGGAGCGTTGAGTGCATCCAAACTTGTGCAAATACATACTTATATACACACAGAAAAATGAAACCTATAATTAAATATTTGACTGGAAAATGTGATGCATCAAAACATCAAAGTGAATGAATAAAGTCTTAGATAAAAGTACATCTATAAATATGAATAAAGCTTACATTGAAAATCTTTATATATAAACAAAATTGTAATATGGCAAACTAATGTGTAGATTGTACGCTATAAAAAAGGTTAAAGTTTGCTTTTGTGGCAAGCAAATTGAGCTTAAACGAAGCTACCAATTTGAAGCAGCTGTTGGCTTCATCAAATTGAACCACGCGCCAAAAAGAAGACTGCACCTGTGGCCTCCAATGAAATTGAATTTTCGATTAAGTGACAATTTAAGTGCTAAGTTTTGGCCAAACCAGCTGCTTGCCCAGAACCCAGCTAAGCACGAGCCAACATTATGCAGCCGGCTCAAATCGAGGGGACAAGCAGATCCAGCGCACAGATCCGAGGCTCTGACTAAAAACCGGTTGCAGAGTGCTCCCACAGGCATCGCACAATTTAACTTGCATGTCGACGTCAGTTCTGTCGGACAGACAACACTTAAAGCCGGCTGCTTCTGCTGCTGCTGGTCAAACAAAAACACAAGCCGTGGGGCTTAGCTTTTCAATTCAGTGAAAGATGGCAGAGCTCCCATTAGACGTAATCGTGCCGCAATTGTCGTTGATTGTTGTCGTCCGTTTTCTGCCGCTCTTTCCCAGCTAAGCCCAAATGTGGCTGATTAGCTAAAATGCGTGCGAATCTTCATAGACTCGATGACAATTGTAGATCACAGCAATTTATTTACATGAGCATAACGACATACTATGTGACTTGTCTTGCTCCACATCTGTAATCATAATACACGCATAGAATTCAACTAAGGTAAACTGCTACAGACCATATAACAAAGCTAGAAGTCAAATTTGCAATTTAAATAACGCGCGCAAAGCATATATAGAACCAGAACCAATGAACTATGAGCTACCAATGCTATCGAAATTTCGATTGTTATCGAAAGTGCTTCCAACAATGGGCATCAGTGTTGATCAATAACCAAACTAACAGAAGCAGCTGCGAGTGTACCACAAGCTCAATAAACAAAAATAATAATCATTTAAAGCACGCAATGCGGTCCAACCATGGGCAGTCGACTGTTCAGCGCTATCGCGTCATCAACGGCAACAAGCGAGTAAAGATAATAAGCAACAGACAGACGGCTGCACAACCACCGACTAACAAGCGATTCATCCAAACAAAATTGACGCCACAATTGCAGCGAAGTTTGCCGCCACGGGATGAGGAATATACCGAGGACGATCTGACGCCGTGCAGCGACTCGGAGTATCCCTCGGACGAAGAGGTATGTATATCGCCCCACTGATATCATACGATTCCCAACTAAAGCTTTGTTCTTGCAGCTGGAACACGAAGAGGAACAGCATCGGGTTATCGAGTCCTTGAAGTCCACAATGCGCCCGCTGCTCCAGTTGTTCTGTGAGGACGACTGCCCACCCACAAAGCTAGCTGCAGCAGTACAGAGTACAAATGCACCAGCAACGCTGCCGGAAAAGCAACCAGTTGTGTATAAGAACATAAGCCTGTCCTCCGAGGACGACATTGAGGATACAGCCTCAGTGCAAGAGGAGGAAAACAACGCACTCGCAGATGCCGAAGACTTAATTCCAATACATCGCGAACAAGTTCGTCACGATCGGTTTGAATGGTCGCCCAAATCGACGAATATATTTCTGGACTTGTGGGAAAAGAACTTGAGGGATATTCGGGGCAAGCGGAAAAAGTCACACATACACAAGGAAATGGCTGTGGAAATGAGCGGCTACGGGCCAAGTGCAAAGGAAATCAAAACGAAAATGGACAATATGTCGAGAAAGTACAGGTAAGTTATAGTACTTATAAGCAGTTGTTTTCTTCAAAATCCATTGATATATCTTAGGCTGGAATCGCAAAAGATTAACGATGGCCATCAAACCCATTGGCGCTATTTCAAAAGAGTCCAAGCACTCTTGATAGGCACGCCTGCTGTAGACTTTGAGGAGATTATGTTTGAAAATACGGGTGAGTTGTTGGGCAAAATGCATTTTTCATTGAATGTAAACAAATGTTATTCTTTCTCACAGAATCATCAACTTTTTTCAACGCGGACAGCAGTGAAACAGAGAGCGAGTTCAATGAGGATCATTGTATTCCCAAGGAGCCGGAAAGGCAGCCAACGCCCACAGAAGAATCGGAACAAGAAGAAGAGGAGGAAGAACAAGAACATGCGGATGAGAAAGAAGAGCATCCGCCGCCGGTATTAAAACAACCGCTTAAAGAGGAATATAAAACTGAAGAGCGAACAGAACCAAACGATCGCATGCTGGAAATTGAGGAAGAGAAGCTGATTATCGAGAAGCAAAAACTAGCGGTCATGCACCATATATCCAGAGAACTAACGTCGATTAGTAAAACGCTAATTGAATTACTTCGAAATACAAAAAAGTAATATATTGTCCGAGCCCCGCATGAATCTTTCCTGCTAGATTGTAAAGTGTCGATTTCATAAGACCATGAACCAGTTACTGACCATGTAAAATAAACATAATGACTGCCTACAAAACTCACTTGTCACATCTATATTTTCTGCGACTGCAACTCCGGTGTAAATGGGCTATATTCATTCCATATTATCCTTCGATTTACGTTAGCGTTAGACAGCCTTACGTTGTTGGTATTTTTAGTGTTTTGCTTGCGGCTTGCGGTATTTTTTGGCTTGCCACATGCGGTCATACTATTGCGCACGCTATGGCTATAAATACTGGAAAACAAACGATGTTTATTATAAATGTGCAGGAAGAAGAGGCAAAATGCACCGAGTCCCAGCTGGATATATTGCTCAAAATCCACGACGGCCAATATAAGCTGGTGAAGAAGAACAAACGCAGCTCCGTGTGGAATGTGTACCGCGAAATCGCGCGTGCCGACGGCACCAAACTAAAATGGAGATACTATTGCCTGGGCTGCAAACGCGTAATGCAATCAACCGGAGTCACTACCTCTAATCTGCGCATACACAAGTGCCACGTCCGCTATCTGAAGCAGCACGGCAAGGATGCGGATTCGCCAAGGCCGCGCAGGAATAGCCATCGCTTGCCGATAGCAGCAAACAGGCGGCCGATGGAAACGTACGAAGAAGCTGTTCAGTACAGCGAGGAGGACGAGGACTACGAGGAGACCCACATCACAGCACCCCTAAGTGGAGAGGTGAGTGGAGCCTCACAAACTGTTGCCCTGTCTAACGTAACTCCAACGCATCAGCTAGAGCAATTGGATCCCCCAGAAATGACTGCCAATGAGCGTCCGCTTTTAAAACTGTTCTCCGAGGACGAGTCCTGGTCACCCGAAACGCTTGAGGACCAGTCCGTCGAAATAGATCACGTGCTGGAGGAGCACTCACCGGACTTCAGCAAGGAGACCATCCGGCCCAGCTCCGCTCCCACCACACACATCGATGCCAGCGCCTTGTCGGAGGCCGAAAGCTACGCCCGCGCCTGGGCGCACACATTCCTCAAGCTGAGCGAGGATCAGAAGTTCTATGCCAAGCGGTCGATTGATGAGCTGCTGGTCTTGGGTCGCTTGGAGCGATTGAATATCTCAACGGTTACGTCGCTCACGACCAATTTGTAAGGCTCCAGATGGCCCATCTCAATATGCATAAAATATGATCTAATTTTAATAATTTATAACTGTAAAATCCCATTAAATACCTATTTTAAATAAAATATAGTTGATTTCTAATCGGACGCTCTATAGACTTCAAATAGTGGAAATATATATACAACTGATAATGTCGATTTTGTTGTCGATCTGTTTAAAAGTTCATAAATTTTCTTTGTATGCGTTATCTTAATAACTAAAAAGATGTTTGCTTGTCCACATTATCAGTCGTTATTTGTTCAGGAACTCGATAAGAAGTGGCTTTCTAGAAAATTAGAAATACTATAAAAAATAAGAATGTCGCTCATTTATCTAAAATTCGTATTTTAGAGCATATTAAAACACATTTCAAATGTGCACCATAGAAGTAATTTTCTAAAATATAGCTTATTATAATAATCAAGGCGTTTTATATTTTTCAATTTTTTTATTTTTTCCAATATATTTTTTTTTTTACTTTTCTTTTTTAAATATTTTCTTTGTTGCATTTTGCATTTTGTATATACTTTCTTTGCTGTGAATTACAAGTTGTTTCTCTCATCTGCTTTTGCTTGATGTTCGTGTACATATTTGTGGGGCCATTTCTTAATTATTCTCGCCTGTTCTGAATTTGTTTCTCTGCTATTTTCGTTTACAGTTAAATGTGACTTTCAGTATTGAGAGCTTACGTATTTAAGATGCAGCTTTGAGGGCCTATCAATGAGTGCAAGTTTTTCTTCTTGTATGGTGTGTGTGTGTGTGTGTGTGTGTATGTTTGTATAGCATAAATGAAATTTAATGTAGGTTAGGACAACATCTTCGATACGAAACTCTGAAAATTGAAAGCTGGTAAAAACGCACAGCAAAACTTTCGTGTAAAATTACAAATTCATAAATATTCAAATAATTACATTGTACAAGTATATGTGTATAAATATATATATATATATATATGCGTATGATGTTTTTTTCTTTAATATATGTATTTTAATCTTGTATTATTCAAGTTTATTATTGCATTTACTGAATTTATAGCACAATTGAAATTTATGCAATTTTTTGCCATGCACGTACACAAATATTGTTTATCAAATTTGAGTTCTATTTTCTTTTCCTTCGCGTTTTTGTGTATCTTTTATAAATTTTACATTTTGGTTTTCCTGTCGTTTTGTCCAGACGAAAACAAAAACAAAAAAAACATACGCGGAGCGGCCCTTTTACAAATTTACATAGATGTTTTTTATCTTCTTTTGCATGTTGTAGTTGATGTTAATATTACTTCCGCATCTGTTGTTTCTAGAATTTGCAGTTGCTGCTGCCGATGCAGGTTGCTCTTGTTGTTGTTGTTGTTGTAGTTGCTGATGTATTTATTTTCTTTTTCTTTTCTATGCGGTGCTTTCTGTTGTTGTATTTTGCAGCTCTTGAGCGCCATTCTGTGAGGGGTTGGGCATGATGTCAGAAATATAATGAAATAATGAGGATAATAAAGAAAAAACAAAAGAATTAAATGATAATCAAGTTGGTTTGCAACATTCGGTAACAATTCTCTTGTACACTTTTCGTTGCATCGTGTTAGCTCACTGTTAAATCTGTGTTAAGAAATGTTAAGAACCAAAGCCTCTTATGTTAACTAAATATGTGTGTGTGTGTGTGTGTGTGTGTGTGTGTGTGTTTGTAAGTGTGTGAGTGTATGTTAGTTGTTAATTATGAGCATATTTGAATGCATTTTCGTTAGTTAGTTGTAGTTGCCGCCACCGAAAGCCATGTTGTTATCGATAATGTTGTTATTGTTGTTGCAGGACTGGTAGTTGTTGTGGTTGCTGTTGTTATCGTTGGTGATTTGTTTGTTCTATTTGGTTGGCTTCTAGTTCATTACCTGATGTGGCTGCTGCTCCATGCCGCCGCCACTGACGTTGGGCTTACGTGGATTCTGGCGACGCGGACGGAACGGCTGACGAGGCGGTCCTTGGCCGCCCTGGACTACAGTAAGACAACAGATAGAAATCATAGTAAAACAAGAATAAAAGAAAATAATTTCAGTTCATTTACTTACTGTACTCGCCGCCATCACGACGCGGAGGGGGTCCGTTACGCCTGAAGAAGCGTCGCTGGGGTCCACCGACGCCACCGCCGCCGCCACCGCGACGAGGCTGTCCATCGCCGCCCCGCTGACCGCCATCAGAGTTGGGATCATGTACGCCGGGCTCGACGCTGCCATCGCCGCCGCCGAGTACACGACGATTCTGGCGCGGATAGTAGTTGTTGAAGCGACGCTGTCCGGGTCCGCCGGGTGGACCGCCTGGGCCACCTGGGCCGCCGCCGCGTGGTGCACCGCGTGGGCCACCGGGTGGACCACCAGGGCCGCCGCCGGGTCCGCGACGATAGTTCTGACGCGGCTGGCGTGGACCAGCCTGCATCTGCTGCTGGCCATCGAGCTGCTGCTGCTGCTGTTGCAGCTGCTGCTGTGGCGGCGACAGTTCATCGCCCTCGTCGCCCTCCTGCTTGCGGCGATTCTTCTTCATCCAGGGGCGGAAGTTGCGACGCTTGTCGGCGGCAAACTGGCTGCCGCGCACTGGCTCGCCGGACGGGCCGGTCACGTTGGCCGCCTCGTTGCCCTTCTCGCCGATGACCACATCAAATTCGACCACCTCGCCGTCGCCGACCGAGCGCACCGCCTTCTTGGGATTGTTGCGGGCGATGGCGCTCTGGTGCACAAAGACATCCTCTTTGGTGTCGTTGCGATTGATGAAACCGTAGCCGCTCTTCACGTTGAACCATTTCACGGTGCCGGTGACTTTGGTGGCTGCAAATGCCAAACAATGTGAGGTTAGAAACGAATCGCAATTGTTATCTCAATTAATGTATCGATAAATTACCAAATGAATGTTGCAAAATGCAAAACTGTAAGACCTGAAGGTTTCAAAATCCAAGCACTAACTACCATTTATTGTTTAACAAAACTCAATATCGTATGCTAGTATGCTATTCGACCGTTTGGAATATAAATCCATTCGAAAGCTAGTTAAACACCCTAGTACTTTTAATTAATACCATTAGCACTTAGCTTGAAATTTTAATATTTTAAATCTATAGTTAATTAAATATTAAAATTTTCCGTGACGACTTTTAATTGTCGACAGTAAATTAATCTAATAACATCCAAATATAAATAAAGGCACAGTTAAAATAATAAATAAACTCGAAATTCTACCAATTACAAATTCAGCTAACTTTCATTTGTTACCACATGACTATAAGTTCTACTGGGTGCTGCTTCAGTACCTACAGTGTATACAAATAAAGTTACCAAAACAATGAACACACACACACATACACACGCATACAATTCACTCTCGTTTCAAGCAAGAGAGTGCGCGCAGAGAGGGAGAGCGAGACGTTGGCGGCTAACAAATTGGGTTGCCAGCATTTTGTGCGGTCAGGCGCGTGATAGAGATGGGGCCGCGGGGGTGGGCGCTGTGCCACCGGCAAAATGTAGAAATTTTCATTTCGTTTCTTACGCCGCTTTTCTCATGGCGGCAGCCGTTGCCGGCGAATGTGTGAATATGTATGTATGTATGCAGCATACAAAATGGCGTCGCGCGTATATTTTAAGACACGCACACATACATATAAACACGCACATTTTTCATATTCCTTTCATTGCTATTTTGGTAGCTGTCGGCAGCCATGTGTTTGCATGAATGAAAATGCAGATTGATTTGAATGCTTACCAATGATCTCCTTTGGCGGCGGCGCTGGCTTGCCCTGCCCCTGCCCGTCATCCTGCAAATCTTCCTGGGACAGCGACTGCTGCTGCTGTTCAATGGGTAGCTGCTGCTGTTTTTCCGAGTCTGCCATCTTGCTAGCTAGCGTTCGTGTTGTTCTGCTTCCTCAAACGCGCGCACACACACACTCACACCTGCACACACACAGGAGACGAGCTTCCAAAAATAAAAGCAAGAATAAATAAAGTACCCTCTCCTTCAGTGGGTCGTCGGAGTGCGGCAAAGCTTTCGTTTTGCTGCAACTTTGTTTTTCTTGACTTGTGTTTTTGGCTGCTCTTTATTTGTGTTTGGTTGATTGGTGTTGGTCTAGAAGTGCGGTTCGAGTTTTGGCACTCTTTCAACTACCACTTTGATGTTATTTTCGAGTGTGATGTTGAAACACTCACTCGCAGGGTTTTTTTGGCGATTCTATTTTGTTCGCAAGCACAGGAAGTGAAACATGGCAGCTATAGCTAGTGTTGTACAATTTTCAACTGCTCTGACACACAGTTGCTACTGACATATCGATACGTTTCTCACACGATGTGGCAACCTTAAGTATGGAATTTTTATGCTTGTACAAGCTGGTCACACACAAAACTAAATAATCGTTGTTTAACGATATACATCGATATATTGTGTTAGTTCTTTATCGCAGTCGCTTCATACTGGTGTTTATTTCGCGAAGCTCATCCGCCAATTGTTTATTGATTAAGAATAACAGAACTTACAAGTGTTTGTCATGTGTGGCAACAACATGCAAGCCTATTAGTATGCGAACTGCAATGCATTTGTGGCCGGTAATAATTATGGCAGACAACAAGCCACAATAGTGTTTTAAAACAACAAGATAGTCCTTATTGGTAGGTGCTCTATGGGTCTACACACTGTTAATATTGTCAACATATGTATATACTGTATATATTACAACGTGTTTGTTCGTTTTAATTGCCCGCTGTAGAGTCACAGGGAAAGCGGGGACAGCGGCGCTGTTGTCGTCACATCGTATGATTCTCGCGCGCATTCTGATTGGTCGAAAGTCGCTTTTCATGCCTGCATGTGTGTGCGCGTATGTGAATATGTGTGTGTGTGTTTATTATTTTTGTTTTCTGCTTGCCTGTTATTGCGCCGCTTTGAAATTGAAATTTCATAAACAAAACATTGATTACAGCATAGCAAATACCCTGCAGCAAATAAATTGGACAAATAGGGTATAGTGGTCAAATTAGAATGTGAAGTGGTCTTATTTCGCAAATAATTATATATTGTGCAAATCGTTTTTTTTTTAAAACAATAATGCCAATGATTAATCGTTTAATAATGTATTTTAGTTCCGAATACTGTATTAACTATAATTCATTAAATTTATCATATTCATGCATTTTAAAATACAGAGTATATATTTATTAATCAAATATTTATGTTTATTCTTCGTTTTTATCAGTAGAGTGGAACACCAAATGAATCCGAACAACACGTCAGCTAAACAAATAAAGCTCATGGACATGGATTCAGACGAGTTCGGCATGGAGTTCATTTCCAACACAATGGGCGACACGCTGGAGATGTGGAAGGAGGAAGAGGATGCACTCAACATCATCAAGGAGATGATACCCTCTGATATGCTAAATAATTTCCTCAATGAAATGGATTTGGATCTGGAAATGAACGGATCGCCGCCGCTGCTTGGATGCGCCATGGATATGCAGCAGCAGCTGCAGCCTCCACAACAGTCACTAGAACTGCAAGTACAACAAAAACAACAACAGCCGCAGCAGCAGCAGCAACAACAACAACAACAACAACATGTAAAAAGCGAGCATGCTTCGCCTGTACACATTAAGGAGGAGCTGCACTCGCAGCAGTCCAATATCTTTGAGTCATCTTTATACAAGCCCGATCCGCTGATTGCCTCCCCGAGGACAAGCTACAGCCCGCAGCTACCCCAGCTGCTCAAGCCGCAGCCGACAACGACCATACACCACATGGACTCTAGTCAGCGCCAGTTGCAGCCCACGCCCGCTCCCGTTCCCGCACCCGCCACGCTGTATGCGCTGGCGAGCAACAGCAATGGTTTTGTATATCAGGTGCCAGCGGAAACAACCTCAGCAGCAAGCCCGCCGCCGGCAGCAGGACCATCAGTGAGCACAACAGCAGCTAAGCCGCCGCATTATGCCAGCAAGAAGATGCCGGCAATGCTGCCGTCTGCTGTGCAGAGTTTTATTTTACAGGCACCTGGCAATCCGGCTACGACGCTGATGTATACGGCCAGCAATGCCACCATACTGACAGCGACGCCTATGCCCGTGCTGCTGGAGACGGCTGCAGCCAGTCCAAAGGCAGCACCCATGGAGCTGGCGCCAACTCCACCCTCAAATGTATCACCCGCTCCAGCTCCTGCTCCGCCCGCTGCCAAGGTGGCCATTCAGCGTGTGCAACCCAAGGTGAAGGAGGTGAAGCGTTCGGCACACAATGCCATCGAGCGTCGATATCGCACCTCGATAAACGACAAGATTATAGAGCTAAAGAATCTAGTCGTCGGAGATGCGGCCAAGCTGAACAAGTCGGCGGTGCTGCGCAAGTCCATCGACAAGATACGCGATTTGCAGCGCCAGAACTATGAGCTAAAGTCGGAGTTGCAGCGGCTGCAACGCGAGCTAATGGCGCGCGACGGCTCCAAGGTGAAGGATCTGCTGCAGCTAGGTAGCACCAGCAGCACCATTGTGGGCTCCTCCTCCAAGAAACGGCGCCAGCAATTGCTGGCCTGCGATGCGGATGCGGGTCTAACTCCGCCGCGCAGCGATGTCTCGGACCCGTCGCTGTCGCCGCTGCATTCAGATATATCGCTGCCGCCGTCGCCATACGGCGGCTCCAACACCAGCTGCAGCAGCGGCAGCAGCAAGGACGAACTGCTCGTGGTGCCCAGTTCGATGGGCGGCATGGCCACCCACTCGCGACTGGCTCTCTGCATGTTCATGTTCGCCGTTCTCGCGGTTAATCCCTTCAAGGCGCTGCTCCAGCGCAGCCAGTTCGGTACAGATGCCAACGACTTTGCTGATGATGATCTGGGTGGCGAACTGAGCCGTCAACGGCGCAGCATCCTGGCTTACGATGGTAAAGAAGCTATAGTTATTGGAGTTTCTATTAAACAACAAAAGTGAAAGAACTAACTAGTTACTAACTCCCACTCCACTTTTAACATACTTCGCAGATAATACGGACTATATTGGATGGCAACACAGCTCCTGGCTGTGGCTACTGAATTTGATGCTGATGCTGGGATGCCTGGTCAAGCTGTTGGTCTACGGCGATCCGCAGTTGGATGTACAAACCGATGCCTACTATCAGCACAAGCAGCGAGCCGAGTCCCACTTTGCTCTGGGTCAATCCGCGCAAGCGTACACAGGCTATCTGAACTGTCTGCACATGTACGGCCTGAGTCTGCCGTCGTCCCGGCTCGAGTGTCTTCTGCAGACCTTTTGGCAGTTTCTACGCTTTCTGTTCCATCGCCTCTGGCTGGGTCGTGTCCTGTCGCGCCGCGCCGGCGGACTCTTCTGCAGCGCAACGACACGCAAGCGTGCGCTGTCCTCGGCTCGGGAGCTGGCCCTGCTATTCAATCGTCTGAATCAGCTGCATCTGACTGGGGATCGCAGCAGCGATCGCAATGGCGTCATGCTGGCCCTCTGTGCCAGCAACATGGCCGAGGTGGCACACAATTTGCTGACGCCGCGCGAAACAATCTGCATTCATGTGATGGCCGCACTGCGCATGAAGCGTAGCGCACCCAAATGGCTGCAACAGCTGTGCGCCCGCTACTACATGAGTCGGGCGCGCCAGGAGTGCGGCAGGACGCGTGCCGCCGAACAAACGCAGGAGCTGCGCTGGGCCTTCACCGCCTACGGCTATGGCTACTGCAGTGCGCACGTTTTCAACTATGAGCTGAGCGCCGGCGAACAGGATGGTTTCTTTACGCGCCTGCGCAATCCTTGCGATCCGGCCGCACATGCCATCAAGGTAAGCTTGCAGTGGAATCTCCATTGGTATAGCTTCTAATCAGGCTTTCATCTTTCACAGCAATATCGCGAGCATCTGCTGCACAAGGCCATTCAATGTCTCGTGGGCGCCGGTTCACACAAGTCCAACAAATCTGCGCCAAGAAACAACAACAATAGCATCAACAACAACAACAATGGCTCTGGCAGCGAATCGGAGCAATTGCAGCAGCAGCACAGCGGCACAATTGTCAGCAATGTGCTTAAATATACATCGCTGTTGCGAGACACACTGTGGGCCGATGAGGATGAGCGCGACACGAACGTTGTGTGGTGGGCGAATGTCCTGGAAATCGCCGTACACTGGCTGTTGGGCGAGGACGCGCTAGCGGAGAAACTGTACGGCAGCATCAAGCAGCTGCCGGCTCAACTGCAGCACAGTAGCGACAACGATCATCTGCCTAAGGCACTGCATGCAGCGCTGCGCGCCAAGATGATGCTGCTCATGTATGTATCATAGTTGATACAATTCCAAAACGCTCTATTATAACATTGCTAACTTATTGCAGGAACAACGGCAACACACTGGACAAACGCCTCAAACAGTCGATCAACCGGCTCTGCGACGAGTCCAGTGCACAGTTGCAGGAATGCCTAACGGTCAATCGCATTACCAATGCCAAGGGCATGAAACTGGTAAGCTGCGGAGCTCATAGACCAGTTACGGCATCCCAGGAGCTGTCACGGAGGTGCATTGTAGTCGCATTGTCTGTCCGCATTTGCACGCGGCAATACAACTGCAGTGCAAGCTCCGTGCAGTTCACCAGCAACGTCAGCAGCAGCTTCTTGCACATGCACACACTTAAGATTCCTAATTGTCCACTTTGATTCAGCTTTTCCAGTTGCTAACCTGCGATTGGCTGCTGGAGACGCGCACCGCTTTGTGGGAGCTGGAGCATATGGGTATGGATGATGATGGCTACTATCAGGTCGCTGGCGATGTGCTCGAGCAGTTCCAAACCGATTTGAATTCATTGCGCAGCATTGTCGAGAACATACCGGTAGGTTTGGAGGCAACTAATCACCCTTCAGCTCTTATAATTTCATTTCCTTACAGAACGCCCAGTCGCGGATTTATTTGTATGAGGCCGTCTGTCGTTTGATGGCCGGCGCATCGCCGTGTCCCACTCAGCAGCTGCTAGATAGGAGTCTGCGCTCGCGCAATGCCCACTCGTCCATCTTTTGCGGCAGTAAGGATCGACGCCATCAGAATTTCGAGGGCGGCGAGCGGGAGCGTGCGGCTGCCATGTATGTGGCCTGTAAGTATCTACCGCCGGCGCTGTTGAGTTCGCCCGGGGAGCGTGCTGGCCTGCTGGCCGAGGCGGCCAAAACGTTGGAAAAGGTGGGCGATAAGCGGAAGCTGAAGGAATGCTATCAGCTGATGAAGTCCCTGGGCAGCGGCGGTGCAACCGTCAAGGCTTAAAGCCGACTCGATTTAAGTTTAAAACAATAAGTAGTTAACCTAAGTTTCCCACATGTGAAGAACCTTATTCAAGCTTCGACAACACGCTAAATCTGATGAATTAGACCAAGCACGCGTTGAGCAAAATACACAAGGACTTGGGCAATCAATCCCCACGCTTTATACCTGCTATAATTTCAGTTTAGTTTGTAATTTATTGTCATACACATTTAATTCACATGGAAATTTGTGTAAACAAGTTTGTTTACTCATGCTATTGGTTATCGCATATATTTATTTCAATAAATATTTCAACAGTTCGAAGTCTTTAGAATTTATGTGCATGCAGCTAATAAGTCAAATTAGCTTGGCACATTAATTGAACCCTCATTGTCTAGGGATGGGCATATAGATATTCATGTTGTAGAATTTAAGACATATACTACCACTAATAAAATAATATAAATATGAATGATATGTAGTTCCGCTTGGTAAACTTATCGGATTTATTTGTCTTATATAATATGAAAATAAAACATATATCGATTTCGATAGCGTTTCGAAATATAAGTTATTACAAAGTTCCAGATCGGTTTCTTAATTAAATCGACAGACATATGAGAACCGTTTTGTATCACATCTTATAGATGAGTTTGTTAACAATTAAAGCTTTCTAAATGTTATTTATTATTAAATTAGTTTGATTAACAAAAGTGCATCAAAATTATGACTAATGCAGCCCTCAGTGAGATCCAGCTTTGGTTGTCCTTTGGCGCCTATATATAGCTGCAGTTTGGCATCAAATAACACAGTTAGTAAAGGACATGTCAGCCATGTCAGTGGATCCAAATTATTGGTCCACAGTTTTAAGTTTTCTCGGTGAGTTTTGCATAATCGTCACTATTATTAACTAGATTCATGTGTGATATATATTTATATATAGCACAACAATACTTTAAGGACTTGCATGCGACATGCATTTTACGGCACTCCTCGTTTGATATTCAACTACAGACGATCTCACCGCTGGCCGTACTTGTTTTAGAGCCAAGACAATGGCTTAGTGTCGAGCAGGATAACGACTTTAATGACTATGGGAAACGTGCGCAGCTCGAGGAGAACGGCATAGGATATAACGATTGGATACTGCGGTTGACCGTTGCCATTGAGCAGACGCATTGCGAGGTAAGTTCAGAAGAAAACTAAGCCGGGAAGCTGTATCTTGGTATGGCGATCTGGCTTACACAGCCGGCAAACTGTGGCCTTAAAATCCAATTGCAAATATTGTGGGCGTAATTCTGCCTTTAACTGAAAATACACAAAAAGAGAACTTGTTAGAGAGTGTGCCAAATTGATCTGTGATCTCAAACTGCACCATGTCTTCAAAGTGTGTGGTCGCTATGACTGCCAGCGTTAGCAGCAGTTTGGGGCGAGCTCCAGTCGCCGCTGCCTCTTGGCGCAGAACGTCCTCCAGCTCATACACAAATAACTCCAATTCCGATGTCTGCCAGCGTTTGGAGAGTCTCATGTGCTGTAGCTTCGTGCAGCTTCTCACTACCTTCAAAATTTCCTCATTGTTAGTTGTGAGTTCGTTGAGCCGCAAGTTCAGGCACTCGAGCTGCTTCAATTGGGTCAACTGCAGAAGCGAATCTGCGCACCACATGGCACTGGACAGCGACTTGAGTTTTTTCAGTCCTACTATTTGTTCGACGTGCTCCGGATACACTCTGCTCAGCTGCAGCTGCTCCAAGCGATCGGCATAACGATTGACAAACGATCCAAACAGGCTGGTGTTCAGATGGATGGGTATGGGCAAGCGCCAAAACAGACACAGCGATTTCAAATGTGGAAAATCGCCAATATCTTCCAGTGTGCCGTCAAAGTTCTCCAGCGACAGGTGCTCCAGCAACGGACAGTTTGTGGATAAGTTCGGCAGCTCACGTTCAATGGCAAATCGGAGTGAAAGTCGGCGCAAAGCTGGCATCGCTTTAAGCTGATACATGAGATCTACATTCTTCAATGCAACATCAAAGCCATCAATGCGTAACGCCTCCAGTTCACTGTAATGTCGTAGCTGCAGCACTGCAATAAATTCGAGATACATTAGCTTTGTTCTATGATAAATCTTTGTAGTATACTGCGTCTGCGTAAAGTCTATTTCTAGAGATCACCACAAACAACAAAGATCAGTTTTTAAAACCTATTAACACAAGATAAATTACCTTTATTGTTTTTACGGTTATTGTACGGTTATTTACGGTATTGTTACTCATTTATTAAATGTGACTTGTTTAAATACTCACGGTCGGCAGCCAGTGCATCGGTGAGGCTCAAGGTTTTTAGATTTTTCCGTTGCAGCATTCCCAAGATATTCAGATGCAACTCTGGCCGACTCATAAAGGAGTGCGCGAATATCAAGTACAAATGCCGCAAATTCTTGCAGTATGTGTTCAATAGCGTCAAAAAGGGACGAGTGAATTGATCGTCCCAGTGGCCATGGCGCAGCTCGCATTCCACAACGCAGTCGCCGCAGATCTTCAGCATATCGGCCCAATCGACAGCGTAACGAAGCATTCGCATGTTTATTTTAGCATAGCGACGGGGCGCCTCCCGAGCAAAAACTTCCCGAAATTGCAAATGTGTCCGGGCTAAATTCAATTTGTCTTCGAGTACCGGCAGATAGGAGAATATCTGCACATAGCAGTCGTAGTTCAAGTCCAGTATATGGGTTTTCTTGCGCTGTGGGCGGCTTTTTGCCAGAAATCCCAGGGGACAAGCGAGGCCAAGTTTCTGCATTGTTTATATTTGTGTAGATTGACGCACGTATCGTTGTTTGTAATTGTTTACTGTTCAGTGTGACCAGCGTGTGAATTAATTATTACACCAAAATTTTAAGGGCGTTCATCGAAATGTGTTAGAGAACACTGACACTATTGAAACCCATATAATTCAACTACACCGGCTAACATATATATCTTGACAATCGGTATTATAAACATTCCGTTATTTTATTACAAAATATATATATATGCCGACCACATTACATAATTATATTAATAACGTCCATTTTGTGCACCTACAGAGTTTCATAGTGTTCCAAGAGCATATACCAGAGTTCGCCCGTTATTTCTATAATGCCAGCGTTTATTCGATTTGGCGTTCAACGCGGAATCACTTTATTTTCCTGTACACCGATGAACTCCTCGACGAGTCTATAGATTCAGCCAGCTACATTGATGGTTACCTTTTTCATGGTAACTTTTTAAACCGCTCATTTTCCACAAATCTTATTAGATTTTGGGCCTTTAAGATCAGCCCAACGTTTTACTGGTCAACGCAGAATTTCTGAATGCAAGCATCTTTGAGATTAAAACTTCTCGTTTTGTTGGACCCCGATATGTTGGAACGCAAACAATGCCAGTAGCATTTTATACGCTACAGCTTTACGATGCCCGGTTCCAGAAAGTAATATGGGGCAGCAATACGGATATGTCTAGTAAAATGCGTGATCTACAAGGACGCGAAATCATTTTAGGACTATTCAATTATAAGCCATTTATGCTGCTGGATTACGTATGTGAATAACAAAAGGGAATTTTCGAATTATCTATACTAAAACTTTTTTTCTCAGGTCAAGCAGCCACCGGTTTACGATCGTGCCATGAATAAAACGGAGGCATCTGTAGATGGTACCGAAGTCCGGGTTATATTGACCTTTTGCGAACTGCACAATTGTACAGTGCAAATGGATACAAGTAGGTATTCAAAGCAGTTTTTCAATAAAGCTTAATTTAATAAACTCAGTTTCTATTTAGAGACCCCACGATAATTTGATTTTCAAGGTTTTTTATTTTAAAAATAATTTAATATTTGATTGAAAAGTGCAAAAAAAAGAATATACATTTTTGGTCAGAGACCCTAAAAACATAAATTTCTTGAAAATGATAAGAATTCAATTTAATATTAAATGTAACATTCGAATTGGAATCTGGATTCCAATTTAAAGCTAGCTCTTAACAATATTTTCTCCGTTATGCAGCACTATTTGTACTTCTTTTTGGTTTTTATTGCATTCTTTGTCCGTCGGTGCACTGGCGCATCGCCGCCATGTCCCGCAATGTGTCGCTTCAGCGACCTTTTGTGCTTGAACAATCTGCGGCAGTGAGGACACGCGAAGACACAGTCGTCGGTGTGGACGCGTCTATGCTCGGTCAAAGCGTTGCTCGAGACAAACGATTTCGTACACTCGGCACAGGGGTAGGGTCGTTCGCCAGTGTGCTTCCGGATGTGCACACGCAGCACACTGGTCCACGAGAAGCTCTCCGGACAGTGGGGACACTTGTAGGGTCGGTGACCGGTGTGGGTGCGCATGTGCTCTTCCAGATCGTATTTTCTGACAAATGCCTTAGGGCAACGTTTGCAGGGAAAGGTGCGTTTGACATGTCGCCGGATATGAGCATTGAGACCCTTGTTCGACTTAAAGTCGGCCGTGCAGCGTGGATAGGGACACTTGCAGGGACGATCTCCGTTGCGCGCCGGCGCTTTCTTTTTGTTCTTTTGCGGGAGTGACTTCAAACTAGAAGACGAGGAACTGGAAAAGCGTTGCTCGCTCGAATCGCGCTCCTCGCTGGAAACGCGCTGCTTGCTGGAATCGCGCTCATCGCTGGAATCGCACTCCTCGCTGACATATCGCGTACACTTACGATTTCGGGTTGGATAGCGTTTCGTTTGGCTCTCATCTAGAGTTGGAGTTACGTTCTTTCGATTGTACTCGTCGCTGCTGATTGTCATAATTGCTTCGATCTCCGTACGCACTTCCTGCACTGGCTCCACTTTAACCGGAGTGAATTCTATGTCGCTGTCGTCAAATTCATCTGCTACTTCCATGTATACACCACTGTCCGAGAATATACAGCTGCTCCTCAAACGGAAGGCTTTCTTTGTGGACAGCGCACAGTCCAGGCACAATTGCTTCGGCAGTGCATCATCCGATTTAATCTCGCAATCGTTGCAGGCACTCAACATTACTGCCAAGCTTGGCTCATCCTCGTGTCGTTCGGCAAAGATGTCTACCAGCATGTCGGAGCTTTTTGAGCAATTGCGACAAATGTCAGTCGTGCTGGACATCGCTTCAGTTGTTTTGGTTGAGCTGCAATTGTTTATAGGTCCTTTTGGTTGCCCGCAATTTTGAACCGACTTGAAATAGGATTCAACACTGTCAGCTGGTATTTAGTTCAGGGCTGACAAATATCCTAGTGCAAAATGAACAAACTCTGAACTCTTTTCGCCTTATCGAAAAACCAATTTATCGAAAAATAATCAGCGCCACATTTTTAAATACGTTTTCTGCAAATTTAAAGTTGTAATATAATATTCTTTGTATTATATTTGGTAATATGCTAATTATAAACTGCACATGATTCACAGCGGAAAAGTCAGAATGGGGCGACATCTATGCAAATGCCACAGGAGTCGGATTGATGGGCATGGTGCTGGACAGAACCATTGACTATGGCGTTGGCGGCTTGTATTACTGGTACGATGCCTATCAGCAATTGGAAATAACAACTTTTCAAGGTCGTTCCGGTGTCACGTGCCTAGTGCCTGCTCCGCAGCCCATAATTAACTGGGCCCTACCGCTGCGTCCATTCCAAGGCACACTGTGGCTATGCGTCTTGTTTTGCTTGGTGCTGGAGTGCGTCGCTCTCGCCTGCACCCGTCACGGCGAACGTACGCAACATCACAGCTGGCGGCAAAGTCTGCGCTTCGGTTGTGTTAGCACGCTGAAGCTTTTTGTGAACCAGAGCACTAGCTATGTGGCAACCTCGTATGCGCTGCGCACTATTTTGCTAGCCAGCTACATGATTGACATAATTTTGACCACCGTTTATGGCGGAGGATTGGCGGCCATATTGACGCTGCCGAAGCTGGAGGAGGCCGCCGATTCGCGGCAGCGCCTGTACGAGCACAAACTGATCTGGACAGCGACGTCGCACGCCTGGATCGCTACCTTTGATGCTGGAAATGTGGATGTAAGCGAACCAGGGATCACTTTAAATATTTGTATGCATCATTTTAATCTCTGTTTCAGCCCGTTTTACTAGGTCTTATGGAGCGTTATCGTGTAAATGATGCTGCGAACATAGCCAGAAAATCGCGCAGTGAACAGATGGGCTTTGTTGTAGAGCGGATGCAGTTTGGTCATTTGGCCAACGCTGAGCTGATACCGGACGATGCCCTGCCACGTCTGAAGCTAATGGTGGATGACATATACTTCGCCTATACGGCTGCGTATGTGCCGCGCTTATGGCCGTATCTGGAGACGCACAACGATTTCATACTCGCCTGGCACTCGTCCGGCTTTGACAAATACTGGGAGTGGAAGATCGCGGGCGAGTATATGAGTGCGCACAGACAAAACCGAATTGTGG
Source organism: Drosophila flavopinicola (assembly GCA_035042425.1). Classification (NCBI taxonomy): domain Eukaryota; kingdom Metazoa; phylum Arthropoda; class Insecta; order Diptera; family Drosophilidae; genus Drosophila; species Drosophila flavopinicola. The sequence continues at coordinate 8,311,557 of JAWNLL010000452.1, read as the reverse complement.
CCTCGCAGAGACCCAACCTGAACATTGGACCCGTGCCGTTGGGTATTGACAATTTTATTGGGCTTATTCTGCTCTGGTGCTTTGGCATGATGTGCAGCTTGCTGACATTTGTGGCCGAATTGTGGTGCGTTCCATTCGAACGAATATAAAAACTTTATTCGAAGAGCATACAATAAAGCCAACTGCTTCGCTTAGTATTTTAAAAATACTATAAAATATCAAGCTTAGCTGCGCAGCAGCAGCACCTGATCAATTACGCGCGTTATTAAGGCATCCAGTTCGTTGTCCGGCACCTGTTGCCACAGTTCGCGCAACGTGTGAGAGGCCAACTGTACGGGATTTGCGCCGGCGGCTGCCTGCTGCGTGCGAAGTGTCAGAAAGATGACCACATCCGGTGCAATCGGGCTGTAAGTGTCGCAAATGGTATGCAGAGCACGTGCCGCATTTGGTGGTATCTACAACAATGGGTTGCAGTTAAAGCAAGCGTATTCAACTTGAATTAATACTCACATCGTTCAGATTTCTTACGAGAAAAACGTTTCCCTCTTTGAGTTTCCGTTTGTACTGTTCAATTGGAAAGCCGTAATCATCGCCGCTTTCCGTCTCGAAATCCTGCAGACTCATTTCAATTGGTCGCTGTCCATCTGTCAGAGGTGAGATACTATTTTTAGAGCAGTCGCATTAGGTTTGGCGTTACTCACCAAAGCATTTTGATGTTTCCAGGGCAATGTCCTGAACTAGTGAGTGTATCTTATGTTCGCTGCTCTGATTCGAGTACAGCAGCAGGTAGACATTGGGAGACTTGGTCTTCTTGTTCAGCAGCAGTTCAATGTTGACCGTTAGTGCGTCCCACACCTCTGATGACTGCAACGGCGGCTGTGACCGCAATTTCTCAAAAGCGCAGCGTTTCTCCTGTGGCTCCTGCTGCATCCAGCATCGCGAGCAATACGCCAACGGCAGTATTATAATTAAAGCCAATGCAAATAATTTGAGATTTGAGCCGGACGGATTGCTTGCATCTGGTTCTGTCTCTTGCCATTGCCGTCGATTGGGTGTTCTGGCTGGCGAAGAGCTTTCTAGCCGCTGGGACTCCTCGGCATCAGAATCAGCAGCCGTCCTGTTTGTCCGATTTGCTTCATCTGTTGATTCAACAAATTCATTTTCGTTCTCATCGCTACTTGGGTTTTCCTCATGCTGACGTGGACTGTGCTTTACCAGCTGTGGGATGGGAGATCTGGAGCCGCGGACTTCGCTACCCGAATACAGTGGCTTCCTGCATTTAATGGATTTCTCCATTTTAATATCGGATTTCTCGTATGATTGTTATTTCAAATAAACAAAAAAGTCGGCAAAATCTTGAAGTTCGCGTCGGCAAAGCAGAAAAAGAAAACATCTGATTTAACATTTCCTAAACTGTTATTAACAGCAAGCGATTTTTGAACAACGGAACTAGCAGCGCATGTTACACCAGGCTGTAGTATCGAATGCAGTTAACATACACCCGACAAACGCTTCAAATGTGATCTTATGGTAAGCAACAATTGATTCGATTTTAGTGTTATTTATTATATATTAAAAAAATAATAATGATACTGTCGTCAGGTGGGACGTGGTTGTCTTTGCAAGACCTATTTACTACATTTATTAATTGCTTTACAGCCGAGACCAGAGAATTGATCAAATAAATATACATATATATATATATATATATTATGTATATATGTACATTGATATTTTTATAAGAATAAATTCTAATTAAAATAAATCTGTCTATAAATTATTGGAGCATTTCACTCGGTTACCGATGGCACCGTATTTAACGTTAAACGCCTTAATCGGCCCAGGACAAAGATTTCATCAATCGCCCGTTTGGCATAGAATTTCTGATCTTCGGTTAGCTTGCGGTATTCCAAGGACCATGTCTGTGCATATATCGTCGACTCCTCGGCCCCACTGACATCGTGCGACACAAACACGTCTGAGAGCCGTGAATTCGAGTTTGAAATGCTTGGGTGACCAACACTAAGTGGATCGTCGTGGCTTTTAGACGGCTGGACGAGCGTCCCACTGTCGTCACTTGCCTCAGCTGCACCCCGAAGCGCAATAAACGCTGCAACATCCGTTGACGAGGGCTTCCTGTCCAGCTCATCTATCATGGACTGCGCCTCGGAACTCTCTTCGTTGACCACTTTCAGCTCGGCTTCAGCCTCCATTAAAATGTCCTCCACAGACACTTCCGCTTCATCTTCTTTGAACCAGTCCTTGGTGCTGTTTCCGTCTGCATAGCCGTTGCAGTAGGCCTGCTTCTTTAAGTATTGCAAATGACACTTGTGTCGGCGCAAATTCGTGGTGGATTTATGTGTGAACGACATTAGATTTTTGCATCCAGTGCAAAACAAGACGTGCTCCAATACTTTGCCATCTTCCTTTTCAATCTTCTGATAGACGCGCCACACTGTGCTTCGTGTGCTTTTGTCGTTCGTTGCCAGTTTATAAATGCCATTTTCAATTTTATCACGTATATCTTCGTGCTTGGCAGCCATCAGAGTTCCCTTGTTTGTTATTTGACTAAATTTGTTATTATTGTTTCTTGCATATGTAGAGATGGAAGCGCTATCGATTACACGCTATTATCGAGTGCATAATGTTATTTTGACAAACAAGCTTTTGACCGCTAATTTAATCAGTTTACTAAAATCTATTGAAAGAATTATTTTCGGCAAGAAATAAAACAGTTGATCAGCTATTAATCACATATCATAAGCACGTCTTGCCAGCAAATTATCGGCATATTTGATTTTTCAATCTGAATAATGTGGCAACGCCTTTGAAAGGCACATTGCGCCGGCAAAATACATGTATATTTTTGTTTTCTTTTTAATTTAATAAGTTTTACTGAATTAATTAACTAGTTCGATGGCGGTATCTTGCTTTGATTTCCTTGGCTTTCAAGTAAGTCACATCCTATATATGTACGTAATGATTGCATTGCTCACAAGACACAATTCACTGATAATAGGAGGCACTGAAGAAGATGCGTGATGTGGACGATAAAATAATCTATGCTCTCAATGCTCTGCCCACGGAATCGTTTAAGGGTCAAGTAAATAGTGAGGGTACGTGCCGCGATTTGTATACCAAGCTGCAGGAGTCCCATCTCACACGGGTAAATCACAAAGCAGTAGAAGTGTTGAATTTAGCACAACTCCAATGCATGGGATTTTTTCTTTAAATCCGGCAGCAAAGCAACATACGCAATTGCATAACCTTGTCGGCGACAACACTGAAGAACCTGCGCGAGCAAAAGGAGACGCAACCCGATGATGTGGATGTCGATAGCAAATTCAGGGCGGAGCAACGCATGGTACATTCTTAAATTGTTTATTCGTTTATTTTTTTAGCTTACCCCATATGTTGTTTGGTTTTCAGCTAAGAGTATTGCAATCGGAACTGAATGTGGAAGATATTATCAAGGATCGTACATACAAGGCATTTAATGAACGCTGCAGAACCTTTTTTCATGCGGGTCAATGAATATTCGGGTTAGCTGCAATATACACGATTTGTGCAGTAAATTGTTTAGTTTTAAGTAAAATTTTTAGTTATAAACAGACAGCTGCTGCCCACTAAATTGTTACTAGCCAGTGCTGTTTACAAGCACTCGGCTCTTTATTTTCAAAAGAAATACATTTAGCAAAATCATATCTGAATAGTTTGTCATCAATCCGCGTTTGGCAGGTTGTAAATCTTGTGCATTTCTCTGATTGGTAGCTGTTTTGCCTGCGCCAAGGCTCCGAGCACAGTTTGAGTGGCATCTTTAAGATTGTTGTACGTGTGCAACAGTTGTAAGTGTTTTTGTTGTAGCAAAGCCGCTTCACTCGTTATTTGCTCTGTGGCATTATGTGGCTTTTTGGAATTGTTCATGGTTGGCGCTTTTTTTTATACTTTCTCAATTAATGATATCGATATCGAAAATGATGTAGTTGCACAATCAGCTGTAATTCCAGGAAACTAGTCTGGCAACCCTATACGCCCAACTAAAAACGTGTGGCGTATCGTGACTAAAATTTGCATTTGTGTTTTGTACTATAAATAGACGCTTTAAATTGGCAGAAACACAGGTAAAGTGATAAGAAATTGTGCTATAACTGTTTGCGCAAACGTGAGATCCTTTGCCAAAATAAGTAAACAGACAGCAAAAGCGAGAGTATGCAGTATTTGCTGACGCTGACCTAAGCCTGTCACACACACGCATGCACAGGCGCGTATACTAGCTTGCATGTACGTGCATACATATGTAATTGCAATTAGAATGTGAAAGTGTTGTCGCAGCGCAAATAGAAAAGTACTCACTAAATGCATAGAAAATATTAAAGCTAATCACTTGGTAGCGTGAGCTCATCAAACACAATCAAACTCCATCAAACTTCGCGAAAGCCAGGTGCGTTCGCTGACAACCCTGAGTGAATGTGAAAAATGCATAGTAAAAGTAAATAGCAAGAGCAAGTCGACTTATATATGCTCTACACGCGAATGCGTAAAAAAATATTATGCAAATAGACAACACAATAAAAAAGATAAACATTTATTGAACTAACATTTTTATTTTAAATCATATTTTTATTAAGCCAATCAATCCAATTGCAATAAAAAGGAGCCAATGTGCTATCGGCTGAAAAAATCAAGATTAGGTGCAAAAACGTCAACATAAAAAGAAGAAAACAAATATTCATTCCATCAAAGAAGGCATTGATTTTTTTTTAGTGTGTTAGTAAATCTAGATGTAGCTAATTCTAATTTTAGCGAAATTTGAATTTATTTTAATAATTAAACTTTTGCAGTAGCTCTAATATCAACAGACAATGTCCGCCACACACAAGCAGCGCTATAAAAATGCCGCTCTGGACTCAACAGAGATGCGACGCCGACGCGAGGAGGTTGGCATACAGCTGCGCAAGACGAAACGCGAACAGCAGCTCACCAAGCGTCGCAATGTTGTGCTGGACCCAACGCCAACGTCGACCACTTCGGGCTCAGGCATCGAGGGCAACAACAGCGGCGGCGACCAGCAGCCTGGCGACATGCAAATGGCTGACAGCAGCGGCCAGGGTCTGGGCGGGCCAGTTGGCCAGTCGGAGGCAGCTGTGGCTCAGTCGATTATCAATGCGGAGATGATTCAAATGTTATACAGCGACAAGGAGAGCGATCAGCTGGAGGCGACACAAAAGTTTCGCAAGCTGCTGTCCCGCGATCCGAATCCGCCCATTGAGGAGGTCATACAGAAGAACATTGTGCCGCAATTTGTGACGTTCTTGCGCAACAACACAAATGCAACGCTGCAATTTGAAGCAGCCTGGACGCTGACGAACATAGCTTCGGGCACGTCGCACCAAACGAAAATTGTCATTGAGGCTGGCGCTGTGCCCATATTCATTGAGCTGCTCTCCAGCGCCCATGATGATGTGCAGGAGCAGGCTGTCTGGGCGCTCGGTAATATAGCTGGCGATTCGCCCACCTGTCGCGATCACTTGCTTAGCTCTGGCATTTTGTTGCCACTCTTACAGTGAGTATTCAATGGCACTTAAATCGTTTATATTTAATAATAAACTCTTTAAAAACTCCGCAGCGTGCTGAGCACATCGGATCGCATCACCATGATACGGAATGCTGTTTGGACCCTCTCAAATTTGTGCCGTGGCAAAAATCCGCCGGCTGATTTCTCCAAAATTGTACACGGTTTGCCCATATTAGCGCGACTGCTCGACTACACAGATGTGGATGTACTCAGCGATACATGCTGGGCCATTAGTTATCTATCGGATGGACCCAACGAAAAGATTCAGGCTGTTATTGATGCGGGCGTCTGCCGGCGTCTCGTCGAGCTGCTGCTGTAAGTTGCGGCTGATAATTGATAACGCTGTGAGAGCAACAATGTAATAGCTCGTCTCATATTTACAGGCATCCGCAGCAGAATGTTAGCACGGCGGCACTGCGCGCTGTGGGCAACATAGTCACCGGCGATGATCAACAGACCCAAGTGATATTGAGCTACAATGCCTTGCCGTGCATCAGCCTTTTGCTGTGCTCAACGGCCGAAACGATTAAGAAGGAATCTTGCTGGACCATATCGAATATTGCGGCCGGTAATCGCGAGCAAATTCAGGCAATCATCAATGCCAATATATTTCCACAGCTGATGGGCATTATGCAAACGGCTGACTTTAAAACACGCAAAGAAGCCGCCTGGGCCATAACAAATGCCACCAGTAGTGGCACCTCGGAGCAGATACATTATTTAGTTCAAGTGGGCTGTGTACCGCCCATGTGTGACTTTCTCACCGTCGTCGACTCGGATATTGTTCAGGTGGCGTTGAATGCACTCGAGAATATTCTGAAAGCAGGCGAAAAGTTTCAAGTGCGGCCTAATCCCTACGCAATGACCATTGAGGAGTGTGGTGGTAAGTCAGCGTAAATTTGCCTAATAATTGAAAATATAAAACTGGATTTTTCAAAAATGTTACAGGTCTGGACAAAATTGAATATCTGCAGGCGCATGAGAATCGCGACATTTATCACAAGTCATTCTACATTATTGAACAGTACTTTGGCAACGAGGAGGAGGACACACGTGTGGCACCCGTTGCTGGCACTCAGCAGTACGAGTTCAATCCGCACAATATTCCCGATAGCGGATTCAATTTCTAGCATGACTACGACAAATACAGCATAACCATAACCATAAAGAAACGGTAAACACTGGACGCATTCAGAGAGCAGGACGAGAATGTGTGTATCCTATGCACGGGTAGAACGACAGGCACTGACAACGCCGCAGTGTGCAGTCATTAGCATTTAAGTCAGTCGAGCCCGACATTTGTTTCGCGTTTTCGTTGTTTGTTTTCTTTTGTTACATACTCTTATTATCATTATTATTATTTGCGAAAGCTTTCCGAAAATTATATGTGTGCATAAGGTCCAGGACCACAACTTCCGTATTTAATCCAAATACGTTGCACCCGCAGATATAAGTGTATGTACATATATAGTGCATATGTATGAATTGTGCGGATGCAAGTAAACCATACAGGATCGATTTTTTTATCTAGCTACATTACTAAATCCTTATATTTTATGTATACGCAATGCTTTCCTAATGACTTTGTAAATATTTTCATTATGCATATAAGTACAACCATATACATATATCTACAGTGCGTTTAAAGCCGGCATTGGTGTTGTTATCTATACATATGTATATATGTATACCCACATCTATATTATTAATTATCACGAATAACTTGAAATGTTTTGATTTTGTTACAAAAATTTACAAATCTTTATATTCGTTTAAGTTTAAGTCGAAAATTTTTAATTTAATTTAAATTATCATCCAATAAAGAACAAGTATCAGACCAGAACGCATAAGAACATGTCCCCTTTACTACCTTTTGTTAAGAATATTGCATTTGGCCATAATATTATGTCATACTAGGCTCGACGTCCGCGAACAAAGCGTTCCGTACATAAACAACAACAACTAACTCACATTATACAAACAGGTGTAAGACAAATTTAAGAAATGAATAAATCATGTACAAGCACGAAAATTTTCGGTAATCTATACATTTTTGGTTGAAATCTCGAATCTAATGTGTTCGAGAATTAGCGGTACCATAAAATGACATTTTAAATATGATTTTTCGAAATTCAAGCTGAAAATAAGAAAAACATTTGTTGGGGGCGGAATATACAATACAAAATGTTTATTCCTTACTAATTTGCCATATTTAATATTGTGACTTTTTTTTTAAATCCCTTTAGTTTTTACACTCTAATCTTAAGCTTTTTTTTAAATTTAAATAACTAAACAATCGATACCGAAATAAACAATAAATATGATGATTAAATATCAGAGGGAAATCCCGTATGTAGCGATATCGATTGTACCCATCGAGCAAAGTTGCGATAACAACGCTTTAATTCTGTTTTTGTATCAGGTGAATCAGTATACATTTGGAATTCATACAGCATGTTGCGTAGTCAAAATGTGTCTGCTGGTATTAAACATAGCTATAAAATAATCAGCAGATGGATGCATAAAACTCTAACCGACTGGCAAAGAGCTCTCACGATAAATGGCGCTGACGTTTTCATATATGAAGAATACATTGACTCGACGACTAATATTGAACACTTTGGGAAATTTATTTTACTGCTAAGCAAACATTGCCCAAACCTGACGCATGTTCGTTTATTGTTTTCTGGAGAACAGAGTGACTCTTTAGAAACGGGATTTGTCAAATCTCTTTGGCATTTGCCGAGCTTAAAGTGTTTAAGTCTCTTTGATACACCCCGTAACGAGTGTAAGTATGTCATACTTTATATGAGCATCATTAACTTGTGTGGGGGACTTTTCCATTATCAGTTACCGCTGCGCTTCATCAATGTTTTAGATTGTGAAATCATACAAGTAGAAGTTTTATATTGTATGTATGTATATGTATTTATTTAGTTTTTTGTTTTATAGTCCTTGCACTGAAGAATGAATTGAATCGACTAACAACTTTGAAAATAGTCGGTATCGATGAAAATGTGACTGTTACCGATTTTGCCAACATATTTGGTTCTATGGTGAATTTGAAAAATTTGGTTTGCCAATACAATTTCAGTAAGGATATACCAATTGTGGCCGGCTTGTCAAGTTTATCAAAGTTAAAAACCGTAACTTTGTATTATCCGCCGGAAAGTGAATGTAAGCCAAAATAAAAATTTTTAAACTATTATTGATAACATTTAAAGATATTATCATATTTTCAGTAAAGCATTTGAAGGATTGTAACCAACTGGACATACTTCATCTTTATAATATTGATGTTAAGCTGTGTACGGATGATTTCTTAGATATATTTAAGGAAAAGCGCTGCCTACAGCTTTATAGATGGCAAGCTTAGCCCTCAGCCATACCAATTGGAGCAGCTTCAATTATTCTCTTTGGAATCGTATTCCGAACATTCGAACGACTGCGAAGCACTGTTGAAAATGATACTGAATTGCCAAAATTTAAGATATCTCCGTTTAGCAAACAAAACAAAACGATTCGAAGAACTTATTCTAAATCTGCCAGATGGTCTAAGTAAGCGTAACTTCCGTCCAGAGTCGCCATTTGTGCTATCTTTGGATGGCGCGGATGTCGACCACCATATAGAAGAAAAGGTAAGAAACATACAGTCTTACAATTTTTTGATTTTTTAAAGTTTTTCCTTTTCTTATTTTAGTTAAAGGAACATCCTAACGGCGCCTTGCTCCATTTGGATTGGAGTGGCCAAATATTTGCCTCTAAACTTAAGGACCTAGTCGCATCCTTGGGCCATTTGGAAGCAAATACAGAAGATAATACTATATTTCAATTTCCTGGCAAGGTGGCTGGCGATTCTTTTGGTCCCGAGGATAGTTGGCTGTCAAGCATGAACTACAAATTGGCTCTTAGGGCGTGTTCCAACAAATTTAATCTTGAGTATGACGAGGAGCTAATCAAAAGATGTCGAGATTTCACCATCAATAAGAATATGAATTATCGAACATGAAATTCGCTTTCAATTTTAAATATGATGCCATAGATGAGCACAATGAATATCCAGAGGAGAAGTGTGACTAGGATTATAAATACATATCAACAATCCATCTATGTACATGGGTATATACATACATATATGATCGATACATCGTGGTGGTCAGCTGTTGGAATATAATTGTGTCTGTTATCGATGCTATCGATATAGAAACACAAGCAGGGCTGTTTCGAGCAACGTATTTTTTGTATTCTTAAATTTTCAAAAGCAAATTTGTGCAGTTTTTAAGAAGAGTAGTGACATAGTTGTGAAAGTTGTTTATTAGATCATCTTTAAATATATACATACATATTTAAAAATATAATTCAAGCAGTAAAAAAGTATTAATAATGTGTGTCGCCTCCCCGTGGCATTGAGTTTTCAGTTGGACGCACCTAATTGCGCTGCACGAACCGCACTTTGTATGGCTTGGGCGTCAGGGTGATGCCTGGCTGGAGGATCAGTGATGGCGTTTCACCCTCTGGCAGGACAATGCGAAAATGCTGCACGATCTTCACGAGAAACGAGAAAATACAAGCGCGCGCCAACGCATCGCCCAGGCAGCGGCGTCGTCCCAGACCGAATGGCATGAAGTACTCGTCCTTACCGCACTTACCGGCTGCATCGATAAAGCGCTCGGGCCGAAACTCGTGAGGATCCGTCCAGTGCTGCTCATCCAAGTGCACCGATCGCAGGCTAATCAGCACTGTGGTATTCTTGGGTATATCATAGCCGCCCAGCTTTGTCGACCAGAGGGCGCGCCGCGGACCTGTTATGGGTGTGATGTGAAAGAAGCGCTGCACCTCCATGATGAACGCCTCCATGTAGTGGAACGACTCGCGCCGACTGAGATGTGGAAATGCGTCCGTATCCGCGCTGCTGCCATGCACATGGGCTGCCACTTCGGCATGTAGTTGCTCCTGCACATCCTTGCGCATGGCCAGTACCATTAAGGCCAGATTTATTGTATTGCTGGTCGTTTGCGAGCCGGCAATAAAAAAGTCGAGTATTGTCATCACCAATTGCGTCTCGTTAAAGCTGTCGGTATCCTTGCCCTGGCTGTGCATCTCCTGCAGATAGGCAAATATGAGATCGCCTTCGGGCTGCGGCTCGCCACGCGCCGCACAATCTTCCATGCGCCTTCGATGCTCGCCGATCGTTTCCATGAAGAAGCCGTGTAGCTCCGCGTTCAGCTGCCGGATCAGATTATAGCCGGTGCGATTGGGCGCCACATGGCGCAGCCACGGAAACTGTGCCAACAGGCCACCGCATATGTCGAACAGCTTGGAGCGTCGATTCATCAGCTCAAGCAGGCGCCGCAGTGTGCCATCCTCGTTGCTGGCAATGCGCTCGCCGGCAATCAAGCACCAGAGCACATTCAGCACACTCTGGGCCAACCAGTTGACTGGCTCAATGGACGCCGCCTGGGTGCGACTGAGCTGTTGCAGCAGCTGCTCCGCCTCATGCTCGATGTGCTGTTCCATTTGGCTGCGGCCGTAGCCCACGTGGCGCATCTGTTTCATCGCAAAGTTGCGATGCTCGTACCACAGCTGGCCGTCCGTGCACGTGATGCCCTTGCGTGTGCCCATGGTGCGCAGGCGCAGAAAGAAGTTGTCCGGCCGGCCCTCGAACACCTCCTGCAGCTGCACCTCGCGCACCAGCTCATGGCCCAGCGCCACCACCACATACTCCTCGCCCAGCTTCAGGCCGAGCAGCTGGCTCCCATAGAGCTGCGCCCACTGTTCAAACAGCATGTGCTGGCCACCAGCGGCACGCGCCTCTCGGCGGAACTGCAGCGTATTGCCCAACCAAGGCAGGAACCCAGGTCCTAAGTAGAGACAACAGATATGTCAAGTTAGAATTGTGCAGTAAAAAACCCTAGAAATGCCCCATAACTTTGTCGAATCTTATCCGATTTTCGATCCTGAGGCAGTTTTGATCACTGCTCGTGCTCCTCTTTTAATCTGCATTCAAGTTTTAAGCAGTTTTGATTTTTCGATTTGTTATGTTGAAAAACAGGAAAGACTCCCATAACTTTGTCAAATCTTATCCGATTTTCGATGACGAGGCAGTTTTGATCATGCTTTAGCGTTTTTGTGAATTTTGCATTTAGATTTTAAGCATTTACGGGGCGTTGCTTTTAAAAACAAGCCACGACAATGTTCATTTTTTCTAATTAAAAGTTTAAGGAATACAAAATTTCCCTAAATTCGCACAAGAAATAGGCTGTTCGCAAAATTCGCCAGCACATTCGATTTCGAAATTGTCTACATTGCCTATTTACTTAATCTAATCGCTAACACTATTCGGCACTACCGAAAAAATCTGGTAATCAAAAACCAAAATCTCAATCAGTTTAGTGTGTTCATTACTTATCAGTAGTAGTGTGTTCTTGTGTATAAAACACATGTAGATCTATTATATCATTGCGCCCTGTAAATATTGTGAATAAGAAGAGACTTCTTATTAAGTATGCGCATATATTAGGATAATAATTCAGTTTATAGAAATGCATTTGCATTTGCATACAATAACTGCATAATCAGTCCAAATAAAATGCATCTATTTTCCCATTTAAGTATTGTTGCATAACAATATGAATTAAGACTTGGAAAATGCATATGCAAATCAGTTAGGTGACCAGACACCACCTACTCGATTTGTTCGAGTGAACTGTCACTGATGGCTGTGTGACAATTTTATCAATGAAATCTATTTGAAATGCCAGACGCGTGTCGCCGTCGCCGTCGCCATCGCCATCGTGGTCGTGGTCGCTGTGGGCTGCCAACGCTGTCCAGTTGGCCATTTCCAGTTGGCTTTGCATTGGCCAATACGCGTACTCTGGCCCAGATGGGGGCAAGGGAGCCTGCATGGAAATTGTCCACTTGGATTCGTATTTCGATGGGCCATAAACAAAGCTGAGATGTCTAAATAAATAGACAAGCTTAGGCAATAACAGAATGTTCTTTAAACAATTTAAAGCATTTCTTATTATTTGTATTCTTTTGCCACAGCACAGTAGTAGTAAGCAATTTGCTGACTTGCATATTCTCTAAGCAATTCATTGAAAAGAACTTGAACAACTAAACAAATTTTTAATGAATGAACTTCCGTCTGAGGTATACAAATTAAATAGAAATGTGAAACTAACATTCATTTAACTGTGCAAATTATTTGTGTATGTTCTCATAGTAGTACATTTGTATTCGGCTTTTAAAAAACGATCTGTATCTGTACTCACCTGGTGGAAAATTGCTGGGACGCCTAATTGACTTCAACAGCGAATATATTAGGAAACCAATCAGAATGGTTACCAGAAAGATGAGGGCACTCATCTTGGCGATATCTGTCCACGAATTGCAATTAACAAGAGTGTTGAATACGAATCACTGCAATTACAACACGTCCGCACGCCTCGCACGCTCGATGCCAACTAAAACTAAATCCAATTGGATATGCGCACAGAAGCATGAGAGCGTCGAGACAGGCACAAAACAGCCACACACACATATATATACACACATGCATGCATACACTGCCGTTGGCGCCGGCTTTCGCGTGAATGTGGGCCCATTGATTATACAAATGAGAGAAACGCTGGAAACGGAACAGATAAAGGCAAATGTGTGGAACTATTTGATAATTACGGTTCTTACTCACTTTTGTCATACAACTGTGAAGAGCAATCAAGTTTGAAATTGCAACGTTAAAAATTTTTTTACAATATTTACAAATTCACAGCGTCTGTGGTAACACAAGAAAATACAAATAAAAACATTATAGAGAATATAAAGTGCATATTTATTGTGGTTACATCTTGAACCAAAGGATTTCGAAAATCATCTAAAGAAATACCGAATTCTTGGCAATGATGTAGTCAATGTCATTTGTCCACGGATTCTTGAAGGCACGCCATTCACTCTGCAGCTGTATGTAGCCATTGTCCTTGCAGCGAAAGCGATACACTTGGGTGGTGACATTCTCCTGCACCTGCATGACCATTTTATGTGACTCGACCAGCGCTGAAATGTCCTCGTTGTGAAAATACTCGTAAAAGCTGGTGCCCAGAATTTCCTGGGGCAGGAAGCCAATCACTAGCGTGGCACTGCAAATGTGCAATGTGTTAAGCTGAATTCGTTATCAATTGCCAAGACCTACCGCTGATCGATGAACAGGAATTTGCCCTCCGCTGAGTGGCGCGATATGAAAAGGACATGCCTAATATTCGGATGATTGTCCAGCGAGGAGGGCACACTGGAGTTTAGCACATTGGTGGGTATGCGTCCAATGGCGACGAGGCAGGAGAGATTCGTTGTTTGGTCATCACTGTCGCCGTCCTGATCCTCGTCCTTGATGGGCGTCCATGACTTTAGATAGCCGGTGCACTGTATTACCTGATATTTGTGATCCATGCTCAGCTTCGATTTGCGTTTGGTGGAGCTGCGCGAGCTGGAGGATGTGTCCGATTCGTCCTTGATCTGATTGTTTGCAGCACGCAGTTTCATGCGACAGAAGAAGGAGCGACGAGCACCAGGACACAGACGACACAAGCTCTGCGGCACATCGGTCTTAACGGGCAACATGGCTGCGACAAATCAAATTTCGTTTAGTTAGCAATAGTTTAGATTTTAAAACAAAGTAGTCAATATTTATAAACGCAAAACATACAACGGAAATAATATTGTAATTAATTTGAATAGCTCTCACTTTTCGCATCGATGAGTCGCTCGCGCGGACATTGCTCCAGCGAGGAGAGCTGCTCCTTGACCTTGCCAATATCCTTGGGATGCAGCACATCGAACCAGCTCTGGCCCAGCAGATCGGACTGCGTGCAATTTAGCACAGTCGACACGGAATCGGACACATACAGAATGCGTCCGCGGTCACAACCCACAACGAACAGAAAACCCTCCGAGGCCTGCAATATGATCATCTTTAGCTCCTGGTCGGACAGAAAACTTGGCCTATAGTCGCCCCCATTATAGGGATGCAGGCTGCCGCGTATCCCCCGCAAATGCTGCACAGCCATCCGCAGCACTGTCAGCTTGTCCAGCTTGCGCTGCATCGCATAGCACATGGGTATCATTGAGGACAGTTCGTTGATGTATGTGTTCATCTTGTCGCGTCGCCTTTTCTCAATCTCACTGTGATTTTGTCTATCAAACAACGCGAGAGAACATTTTGTTTGTTATTACCAAGGTCGCTCCAAAATTAGAACGCTTTCGCTTTAATCCCCAGTTTTTGGAAGTCATAATAAGAAATGATGATTTTACAAGCGATATTACAAAAATGCACTAGATCAAATTTTAGATTCATACAAGTTTTTAAATTCAATGATAATTGAGATTTATATTATAGTTATTGGACAGTTTCGATATGTAAAATTCTAATATCTGAGCGACCATTGTATAATAATTGTAGTTTTATCGAAAAACCAACCCGAACCATCTTCGGTGTGCCGAAGATTAAATACCCTTGCAGACATGTGACAATTAACAATATAATATTCTGATGTTTGATCAAAATACTTTAGAAATCAAACCAGCAGACAAAATTACTGGCGGACTGGGCTATAACGGCTCCGTGTTAATGCTGATCAAGATGTTATATACTATTTGGGCGGTCTCCTTCAATGCGTTACACATTTCGCGATAAAATTATAATACCCTCTGCAAGGGTATAAAAATGTAAGATTAATAATCTGTATATGTGTTAGCTTTGTAGCTGAATTCATACTTTCGATTTTCATCCGAAGTGCGAGTCGACTTTTCCTCATCGTATGTGTCGTCCTCCAGGTCTTCCAGGTTTTCACTGTAAAATGCATATCAGATTTGTTACAAGTATTTGCTATTGATTTACAGTTGACTTATACTTGTGACATTCTTAACTTTATAATTTTGATCTGTAAAAATAATATTATTCCTGTAATTTGTTATTTAATTTTCTTTATCTGACTGTTTTTTTTTATCAAATAAATAAAGTGCGCGCTAACATTAACATTTCAATACCTGTCAAAACCATCAATATATATCGAACCAAAAAAATCCACCCCATTAATCCGAAAATAATGAGGCAACTGTTGCTTGTCTTGCTTCTTACATCCCCCACACTGAGAACGCATGGAAACCACCAGCAAATAGCGCTCATGTGTATGTGTGTATGCATGTGTGTGCGTCAGTCAGGGCAGATTACACACACACTTAGACAACGTATAATTTTGCAATGCATACGCTGTAAAACTTACCAAAACTCTTGCATGCTTTCGCTCAAGCGATTTGGGTATAGATTTTGTATAATTAGTAGCGACGTTTGCTTAGCGATTTCTATGCGATTATAGTTGCTAGCGGTTTTTGTTTACAAACAGTTTAAAGAGCCGTCAGCGAGCAACCCGTAGCAATAGCACGAACACGACAATTGAGAAGTATCTGCAGTTTGACAAATGCAAGCTTTTCCCATGGCTTTAGCTTAGCTTTTTCGCTTGTCTGGCAACACTCAAGAGCGCTGCATAGCAAGCTCGTTGCATTTGTAGCTGCAAAGCTATCGAGCTTACAGATTCTTTTTTAAACTCCATATTCAAAAGTCTTAAATGTGAAATGTTTGTCTGGTATAGAAACGGCTTTTAATATAATTCTAAAATAAATATAAAACATGTTAAACGAAACACCTTATTTAAATATGATACATTTTATCTAAACATATTGTTATGACCTGCATATATCGATCCCAAAGGCAACGCGTCTCTTGATCCCTGCAGGACAAATGCATTAGTTAGACAAATATTTACATAAAGCGAAGTCTACCAGTCTCACCTGGATATTTCCAAATCCAGAACGCTCTGTGTTATTGAGGATAGGAATTTATTGACTTGTTCGCGATTCCAGCCATTTTGACGCCAAGGCTCTACCAATTTCTCGCAGAGATCGACAAACAGATCGCGTAGCTCACGATTTCGATGTAGATTGCAAGCAATAGTGATTAGTGCACGCCAATAGGAACGGAAATTGCCATCCAGCTCATGAAAAGCTCGCTCCAGCAGCACCGGCTTCAGACGCATACAGACAAGGCTGTAAAATACAGATGAGTAAGCACAAAAGTTGAGCATAAACATTTTTAGCATACACACTGCTTAATTTCTTTTTCCTTGTCCAATAAACAGCGGAGCTCACGTAAATCCAGGAGGAATTCCTTGTCCATTTCCGTGTCATAGTACTCGGGTCCGGTGTGCTAAAGAAATGCAAAAATAAAGATATTTAAGCGAACATTAAAAGGTGTACATTGTGCCACCTGGTAGGTATATGTCCAGTAGATCATGATGGAGTGTGAACAGGTGAGCAAATCGCTAAAACTTAAATACTGCAACTTTTTTTTGGACGTTTCAAAGCGCAGGCATGCCAAAAACACTATGCACGCGTATTTTCTGCAAATACAGGAGAATTTAAATAAAATGCTTGGATTATATATGATCAACATACTTGGCCAGTTCGTTGGATATAAAGAAATGCTGCTTAATATTGTTGGTCAGTGTTCCGGGCAACTCCTCGACAGCTCGGAAAATGCGTTTCACATTGTCAAATTGGCGACTGCACATCGAATAATTTTAATTATATAGTCATTTACATACATATGTGCTTATCTAAATATACATACCGACACGATTTAAGCTTGACGCACGTCTTTTCGCCCACTTCGTCCAGATCCTTGCGATAGCGTGATGTCAGCTTTTTGCCCAGTATTTCACGTGCTACAACATCATCAATGGAATAATATTTCTCAATAATAAGGTCACGAGTTGGCGGCTCCAATTGGAAGCAGGATTGTTCCATCAGTTTGGTGGGCGCATGCAAGTATAGTTCAATCAGCGAATAGGTACGATAATGATCCAAAACATCGGATGCAATCAGCTCGAGCGGCGCACCCATGGAATGGCCAAATCCCTTCTGCTTCAGGTAGCAGACCGCTTCGCTGGCTTTGAAAGAAGGTACCAAAAATGAGTATGGCCTAAAAGGTGTGGGTTAGAGACCTACAAGAAAAGCCTTCGATCCATAGTTGATAAATTTCGGGATCCACAAGCGTGTAGTTGCTTATGAAGACGTCTACATCCGCCTAAAACAAAGCATATCAAATATATTTAATTATATTTTCTCTGCTGATAACAGTGAACCTACCATATTTTGTTATTATTAGATATTTATCGAATCGTTGCGAATAAGTTCGATTAAACGACTTATTGAGCCGAATGAGCGAACTAGCTCCATGGTTGTCGATGTTTTTATTTTTATTTTGTTGGCATCGAAGGCCTGAGCCCTTAGGAATCACATCTGCTTAGCCAACTAAATCGTAAAAAATAAGTAGACTAGTACAGTATATATCATATATCATATATATTCAGAAACCCGTGATCTGTCACAATGTTTTTTGTGACGCGTGTCACTATAACAAATTAGTAGGCATTTAGAAAAGTACTCGATTAATGTGTGCTTGACTGCGCATGTCTAATAGTCGATTTTAAATCTAAGCAAAATATGATATACACTTTATATGGTTGATGGCTTAAATTATATTGAATTTAGATTAGTTGCATTAAATTTAAAGTTACATTTTGTAGAGATTTTTGCTTAATATTTTTGTAAATAAACTCATCGAATGTATATTGAATATGCAAAAATTAAGAATATATCGATGATATCGATACATCGTGGTGTTTCTTATATCGTTGAGGATATCAACTTTTAAGAAATGTAAAAATGTAAATTGCAACATATAAAAATAACTGTAAATAGCCAAAGGCAACGTGCACAATACGAATTCAATGTGAATGGTGTGCGCGCAAACCGAATGCAAGCGCAACAATAGCAACAACAACAACAATAACAATACGAAACGACAACAGACGTAGTCGTAGCGTAGTAGCCCAATTGCAATTGCAACAATTCGATGAACAACTTCACATTTACATTCAACAAACAGCAAAAGGGAACCCATCATAGCAGCAGCCGAAGAAGAAGAAGTGTATTTATTGTGTCGCGTTGTTGTGGTACAGCATGGAACAGGATTCCACAACAGAGCTGCATCTGAGCAGAATACGTGAAGTGAAAGATTTGTCCGCATTAACCGACGACGTGCGCGATGTTGTGAAAGAAGAGGTCATATTAGAGAATCACCATCATCATCAGGTAAATCAACACACGCAAAATACTAACTGGAGACTGCCGTTGGCGGCAAGGGTGGTTCGTTCGTTCGTTTGTTCTTTCGTTCCTTCGCTCGTTCGTTTTGTTCATTTCGTTTCGTTGGATGCCCGCGCAGCCAACGCGCAGTTGTAGAACGCGCTTTGCATGTGTGTGTGTGTGTGTGTGTGTGTATGTATGTGCCTCTCTATAGAACAAGTGGTGGGTGGGGGTTGGGATTGTGGCTTGTGAATTGGGGGGCGGTGGCGGGGGCGGCGCAACAAAAATGCGCGCGGTGCTTGCGCCCTACACACAGCCCACAGTGACAGTTGAAAGAGTCTCTGAGCCCGCCACCACAACCCACCACCACCCAACACACACTACACCACCATAGCTGGCAACTCCAACAACGTCAGAATTTGTGTGTGGCGCAAAATTGTTGTGTATACCGATTTTCATTTTTCCATGCTGTGTTGTTTACTTACACAAACGAAATTTTCTTTACTTTCTTTCATGTCAAAATTCGACAAATAATATTCTCAAACGTATAATTAATATCAATAATAAATTGTAATTCGAATAAAACATTCATGTGACGGCGCTCGATAACCGTGTAACTCTGTAATGTGCGCTATGGTAATGCAGTTGGATACGAAAGTTCGCATGGTCACATCCTCCTCAAACGACAACAGCGGCAGCGGCGGCGGCAATAACGGTGGTGCAAGTGGTAACGGCGGTGGCGGTGGTGTTGTTTCAGTGCCCGTTTCTCTGCCAATCGGCTCAATGATAACTGGGACGGCATTTAATGTGATTACGCCGGATCAGCTGCCGCACTTCAAGCCGATGCTGTGCGTCGACAACAATGGCTACCTGTCCAGCAGCACGGTCAGCATGGGCGCTGACCTCAAAACGATTGTCATACAGCAGCAGCAACAGCAGCAGACGCAGACGAGCGTCAACAGCAACGCTGGCAACACAAACACCACCGCCACAAACACCATTGGACTGAATCACGATGGCTCTGGTAGCAATAATAGCCATGACAGCATTGGCACGCTCGAGCATGCTGCTGGCGGCGGTGGCAACGGCGGCGGTGGCGGTGGTGGCAACACAACGGGCTCCACCGGCTGGGCGGAAACCACATCCAGTACACAGCACATGGAGGTCTTCCAGATACGCTGTAAAACCACCTGCGCCGAACTGTATCGCAGCAAACTTGGCAGCGGCGGCCGAGGGCGCTGCGTCAAATACAAGGACAAATGGCATACGCCCAGCGAATTTGAGCATGTGTGCGGACGTGGGTCCAGCAAGGATTGGAAGCGCTCCATCAAATATGGCGGCAAATCGTTGCAGTCCCTCATCGATGAGGGTACGCTAACGCCGCACGCGACCAACTGCAGTTGCACAGTCTGCTGTGACGACGAAGCAGGTGAGTCAGGTGAGAGATGCACACTTCACACAATACTCCCTGTCTCATTAAGTAGAGCCTCTTCAAATGTTCCCTCCCCCTTAAAAGGGGTTTGAAAATATTGCCTTACAAGGCATGTTTTGTAAAACTAATTTGTGCAACTAAGTACGACAAAACAATTTTCAAACATTACATAATATATAAGAGTAACGTTAAATGTAAAAGAGTGCATTTTTCTATCCCCATTGTATTTCCATGCGGATTGAATCCGACTCGACAACATTCAAGTGGATTCAGAAATAAGAGCATGCCTGGACTAACTTAAACTATTTGCAATTGTTCAGAAATTTTAGTTGTCACTTTCACTGCAGAAAAAAAGGATTAAGAAATTCCAATTATTTAATTAATAGGTTTAAGTTCTGGTTTACGTCTAAAAAGAGTATTATACCTTGAAAAAAGTCTTTAAGTATACCCAAATCATTCTTCAAACGTGCCCAACTTTCTCCTTTTTATGATAATCGTTATAATGAACTAAAAAAAAACTGATTGTCTTTTAGCATCGGGTCCTGTACGTCTATTCACGCCGTATAAGCGACGAAAGCGAAATCAAACCGATCTCGATGTGGAACCGGGGCCCAAACGCAAGCGCAATACACACAGCAACAATAATAATAATAATAATAGCAACACTAACAACAACAACACAAGCGGCAGCAGCATCAACAACAACGTGGACCCGACGCAAGCAGCCGCCACCAGTGTCGTGGATGATAACAATATGTTTTTAACCGAAGACAACATTACGTCCAAGGATGAACCGTGGGCGGCGCTCAATGACAGTTTAGACACCTCCACCGAGCTGGTTGACCAGACGCAAATGGGCAATCCGTACGAGCGTGAAACGTTTGTGGTCAACATCAACGATACGGGCTCAATTGCTGTGCTGGATGGCGGTCAATCGCTGAAGAACATCGAGCACGTCTACTGCACCATGGTGAAGGCGACCAACGATTTTAAGCGTCTGCTCAACGATATGAAGCAGAACTACGAGCGACGCCTCGAAGTGCTGCAAAAGGAGCGCGACGCGGCAGTCAGCGCGATGCGTGTCCAGGTCCACACAGACATTGATGATCCCAACATATCGGGCTCATTACATGGCAACGAGATCATATCGGCAAAGAAAGTAAGCACTGAATCACAATCAATAACACTTCTCAAACTGCAAGACTCTCTGAGCGCGACTGCATCAATATTTTATGTTCAATTTATAAATGTCTTTCAGACTTTGCTTTTATTTATGATCTTTATTAACTATACTTCTTAAATATATAACAATATGCATTTCGATTTTGAATCGAATCATTTTTCTTTTATATACTTTATGAGCCTATAAAACGATTATTCAATTATATTGTCCGTATGTTTTTAGTGCGCCAACTGCAATCGGGAGGCGCTCGCCGAGTGCTCGCTGTGTCGAAAGACGCCGTATTGCTCGGAGTTTTGCCAGCGCAAGGATTGGAATGCTCATCAGGTGGAGTGCGCAAGGAATCCACAGACGTCAACGCAACAGGTCATGTTATTGATCGATGATCAGTCCTAAGCAACGTAACGAATTGTACATACAAATTTTACTACTAATTAATATATGATTATGCAAGGCCCCTATCCCATACCAACCACTTCCCCATCCTCCCAGCATCAGATTAACCTACTCCTGTTCCAGCCAGTACACAAGAACCCTTTGTCCCACCTTCCAGCACTCTTAGCAAGCCTTCCCATTAGACTTATGTCCTATAATAATGTAATTCTTAAACGTACATATAACTATATAAATATATATATATGTATATATATTTATATATACATTTTACTATCGACCGTAGCAAACAAAAACAAACAAACAAACAAACAAAAAAAAAAATTCAAAAAGAGAAAAAAAATAATCAGAATGAAAATTTGTAGCAAGCGTAAATCAAAGCAAGCATCCAGAAGGACGACTTGGCATAGCGTAAATGAAGAAGTTTAGCTACGATTTGAGATAAAGCAACAAAATCCGAAAACAAACTTAACTCGTAATTCAATTTAAATTAAATTTATAAATAGTTGCAAAGCGCATAGCATTAAACTAACAAAGTCCTTAACCCGGAAGAACTCCCTCTCATTCTTTTCTGCTTGACAACTTTTTGCATAAAACAAAAGTAAAATTAAAAAAAAAAAACGAAAACGAAAACAAAAACAAATTACAACCAAAAGCGAGAGATAAGCAGAAATACAATACATATTCGTCTATGTATACATTTTTCATTAGACACTAAGCACATAGTTAAACTTTTAACATTTTACGATTATAATTTTATGGATCTACTGCCCGTCGTTACAAGCATCCAATAAAGATTTCAAAACAAAAACCAATAAAAAAATATAAAAATCGAAACGATATGAAGAAACATAGAGCAAAACAAAACGAAACGAAACAAACACACACAAACAAACATTTAATCGCAAGTACATTTAATTATAAAAACAATTACAAAGTTGTGTGTACATTTCTGTGTCGTTGCAGTATTTTCTCCCAATTTCCTTTGTAAAGTTTTTGCCCTCCGTTAGCAGCTGTAACAATTTCTCGTAGTCTGTAGTCAATATGCAAAACACATTCATATATACTTATGTATGTAGTATATATATATAAATATCTTTAAACAACTAGCTATATATTCCGGTTTACACAATTACAACGGACACACACATACACATACACACAACCAGTTGCAGTTGAATGCAATTTACATCGGAGATCACAGATCAGTTGCAGTCCGTATAATTCCGATTCGAGGCAAATTTGAAATCTTTGTTTTCAGATGTCTGTAACGTTTGCGAATGTTTGTATTACAATACAAATTACAAATACACTCAACAACCAACACACACACACACACACACACACACACACAACACATACCCGAAACAAGCAGAAAGAGAGAGCAGAAAGTATCAATGCGATGAAAGAAAAGAAAAGAAAAATATATACATACATTTAAATGTACAATGCTTCCTTTTTGTCGTATTCTTTGTTAATTCTTTTTGTGCTTTTAGTTAATTATGTATAATATCTTCCATATATTGTATAAAAACACCTCAAGGTAAGTATTTTCTTTGACTAATTCGAACTAAAACAGCTTACAAGAATGAATTATTGTCTAGCAATATTGTAGCATACTTTTTGGAACAAAACTAGCGGGCAAATAGATATGTTGTTAGACTGCTAAGGCACAATTTTTGTTAATTTCAATTCAGTTTTACTATTAACTCATATTTAACCGTATACTTTATTTTTCTACTTTTGCTATAAGCTGCTATAATCAAGATGATCTTTAATTCAGTAAAGAAAAAATGCGGTTCCAGGGACCTCAGCTATATTCGTTTGCCTCGTTTCTGCGGCAAGTCGTATTTGCATCCTGTTCCAATAATAAAAATCAATATGTTATTAATTATAAATTACCAATACTTTCACCGCCCAATAATTAAAAATGCCTATGGAGAACTTTGTTGTTAGTCCATATTATGCACATGTTTCATTTATTATTGCATTTTGCATTACATATTATCAATATGCTTATTATATTATAGTCTATTACCAAAAATAATTTCTTAAAACTTGTTTACTCGTTTCATTTATTTATAGGTATGCTTTTAATTACTTTAAGTTTTGCTCGGGTAGATTCTTCTTTTGTATTATTTTTTTTTGTTTAGCTGTAGTATATAATTCGATTTAATTTGCTTGCGTTTTACCAGCGATAACTTTTGTTCGAGAACACACAAAACTCCAAAAACATTTAAGAAATAACTACAAGAATATTCAGGATAGTAGGAGGGGAGGGTAATCTCTCTGAGTGTATGTGTGTGTGAGAGGGGGGGCTGTGTACACTGAACGAAACCGATATCTAAATATTTTTGTTGCTGTTGCGGTTGTTAGTTAAGTAACTAATTTGTGTTTGATTTTCGTGTTTTTGTTTAATACATACAATACGTGTGTGTGTGAGTGTTTCATAATTAATAAATACAAAACATACATATGTAAGTATATTAAATAACGTGCCTAAATTTAAAACATTTCACAATTGTCTAAATAATAATATTTTGGATATACGTACATACATATATATGAAATTCATCAACAAATTTCGCTGCTGCCCAATGAAGGAAACAAATATATAATTATAAACAATTGCCGAATTGGTTATTCAAGTGCCATATTTCTAAACACAACGATTGGAAAAGAAGGGTGGCGGATAGTTAAACAAAGCCATACACAGTGGAGGATTAGTTAGTTTAAGCGTTTAACTTAATTTGAGGCGCAAAACATTTAAAAATACAATACATCCATATTTTTCACTTTTCTTGCTGTTTGTTCTGTTTTGTTTACGTTTTTGTTTTCGTTTTTTTTTTGGAATCACAAATGTTAGCTATAGTATTTAAATACACATGTAGGTAAGACATTCAAAAGGAAAATTAAGTGTTATAGCGCTTAAGAATGCTCTTGATGATGGTGTTAGAGAGACTGCGATTGCAATTATGGTTTCTGCTGCTGCTGGTGGTGTTGTGAGTGGTGGTGGTGGTGTTTGTGGCGGCGGTGTTGGTGGCAAAGTGTGGCAACCGGCAAGCTGCGCAGCTTCACTCCAAATTTCGCACCTCGAAGCGCTTGTACGTGTAATTGATGAAGACCCAATCCTTGGCAATTTCACCGCCCTGCGGCACAGGCGCTGATGCTGATAATACAACAAATCAAATATTTAACCACTTTGCATTTAATCGTTAATGCATTGCACTTACGTATCTCCAGCGAGACATCCGGAAATTCATCGAAATTGGACGTATCGTCAATGGAGCGCACTTCCACGGGTATTGCCGCTGGCCGTTCGCGTATGTGCTCCCAGTCGACTCCGCGAAAGAACGGCACCGACTTCAGATCCTCGAGGCCACGCTGCGAGCCCAAGCGCCGATCGGCCTCGCAACAGAACTTGATGATCGTCTCTTTGGCCTCCTCGGATATGGGTATTTCGGGCGGAAATATTAATGTTTCGCGCCAGTTCATCACCTTGCGGTACGTGTCCTGCGGATTGTCCGAACAGAATGGCGGATAACCCATTAGCATTTCGTACATAATCACGCCGAGTGACCACCAATCGCACGCAGGTCCATAGCCGGTTTGCAGGAATACTTCAGGTGCTATATAATCGGGCGTGCCCACTGTGCTGTAGGCGAGAGCGCGCCGATTTCGTTTCCACGATTCAGCGCGTCGTTTCGAGTCCATGGGACTGCAATAAAATCAACAATTAATTGATGTTACAGTTAGTTAGTTAGTTAATGCTAACCTGGCACATGTGCCAATAAAATCGGATGGTTTCGCCTGCGACAAATCACGATAAAAGTCGGTGCGATGCGATTTCTTTAAACCTGTGCACAGTCCAAAATCGGAAAGCTGTAATTACAAATCACACAATCAATTATTTGGATTTTCCAAATGAAAGGCTCATCACATACCTTTAGATGCCCTCGCGCATCCAGCAGCAAGTTATCTGGCTTGATGTCCCTGTGTATGAAACCGAGCTTGTGGATCGAATCAATCGCTAGCGCTGTTTCACTTATATAGAATTGTGTGCCCTCCTCGGATAGCGTGTCCTTTTTCATTAGGAGCGTCATCATATCACCGCCAGGCAAGAATTCCATTATCAAATATAAATTGACCTGGTCCTGTGTTCAATTAGTCCGATTACAAGCAACATTAATTAGTTTTTCAATATCAATTAAAAGCTTCAGTGTCTGTTTTAGCACAGGGCAAGCTACAATTACTCAGCAGGTTTTGCTAAACTGCATTTGAGTGCAATTAAATCAACTCACGGCTACTAAACGTTTTAAGACGCAATAAAAGCAAATTTTATAAGCAGATCCTTGCTTATTTCGAGTTTTTTAAGTAAGCCTATCTTAACCAAAGAAAGTTATATAACGACAAATGCTATAATCCTTAAATATTTCAAAGTGTTCTATAACTGACAGATTATGGAAAAAATGTATTCTCTAATGAATGAAAACGTGTAATTTTTTCGTATTAATTGCTAAAAAGAACCCATATAAAAGTTTGTTTCAACTTCAGTTCTTATATAAATCATAAATGTGCATGTCACACCTATGCAAGCTGAATTTGAACAGTCACAATATAGTCCAAATAATTTTAGAGAAACTTTTAATATTTACGCAGCAGAGATTTATTGTTCATTTCTGTATGTTTCGCATGCGACAATATTCTGATAGGTATTTTACACACATTCAAACGCTGTAAATGTTGACTGGTTGTGTATTCACATTCGTGTGTTTGTGTGTGTGGGGATGTATGTGCAAACTTTCACCAAGAACAAATCAAAACAACAACAACACTAACGATAACAACAACAAAGGCGCAGACCATATGATTTGGCAAGCGCGCTTTGCGCTTGTATTGGTTTATTGATTTTCAGCTGGAAATTGCGATGCGTGGGACTTACCTGAAAACTGTAGTACATCTTGACCACCCACTGGTGATCCGCCTCGACAAGGACATCGCGCTCAGCGCGTACGTGGGCCACCTGCTCCTTTTCAAGCATGTCCGCTTTGCGCAGCACCTTCATGGCGTACACGTGTCCCGTATCCTTCTTTTGCACCAAACGCACCTCACCAAACGCACCGCGTCCAATCACCTTCAATGCCTCAAAGTCCTCGACGCCCAGACGCAATCGCTTAAGGCGCAAATATTCCGTCTCCTTTTGCGCATGCTGCAGCCGTTTCTCCTGGCGTTGTGTCTCCGTTAGGCTTTCGTCCTTCAGCTGCGCCTCCAATTTAGCCAGGCGCTGTTTGCGCTCGCCATACTGTGTCACCAAATTGCTGTAGTAGTTCTCCAGCGTCACCTTGGCCTTGGTCGCCTTGTCCAATGTGTGATCGCTGAAACGTATGGAGGAGCCATCCGTGTCCGTTCTGCTGCTCATCATCTAAACGGTGTGTGTGTGTTTGTGTTTTTGTGTGTTGTGTGACTCGCGTGTGTGTGTGTGTGTATACTGTCCTTGCACAAATTGTACACTTGCTTTAAGCACACACACAGCTTGATGTACTGTATTTTTTTGCTTTTTTCCTTTGTAATTTATTAAATTGCTACCTCTCTTTCGTGTTATCGTCGTTCTTTCTTATTGTGCGTAGGGTTGATATGCCCACAATTTATCGAATGCCTTTCAATCGAATAGCATGAGCTCATTTTCTGTTTGTGATTTGTGGCCAATTATCGATGAGTTCGCTTGCTCGATAGTTTCGCCAATCAGCTGATATTTAATTACCTTTTGTTTGCGCAAAAAATATGTTTTTGTTTTTCACATCTAAAGCGCTGCATAAAATACCATGGCGCGTACAACCGACTTTTCGGACCTCACTTTCCACTGCCTTCTGTTGATATTCAAGTTGCTGAACAACCTAGAGGACCAGGTCAACCTGGCCCTTTGCTGTCGCCGATTCCGTGACGCATTCGCTTATTTGCACCGCAAGCGATTCGAGGCAATTGTCGACAACGATATAAAGCTGCGAAATTTGGACAACTGGCGTGCCTTTCTTTGGATGTGCGGTGCGAATGTGAAGAGCCTGCGCTGCTACCACGACGACGACCATCCTCTGCAGATCCTACCTCTGGTCGCCAGATTCTGCATCCGCTTGGAGAGCATCACGCTACGTAATGCGACGGTAGCCAAGGCGCAGCCGTATTTGCTGCAGTTGACAACACTGCGCAAGGTTTACGTGCGGAACTACAAGAGCACCAGCTTTGATCTTATCAGATGCATGAAGCTGCGCTTGCCACACATTCAAAATCTAGGCTTGGAGAGCTTTGAGCGGCGGGAGCGTGAGTGAATATGCACCAAATCACTTAATATAATATATATTTATTGAATTATTTATCATCTTAACTACACAAATAACAGTTTTTGTTTAATTTTGTGTTCATAAAATTTATTGACATCTGAAATAAGCAGGCTCATCATTATTATTGCAGTACAAGAGTTGGTCCACTTCACCAACTTGAAGGAGCTGCAAATGTACGATGAGGTGACGGCCTCCGACTTCGTTGCCATTACCAAATCCCTGGGCGACTTGCGCATTTTACAGCTGCGCAATGCGAAGAAATTTCTGACCACGCTCACGCTGAAGCAACTGGCCTTAAATTGTCCCCAGCTAAACAAGCTGTGCTTTCAGGACAGCGATGCCGAACTAACAGTCCTGTCGCAGTTCTCAAACCTCAGTTATCTGCAGCTCTACTGTCCGGATAATCAAAAGACACGACTGTTTAAGACGCTGGTCACCAAAGGCGCTTCGTTCTTGGAATTTCTGATATTGCATCGCAAGCGCTGGATAGATGAGGAGCAGGCGCAACGCATTGGCGCCATCAAGCCACTCAAGTGGCTTGTCTGCAAGCCGCGCAACGATCGCTGCGTCGCTCATCTGGCGAATCTCACCCAGCTGGAGTGCCTATCCGTGCAATGTGCACGCGATATTGGCGAAACAGAGCTACTGCATCTGATTCGCAACAATGAGCAGCTGCGCTATTTGAACATATGCTACTGTCTGGGTATAACGGATGCGTTCATTGTAGACACAATTGCGATTTTGGCCAAGCGTCGCACTCAGCAGCCGTTGGTCCTATACGCGGCTGCAACTGATATTCGGCACGATATCATGGAAAGAGTGCGTACATGTATTTTGTAAAGATTGAGTTTGGTTTAAACATAAATTATATATTTCAGTTACCCGCTGACTTTGCATCCAAATTGTTAATTCTGTACTTTGAGTGCAGTCAAGGCATGCAGTACGGTGAACATTATTATAACGACGAACCGGAGTTCGATCGGTAAGCAATGGACTTCGCGGAGTCACCCAAAGATTATACACATCATTATGCATATTCGCATATGGGAATACCAATATGTAGTTCGTATACTAAATTATATACTCAAATTTTTATAAATGTATTATATATAATACATATTTTTCACTTCTGTTTGTTATATTACACTTTAAGTGCTAGCTTTTTATTCTAAATCAATGAGGCTTATTTTCCAAATAAATTGAACACATTTTATAAACTAAATATTTATTAATTAACGATCGTAGGGCTGATTTTTTAATACTTTCAGATTTTTAAAAGAGCTGTAAGAATGAACTTTTTTGAATTAAATTTTAGATTAAAATTATCGTTACACGACCGATAGCGATTACTGTGCGCAATGCGCATCTTTAAATTGTGCAGTGCTGTAAAGAGCCGACGCATGCATTTTAATCGTCTGCTTCGATAACGATAGATATTTTTGTTTTCGTGTTATTGTTGTGCATGACCAAAGAGAAAATTGCGCAGAAATTAGAAAATAATTGTGTAAAAAGCACACGGAAAAGGTCGCCACGATGCTCTCGCTGCTGCAGGAGAAGCGACCGCTCAAGCGCACACGCCTCGGTCCGCCGGACATCTATCCGCAAGACGCTAAGCAACGTGAGGACGAACTGACGCCCACAAATGTGAAACATGGCTTCACAACGACGCCACCGCTGTCTGATGAATTTGGCACCGCTCACAACTCGAATGTGAACGCCAGCAAGGTAAGCGCGTTTTTCAGCGGTGTGCTGGCCAAAAAGGAGGAGCTAATGACGCTGCAGGATACGGTGCGCAAGAAGCAGCAAATCAATTGCAAGGACAACTTCTGGCCGGTGTCACCGCGTCGCAAATGCACAGTGGACGCTTGGTTTAAGGATCTGGCCGGCAACAAGCCGCTTCTTAGTTTGGCCAAACGAGCGCCCTCCTTCAACAAAAAGGAGGAGATATTTATAACGCTCTGCGAAAACCAGGTCAACATGCAACGTGCCACCTGGTTCATCAAACTGAGCGCGGCGTATACGCTCAGCTTTACCGAGTCGAAGAACAAGAAGCGCAGCATCTATGATCCCGCCGCTGAATGGACGGGCAACATGATTAAGTTCATGAAGGAGCTGTTGCCAAAACTGCAGGAATACTATCAGCAGTGTAAGTAATATATAATATAAATGTTTAATTAGTTAAGTATCATTGCTGGACTTTGCAGCGCACGATAAGAATGGCATGCAGGCCAATGGCAGCAGCAGCAGCTCATCCACGGCTAGCACCAGCAGTACCAACAGCAATGGCAGCGCCAACAGCAGCAGCAACAACAACAGCAGCGGCGGCGGCGGCAACAGTAGCAGCAACAACAACAGCAGCAGCAGTGGTGTGGGCAGTGCTACGCCCAATGTCATACCGGTGCCTAGCATGTCCAGTCCGCTGCCGCCTATACACAGTCCCGCAAATGGTCAGCCGGTTACCGTGGGTAGTGCTGCTGTGGGCGGCACAGTGGTTGGCGCTGCTGCACCGCCGGGGACCGCACTGGCTACGCTGGGCAGCGCGGCAGCTGTGGGCGCTGCTGGTGTGAATGCCAGCGCTGTGCCGCCCGGCTCGAGCATTTCGGGCATTGGCAGCCAGTTCGAGGATAGTCGCAATGCGCTGAAGTACTGGAAGTACTGCCATCAGTTGAGCAAATATATGTATGAGGAGTCGCTGCTGGATCGCCAGGAGTTTCTCAACTGGATACTGGATCTGTTGGACAAGATGCGCACGCAGACCAGCTTTGATGAGCCGCTGAAAAAGCTGGTGCTCAGCTTTGCGTTGCAATATATGCACGATTTTGTGCAGTCGGAGCGTCTCTGTCGCAAAATGGCCAATCTGGTGTCCAAAAAGCTGGCGCAGCTGCTCAATGCGGCCGTCGAGCAGCAACAACAACAGCAGCAGCAACAGGCTCTCATCAAAGCGCAGGCCATGGAGCTAGATGCCCCCGAGGAGCAGCAACAGCAGCAGCAACAATCATCGTTGGATCCCTATGAGCAGGCACTGCACGATTACATGAACTGTCCACATCATCGCGACATTGTGCTCTATTTGAGTACCATACTGCAGGTAATAACCATCGAGTGCCCCACGGCATTGGTCTGGAGCGGCATAGCCGCGCATCGTGCGCCCTCCTCCCTGGTCGGCAGTCCGCTCGATCATCTACCGCTTGCGCCGTCGGTGCTGCCGATGCCCTCGCGCTGTCCGCGCACCAATCATGAGCTGCGGCGTCAGCTGCGCGCCGCCGAGGCGGACATTGTGCTGCGCACACAGCATGCGGAGCAGCGTTGGTTCGCCTCCAAGTGGCTAAGTGCGGGCAAGAATCACTATACCAATGTGCTGGCTACATTGGATCACCTGGACACGCACTGCTTCGAGCGCATGGATCAGTGCAATTCCATTGATACGCTTTATGCGCACATCTTTCCTCCACATTCGCAACTGCTGCGCCGCTCCGAGGAGGATCAACAGCAGCAACAGCAGCGTGCTGTCTATGAGCCCAAACAGGATGCGGATACGGTGCGCATACTGTGCGAATGGGCGGTGTCCGGTCAGCGTTGGGGCGAGCATCGGGCCATTGTGGTGGCCATATTGCTGGACAAGCGTCAAATCGATGTGACCAGCACGCCAGCGGATTTGTGTGGCGACAAGGAGGACAAAGACTCGCTTGCCTCTGGCGCCGGCATCATCGACGGCCTGCCTGTGTTTCAACATGTGCTGATGCACTTCCTCGACCACGATGCACCAGTGCTGGACGAGCACAACGGCAGCGCCCAACAGCGCATCGAGTTCACCAATCTTGTGCAGCTGTTCAGTGCGCTCATCCGTCACGATGTCTTCTCGCACAATGCGTACATGCACACGCTGATCTCTCGTGGCGATCTGCTGCTCGAGTCCATGCTGGTACATAAGACAACGGCGGCGAAGAGTTCACCGCCGCCGCCGGCTCCACCGCCACCCAACAGCAGCGCCACAGCGCACGGATTCGATGACGATGGCTTTGGGTCGGGCATTGGCATTGACTTTAAGCACAACGAGTTCGATGACTCCAACGTCGACGATGATCTCGACAAGCTGGTGCAGAACATCAAGGAGAAGGGGCAGCAGCACGAGGCGCCCGACAGTCCCAAGATTGGTCCGCCCGGCGATGGCGATGGTGGCGTCGATACACCTGTTAGCATATCCCGGCACTATGTGTACACCAAACACTTTCCCATACCGCAGGACGATCCGAGCATGTCCAGCTATAGCAGCGAGAGCAATCAGCGTTACATACTGCTCTTCGGTGTGGGCAAGGAGCGCGACGAGAAGAAGCATGCGGTGAAAAAGATGTCCAAGGAGATTGGCAAGCTGTTCACCAAGAAGTTTAGTATCGATGTCGCCGAGGGCGGCAAGGTGAAGAAGCATTCACGCAACGAGTTCAATTTCGAGGCGACCACAGCGAAGTGTCAGCACATGGCATACTTTGATCAGCATGTGGTCACCGCCCAGTGTGCGGCCAATGTGCTTGAGCAGCTGAATGGCTTCGCCTTGGGCAGCAACAACTATTTGCCCGTGCAGGAGCATGTGGCCTTTCTGTTCGATCTAATGGAGCTGGCTCTTAACATTTACAGCCTGCTCGAGCTGTGCGATCATCTGCTGAAGGAGCTGCCCGAGGTGGAGCATCAGCTGCAGCAGAAGAAGTCGAATATGGTGCGTGGCTACACCACCTCGCTTGCCCTGTACATTGTCAGCATACTGCGACGCTATCACAGCTGTCTGTTGCTCTCGCCGGATCAGACAGTCTCCGTGTTTGAGGGACTCTGTCGCACCATTCGGCATGTGAGCAATCCCAGTGAGTGCAGCTCGGCGGAGCGCTGCATTCTCGCCTACCTCAGCGATCTGCACGAGTCCTGCATTCTGCTCCAGGGCAAGGAGCAGGCGGCCGAATATTATCAGCAGCTTAACTGCATCAAGCGATTCAAGGATATCTTCAATACGCCTGAACAGCTCAGGTAAGTGTAGATAAACGGAAAGATGCGTATTCTAAACATCGTCAAGTCTAATCAATATTTACTTACAGCATGGCGCCGCAGGGCTACAATATGCAAGTGCTGCAGGAGCTGTTTGTGGCGCCGCGACGTGGTGGCAAACTGGAATCCCACTGGCTGCGACAGTTGCACGAATCGCCGGCAAATGTGTACAGTTTCGTATCGAATGCGGTGATCGCCGTCTGCCGCGAGACGGACAACGAGCGTCTGAACGATGTGGCGCTCGCCTGTGCGGAGCTCACGGCCAGCTGCAATGTACTGTCGGAGGAGTGGATTGCGGCGCTGCAGAGCCTGTGCAGCGGCAGCAAGAGTCCCCGCTATCCGCATCTCGGCGGCCAGGTGGACATTGGCCAGGGAAAACACACAATGCGCTCGCAGTCTTCGTCTGCATCCTGGTAGCGCGTCATTGCTTCTCACTCGCCGATTTTGTTAGTAAATTTGCGCTGCCGACGTTGGCGCGTTCGGTGAGCGGTGAGTTGAGCGTGGATGCCGAGGCAGGCGCCCGACTCACCTGTCACCTGGTGTTAAAGCTATTCAAGACACTGGAGATACCGCAGCCGGGCATGTACTCCGTCAGTACATCGCCCAATCCGCTGCATGCGGTTGGCAGTGAATTTAGCATACGCCTCAGCTGTGATCGTCATCTGCTGGTGGGTGCACACAAGACCATACCGATTGCAGCGGTGCTGGCCGTGCTCAAGGCCATCCTGATTGTGGTGGACAATGCGGCGCTGAAGACACCGCTGGTGGCCAGTGGATTGGGCTCCTCGAGCAGCAGCAGCGCCTTTGGCAGCGGCAAGCGCAGCGGTTTCAATACGCCCGTGCATCCGGGCAGCACGCCCAAGAGCAATGAGCAACGGCCGGCGGATCTCAGCCAGATCCTTGGCACTAGCGACCTGCAGCTGGGCAGCCTTGGCAGCGAACAGGAGTCGCTGCAGCAGCAGCCAACGGGCGGCAGTTTGGTCGGCAACGAGCAGATCTCACTGCTCGAATTTGCCCAGGCCGTGCTCAAGCAGATCTGCGCCCAGGAGCATGTATTGGAGCGGTGCCTGAAGAACGCGGAGCAGCTGTGCGATATGATCATTGACGAGATGCTCACCGCCAAGCAGGCGCAGCGTGTACTCCACATGATCTGCTATCCAGAGGCCGAGTTCAATATCATTTCCGAGCTGGATCAGCGATCGATGATTGTGCGCATACTAGAGCATCTGGATCAGTGGACGCTGCGCATATCCTGGCTGGACTTACAGCTTATGTACCGGCAGTCGCTCAGTAACAACACATCGCTGAGCAACAACACGGAGCTCAATGTTTGGCTGGATACGGTGGCGCGTGCGGCCATCGATGTCTTTCACATGGAAGAGGTGACGCTGCCGGGTGCTCTGAAGGCGACACACAAGCCCAAGCCGTCCACGTGGCTGGTAGCGCCGCTGATTGCGAAACTGACTCCCGCCGTGCAAGGTCGGATATTGCGCGTGGCCGGCCAGGTGCTGGAGAGTATGAACTACTTCTCCAAGGTGCCCAAGTCGGACTGCAATAGCTCCGGCAGCGGTGATGAGCGCGAGAAGAGCAACAGCTGCCACAGCAGCAACAGCTACGGCGGCAACGGCAGCATGACGGCCCGCAACAAGAAGATGCCACTCAACTATCAGCCCTTCCTGGGTCTAATACTCACCTGCCTGAAGGGCCAAGATGAGTACAAGGAGAACTTGCTCGTCTCGCTCTACTCGCAGCTGTCTCAGTGCTTGCAGTCCTTTGCAGAGGTGAGTGATTGCTTTTCATCCATTGCATACTGTTTCTTCAATTATTTCCATTGTTAGCTGGACACCATTGGCGGCATTGATGAGCCGCAGGCGCGAGAAGAAATACTGGATGCGCTGCAGCTGCGCTTCTCGCTGGTCGGCGGCATGTTCGATGCGATACAGAAGAACAGCACACCCACCACGGACTGGGCCATTCTGCTGGCACAGCTAGTGTGCCAGGGCGTTGTGGACTTGAGCTGCAATCGGGAACTCTTTACCACTGTGGTGGACATGCTGGCAACGCTGGTGCACTCGACGCTCGTCTCTGACAGCCAATCGGAGCGGGATGAGAACAAGAAGCTCTATCTCAATCTGATGAAGAAACTCAAGAAGGAAATCGGCGAGAAGAATAATGCCTCCATACGTGTTATAAGGCAACTACTGCCGCTCTACAAGCAGCCCACGGAGGTGCGTTCTAAAGTGTTATATATTTGTAGTTGACTTGAAAAAATAAGTTCAGTGCTTAAATGTTTATTGAACTATCTAATCGTCAGTGGATTAGTACTATCTCTGATTTACTTTTATATATACTTACGAACTGTTTTCCCTCTGCAGGTCATAGCTTGTGAGCATGCTGGCATGGATACGAAGGGCAATAAGATTTGTGACATGGACAAGAAACAGCTGCGCATCTCGGATAAACAGCGCATTAGCGTCTGGGACATACTCGAGGGCCACAAGAATCCAGCGCCTCTGTCTTGGGTGTGGTTCGGCGCCGTCAAGCTGGAACGCAAGCCGCTCACCTACGAGGAAGCGCATCGCAATCTCAAATACCACACACACAGTCTGGTCAAGCCCAGCAGTTATTACTATGAGCCGTTGCCGCTGCCGCCGGAGGATATTGAGCCGGTGCCGGAGAAGATTTGCATAGTAAGTATAAAAGTAGGCCCAAGCCCAACAAGTAGTAATCGTAACACTCCTTTGCAGAAGGATGAAATGATGAAGGCCGACACACCCTCATCGGTCGATCAGTCACCCAGCGCTGTGGTGGGCACGGGACGTGGGCGTGGCAAGGGCACCACGACGCGCAAGCGCAAGCCGAAGAATCCGAAGACACCGCCGGTGGTAAATACCCAACAGCAGCAGCCACAGTTGGCGCCGCAGCCGCAGCAGCCGCCAAATGCGCAGCAGCAGCAGATGCAACAACAGCAGCAGCAGCACATGCAACAGCAAATGCAGCCCAATCAAATGGGACAAATGCCCATGAATATGCAGGTAAGCAACATTGTCTGATACTAAATCTGTATTATTTTTAATACTCATTACTCTTCAAAGCAGATGAACATGCAGCAGTTTGGTCCGAATGCCATGATGCAGCAGCAAAATGCACTGATGCAGCAGCAGCAGCAACAACAGCAGCAGCAGCAAATGCAACAAATGACGCCCAGTCAAATGCAGCAACAGCTAAATGTGGGTGGCAATGGGCAGCCAAATGCACAGATGAGCTTTATGCAGGGTCCTGGGCCCGGCGGCCCACAAGGCATGCCCGGACAACAGCAGCAGCAGCAACAGCAGTGGCACAATGCGCCCCAGCAGCAGCAGCAACCGCAACAGTATCACAATCAGTATCAGCATCAGCAGAACATACAGCGTAAGTTTAACAGACACAGTCTTTAGACTTGAAGACTAATAACTTTCGTTCTTGCAGTGAATCGTATTGAGCGGCCGCCTCTGAACACCAATTCTAAGCAGGCATTGTCGCAGATGCTGCGTCAGCGGCAGCCAGGTTCATTCCAACAGCAGCAACAGCAGCCGCCTGGCGGCTTCAATTCCATGCAGCAGCAGCAGCAAGCGCAACAGCAGCAGCAGGGACCGCAGCAGCAGCAAATGAATGCGCAGCAGCTGCGGCAGCAGCAAATGAATGCACAACAGAATCCGCAGGCAGCGGCTGCCTTCAATGCCATGCAACAGCAGCCGAATGTGCAGCAGCAGCAGCAAATGAATCCCAATCAGCTGCAGCAGCAGCAACAGCAGCAGCAACAACAACAGCAGCAACAATTCATGCGTGGCAATTTGCGGCCCATGGCGCCTAATCAGATGGGTGGCATGAATATGGTGGGACAGGGCATGCCCCAGAATCCGATGCTGCAGCAGCAGCAGATGGCCCAGGGCATGGTGGGCATGGTCAATCCGAATGCCAACCCAATGATGCAGGGCGGCGCCGCTGGTGGCAATGGCGGCGTTGGCGTCGGCGTGGGCGTGGCCGTTGGCGCTGGTGGCAACAACCCCAACATGGGCATGGGCGGGATGCCGCAGCAGGGCATGATACAGCAGCAACAGCAGGTGCAGTTTC
Organism: Drosophila flavopinicola; assembly: GCA_035042425.1. NCBI lineage: Eukaryota > Metazoa > Arthropoda > Insecta > Diptera > Drosophilidae > Drosophila > Drosophila flavopinicola. The sequence continues at coordinate 8,274,301 of JAWNLL010000452.1, read as the reverse complement.
AAAATTTCCAAAATCAGTATCAACAGCAGCAACAGCAGCAGGGCATGCAGCAGCAGGGCGGCGGCGGCGGTGGCGTCGGAGGAGGCGGCGTTGTGGGCGTGGGCATGGCGCCAAATCAGCAGGTGCAACAGCAAGCGGGACTAATGAACAATTTCAATCCTCAGATGCAGCAGGCGCAACGCAACAATCCCGACTTTATGGCCGCAGCAGTCGTTGCCCAGCAGCAGCAGCGCGGTGTCCCTGGCGGCATGATGGCCAGCAATCGGGGACAGTATATGAATCAGGCGCCCAATGTGACCATGACCAACATGATGGGACCCGGACCAGGTGGCGTGGGCGTTGGAGTAGGCGTGGGCCAGGTGCCACCCTACGCGAGACAGCAGTCCGCCGGTGGTGGCAAACCGGGCGTCCTGCCCACACAGCAACAGTTCCAGCAGCAGCAGCAGCTGCGCCATCAGCAAATGATGCAAATGCAGGGCATGGCCGGCGGTGGCATGGGCGGCGGACCACAGGCGGGTGGCGGTGCCGGTGCTGGCGGCGGTGGCGGCATGGTGCAGCAACAGCAGAGCATGAACCAACAGCAGACGCCGAATCTGGCGGCGCAGCTGCAGCGACAGATGCCCAACCAGGCGAATATGATGGGCCAGCAGCAGCAGTATCCCCACCAGCCGCCACCCTATTAGATAGTAGACCTGTAGTTTTTATAAGCTATGCACTTGTGTACGAATATTTATCAATGCTATTTGCAATAAATAATTTTATTTTTAAATTTCGAATATTTTGCGCACGGGGCTGCCAACTTGCTGCGTCGCAGCGATAACAATTCAATCGATAATTGGGTTACCTGCACTAGCGCCTGAACAGCTGTTTGCGAATTGCTTTGCCAGTACTTATATGTATGTGTGTGTGCGTGCGTGCTAAATAAATCACAAGTTTTAGTGCAGCTTTAGGAGATTTTATTTTAATTAGTTCTAAGTTAAAAGTTTAATAGTGCAATACAATCAGTTCCTAGAAACTAGACTGCCTATGCCCCGCAATTGGCACAAATTATTAATGCAACAGACACAATCGCAATTAAACAACGACAAACATTTCATTCATTGATCAGCGATTATTTTTTTACGTTTAATATTAAGCAAGCAGAAAAAAAAAACCAATTGCCTGGCCACATCAGTATTGTTTGCATTAGCTTAGCAGGTGGACGTTTTAGTGTTAACTCGCAACCCAAGTCATGAATGAAGCACCTGAGCACAGCAAAAAGCGTCAAAAGACGGTAAGTGTACTTATGTATTTATGCTGATAGCTTCTTGCGCCACAGACTGCTTTACTATTTGTACAAATGTGCCAAAGAAATTTGTGACTCGGTCACGAAACCCCCCAACTGGAAAGAGTTTACAATTCATTTGAACAGCTGTCGGCTGGAACACTTAATATACAGATGTTGGCATAGCAAGTTCCTAAATACTTCTTTTTAATCATTTCTAAAATGAAAAACACGTAATAGACATTTCACACGAAAATTGTGCATGTCAGGGTCAGCTATTTGTTTCTTCTAATCTTATCTTCAATTCGCACTACTCTCACACTGACCCATAATTCAGTTTCCTGTGGTACAGCTACCACAATTGTTAGAGGTAGTGTTAATGTGGCCTAAAAAGATAACAGCAACAACAACGTACAGCGAAAATAGCTTATCAAGCAGCTTAATTGTAGACTTGGTAATTCTAGATACTTGGTAATTCAAAAAGACGACATGCATATTTAAATGAATTTATAACAATTGCAAAAATGTCTGCTGCAACCTGTTGAGCTTGCAAAAACAAAAAGACATTCCATTCTGCAACTGACAGAAATTATATGCTGTAAATAAATGTTCATTACTTTAAATAAATATTTTTGTGGTTATTCCCCAATGAATCAACGTATGTATATTCAAATAACAGCCGAATGTAATGTAAACAGCGTTTTATTTACATATTTGCTTAATCTGTTGGGCACTGAATAAAAAACTTGATTTATAATGTTTTCCCCTGTTGTTACTTTTATCTATTTAATACAAATTGCAATTATTTCCAAGGCCTTTTCCCGTCTGCAATCCATTTTGATGACAGTTTGTTGCTCCGCTGAATTTTTATAGCCTAGCTGAAAGTTATGGCGCTTCTTATGCAACATGCACTTAACTGGTTTTTGTTTTTCTCACATACTCATGTGTTATTGCAGTGGCACAAACTAGTTGAAATTAAAAAGAAAGTATGTCTGTAGACGCCTAAGTTTGCATGTTTGGGGCCATCCTAACGAATTGTAAACACGTTGAAATACTCGTATCTCTGTCACACTTCCACCGCAATTTCAGCGATCTGCAGCGGTTGTTGTTGCTATTGTTGTTGTTATTGTTGTTGTTGTTAGTTTAAAACTTGGTCAACGGCCAGATTCAGTCGCAAGTTGAATGACCACCATAGTACAAATTTATGTGTGTGTGTATGTTGGCCAACAATCGTTTATACTTGTTATTGTTTTGGTATCATATTTAGGTCGACTCTTCAGTTTAACAATCGCATATAATTCACTTACACTTATATGACTAATTACGACTCTCCCGCTAGTTCTTTTCATAATCATCATAATTGTTTGCCACTCTAATACCCTATCCGTAGCTTACAGGCAGGTATATCAGAAGATTTCCTAAAAAATCTTGAAGCTAACGGTATATTTGCAATAAGTTCCTAGAAATGCCTTTCAAGCCGAAAACTTCCATTACTTTGTCAAAGCTGAAACGATTTCAAGTGCCGAAGCAGTTTTTATCATGGTTTGGCCTCTATATATCCAGATTATAGTAGTGTATATATACACATAAATTTTAATGCACGGTATCGCATAGTCTTAACTAATCTACACTTGCTTTTTTATAGCGTTACATAATTTGTTTAATGGTTTTGTTTTTAGTTATTCACTGCTAGCGGCTTACACAATGCAAATAAACATTGTACATATATATCTATGAATTTATCTAATAGGTTTTTATATATTTCAAGTTTATAAAACGTGAACTTGAAGTAGTTTTTCTGCAACTCATGTTCCTTTGTACATACACAGGTGCTACATTATAGTTACTAGCCATTAATCTAACTGGAAAATATCCATTAGAATGCATACTCTATCATGCGTTTCGAGCCAGTAAAAATATTCGACATTTAAATGCAGTATTCATCAGTTTAATTCATTTTTAAATTTCTTTTGATGGTCTATCATAATATTATAGCTATTATCAGTACAATTTTTAGCACATATTATGTTATCAGTCTGTTAGTTCTTAACTCATTTGGGGGGAACTGAAGAAAAGTAGTGTTTATCTTATTTTATGGTATTCGCTTAGCTTTAAAAAGAGTCTCTATAATTTAACGAGCTCCTTGTCGAGTGAATAACTTGGCAACAAGTTATTACCTGGCCAACTGTCTGTCTGTCTGTCTCCATTTCTTAGCCTCAGCTGCTGCACTTAACAAATGGAATGGCCAACAAATATCAGTTGCAGTTTTGAGCTTCGTCGAGAAAGTTCAGCGCGTATTATTTACTCTTTATTTTTGCGGCCACTCGGCTGGGTTGAGGCAAAGAAAAAACCTTACGAAAAAAACTCTCACTTGTTTAATTATCGGAGTCTTGTTGTCGTTTAGTGTCCGCTGTGGTGCGCTTTCTTTTCGTGCGATATTTGTTCAAGTCTTTTCCCGAAAAAATGTTTACAAAACGCGCCAATTTGCTAATAGCAGCTAACCACAACAATAACAATAACAATAATAATACAAATAGCAAGTTTTGCCGGTTAAATCATGAAAAGTGCAGCGATCTGGTAAGTTTTAGAGCAGAACGTAAACAATTTCACATCGTGCCGAAATTCCGTTTAAAGTACAGGTCATGACATTGATCTTTTGAACTACCTACAAGACGTTTTGTTATTTTTGGAATTATCTTAAACAAAATTCCCGCAGTTTTTTGTTTGGATTCCCGAATACTCGCACGTAAATCAAGTTTGTTATTATGCTCCCAATAATATAATTAGACTGCGATACCCTGTACTTAAATTACAGCAGGCATATTAAATAACTAAGTTCAATTAAGCAACCTTATTTGTTAAATTCCGTTCCTTAATTGCAAATTATATTGCTTAAGGTTTTTTGTCTAAATAGACATATGAAAAACTCATTTCTCATATTATTTACCCATGGTATTTTGAATGGAAATGTTTTTTGAATAACCAAAAAGCAACAAAAACCAAAAAGTAAACACAATTTGAATGATTATCCACACGCACAAACACATTTCTTTCATAATAACAAAAACAATGCGTGGCGGCTTGAAAGATAGAAAACGATCTGAAAACCAGATGGAACGCAGTCAAAGCCACAAGAGCGTGAAGCCGTCGGCTTTGGCGCTCTCTCGATGGCTCTCCGTTTGTGAGCTTCGGCCGTTTTTACCGCTTATACTTACTGCTCGGGCCGCAATATAATACGGTAAATATTATTGAAACTTTCAGTTCGCTTTCAACGCTCGTTGCGTGCGTCTATTACGGAAATCAATTCGCTGCTCGATACGAATTTTCTCTTCGATCTTGTGCCGTTTTTAGCAGTATTCATTCTTTTGAAGCGCAACTAATTCAAGCGTGCCAAAGTGCTAGAAATCAAATAGTCAACTCGAAGAGTGAGGGAGAAGTACAATCAAATAAAAACCATGCCCAATCCACCCATTGGCTACTTTTCGCACATCAAAAGAAGGGTATGACTGCTGACGATTTCAAGAAATGCTACAACCAAAATATCTGTTTCAAATTGACGTTAAGTGCTCCTTGACCCAAATTATTGTAGTTTGCTAGAAACGATCTAAAATTGTTAGCAAATAAAGCTTGACTGTTATTTGCCCTGTTGAAGCTAAACTATTAATTCTTTATAATCAAGGTTTTCAGATCCTGATTATTTGTCTTTTTCGACAATAATACAAAGGCTTTTTATACTTATTTGAATACGTCATGAGACTAAGATCTAATAGTAGTGCTGTTATTATTTTTATTATTACCCCATACCCCATACCCATTTCTTTCCTCTAGTCTGCTGACTGACCCTATCTCTCTCTCTCTCTCTCTCTCTATTAAACACAATATGTATATGGTATCATTATCTCATATTCCCACTGCGTAAGGCCATTTGCGATTTTTCACATAGTCGCATCGTCGCGCCGTCCAAAGGGTCAACAAACTGCGCAGATTCAGCACACAGAATGGCTCAAAGATGTAGAAACCGCCTTAGGGTCAAAACGTCAAGCCCAAAACCAAAACCAAACGCAAAACTGAACCCAACCGCAGGCGGCATGAATATTAATTTATGATAATGTTTGAGCAGCCCGCAGCTATATATATTTATATATAAATCTCGTTCGCTCTTTCTTGCAGTGCCTCCAAGTAGCGACGAATGTGACCGAACAGAAGCATCATGTCACCCGGGAGACGCGCGGCAAGAACCTGGGCCTGTGCCGGGGCTTTAGAGGCTGCACCGTCTGGCTAACAGGTGAGCATATTCGATAGCTTAAAGAGCTCCACTCTGCACACAAAAGAAGTTACAAATTATTGCTCATAGCGAACTAAACTAGCAAGCGAATGAAGTAATAGCGACAGAAATAGACATGAATTTGAGCAGGATGTACATTGAAGCGTGCTGAGAAAGTCTTCCCAAAAGACCAATAATCAATCTTTCATAAATATTATGAGGCTAAAGAGAAGGAATATGAAATATTCCGTGATTGATTATAAAACATAAGACACTATTCTTATTTATTTCTAACTTATTCCACTCGTAGCTTGGTTAACATCATTAAATCGCTGCTTGATTTCGCACAGGTCTCAGTGGTGCTGGCAAAACATCGATTGCCTTTGAGCTGGAAGCGTATCTGGTCTCCAGAGGCCTACCCGCGTACGGTCTGGACGGCGACAACATACGCACCGGTCTGAACAAGAACCTGGGCTTCACGCCCGCCGATCGCGAGGAGAACATCCGGCGGGTGGGCGAGGTGGCCAAGCTGTTTGCGGACAGCGGCGTTGTCTCCATCTGCAGCTTTGTATCGCCCTTTGCGGACGATCGCGAGATGGCGCGCAAGATACACCAGGACGCGGGCCTGCAGTTCTACGAGATCTTTGTGGACACGCCGCTGGATGTGTGCGAGACGCGCGACGTGAAGGGCCTGTACAAGAAGGCGCGCGAGGGCGTCATCAAGGGCTTCACGGGCATCACGCAGGAGTACGAGCGGCCGCAGCATCCCGAGCTGGTGCTGACCACCGCCGGTTGCACGGTGCGCGAGTCGACGCAGCAGCTGGTCGCACTGCTGGAGCAGGAGGGCATCATACCACGTTCGCTGCGCGATGTGGATCTGCTGCCCGAGCTGTATCCCAGCGAGGCGAGCGAGTCGCTGGCACTGCGTGAGGAGGCCGCATCCCTGCCCACGCTGTCCATCAGTACCGTGGAGCTGCAGTGGGTTCAGGTGCTCTCGGAGGGCTGGGCGTATCCGCTGCGCGGTTTTATGCGCGAGGATGAGTATCTGCAGACGCTGCACTTTAATACACTGCAGAGCGGCCTGGATGTCTCCTATCGCGAGAATCACTCGGTGCCCATTGTCCTGAGCGCCACAACGGAGGACAAGCAGCGGCTGGATGGCGTTGCCGCCCTGACGCTCCAGCATGAGGGTCAAGCAGTTGCGATACTGCGTCGCCCCGAGTTCTATTATCAGCGCAAGGAGGAGCGTCTGGCCCGGCAGTTCGGCACCAGCAATCCCAATCATCCGTATAGCAAGCAGGTGTACGAGTCCGGCGATTATCTGGTCGGTGGCGAGCTGGCAGTCATCGAACGCATTCGCTGGAGGGATGGCCTCGATCAGTACCGCCTGACGCCCAACGAGCTGCGCTGCAGATTCAAGGAGCTCAATGCGGATGCCATATTCGCATTTCAGCTGCGCAATCCCATCCACAACGGACATGCGCTGCTGATGCAGGCCACCAAGCGGCAGCTGTTGGAGCGCGGCTTCAAGCAGCCGGTGCTGCTGCTGCATCCGCTGGGCGGCTGGACCAAGGACGACGATGTGCCGCTGCAGACACGCATGGCCCAACATCAGGCTGTCCTCGATGCGGGCGTGCTGCGGCGCGAGGACACCGTGCTGGCCATCTTTCCGTCGCCCATGATGTACGCGGGACCGACGGAGGTGCAGTGGCATGCCAAGGCGCGCATGAATGCCGGCGCCAACTTCTATATTGTGGGCCGTGATCCTGCAGGCATGCCGCATCCCGACAAGCAAGCCTATCCCGACGGCAATCTGTACGATGCAACGCACGGTGCGCGCGTGCTGAAAATGGCCCAAGGATTGGACAGCATGGAGGTAGGCCAAGGCCATAGCAAGTTGTGCTGCAGATTAACAATTATTGTACTTGCTTACAGATCCTGCCGTTCCGTGTGGCCGCCTATGATAAGACGGCCAGCCGCATGGCCTTCTTTGACCCACAACGCAAGGACGACTTTGAGTTCATATCGGGCACCAAAATGCGCACACTGGCTAAAACCGGCGTCAGTCCACCCGACGGCTTCATGGAGCCGCAGGCGTGGAAAATACTCGCCACCTACTATCAGAATCTGCCGCAGGCGTAACCCGCAATAACAACCTAACGGGAGTGCAATCCCGCACAACGAATAGTGCAATTCGCTTAGCTATATATATATACATACATAATTCCTTTATGTTTTACTTGTTTCCAAAACATACTTTTTTTGTTTGTATATTATGTGCTTATTGTTCGTGTAATTTGTATGTTTGAGACGCATATGCTCAGCCCAGTCTCAAGTATCTTTGTGTATCCCCCCTATCCTTATATCTGTGTGTGTGCTTACGTGTAAATGTGTGTGTTTGTTTCTAACCCATTGTTTAAATACTACAATTAATTGTATTTATGTTTAAGTTGTCCACTTTCATGTTCTACCATAAGCAAAAGATTTGTCGGTTTTTCTACTGATTTCAATGGAAAGAAATGCATTTTGTTTTTCGATTTATGCATTTAATAAATGACAATTTGCCTTTTATCATATCCACAAAGAGAGAATATATTTTAACTTTTCTTTCAGTTGGTCATGTAGGTGCTAACCGGGCAAAGTAGGTAAATATGCAATAGTTATTGGACCATTTGGGCATTCAACTAGGAATGTAAATATATAGTAAATAATGCTTTCTTGCACATGATTTATTTTATAAAATTGTATACGTTTAATAATTAATATTACAAGTACATACATACATAATTAATTAATTAATATCAAATATGCATTTAGATTTAGTTATCAATTAATTTCACAATATGTATTTTACTGCTCTGCATTTGTTGTTATTCGTATTGCATTTGCGCATGTCAATTATTATACTTTCCCCTCTACTCCCGCCAAAATTAATCATATCCATGCCTTTCATTCGATATTAACGGTTTTCTTTATTGACAATGCCCAGTGGTATGATGGTTAATGATGCACCCGCAATTAGCATAAGAACTTGCGATATCTAAGTGGACCGATATTAACTTGTGCGTCTGAGTCTAAATTGCTTCCCGAACTAAATGGGTGCTTTGCATGGGTTGTACGAACGTAATGAGGAGCATTAAATTAGAAATTCATAAATGATCATTATAAATTAAGGGGCAACGAGATGATGTATTATTATATGTATATAATATACATATATTGTATATTGATTCTCTAATTCATTGTTTTACAAATTGTGAATAACCATGGCTGCTTATTTCGTGATACGGAAAATTTAAATTAAATTATACATTACAAACCGGATAAAAAAAAACTCTGGAACTACGCAAGAGCGGAGGGCAGGTGGCGAAGGGCGGGCTATATGGTTTTGGTTAATTTTCAGTTGTTCGCTACTCACAATACTCATGTCTGTTATTTTTTTTTTTAACATTTAAATTAATATTGTATATAATGTATATGTATATGCATATTTCGTACACCTTGTGGTCTCTGATGTCTCGCTTGCAAATACAAATTAATAGCTGTACTTTTAATATTATTATTATGTATTATTTCATGAACTCGAATATTCAGTTGAGTTTGTCCGCCTAGTTGTTGGAACTTAACAGGAGTTAAGAAAACTACTACCACATACATTATCATAATTATTACCACCATGCCGCATCAGTGCCACACGCACATTGCCACGTCAAAGCAGACTGCATCTTGACAGCCAACTGTCCTTTGTTCGAATCTCGGTAAGTTTCAGCTGATGACCGCCCTTGGGTGGGTTGTTCGCCTCCTGCATAAACCAAAGAGTCAGATCTTATGCTTGTGCATATTGCAACTCATTTCGTCCACTTACCATACGCTTTTCCGTTTTCGCTTTGATATCGCTGGCGAGCGTGAGGAAGGCCTCTTCAACATTGATGCTGGCTTTCGCGGAGGTCTCCATAAATTTTATCCCGTATTCAATAGCCAGCTGTTCGCCACGTTCCTTTGAAACCTGCACAGTAAATAGGTTTTAATAATGCCCCAAATTGCAATAATGAATTTGTAATTAACCTGTCTCTTGTCGTTCAGTTCGCATTTGTTGCCCAGCAGCATTTTCTCAACATCAGCGGCGGCATTCTCTTCGATATTTCGTATCCAATTTTTAATGTTCTCAAATGATTTCTCCTGCGTTATGTCATACACGAGCATAATGCCCATGGCGCCTCTGTAATATGCCGTGGTGATCGTCCTGAAACGCTCCTGGCCAGCAGTGTCCCTGAAAGAATGTGGCTTTGTTTATAATATATACTTTACACATTTCAAAAGATTACTTACCATATTTGCAATTTGATTTTCTTGTTATCCAATTCAATTGTTCTAATTTTAAAATCGATACCTGCGAATAAAGAAAGAGCGGATACAGAGACGGCACGTGATAAGCATATAATAGACAAAACAAATAAATTTAAAGCATTTTTGGCAGACATAAGTCTCCAATCAGCTAGAGGGTAATCATCGGAGCCCACATCAAGCAAAGAGAGCGTTGAAAATACGCAATTGACTTGAAACGTTTTGTCGTCGTTAAGTAAATAACCCAAATTGGAATTAGTGCAGGGAAATGTGCCAAATATATAAATAGACAAATTGCTGAGCTCGTGGCGTTGTGTGGGTTGTCTCAACGCCGCTAGAGCTGCTAGAACCCATCTCAGAACGACAGAAACTGTCGAGTGAGCTGCTTATCAGTAGACTTCAAGATACGTCATCAAGTAGTGTCGACTATGGCGCAATGACACTGGCTTAAGTGTAACTACAGCACTAGATGTCGCTTTATTGATCAGTGTTTATCAATATATGTTTATTATCAGTAGTTGGCAACACTATTCGTATGCATTTATCAATTTCTTCGATGGGTCACTTTCTTCATACAGGTTTGTTTGGTTATGTTGCCTTGTTGCCGTTCCCTTTTGAGTTACGTCCTTGTACACAGCACAGCACAGCCAACAACAATAATTATGACAAATAGCATTGCAGAGAGCAAGAAAAAGAGCATTCAACATGAGTCACATAGCTGTGTGTGTGTGTGTGTGCTGCTTACAGCTGAGCCAAAAGACGAGATTGAGAGCATGAGCTGTGTGTGTGTTTGTGCGATTGCTGCCCGGCGGCGTCATAATTAATTAAAAAATTTCAGAAAAAGAGCGAGAGAGAGAGAGCAAGAGAGACAGAGAGAGCTTGCGTTGTTGATTACTGAGGATGACTGACTGTGGGCTATGACTGATGATGATGATGTATGCATTTTGAAATGTTTGACTCTTGCTGTTGTTGTTTGTGTTGTCTCTCTGTGTTTTGGATGTTTGATAACGATACATATAAGACCACTCACCTATTGTAGATATAAATGTCGTGTTGAAAGCATCCTCTGAGAATCGAAATAATATGCAGGTTTTGCCAACACCAGAGTCGCCGATAAGCAGCAATTTGAACAGGTAGTCGTACGTTTTGGCCATTATGTATATATCGCTGTTGTTGTCGTATGATTAAATCACAGTTGTGCTTTCTGTTTTGTGCCCGAAACTCGCCAAAGATGCAGTTGTGTTTCTTCTGCTTCCTTTTGGCGTTATCGTCCACGTCGATAACTGCTGCCGCTGCTTCTGCCGCGTTCGTTATATGGCGGTGGTTGTTAATCAGTGGTTTCGATTAATATTACACAGTAATGCTAATGTCGGCGATTAAATTACTATAACTGCTGCGGGTTGGTATTAATTTGTATGTCGGTATGAGTGGGTATAAAAAATTCATAGACGTAACCACACACACAGCAGACACAAACAAACACACACTCGCAAGCACGCACAGTTTTTTTCTTGTCTTCTTTTTTTCAGCTCCGACTCTGGTTTTCTTTTGTGTGTGTGTCGGGTTCGAGCCCTGTCGAAAAATGGCGACGTAGTTGAAAGCACTTTAAATTTGCAATAATAAATGGACGCGCGGTGGTTGACACTTGTACGTGCTGCACTTTTAATTGTGTTGGTGTGTTGTTGTTGGTTCCACGTAAAAATTACGCGTAATTATTGCTTTCTAATTACGCCCGTACAATAAATGATTGGCTCTATTGCAGTGTTGTGTATGACTAAAACGGAACGTTGTATATCGATAAGTAGTGCTGCAAAGTGTGTACAGAGCCAACAATTCGAACAGCTGTTTGCTTGTAACAAAACAGCTGCTCACTTTTCTAATGTATCGAACTTACAGTATTTTTTATATTACAAATGTGGTCACACTGGCAGCTGATAGTTAAAAAATATAAGCGAACGCGAAACTACTAAAGCAATGAAAGTGTGACAAAAAAACAAAGTTCATTCAGAAATAAACGAAAACAGAAAACTTGCTTTTGCATGTAAATGAGTCTGTGTCTGTGATTTTTAGCCTCAAGGCCCGGCAGCGGCAACAAATAACATAAACAAATGTGAGAAGTGAAGTCACAAGACGACGACGACGACGCCAGCAGCACTCAAGAATTTGCCGTCGTCGCCCAGGCAATTATGGGTACAAAAGAATCCAAGCATGCATGCATCAGTTACGAGGATGCAGTTAAACGTGGTAAGTTTGTTAACCTTCAAATCTGCCAGTGGCAACAACCACAAAAATGGGTCATACGAGTACACAACATAAGGTTCTAGAACAAAAACAATAATAGTGTGCACCAACACAGGTGTAATTGCGCTCTTTATCGATTCTGTTATTGTTTCCACGCTATTCCCCATGCTTTTATTGGTGCTGGACACAGCTAATTCTTTTCATTTTCGCCTTATTCTTTTAGTTCTTGTGTGCAAAATTTCAGCGCAGTGTAGGTGTGTGTGCTTTGTGTGTGCATGTATGAGTATTTGCGTCGTCGTCGTCAGTGACGTCACAATAGAAAAGCACAGCAGCCGCGTTTTTTTCGCTGTAAAGCACTGTCCGTAGCAGTGGGGGCGGGAATATCGTTGAGACAAAGCAAAGAAAAAACAAGACAAGGCATGCAATCAAACAGAAACAGTTAATGACACTTTTTGTTGCTGTTTGTTGTTGTTGTTCTTTCTCATCATTAGATTCTAATGTGTCCGCAATGACGTCTGCTTTGTCGTAGTTGTTATAGTTGTTGCCGTTGCCGTTGCTTGTTGCCTTGTCTAACATTCTCTCGCATTCATCTCGCCAGCTTTTCTCATCGTTGTTGTTGTTGGCGCTTTATGGCCAGCCGCGAAGGCAAAGAAAACGAAAACGTTACTGATAAGATGCCGTCCGTCTATATTTGTACCTGTGTACCCATACCAACATACTTAGTACCCAGTTGCGGGTGTCGATTGTCGTTAGCACACACACACACACACACACACTGAACCGGTTTGCTTCTTATGAAAACGTATGCAAGTCCAGTCCAGACCATTGTGCAATGCCCCCCTCTAAGCCCCGCTAAGGTGCATAATGCAGAAATTTCCGTCAATACAGCAGCAAAAAAAAAAGCAAACAACAACAAAAGCAACAATACCTGCAATAAAAATACCGTTGTCGCGTGACGCCGCATAATAATTCTTTGCAATCACAAAATTATTCCGCATTGCCATTTCATGCTCAATTTGTGATTATGAATTGCTGTCCATGTTTCAACTGGAGAACACCCCAACGCCCCCTGGCACTCAAACTGAACAAACACTACTTAAAATTTGACTTTATTTGACAGTTAATTGATTGCGTTTTTAATGTTTGGCGGCATTGTTTGTTTTTGTTTTAGTGTGTAAAATACGTTACGGTTATTAATTTAATTAATTGATTCATACATATGAGCATTAGCTGACTAATTTTAGCTACATTCAAATTAGATGTGGGAACATTTCAATATTTTTGGGTTTGTCTCGAGAAATGGGGCAAATTTACCTATGTCCAGTTGGAATCTTATTGGTAACAATACTAGAAATAACATACTGGTTCTGATTCTAGAACTTTTGTTGTCTGATTGATAAACTCTCGAATACACTGCTGTTTATAAAATGACATTTTAAAGATGCTTTTATATATTTTAATAACAGTGGAAATTATATAAATTTAAATGAGCTTAACAAAGAATTCACTTAGATATAGTATGTACAAAAGTTGCGCATTGGGAGCGGCGAGTGTGAAACCGCAAGGTTGTAAAACGTTTTTGGTGTTCCCCGTTTCGAGTTGAGGCATTAAATACGCCACAAATTGCTCGCTTAAATACGTTTAAACCCAAACAGATTTGCATGCTTCTATTTATAACTGAACACTAAAACGCTATCTCTATTTTCTGCCAATCAATCAACAGTTAGCGACGCGGAGCTGCGACGCCTCAAAGATGCCTTTAAGAAATCGGCGGGCGTGGGTCGACTCTATCTCAGTCGCAATGCATTCCAGCAGGATGTGCTGTGCGAGGGTGTGCCGCCGAAGATCACGGACATGCTGTATACCGCCTGTGGTGGCACACAGCGCGGCATATCCTTCAAGGACCTGCTATGCGGTCTTGTGCTGATCACGCGCGGCACACAGGAGGAGAAAACGAAGTGAGTGAACACGGTTGCATACGTTAAACCTAATCACTAATCACGCTTGCCTTGACAGATTCTTGTGGAACCTTTACTGCAACGATGCTGGCACCTACATCATCAAATCGGAGTACGTGCGCAATGTGAGCCTGGCGCCTTTCGAGAGCGTCTCCCTCTTTGCCCAGAGCGAACGCGTCAATTTTGAACAGTTCCAGGACTGGATAGTCAAGCACCGCAATGCGACGGTGTTGTCCAAGTGGCTGCTGGCCGACAACTGTGTCAGCCTCACCTCGGAATTGGAGACGCCCACCTTCTATCAGAGTTTGGCCGGAGTTACGCATCTCGAGGAGAAGGTCAGCAAAGTACTAGATTGCAAGTGATAATATTTCATTTGCGCAATTAATTCATTGCTGCTTATATACGCAAGCTAAAAATATATGCTTCAATTGTTAATGATTAGATTAGATTAGCAAACTACAGCAGTGATTAATTCTACTGATTGACTATCGTTTCGTTATAGGATATTGGTGACTTGGAGAAGGAGTTTTGGCGCTTGAAGAACACCTCACAGAATGGCCAAATCGATTTACAATTTCTGGGGCCGCTGATCAGTCCGCCCATACCAAAGAATGCGCTAGCGGGTCTCTTCAATGCCTTCGACGAGAACCGCGATGGTCACATCGATTTTAAGGAGCTCTGCTGTGGCGTCAGCGCCGCCTGTCGTGGCCCCGGCGTCGAGCGTACGCGCTGTAAGTGATCGCAAGCTAAATATTGTATCATTTCTCATCTTTCTACTCTTTCAGTCTGTTTTAAGATCTTTGACGTGGATCGCGACGGTGTGCTGAGCCACGAAGAGACGGTGCAAATGATCAACGTACTGCTGTTTGTGGCCAAGGAGAATCGCGATGCACAGCAGTATAAAGAGTTGACGAAGCAGCATGTGATCAGCGATCTGCTGGAGTTTGCCCAGCGCAAGAGTCCCGACGGCGTGCCCAGCACACTGACACGGGACAATGTTGCGCTGACCGCCGAGGATTTCATGCTGTGGAATGTTCAGTGTGGTCTGCGACTAATGCAGCCGCTGTTGGACCTCATCTTCGAGCTGTGCCACATTGTGTTCGGCCTGTGGCCGCAGTGCAAGCACATGGAGTACGATATTGTGCGCGGCTGGCTGCAGCGCGAGGAGCGACGTCCGTATCGCGTCGGCCAGTTCTGGTATCTAATCTCGCGCGACTGGTGGCTCAACTGGATGCAGTATACGCAGCACACGGCTCACACCTGCGACTATTGCAAGCGCACGGCCAGCCAGCGCAGCGCCGTCGATGAGGCGTTAGTCTGCGATGAGAGCTTCAACACGCACAGCCTGGAGCAGCACGACAGCTACTCGCTGGGCTCCGTTTCCGGCAGCAGTGGCATTTCCGCCGGCCGCCACTGCGGCCAGCAGCGTCCGGGTGCCATTGATAACAGCAATCTGATTACCAGCAATCCCTATCGCAATGTACGCACGCTTACCGGCGAGGGTGGTCATCTTAAGCGCGACACGCCTCTCGTCCAGAATCACGACTTTGAGCTGGTGCCCAAATCGCTGTGGAAGGCGCTCAATCGCTGGTATGGCGACAATCTGCCGCTGCCACGTCAGGTAAAATAAAATCGAAAAATTCTACAAAACTCAATTGCATTTCGAATCTAATCCATTTTGATTTGCAGGTTATTCAACCGCCCAGTTCGGAGGTGGAGCTGGAGCTATATCCGCTGAACCTGCGCATACTGCTGCATCAAGTGCAGTCGGCACCAACGGCCGGTGGCGCCGGCACCCAAATCACCAGCTGGGGATCAACGGCCAGCGGTGGCTACGGTGTTCTGGCATCGGGCGGCGGCTATGCAGCGATTGCGGCGAGCAGTGTGCTGCAGCCGCCCAAACGTTATCTGGCATACACGGCAGCGTTCAGTCGCCTGGCGATGGTACGTCAGGTGGGTGAGTTTCTGTGCGAACAGCTGCGCCTGAAGCCGGAGGATATACGGCTGTGGCATGTGCCGCCGTCGAGTGCCACGCTAGATAATAGTGCCATACTGCTGGAGGAGGATACCATGTGCCTGAAGGAGCTGCTGATACGCGACAACGATCAGGTGCTGCTCGAGATACGTAACAAGGACTTGACCTGGCCCGAAGAGCTCAGCTCGCTGGCCAGCACGCAAAGCGGACAGGCGGGCACCGGTCCCGGCGATCGTCGCCGCATGACACGCACCTCCATCATGTCCGTGCATGCGCCGGGCGCAACTGGCCTGCACAATCTGGGCAACACGTGCTTCATGAATGCCGCACTGCAAGTGCTCTTCAATACACAGCCGCTGGCGCAATACTTCCATCGGCAGATGCATCGCTTCGAGCTGAATGCGGCCAACAAGCTGGGCACGCGCGGTCAGCTAGCCATGCGCTATGCGGAGCTGCTCAAGGAGGTGTGGACGGCAACGACGCGCTCCGTGGCGCCACTAAAGCTGCGCTTCTGCGTCAACAAGCATGCACCGCAGTTTGCCGGCGGTGGGCAACACGATTCGCAGGAGCTGCTCGAATGGCTGCTGGATGCGTTGCACGAGGACCTCAATCGTGTCATGGAGAAGCCCTACAGCGAGCTTAAGGATTCGAATGGACGGCCCGATAAGATTGTCGCCGCCGAGGCCTGGTCGCAGCATCATGCACGCAATCAATCCATCATCATAGATCTGTTCTACGGCCAGCTGAAGTCCAAAGTCAGTTGCTTGGGCTGCGGTCACGAGTCGGTACGCTTCGATCCATTCAGTTTGCTTAGCCTGCCGCTGCCCGTGGAGAACTATGTGTATCTAGAGGTTCTGGGTGAGTCAAGCAATGTTTTTCAATATAGAAATGAAGCTAATTATCGTCTGTTACTCCTCAGTAATCCTGCTGGATGGCAGTGTGCCGATTAAATACGGCCTTCGTCTAAACTCCGAATGCAAGTACGGCGATCTGAAGCACAAGCTGGCCACGCAGTGTGCGCTGCAGCCGAGCCTTATGCTCGTCTGTGAGCTCTGGAATTCCCAGATACGCCAGGTGCTCGCCGATGAGGAAAAGCTGCGCACGCAGAGCGCCAAAGAGCTGTATGTGTATCAACTGCCCGAGCAAACCAGTGCCAGGACGCGTTCCAATTCGACGCTCAGCATGCACATCGAGCAGGGACTCAAGGATATACAGCGCAGTTCGGGTAAGTACAAAAGCTTAAACTTGAAAAGACTATTGGCTCTGACCTAAAAAGCCTGTGAGTTGGACCAGAACGACTGCTATGCCAATAAAGGTGTCCCATCGGGTCAGAGTTTTCCACAACCGATTACAAATCAAATTTCTCGATAAGTTTCCCTAGCGAAATCGCTAGGTAAGTTTCGCCGAAGTTAATCCCACTTCCCCACTTGTTTTATATGTGTATATACTAATAATTCTATCCGTTTAACTGAAGATAGTTTGCGTTTTTAACAATAAACAATAATGATTTATGACATCTTACAGCGCTTATTACCACACAGGACTCGCTATCGTCACTTAGCACGCTGCAGACCTCAAATCGCACATCCTCGTCGCGTGTGATATGCAACGGGCATATCGGTGATGGCCAGGAGGCGTGCAACGACACAGATCCTGAGCTAGTCAAATACAACAGCCTAAGCAGCAACGCTGGCCCAGTGCACGAACTGCAGCCAGATGATGCCGGAAAGGTAAGCCGGTGCTTTGGAAAGAGAGAGTGCATGCCCCACAGTCTTTTTTGCTTCAAGGTATGGCTTCTAAACTATATTAACATATACACGTATTTAATATGTTAGATTCATGGGGCCCCAACAAGGTCGCAATTTAATGATTTTGAAATAAAAGAAGAAAAAAAACTTCCCATTGCCTAGGATAAACTCGCTCCAGCGACGACCCGAAGAAATACCAAAAGATTTTCAATGCATATTCCAGCGTAACTGGCAATCAATTTCGACAACTGTCTTATTTGTTCCCCGCAATGTTTGATCGAAATCGAAATCTATATATATTAAATACCAATATGTTAAATGAAGAGTTGCCGTTTCCGTTTTGGTTTGTGGGCTACCTAGCTAATGTGTAGTATATACCCCACCCACCCGTCTTAACTTCTAATTGTTCTTTGATTTCGTATTCGCACCTATTCAAGTACTTAGTCTAAAATCTCTGAATACTCGTAATTTGTAATTTATTGTTATTTCTATGCCTCCTCTAAATACTAATACACACACTTATTTTGTTGCTGGCCTTTTCAATAAATACCTATTGTACATTCTTGCTTCAAAAAACAATTCTCAACATTAGACTCACCATTTAACGCCTATGTTGTTATCGTTATCGGTTATCGTTGCTCATCGAGCTTGCAAATGCTTATAATTTAACTGTACCGTTTCTTTGTACATTTTCTCTCGTCATTTAAGGTACAATTAGTAGTCTTTAGACATTGTCATATTAGCTTTTCAATTGTACGCGAGGGTGATTCATCATACACTTTGGAAAATATTTATTGTATGCCTTTTAATTGAAACTTAAACGTCGATTAAATCATTTTCAACTTTTCCATTAAAATAATTTGAGATTGTTAACGAATCAAGTTTTTCAAATATTAGAAGATTTATTTTGGTTTTGATTGCAATTTCGCTTGAATCACCCTCTATTGTACACATTGCAAATACTCTTCAACTCCATCAACATTTCCACCACAGCAACCACCAACTACGCCCACTAATTAACAATATTACAATTTTTAATATACCTTTCTATATAGTACTATAATATATTTATGCAGATAATTTTGAACACGAGCAATTAAAGCTTCTGTACGTTTTTTGTAGATTTTGAGCGTTTATCCTAGTTCTTAAAAATGTTGCATACATCTATGCGAGTAGTAATCGTTAATTGTTGAAATTTCAAGAGCTTAAACACACTCACACTACACACTACACACACACACTAGCATACATGTAAGTTACGCACAACTAATGAAAAACTTGGGCTACCTTCATTGGTACATCCGAAACAGGAGTCGCTGATCCTCAGCTGCAGCCCTGAGAATAACTTTATGGACGACGCGGCCGCCCAACAGAAACGCATCTCATCGACCAAGCTGCTGCACACGGAGAGCAACACCAGCTCCGCATCGTACACGAATCACTCCGGCGAGAACTCCATGGAAAGCTCACTAACGGAGCCAATGCCGGTGGCGGAGCTAGCTGCCAGTCGCCATGGCAGCAACAGCGACGATGGCGCCTCCTATCGTACCAGCAACGAGCACTCCAGTGGCCTGAGCACGGCTCACACGCTGGGCGTCAATAGCTTTGATCGCGATGCAGACGACGATGATGCGGATGGGGATGAGCAGGCCGAGGGCGAGGAGGAGCCGGAACAGCAGATAACCACCTCACAGCCCGAGAGCACGAGCGGCAATCAAACGAGCAGCGGCGTCTACTCGCGCCGCTCTTCGCAGCCCTATAAGGTGGCCAAGTATCTGGTTGCCGTGCATCGCAAAATCACGCGACACGACAGCTACTTCCTGTCGTATCACAAAACACGGCCCAGCCTCTTTGGTGTGCCGCTGCTGATACCCAACTGTGACGGTGGCACCCACAAGGATCTGTACTGCGCCGTCTGGCTGCAAGTCAGCCGCCTGCTGAGTCCCCTGCCAGCAACCACCGAACAGGCCAATCATGCGGCCGACTGGTAAGTAATATATGCACATATATAACCATAAACAACTGCTAATCTCCATATCGACTCTGTCTAGTGACGACAGCCTGGGCTACGATTTTCCCTTCACGCTGCGCGCTGTCAAAGCGGACGGACTCACCTGCGCCATTTGTCCCTGGTCTAGTTTCTGTCGCGGCTGCGAAATACGCTGCAACAATGACTATGTGCTCCAGGGCGCGCTGCCGCCCATCAGCTCAGTGAACAGTAAGTGATCCTGCTGGGCATTTATAAATATAATAAACATTAAATTCATTGTTTACTTACAGCCAACACAGCCACGCCAAAAATGAATGTGAAATGCCCATCGCTACCAAATCTGGAGGCCAAACGAGCACCGGAGTACACCACATCGCTATCCTATACGCCGGCAACAAAATATTTTGAAGACTTTACCATTGCCATCGATTGGGACCCAACAGCATTGCATTTACGTTATCAAAGCACTTTGGAGCGCGTAAGTAGACAAGAACAACAACAACAGCTAGAATTTGCAGAATATATATTGTGTTTTTCATGCTGTTGACAGCTCTGGGTAGATCATGAGACGATTGCCATATGTCGGCGGGAACAAGTGGAGCCCGTTGATCTGAATCATTGCCTGCGCGCCTTTACCTCCGAGGAGAAGTTGGAGCAGTGGTATCACTGTAGCCACTGCAAGGGCAAGAAGCCAGCTACGAAAAAGCTGCAAATATGGAAATTGCCACCGATATTGGTAAGTCTTTCTCTATTATGCTAGACCAATATAACTTATTAAGCTATATGCTGCTCTGTAGATTGTCCATTTGAAGCGATTCAACTGCGTCAACGGCAAGTGGGTGAAGTCGCAGAAAGTGGTCCACTTTCCCTTCGATGATTTTGATCCCACGCCCTATTTGGCGTCGGTGCCACAGGAGACGATACTGCGGCATAAAGAGTTGCTAGAGCTGAAAAGGGACATGACAAGCGCCAGCACTGAAGTTGTCAGCGAATTAGATGAAGTCGATGCCAGCGACAAGGCAACAGCAGATGCGGCGCCAACAGCAAGCGAGCCAAGTGAAAAGGTTGCTGCCGCAAAGGAAACACCGTCTTTGGCAGCTGGCAGCGTAATGCGTCAGAGTAAATCAACTATTGCAGCCAGGCGGCAGCGCCTGATCTCCACGAGTCTTACAAAGACGCCCATTGTGGATGGCGAGTTCGAAGACTATCATCAGCACAAGCTCCAAGCGGATGTTGATGAGTTCGATCCCAGATACAAGCTGTATGCCGTGGTGGTAAGTCTCCGAAATATGAAAAGCAGCTGTGCTTTTTTTAATAACCACTCTCTATTGCTCTTCGCAGTCACACTCTGGCATGCTAAATGGTGGTCACTACATTTCCTATGCATCAAACACAACTGGTTCCTGGTATTGTTACAACGACAGCTCCTGTCGCGAGATATCGCAGAAGCCCAACATCGATCCAAGCGCTGCCTATTTGCTGTTCTACGAGCGTCAGGGGCTCGACTACGAGCCATACTTGCCTAACATCGAGGGACGTGCGCTTCCAAATGCCGCCACTCATCAGCTGGATGTGGACGAGACGGAGGGGGAGTTTAAAAAACTATGCAGATTATCGTAATATTGTAGTTGGAGCAGCTCTGCAGGCTAAAGGCTATGATGGGATCTTCAATCACTTGAATGTGTTTATATATATAAATATATGTAGATATATATTTATATGTATGTAAGTGTGTGTGCGTGCGTGCGTGTGTTTGTTATTTTGTTATTTACTATTCTAAGCTTATTTGCTGTTCTAGGTATTTAAGAATTTAAGTTGCCCACAAAATATCTTGTTTTAGATTGCTTGGTCTATTTTTTTTGTTGTGAGCACTCGCACATTCGCGTTGCAAATGTGATTTTGTTCAATGTACCATATTCCATACCATATGTACCATACAATGCTATATATATTATTAATATTTTATATCTATGTGTAATTTCAACATTAGCTCGCTTGTAGATTTTTTGTTTTGTCAGTTTATTATTAGATTATTTAATAGCCATCGGAGAATTTTTGGTGTTGATGTGTAAAGCTTGTTTGTTACATTTGTTTCTATCGATTTTTTTATTAGCTCATCTTTTTTGTTGTATTTTGTAACTTGTATTAGGCCACCAGAGCCCGCTTGTAATTGATAATAATTACTCATATATCTGTGTATTTGCATATACACAAAATATGTAATTCCATTTATTTGTAACTATTGTAAATAACGAGTTGGAGAGATGGAAATAGTGATTGAAATCCAGATGCTGTTGGTCGGCGATTGCTCGTCACAAATGTTGTCGAAAACTTGATATTAATTAGCAATATTTTTAGCAAGATGCTACGAATTTCATACGAAGAATTCGCACTAATATTGCACCCAAATCATATAATACTATGTACATATATGAAGTGTGCATTGATTTTGTAATGCACCGAAACGGTTCAGAAATTTGTGTTGCGCCTATCAAATGACTAAATGATGTCTAATGACTACATATTTGATATTTACAAATTGCATATACATTTATATGTATACACATACGAGTATATACACATACAAACTTAACTAATTTATACTTAATATACATACACACATAATATACAACAAAGAAAAGTTACGAGTATCAAATAAACAAAGTCTGTCGCTTGAATGAAATTCGCAAAAATTTACTTATTTCCTACGTAAGAACTCAGTGAAACAAAATTATAAGTTATGGGATCGGAAATGTCTTATTCAATGCATTACGTTATTTCATAATAGTCGGTCAGGTCTGCCTGGGTATTGTATCGCAATTTGTTTGTGAACTCGAAAATGGGACCACGCCAGAGTGTTTCGTTTGTCAGACACGAATGTACTGCATACTTTTAGATGCTACTTCAAATTAAAGAAATACTTAAAACATAAAATATTCCTTGCATACTTTCATGCGCTGCTTACCTTTGGACGCTGATTACAAATAATCGTAAATAACATACACGTTGTGTTTTGCAATGGGTATCGATTTATATTTTATTTGTAGTCTATATCAAATGAAATCACATAGTAAGTAAATAAGCATGCATGTAAGTGTCATTATTAATTGGCCTGTAGAGCGGCCAAAATGTTCTATTTATAGAATGCGGCAAATATTTAACTTGTGAACGGCTACTATATAATTTCATTGCAAAATGAATATGATAAATATTAAATGTGTCGTGTGTATTTTATGCGTAGTTTAAATTCTTAGCTGAAGAGTAATTAATTTCCATGGAATCTGCATGCGGCGAGGGTGTTCAGGTGCCGCCGGCATTGTTGGACAGCTGCCCGGGCACCGAGAACTGTGGCCGAAAATTGGCAAAGTTCCCAGCCGGTCCGCCGGTGAATGCCGGCAATGTGGTGCCCTGAAAGCCAGCCGGAAATTGTGCCATCAATTGAGCTGCAATCGAACAAAGATAATCATATTAAAATTGATGAATAAAATGTATATAGATTAGATTAGGTGGAGATAACGTACCCGCATTGGACGCATTGCCAGCGGTTGCCGCCAGACGCGACAATATGGAACGCTCGGACATTTGCAGGCGTTGCGCCACGGGTGGAATGCGCGCCAAAGTGGCCGGCAAACGGGAGACATCGCTCTTCATGTCCGACAGCAGCTCCTCCAGCTGATTGAGCACCTTGTGCAGCACCGCATTCGCCGGCTTATTGCCCGCCAGCGACTCCTTGCTGAGATGCTGATGCGACTCGGCGAGACACTCGACCTCCGCGAAGCGTGCATTCAGCGACATGGCCGGATGGCTGGGATCTTGGGCAAGATTCAAGAATGCAGCACGTCGCAGCTGCTCCTCAATAACCAACGCCTGCTCGAGCAGCTTGAAGCGTCGTGCCAGAAATTTGTTTTTAATTTCGAGAAAGTTGCCCTTGCCAACATCCATCTTGAACGGCTCATTGATGATGGCAAAGCGTATGTCGTTCTGTATGTCCTGCCAGCGCCCATAGCCATGTGTAACGATACCCGCCAGCAGCCAGTAGTCGTGGCGACGATGCCAGATCTCGTATTCGCGGCCAGGCACCGCTGCCTTCTCCTCGTTCAGCCAGAGAGTGTGCAGCTCCGTGAAGCCACCATCGGCAATATTGAACATGAACTTGCGCTTGAGCACCTCCAGACTGTCCTCGACCAGCTTGCCGGCAGTACCTGCAATGGCAGCGACGCCCTTCTGATCCTTGGGCGAATTGGCGCTGCCGCTGGCATTGGGTTTCTCCAGTTCACCATCCTCCTTGACGATCATTACATCGTCATCGTCGTCGTCAATGATGTTTGTTGTGGTTGCACTTGCACTGATTGTAGCAGCAGCAGCAGCCGCAGTAGCCGGCTTCTCCTCGCTGCCAGGCTGTTCCTTTTCCTTTTCTTTTTCTTTTTCCTTATCTTTCTCTTTATCTTTGTCGTCGCTCTGCTCGCTCTTGAGCTCCTCCTTGAGCTCCTCTTTGGCCGTTTCCTCCTTGGGCTCCAGTTTGGCCGGCTCGCTCTTGACATTCGTCTCGCTAGTCTTCGTGTCCGACTCAGCGACTTCGTCGGCCTTCTCCTGCTTGACGGCCGCATCGATGGTCTTCTTATCGTCTTCGCCATCTGGCTCCGACTTGGGCTCTGATTGCTTCTCAGGCTTGTCCAGTGTGGATTTATCCTCGCTCTTCTCGGATGCTGGTGCTGGACTGGGTGCCGCACTTGTCGCTGGCGTTGCACTGTTGCTGGTCGTGGCGCTCTCCGCCGGCTTGCCAATTGTCGTTGCCGGTGGTACTGCAGTGGCGTCCAGTATGGCTGCCACATCCTGTTTCCCGGCAGCCGCACGTACCGGCTCGCAGGGTTTGAGTATTAGCTCGGGCATGCTGTAGTAGCCGTTGATGTGCTCAAATTCTTGCACCTTTTTGCGAATCAGCGACATGACGCCGATGCGCGTGAGCACATGCTGCCGGGAGAGACCCTCGCGTGGCACGCCGTCGGCAAACGTCTCGGCATTGTCGGCGCCTGGCTCGCACAGATGCCGCATAAAGAGCGACACGTACGCCTTAAAGTTGCGCTCGGATTTGCCGCGCAGATCACGCACCAGCCACTGCGAATTGAAAGCATCCTGTGGCGGCATGCCGTAACGCATGATCGCATTGAGGAAGCTCTTGCGCTGCCGGGCATTAAAGCCGAGCACCTCAATGTTGCCGCCGACACGGGCCAGCAGCGGCGGCAGGGGACGATCGTCGCGTCGATCGAGTCGACGCTTGGCTTTGCGTTCGCCGTTCTGCTCATCAAAGTCGTCGTCACCGCCGTCCTCATCACTGCCGCCAGAATACTCGGAATTGTATTCGCTGCCATTGTCCTGCCAGTTGGAGTCGTCGCGTGCCGTGTCGGTCGCCACGACGCCGCCATCCGTGTAGTTGACCTGCTTGCGCACACGCTTGCCCTTGCCAAGTGAGCGACCCACGTCCTCTTGATGCTGCTCGTAGTGATGGCGCAACAGCTTGACCCAGTAGGCGGGATCGGAGTTTTCGGCATCCTGCTTTATGATCTCCGTTTCCTCTTCCTCCTCCTCTTCTTTGGTGGCATAGGAGGCCACCTTGAATGAGGACAAATACTCGTTGGCCCACGACTCCTTCTCCTCGATGCCGCGATTAGAGCGATCGAGTAGCTCCGCCACGGCCTTGTCATCGTAGTGAATGGCCTCCTCTTTGTCATCCTCCTTGAAGAGATCCTCGGTGCCGAAGCGCAAAATATCGTCCAGCTCCTGCTTGGTGAAATTGGCACCCTTGCCGCCCATGCCGGGACGCACGACCAGATGCGTCAACATCATCTTTCGCTTGGCCACCTGCGTGACTCGTTCTTCCACCGAGTTGCGTGTGACAAAGCGATAGATCATCACCTTGTTGGCCTGCCCGATACGATGGGCACGCGAGAAGGCCTGTATATCGTTGTGCGGATTCCAATCGGAGTCGTAAATAATGACCGTATCGGCTGTGGCCAAATTAATGCCCAAGCCGCCGGCGCGTGTGCTCAGCAGAAAGACGAACTGTTGAGCGCCAGGCGCATTGAATCTATCGATAGCCTCCTGACGCAACGTGCCCGTAATGCTGCCATCAATGCGCTCATACTTGTACGACTCGCCCTCGAGGAAATCCTCGAGTATGTCCAGCATTTTCGTCATCTGCGAAAAGATGAGCACGCGATGATTCTGTGACTTCAGCTGCCTCAGCATCTTGGACAGCAGCACAAGTTTGCCGGCTGCCTTCGTGAGCGAAATGATCTCATAGATGCCGCCGGCAGAGGTGGGTGCCTCCTCAGCGGCCGAGGGGAATAGATACGGATGATTGCAGCATTTCTTCAGATCCATCATAATGTTGATCAGCGAACAGGAGCCGCCGCCGCTCTTCGAGTTGAGGGCCTCATAGTTTTTGGTCAATATGAACTTGTAGAACTTCTTCTGCATGGCTGACAGCTCGACGCGCACAATAAACTCCGACTTGGACGGCATATTCTTAAGCACATCCGTCTTCAGGCGACGCAGCATGTGTGGGCCGAGCATCTCGTGCAGACGCTTCACCTGCTCCTCCTTCGACACATCGGCGAATTCGCCCTGGAACGCATTCAAATCATTAAACTTGTCGCGACTCAAAAAGTTCAGCAAATGGAACAGCTCCTCCAGATTGTTCTGCAGTGGGGTGCCCGTAAGCAGCAGCTTATAGGCAATCGAATAGCTGTTCAGGATGCGGAAGAACTTGCTCTGATTGCTCTTCAGGCGATGCGCCTCATCCACCACCAGCACTGCCCAATCAATGCTGCCCAGACAGGGTGCATCCATGGAGATCAGCTCGTAGCTGGTCAGCAGCACGTTAAATTTATATTGAGTCGTGCGCAACCGGGAGACCTTTGTGCCGCGGATAGCGCCCTCGTCGAAGGTTAGTTCGTTCTCGCGTATCACTGCACGCGAGTCCTTGTCGCCAATATAGGTGATGCAATAGAAGTCGGGTGCCCACAGCTCAAACTCACGCTCCCAGTTGACCAGCGTGGACAGCGGCACGGCGACAAGGAACGGTCCACGGCAATGGCCCTCCTTGTACAGCGAGTAGAGAAAGGTGACCGTCTGGATAGTCTTACCCAGACCCATCTCATCGGCCAGTATGGTATCGATGGCCTGGCCCCAGCTGTAACGCAACCAGTTAATGCCCTCAACCTGATACGGATGCAGCTGCATGCCCGTATCGTCCAGGAAGGATGGCTGCCCCTCGTACTTCTTCTTCAGATCCGTGGTCGGCTTCTCCGGCGGTGGTGTATAGTGCTTGACGGGACGATCCTCATCGTCCAGCTCCAGTTTTTGCTTGGACTTACGTCCCTTCTTGTTCTTTTTGCTGCTCGCGGAGCGCGTCTGCTCCGAGGTGCAAACGGCGCGCAGATCCTGATAGTAATCGATGGCCTGCCGCAGGCCGGGTATATCATCGCCCTCCTCCTCCCAGGTGGACTTGTCGTAGGGCAGCTCACGCCACTTTACCAGATACATGGTGCTGCCGTCACGTGCCGTCCGATGATTGATCACACGCTGCACGATCAGCCACTCCGGCTTGACGCCGTTCTTGTAGAAACGCTCCTCGAGTGCGGCCTCGTCATCATCGTCGTTGCCCTTCATGCCCACCTTGTCCTTGTGGCGCTGAATGCGCTTGAAGCGTGTATCGGCCTCGTCGAGGGACTCCTCGAATTTGGGCGGCTCCTCCATGTCGTATTTGCGCTGGAACGAGCGTATCATCAGCGGATGATGCACATCCAGCTGCACCTCGGACACCCAGTCGCAGTGCCAGTAGGACATGTTATGCCATTTGATGAAGTATTCGCGCACTCGATTGACGACCAGCTTAGCGCTCTTCGAGGTGGATGCCTCGCTGCTGCCGCGTCGCTGCACCGCCCAGCGCCACGTGATGATCTTCTCGGCCTTGCCCACCAACGGTGGGCAGCTGCAGCGTGGACAGCGCCAGTCACCGTCCGGTATGGTGTCCAGCGACGGATTCAAACAGAACGTATGATAGGCCGACGGGCAGGAGTCGCAGCAGAGTAGCTCGCCGCCATCCTTGCATACGCGACAAAACTCCTGATGCTCATCGTCATCCTCCTCCTCGGCAGCGCCGCCGTCGGCCTCGCAGTGGGGACATGACCATTTACCCTCTGGGGGCTCGTCCAGTTCCGGCTCCAGGCAGACCAAGTGGTAGGCGCGCGGACAAGTGTCGCAAAGGATAATCTCGCCGCCCTGTTGGCAGACCTCGCAGTAGTCCTGATGCTCGTGTTCGCCATCCTCGCCCTCCGGGAAGTTCTTTGTTTTCTTCATCTTGTTCTTCTTCTTAAACTTGTTGCCAATTTTAGTTTTGGCCTTCTTGCGCACCACGGGTGCACCGTCGTCCTGAGTCGCAGCAGCAGTAGCAGCAGCAACTGTCTCTACCGGCGGTTTTTCCTTCTCCTTTTCCTTCTCATCGGCGCTCTCGTCCGATTTTTGCAGCATGCGCTCGAACTCCAGGTCGGAGTCACGTTCGGAGCCGCCACTGGCTTCCGGTTCTTCGTCGGAGCTTTCGCGTTTGCGTTTGCCAAACTTGATCTTCAGCGTTGGGACCTTGCCTGATGGACGACGTGCCTTTTTGTTACTACTGCGTCCGCTGCGCTTGCGTCGTGGCTTCTTCTCCTCCTCCTCTTCCTCTTCGTCCTCCTCTTCCTCGTAGATGTCGTCGGGCTTCTCGTTGCGCGACGAGCGCGATGAACGAGGCTCGTCCGCATCCGGTGCCGTTGCCGCCGCAGGCTGGGCTTGTGCACCACTAGCGCCCTGCTGCTGCTCCTGCTGTATATGCGGATTACTCTCGCAGAACTCGCGCCACTTGGCTGCCACCAGCATCATCAGCTTGGGTGCGGCAATTTTCGGATTCTCCTTCTGCAATATGGGCCGCACGTACTGCATGAATGCCTTGTAGGTTGTCAGGCTCTGCAGATCCTCCTCGCTGTACTCGATCTCGACATCGCACACGTTGAATGCCGAACATACTTCCTCCACAGAAGGCATTCCTGTGGTTAAGGGATACACAAATAATACAAATATTATATCGAAAGGTTTAGTTTTCGCTAAATTAGTAGAAATCTTGGAAGGGGCATTTCCTCTTTTTTGCATGCATAGATGATCAGTACGATTTCCTTACCTGACGATGAAGATTCCTTCTCCTTTTGGGCCTGCTTCTCCTCTTTGCGCTTGCGACCACGTTTTGATGAAGTGCTGGGATACTCCACCTCCTCGTCGTGCTGCTGCACAAAGTCGCTGTCCTCTTCGCTCTCATTCTTCTTGCGCTTCTTCTTTTTGCGTCCCTTTTCTTCGCCCTTTCTAGTTTTACGCTTCTTACCCTTCTTCTTCTTGCGATTATCCTCTGGATCGTAATCATCATCCTCTTCATTCTGCACCTAAGAATGCATTCATAAATTATTTCAGTTCGGCATACTGCAAATCAATATACTTACAGTGGGCTTCAAGGGGGCATCGGAATCATTGGAAAGCTCGGCAACCTGCGCATTTTCTTCAGTCGCTTCTTCCTCTTCTATAAGCAGAAGCAAAATTAGTTATCGATACGTACTTTTGCTTTTCAAAACTGTCACACAAGTGCGAGCACTTATGCAAGTACCGTTTTAACCGTGGTTCATGTTCAAAATTATTTGAAGTAAGACATTTCAATGACGATCTTGTGATTTTTAGTTGTGGTCAATAATTTGCTTAGGAAAATTTAGTTCGGGCAAATGGAAACAGGAGCGTAAAGTTCCGCTCTAACCTCACACTCAATTTGGAACAAGAAATAAATAATAATTATTAACTGGTGTCTTGATAGTCTCCAGCTTTAATCTCTAGCAATAATCCCATAAAAAAAACCATAAATAACAAGTGTTTTTTTTTCGATTCAATATTTTATTTGACTCTATTTTTCTTTGCTTTTTTTGTTAAGTTTTTTTCTGTTTTCTTTTTTTGTTGTTTTGTTTGTCGCCTTAAGAATTACTAGTATATAACAATATCTCATTTTTTTTAAGATTTTTAATTCTGCTGGTTTTGTCAGCGATTTTGCTCTTAAACTTACAATAATAATAATAATTTTAATAATAATAATAATTTTCTCATGTCTCTTGATCTGGTTTACTCCTTTTTTCCTTGCGGCTTACACAATCAATTTTTTTTTTGTTTGTTTTTTGTTTGTTTGTTGTTGTTTATCATTAATAAGTTTCCTTTTCAAATTGCAGTAGATTAGTTTATGTGTATGCTATGTGTGTGTGTGTGTGTGTGTGTATGTGTGTGTGTGTGTGAGTTTCTGCTTTGTATGTGGTTTTGTGGGCGTGGCATTTATGCATATAAAACTAGTAAGTTTCCCATCTTCTCATCTTTTACTTATCAAATGTCATTGTTGTATATAGGTATATATAATAGTTTTTTTGTTTTTTTTTTTGTATATAAATTGTATATATCATTTTGTTGTTGTTAATTGCTATAAATCGATTTTAAACGCTTGATTTTTTGCAACTTGATCTCATTGTTTCATTTGATTTTCCCTTTTCGTTTCGTTTGTTTTGTTTTGTTCCTACTACTTAAATATGGTATATAAAAAATATTGCAACGAAATAGCTACATAACAAAAAAATTTGTCGGTTGATTTTCTTTTCATACAATTCTTGTGTATTCTTCTTCTCTTCCTTAATAATTTTTTACGTTTTGTTTCGTTTTGTTTTGTTTTGTTTTGGACACTAGAGTGTTTCAGCAAATTATTTTATAATTTCTCAAGCAAAATATTTGACTTGATATTTGTTGTTTCCTTATGCATATATGTAGATATTTTAAGGAAGCGTCTGTAACGTGCTTGAAGTTGATCTAAAACTAGAAGCGAACGGCTTGTCTGGGGCCGCATAGCTCCAAATAACAACCGCACAGTTCATGTCTATAACTCATTTGCTTAGTATTTGTTTCTTATTTGATTTTTGAGCAAACATTTGTCTAAAGAGGCAAAAAGTCGCAATAATAATAAATAAATGTTGGTTGCTTTTGAAATGTGTGTTGTGGCCTAATAAAGAAGAAAACAAATTCACGCTACAAGAAACGGCGAAAAAATTAAACAAATTTCTATAGATATTTGAAACACAAAAAATTATTATATAACAAAAATTAACTAGTTACACAGAGAAAAAAATATGAACTAAAAATTAAATGAAATTTGTCTACACAAGCTGCTATATTTAAAAAAAACAAAATTAACAAGCCGTCTAAAAGTTCAGTCTATTGTTAAAGAGGCACGCCCGCATGCAACACCACAAGAAGAATATATGTATGTGTATATATAAGATGTGTGTCAGTGTGAGTAGTGAGTGAGTGTTTTGTCTCTGTCAGAATATAGTATGTAGTAGTTGTAGTAGTAATGTAGTATTTATTGCCAGCTGCACACAGGCGCAAAACACTTGCGCAAAACAAGAACACAAATTGCTCTTGGCCCACTGTGCGCGCCTAAAATCATATGTTTGTCAAATGTTTGTTTGTTTGTTTGTTCTTGGTATATATCAGAGTGCAAGGTTTCTGGTTTTGGGGAGTAGGAAATTATATACACATATTCGTGTTGTAGTATATAAGCAAGAACCAAAAAATGTTGTGTGATTGTGTGAGTGTGTGTGTGTTTGTAACAAATGGATGTGGTTTGTGGGTTTGTGTAAATAAAAAAGAAACAGTTTTGAAAAGAACAAAAAGAGGTTTTCTAGTGTTTCAAAATTAAGAAAACATACGCTCTATACATGTATATATATAAAAAGTATATATTTTAAAAAGTTGCTTGATAATAATATTATAATTATTATTACACACAAAACGTTAAAAAAATACAAACAAAAAACCGTAAAAAAAACAAACATTGTTCACTTGTTTTAAATGTTATTAACAGAAAAAAATGCGTGATTTTTTTTTGTATTTTTTATGTTTTTTGTTTATGTTTTTCTTGCATGTTTTGTGTTTAATTGTTAACATAACTTCAACATTTTTTTTTTGTTTTTGATTTTAAAGTGTTTTTCTCTTACAATTTTCTTTAGAACGCTTTGTTTGTTGTTGGTGTTTTTGTTTGTTTTGTTTTTATTATAATAGAGGTGTGTTATATATATTTATATAATATATAAATTTATATGTATAATAGTTTCTTTTTTTGCCTTTTTACATTGGTTTGCAACTGCAATTGTAGCTGCTTGGTGTTTTGTGTTGTTGTTGTTGTTTGTTGTTATCGTGTGTTTATCAAAAAGTAGCTCTTTGTGGTTGTTTGCCGATTGTTTGTTGTAGTTTTTCAGTAGCGTTCGTCATCGTCAGTATTGGAGTTGGAATCATCGCAATCCTCTTCATCGTCATTTGAATCAGAGCTGCCCGAACTGTCATCCGAATCGCTCTCGTGGCTGTTGTTGGTTTTGTTGTTGGTGTTGTTACTGCTGCTGTTGTTGTTGTTGTTGCTGCTGTTGTTGCTGCTGTTGATGTAATGTTGCTGCTGTTCTTGATGCTGTATCGTTTCAACAGCATGATGTTGCTGCTGGCGATGCTGCTGCTGCTGCTGCATATTGCTGCTGCTGCTGCTGCCATTTTCGGCCAAACGCGCAGAAGCAGCTTCTGCTGGAGCTGTTGTTGCCGCAGCTGTTGTTGCCTCTGGCATTGCTGTTGTCGCAGCTCGTATCAAAGTCGTGTCATAGTCCATTACCAGCTGCTTAATGTGCGCCAATTTCGCATGCAAATAGTCAAATCGCTGCTTATTCTCATGTATGCTGCGATCGCTATTGATGCGCTCATATTCGCTGACAATTTGCCGTTTAATTTGATCGTAATCGCCTGCGTCGCGTCGACGGGCGCCGTCCAAACGCTTGGATAGATCCTGGAAGCGATTGCGCACACCCTCAACGCTGGTCAGCAGCTTGCAGTACTCATCGTAATCGCTCTCGAATTCAGTCTTGTAGCGTCTGCGCACCTCCAGCGTCCGAATGGGCGCATATTTGCTAAAGTCATAACGGGGTGCAGCATTTGCGTCCGCATCCGCTGTTGCTGCCGCATACGCATGAGCAGCTGCTGCCAGTTGCTGCGTCGGCGATGGATGTTTGGCGGTTGAATTGACTGCTGGTGTTGTTGTTGTTGTTGCTGCAGCTGGTCCTGCTGCTCCTGCTGATGTGTCGCGATGATGACGATGATGTTGCTGCTGCGGTGCTGGTTGCTGCTGCTGCATTGGCGCCGGCAACTGTTGCTGCTGCTGATGGACACCGCTGCTGCTGCTGCTGTTGCGCTGGCGTTGATTACTGCTGCTGCTGCTGGTGCTGTTGTTGTTGTTGCTGCTGCTACTGCTACTCGTACGCTTCTTGCTGTTGGACGCGGCATGCGTATTGTTATTGTATGAATTGTACTCATCGTGCGCATTATTGTTGCTGCTGAAGCTACCACGCTGCTGCTGCTGCTGTTGTTGTTGTTGCTGCTGTTGCGTTGCTGCTGCCGGCGCTGCTGATTGACGCACAAAACTGGCCGCCAATTTGGGCGGCGTCGTTGAGGATTTGCGACTGTGCGTCGACTGTGTGGCGGACTGGCGACTATTGCGCTCCTGCTGCGTCTCATAGCCACTGGAACTGCTCGAATTGCTGCCCGTGGAGTTGCGTTTATCTGTGATGATGCTGCCGACGCTGCCACCGCTGCTGCTCTGCTTCGATGAGGAGCT
This sequence comes from Drosophila flavopinicola, assembly GCA_035042425.1. Lineage (NCBI taxonomy): Eukaryota > Metazoa > Arthropoda > Insecta > Diptera > Drosophilidae > Drosophila > Drosophila flavopinicola. The sequence goes on along the minus strand of JAWNLL010000452.1, from coordinate 8,240,761 downwards.
GCTGCCACGTCGACTGCTGCTGCTGGTGGTGGTGCGCTGTTGTTCTACCGCTGAGGTTGCTGCCGCCGCTGCCATGCTCCTGAACTCATCCATGTTATCGAGCACACTGTAGGTTAAGTCGCTGCTGATGTGCTCCTCCAGCTGCGGCGCTTGTCGTTGTGGCGGTGTATAGGCGGCGCCAGTGCGACTGCGATACGATGAGGATGAAACATTGCTGCTGACCGTTGGATTGGCATATTGTGGGGGTACAGCTACACCACCACCTCCACCACCCGACTCCCTAGTGTAATGACTGATGCGCTGCTTTTTGGGATGCACGGTGCTAAACATCTCGTCGTACTCGATGCTGTTACGCTTGAGACTGTTGCCGTTGCCGTTGTGGTTCATCATCGTCTGCTGCCCCATCATATTGGGCGCCATCAGCAGCAGCGGCGGCGGGCTGCCTGTATGCGTGGATGTGGGACTCTGGCCGGATGTTGAGCTGCCCGCATCGGAGCTCATCGGCGGCGTCAGATTCTGTGGCTTGCGACGCTTCAGCTGCTGCACCTCCTGTTCGCTAAAGAATGGCCAATTCTCGTCAACATCGTTCCACATCTGATGCCGCAAATTGTACGTATTGTGCGACATGGTGCTGATTTCCGTAAGGGTTTTACTCATCAGATTGCGATCGCGATCCTTGATGCCCTCGTTCTTGAGACGGGAATATAGTTCGGGCTTCTTGAACGGTTTCAGCGCCAGCAAATGGATTAAACGCTCACGTATGCTGCGACGCGATACATCAGACATTTTATTAGCATTGCCTCCTCCTCCGCCGCCACCACCTCCTCCTCCTCCTCCCGACGATTTGGCATTGCTGTTGCGCGAGTAACTGTTGCCGTTGAGCATTTTATTGCGTCCATTGCTGCTGCTAAAAGATCCTGCTGCTGCTCCCGCACCAACAGTTGCTGTTGTGCTGTCTCGGGGCGAGTTGCCGCTTAGCGCACAGCCCTGTGAGATGCCGCTGGCGAATGTGTTTGCCAGATTGGCAATCGCTGAATTGCGACCACCATTGACTGTGCCGCTGGCGCCCAATGTATTGGGATTGGGTGAACGTGAGGCAATTGCTGATGCGGCAGCTGCTGCTGTAGCGGCAACTGTTGCTGCTGCTGCTGCTGCTGTGGCTGCTGATGACGTCAGACCATTAAATGGCGATGAAACTAACTTACGACTATTGTTATTGTTAAAACTATTGCTGCTGCTACTGTTGTTGCTATTGTTGCTGTTGTTGTTGTTGTTCCCACTGTGATGTGATGATGCCGAGGCCGGCTTCTTCACCTTACGCCCAATATCGGATTGATTTGGCTTGATCTCGCGTATACACTTGCTCTTCTCCGTCTCCTCGGCTCTGGCCATTTTGGTGCGCGTCGTATCGTAGACATCGTCATTGGCATGGACGCGTAACCGTAGCGCCAATGCGCCGAGGACATCGAGTCCCTGTTCCTGCTGCTGTATGCACTCCAGTGTGCCCTCCAGATCATCAATGGTGAAGCCAAACTTACGTCCACTCTCGTTGCCATTGCTATTAACAGCATTATTATCGCCGTTGGGCAGTGGGAAGTGTATGATGCCCGTGTTGCCATTGCATTGAATTTTGGCACGTTGGCCGGGCGCCAAGCGTTTGGTATTCTCATTTCTTTGATACTCCTCGATGGCACGGAACGCAGAGTCGGTAAGCTTAAGGAATATGTACTCCTTGGTATCATCGGTATAACGGTGGCTTTGTGACATACCATAATTGCCGGACGAGAACGAGACATTGGGCAGGCATTTTGTTGATGCAATCGAATTGCTCATAACGTGTCCGCCCCACCTCAAATGCCGATGATGATGTTGATGCTGATGTTAACGATGATAATATTGACTTTGACGACGATGATCACAAATGATACGTTTTCTAATTTTTACTTTTAACTAGTTGCTTGTTTGTTAAGTTGGCTGCTTTGTCGTTGTGACGTTGCGTGGTGAATGGCAAAAACAATTTTGGTGGCCAGCCTTGGTCAATTAAGTGAAGAGGGTTTTTTTTATGTTGTGGATACGGAAGAAGCAATGGAAGTAACTGTAACTGGAAGTTGTTGTAGTTGGTTGTTGCAGGATAATGATGTGCTGGCAATCCTAATCCTTCTGTGACGTAGAAACAGCCTGGGGGCCCCAATGGCAACTGATTGTTGTTGTTGTTGTTGTTTTTAGTTTCTGTAATGTTTTTTCTTTAGTATGTTGTAATCTTGAATAAAATGTACGTTGTTGCTAAGACGTGAACAGAGGCAACTGCATTGCTTTTATACACAGACACAAACACCACACACTAACACATACTTAAGTACCAAATGTACATGTATGCACTACACTCTCTTGAGAGTTTGAAGCTGGCCTGCAAACTTGCTGCTCTTGTTGTTATTGCTGCTGCTGCTGCTGCTGTTGCTGCGTTTCTTTTCTTTCTTTTTTTGTTCAATTTTTGATTTGAAATGCAGGCACGAATACAAATACACGCACAAGTCTTAATATTTTTGTTGCTGCTTGAGAATTTCACTTCCGTATACATAGATCTCATTTCTCTCCCTCTCTCTCACTCTCTCTCCCCACTCTCATACCTCTACTTTCAAAAAGTATGGTTCATATTTGCACTCGCACGTTGTTGCTACTCTCTTTGTGTGCTACTTGCAAATAACACAATTTCTTTTGTTAAATAATATGGTATGTATTTTAATTGGGTTAAGGTAGGCATGTATTGCTCTTGTTGTTGTCACTATTTATGTTGTTGCTGTTGCTGTTGCTGCTGCTGCTGCTTGGACATGTTTCGTGTGTGAGGCTGTTGTAACTTTTGATTTGCTTGAGTTGAAAGTGTGACTCCTGCGCCAGGTGCTCAAGCTGTCAGTGTATATGTATGTATACGTGTGAGTCGCTGCTCAAAAGTCAGGCGGCGGGCAGCCATAAGCAAAATCAAAGACAGCAGAGCGAGCAATCAATGCTGTTCGCACACACAGACACGTACATGCACGCACACCAATATGGACACACGTCGCTTGACTGCTTTTGGTAGTGTGTGCGCGCTCGCTGGTTTGTTCGCTCTACTCTCACGCTCTCATCGATCGCTGCGTGCGTAAGCGGGACAACTGCTGTTTTGATTGGCTTCACCACTATTGCTGCTCTTGTTGTTGTTGCTTGATCTTTTTTCTTTTCGCTTTTTTTGCTTTTTGCTAAAAATCATCTGTGTTTGTACGTTGATTTTTTTATATATGTACATACATACATATGTATATATATTTTTTTCTGCTGCTTATTATATTTTTTGTCCACTTCTATATAAGTTGCATATAGACATATGTATGTGTAAATATATCTTTTTCTTGGCCCACGCACACACTCGCACTATTCATTCGATTCGAAATTGTAGTAGGCACAGAGTTCAAGCACTCGAAATATTAAAATTTGTATGCCTTTTAACCACTTTTTGTTTTTGTTTCTTTTTTCTCATTTGCTATTGTGTGCGTGATTTTGTGCACACGAATATGTGTATGTGCGTATGTATTTTGGGTTTTTACGCCAACACTTTTACTCAAGACATTGTTGCTTTATTGGAATTTGCAGCGTTATTTTAAAAAACACATTTATTGGCACTGGAATTCGTAAATTGATTGTATGTTTTGTATTGCTTACAAATTAGTTGTAAACTTGCATTTTATTTCCGTTTTTCACATATAAATATTTTTTTGCTCGTGTCTGTGTGTGTCCAAGGTATCTTAATCAACGTACAAAAGGTATCTGCTAAATGAAATCGAAACGAGTTGCTTTCAAGTGGTTGGCGTTGCCGTTTGCTGCTTTGCTGCTGTGCACTCGTTTATTATTACACCGCTCACCACCGCCCCGTGGACAAATGCTAAGACAGCGACGTCGACGAGTGTGTGACGCGACGGAGTAGATCAACAGCAGCAGCAGCAGCAGCAGTCGTCGCCGCTCGTATCTCTCTCACACACATGCACACACTCATGTACTGGGGACGCGCTCAATTTGGCGCTCTTTCGCTTTGCTCTCGCACGCTCGCTCGCTCTGTCTTAAAAAAAGAAACAAGCAAGCAGCAGCAGCCAAACAACGTCTCGATGTTTCGTTTGAAATTCGTACGTGCCTTGTATCACTTGCTACTACTGCTGACAATCATTTCGCGTTGTTGTTGTTGTTGTTGTAATGTAGTTATTATGGAAGTGAAGCGTAGAGCAAAAATGAAAACAAGTTTGCAATTTAATGTGCGCACTTGGCACTCTGCCGCTGGCCGTTGGCCAGTCCGTTATTCGTATTGGTTGGCTCTCTTCTGTACGCGTTTCTCTCTCAATCTCTCTCTCTCTCTCTCTCTCTCTCGCTATCTCTCTTTCTTCTGCTCTTAGAGAGCGACTTTACGTTTCTTTTTCTGCTGAAAAGCAACAGCATTTGCTTATCTTCGCATATATGTATGTATGTATGTACATTTATACGGTTTTTTTTTTTTTAAATACTTGTGTTTGTGTGTAGTTATGTCTATCTTAAAAAGCTTGGGCCCCGTTGCACGTATTAACAAAATTAAAAACTTTAGCTTACTTGTTTGCTTGTTGTTGAATGTATTCGTGTGTGTTTGTGTAATTATCTCACCACTGTTGGAAAAGCTACACGCGTCACAATATGAAAACAAAATATATTTTAACATAATTGAAGCAAGGCACAAGACGCAACAACTTTTGTACTTACAATAGGTATGTTTGTTTGTATGCATTTACAATTTCATTTAGTTAACAGCGCTCTTTGTATATTTCACAGTGCCTTTTATCGCATTGATGTTGAAACAGCTGTTTTCGGCTGCCACCTGCGCGTCAAGTGTTTTGTTGTTGGGTTCTGCTCTCACCACGTCGCACACAGTAGCAAAAGTAGTAGTAATTGTGTAGTTGATGCCGTGATACTGTTACTTCTCGGCAGCAAACCTTTCACTGCCCCGCACACCCAGCAACACAACAGGGAGGAGACACGATCGATCAGCTGTGCTCGCTGCTGTTGATGTACGTCCAAACAGTGTTGTATACTGTGTGAATATATCGGCTAATCTGGCAATCGATAGCAAGTGCTGTTCGTCTTGTTTTTGGTAAACAGCACGCACCACTTATGAAATATCTATTCAAATTGGATGACGATTCTGTTTGTAGTTGCTGGTGATGATTCTTCTATAAAAATAGTGACGAATTTAAGTAAAAATCACTTGTATAGTAGAAGTATACGATTTTGCGTACTTAATTGTTGTTGCTGCAGCTTTATAAATAATTGATGAGTTGATTTTAAAGTTGTGGTTGCTTGTTGATTTGATTTTGTAGTTGTGCTCTTCTTGATTTCTGCTATGTTGAATCTCTTTTAAAATTACACGTTTGATTTTACTTTTCACTTATAAATTTTTAAAGAAAATATGTTAATATACACTGGTTTCTTTTCTTTTTTTACAACTTTTTAGTTGAGTTTCCGCTTCCCACCGTTGAGAGCCGTTACGAGTTGTTAGGCTTGTGTGCATACATATGTTCACTCGTGTTTGCCTACGTTACGCGCTCGCGATCATACGGGCTCGTTACGTGCTGCACAGCTGTTTTGTGTTTACGTTCCATGCCGTTACGTGAGATATTTTCTCTTATGAGATACTCTCTTTCAGTGAAGAGAGCAGCAAAGAGTTTCATTAAAAGAGAGCCCGACCCGTCGAATACACGAATGTCATATTTGTTGCTGCATGTTGCTGCTGTTAATTTTTGTTCACTTTTGACATTTTTGCATACGAAAATTTTCCGCGTTCAGGTAGATTTACCGTAGCAGAGATCTTTGCCGATGCGCTTGTGTATGATTAAACGTACGTATATGTATATGTGTATGTGCATGTGTGTTAGTATTTTAGTCGTGTGCTCGTATGTTCGCGTCTCGTCGTGCCTGCTTTTTGTCTTTTTAACAGCTAGGTTGGCCCGAGTGTGTGGTGCGCTTATCTCTGTTTGTTTTTGTGCTAGGTGCTAGGAATTTGAGCTACACAATACTTACAAACATGCATATACTTGTTCATATGTATATGTATGTATGTATGTCTGTATGGTGAAATGTGTTTTACATTTGAAGAATTTCCGTTTTATGGTCGCTGCAAAATAGCTACGAGCACACCTGATGCTCTCTTGCGGATCTTTTGTCCACCAAACAGCAGGAAGCAAATCTGGCGAGCAGGTCACCCCGCAGCTGTCAGATTATCAGCAAAAACAAAGTCATAAAATTCAGGAGAAACTATGTACATATGTCTGTCTCTGTTTCGCCTACTGGATACAATTTGTATGTGTGTAGTTTTTAATTCGGAACAGGATGAGATTAATGGCCAATCCGCAACATTTATAAAATTCACATAAAAAAAAAAAACACAAACAAGCACATTCACTCATAAAATAAAAGCTGTGAGCCAAGGTAAAAACTCTGAAGTTCATTTATAAAAAAAAAAATATATATAAAATAATAATGTTGCCCCTGGTTTGTTGGCGTCAAAGTTTCCGAATCGGTGTGTGAGTGTGTTTATGAGTTTCAATAACAACAAATTTGCAGCCAGCGTTAAACAAATTAGCCAAAAAAAAAAAGAAAACAACAACAACTTCCTCAAAAGCAACAACAATAATACAATTTCAAGTTTGTCGGCGGCCATTTGTTAAAAACGTCGTTCGGAGGAACGCCGCTTAAATAGCATTGAGAGCCCTGGTGAGCGAAAGGCCAATGCACTGCGACAACGACGACACGAGACAGCAAACGGAGGAGACGCCTTGTGTCTGTGTGAGTGTGTGTGTGTGTGTGTATGTGTGCGTCTTTGTGTTTGCATGAGGACTTTAGGCAGCCAACAGCTGGCCGCAGGCTTCACAACAAAACAGGAGCAACAACCACCGAAAAGAAATACATATGTACGTGTATATGGAAACCCATAGAAAAACGTGTGAACGTGTTGCAACGGAATGCTCGAGAAATGGGCAGTAACTAAAATCTCACACGCGCGCAAAGACAAACTAGAATACAGTGCACACCCGAACGACTGAACACGCGTTGGTGTGTACAGCTCGCAAGAAATGTCAAAATTAAAAAAAAATATAGCCAATTCCAAAGAATGAAAGAATGACCATTTCAATTTATTTAATTTTTAGCCACAGTAAATATATTTTGTTTACAACTACACAATAGTTAGTGCAAACACTATTGGTAAAATGAAAACACACACCTGGTTTCACTTAGTTCACGCTATCGTGCATGCACTGTAATATATGTGCATATGTAAGTGCGCGCACACACACACACACACACACACACACACGTAGACAGTGCAGCAGCTGACAGCTGTGCAGACAGACAGTTTTTGCTTTGTGCTGCGCTTCTTCACAACAACACAACAAGAACAAACCATTGATAACAATGTCAAAGCAGAGAATAGAGAGAGAGAGAGAGAGAGCGAGAGAGAAAAGGAGACACGAATAATAAGCAGCGCAATCTGAGCACCGGCAGCGTTGCCACCTTCGCTAAATCGATTGAAATTTAGTTGAATCGATAACCACAACAACAACAACAAATCGCACTTAAACACATTAACGAGTGCGTTTGTGCAAAAACAAAACGCTTGCAACTCTGCAAGACAGACACGCACACATTCGTATGCAAATATGGTGTGTGTTTGTGTGTACACTGAAACACATACATACATACGTGCAACGCATACGAAATGTACATTTTACACAAAGAGAGTAGTGCTGCCCAACGGCGAACAGATGTTCAAAACTTCTTAAGTGTAGGGCCAAACCAACAAAAAAAAAAACAAAAAACAACTCGAGTAATAATGCGACAGAAAATGTATTGTAGACGATAATAAAAGGGGGGCGCGCTGAGGTATGCAAGTAAGACATAAGTATTTTTCCCAATGTGTGTGTAAAATGAATAATCAATTGTCGCAGCGACAATAAATAGTACATACAGCTAGCTTCTCTAGCCTTCTCTCGCTCGCACTCACACTCGCACTCACTCTCTGACGGTAATTGCCCACACGGGAATCCCAAATTGCCATCATGCACGTTGTACACGGCGCATTATTTTGGTGCATTTTTCAATAGCAACAACAACCAGCTGTGGGCAGCATACCAGGCATACACACACACACACATACACATGCATACATACCATATGTATTCACGGCTAGGCGGCTATGTATTATGGCAATATTTTGAATTTCGTATATTCAACACTTTTGCTATTTTTAGCATAGAGAAACAGCAACAACAGCATTATTATGAAATGTGACTCACAACGCAAGTGTGCAAAATACTCATTTATTTATTTTAATATTGAGAAAGGCGTTGAACGATGTCATCCAAGATTACACCATGGGTGTGTGTGTGTGTTTGTGTGTGTGGATCAACGATAAATCCATTAATAGTAAATATAGAGTGCAACGATAACATTTCCAAATGCATCTACTGTAAACTGCGGTACGCTGAATGGGATTGCCCAACATACTCGCACATACTCTAGAATACAAAATAATTACCTCAGTGACATTATAAAGTTGTCAGCGCATAAAGATGACATTCTAAAATATGCCCAAAACCAAGGCTTTACCTTCGAGTATGGCTTTTTTCGATATTGGAAGGGATATATTAGAAATTGACTAGTTTTGTGTGCCCTGTTTACCCCATTGTAAATGGGTGCAGGGTATAAATAGTACGATAAGCATTAGTTGCACAGCTATGCGACATTTCATTCGTTCTAAGTTCACAAAAGGCGAAAGCAATTATGATGTATTAAATTCACAAGTGCATTTTATTAGCAATGAATCATTGCTCACAATAGCTGGCTCTTATTGATGCATGTGTTGTATTTCCCATTAAATAAGAAAGTTTTCCAGAAACGATATTGACCATTTAATTACTGATAGCTAGTTTCAAGGAATAATTGTTTATAATTTTCATCCATGCCAGCTGTGGTTATTATTTTTGAATACTAAATTCAATGAAAAAAGTTTGAATTTGCAACTGATTTAATATGAACAAGTAAGAGTGCTCTAGTCGGGAGTGCCCGACTAGGAGATACCCTGAACCCAGTCCTTACAATCATTCGTACTACTCTAAACACACACATGCTGCAGTACATGCAGTACAAGCAGTGCAAGCGGTTTAAGCAGTTAGCTTGCTCTTTCGCTGAGCCCCACACAATGGAAAGTTAAATCTTAAATAACTTCTGTGTTTATTGTCCGATCTTATTGAAATTTTTGGGGCAAGCAATTGTCGATAATATGTGTTACCAAACCAAATTGTTACCAAACCAATATCGTACCTTCAAAAATGCGTTTTTTTTAACTTTTGGGGGGTTTGGGGGGTGGTATCAAAAAGTGAAATATTTGTTACATGTGTATGCTATTCGAGATTATACATGCAAAATTTGGGGTCTCTATCTCTTATAACTTTAAAGTTATGTCCCAAAAACGCTAGTCTAAAATCAAAAATTATCGATAACTTTTGAATGCGACGAGTTATCGATCAAATGAAATAAACTTGATCTGTCCCGGGATTAGGAGAACTTATGTTCCAAATATGAAGTCTCTAGCTCTTGTAGTCTCTGATATCCGCGTGTTCATACAGACGGACGGACGGACGGACAGACAGACAGACGGACATGGCTAAATCGACTTGGCTTTTGATCAGTATCAAGAATATATATACTTTATATGGTCGGAGATGCTTCCTTATGCCTGTTACATACTTTTGCACAAAACCATAATAGCCTTTTTACCCATTTTTAATGGGTTCAGGGTATAAAAACAATATCTAGGGTTCAAAAACGCAAATGCTCAAATAATGATGATTTTCACTTCATAGAGTTGGAAAAAAGTCCCCTTTAGATGTACATTTTTTTTAACAGGTAGTACCTGGCTGCTAGTTTGGGGAATTCACAAAAAACACCTAAAGACAAGAAATTGCAATAAACTAACATGAGTTAATACAAGCAATTTGTTAAAAACTGATCGAAATCAATAAATCTGAGGGCCGAAGCGTGTATAGAGTAATAAAATATAAATAAAGTACAGTTCTTGTTGGCTTTGATTTTATTTCTTATGAGAGACACAAAAAATAAGCACAAAGCAAACGCGTACAATGAACTGTGGCCTGAACGGACTCGCAATTTGCCCCACAGCGAAAAACACAACAACAACAACAAAGAAGACGCCAACGAAAACCAATCGAATTATAAGAGTCACCTGGAAGATCTGGCTGAACGAGTGTACCGACAACAACAACAACAACAACAATAAATACCCTGTTCCCGAACTCGTCGAACAAACGTTCAATGACCGATTTAAACAACAGCCAGCGATGGTCATTGCATAATTTTTTTTTTTTGCTTCTTTTTACCAAAAGTTCAACGGAAATGCGTTTTTTTTCCTACCTTCTCTATCACTATCCATCTCCCTCGCATATCACTGACATGTGAAAAAAGTGTAATCAAATTGGAAAAACATTGACCGTGAATGGGCATAAAATTTGGTTTTCATTTATTCAGATTAGATAAGAAATGTGTGCTTTCTGGGTTTCTTCGTTCATATGTGTGTGTGTGTCTTGAGTTATTTATGTACGTGGACAATCTTATCTATTAATTAGAAAACATAGAGTAAAAAGAATTACCGAGTCAAAACGACAAATAACTAAGAACGGAGAAGAAAAAATAGCACAACTAAGCTTTAAATGTGATTTTTATACATTTTATAATTGATGGAGATTCTTGCTTTTTTAATTAAAATGATTTAAAAACCAGTCTTGAATAAGATACACTTAAAAGAATCAAAGATGTTGGTAAATTTAATTGTTTTAAATTTACGTATTCTTGAATAAATTTATGATCAACTTAATCTTTCGGTATATGTATATTCGATTTGTGTTTTTAAATCTTAATGCTTTGAAGGCATCTGCCAAAAATTAGCTGATTTTTTAGGCAGTGACCTAAATTGGAATCAGCCTAATATGCCCTGAATTCACACTAAAATTAAAATTTGGTTAGCTTTTTTTCTGTAAAATCTAAAAAAACAAAAAAAAAACACGACCTCTGTAACTATCGAACTAAATAAAGAAATATACCACAATGCAATACAAATTATATTGTTGGAAATATTTGGAGAAATAAAAGACGCAGTGAGTCGACGAAAATGTTTGAAAACATATAATAAATATATTTACTAATTTAGCGTCAATGCAGACTAATTACGTTGATAACTGGTTCGATGGACTTGTTTCTTTCCCAATTAAGTCGCTTTTTTGTTTCTGTTTTTGTTTTTGTTTTAAACAAACTTGAAAGTTTAAACTAAAATAAAATGCATATACAAATAAACAACTCTATTTCCATGTGTTTTTGTTTCGTAACGCTGTCGGATCGATCCATCGATGCGTCGATATCTTCTGCTAAATATACATATATGTATATATATATATGTACATGTGAATGCTAACCAACAGCAATAAGAGCCAAATATTAAAACCCGATTCACCGAAAACCTAGCTAGAAGCCTCACAACGCAAGCATAACGAAGTCAAAGCTAAGCTGAAGTGACTCTTGAGTGAGTGAGTGGCCGGCCAAGCGGAGCTTAAAGCTTTGCGCAAGCTTCAGAAACTTGTCTTCCCAGATTCAGTTGGATTATTAGAGCAAGAGCGAGAAGGCGAGATCAAGAGTGAGACAACAACGTTGGCAATTTGGAACTGGACTAAAAACGGATTCCACAAACAGAAACCAAAACAGACAGCAACAAAAACTAAAACGTACGATTGTTGGACACAGAGAGCCGTTAACCGATCCACGGAGACTGGTATTCCCCCAGCAGCTAGCTAGCTCGCTAGTTGTTGTTGTTGTTGTTGTCGGTTATTGTCTGTATTTCATTTTAAATGAATATACATATATGTACTACATACATATATACGTATATGTTTTCATTTTGTATGCGGCATTATATTGAGTGGTATATCTTTGAAAATGACTGAAGGTCAGCCAAATTGAGCGTACAATCAACTTTTTAATATTTCAATATACATTTACTTGTGTTGGTTTTGTTGTTTCAAATAGGAATGCACTTTGCATACATATAAATCTGTTTATTTGTATAACTAAGAGCTTAACATGTAAATCACAATTTAGTTTTTCCGTTCCTTGCTTGAATACAGCCTCTAATAAGACCTTTGAACTTTTTTTTACCCCATTTTCTGACTGTTCATTGAGCTTCCGCAGAGTTCTGACCGTTGAGGGGAGGGATGTATTTTTTTTTACTGTGTTCTATTGTGTGCCATGTGCTTTGCCCATGTATGTTCCGTACGTATGTATGTTTGTGCATGTCTATATCACTGTTTAGTTAAGCTTTAAAACTAGAACGTCAAAGCCAGCCCTCACCTTCGTCTTGTTTGTTTCCGGTGCTGTTTTTTTCTGTCCGTTTTGAAGTAAAAAGTTTATATATGATATATTAAACTTGCATCATATTTAATTCTTTTTTTTCTCACTAATCCAAGCACATGTTTACCATAATAAAAGAAATGCATTCCTAATTAAAGTGTTGTAAAATTATATTTGCCAGTTGTGCAAAATGTCATCAAGCGAACTGTGAGCAATTCGAATTTGAAAAGAAACGCTTGCGGAAAAGTACGTTAAAAACAACAGCGATAATTTTAATACTCCTTTTTATTCAATTGCTACCACCACCGGCAGCAACAAATAGCGCACTTGAGTGCACTACTCCAAACAGAAAAAGAAACAACAACAACAACAACCACAAAAAACACCCAACCCAACCCACAATGTACAACAACGTATAACAACGGGGCACAACCAATAAGAAACCTCGGTATGCAAGTGAAAAAATATACGAAAAATTATATAAACATTATAGGCAGCCGTAAGTATGACTAAACCAACCGCAAAACAGCAAAAACAACAACAACAACATGTAACAAGTCGGGTGGCACTACAAAAACGAGGGCTGAGCAACACGAAAAATAACAGCAGCAACAACAACAAAGTCGTTGACGACAGCTCAGCTCTTGTATCCAGTTGTTGCTGCTGCTGGTTGGTAATTTTAATGTTGGTTTTATTTTCTGTTTTCTCGACTACGAAACTATGCCAAAGTTAACGACGGATTACAATAATCAAAACATACACAGATACAATATGCATGCACACAACACAAACACACACATAAATCTTTCGACTCAAAGTGCGACAATTATGCACTTGGTTGGCAACGCGCGTCGCTCAAATACTGACAGTTTACAACACTGTCTTAATGAACTAATTAATAGCACTTCGCTATCGATATCGACAGTATTTATCGCAAGCAAATTTAAAATTCAAGCATACGTATAATGCATACGTACATACATATGTATGTATGTAAAGATAATAATGTACAATATATGTATGTGGATTTGGCACACCTACAACGGCAAAATGGTTACCTTCCTTTTCACATAAAACTATTTTTGGTAACAACTGGAGCAAAAATTTGGCTGTTTTGCTGTCTATAACAATTGTGTTCGCATGCATGTACGTACACATGTACACAACGGCATCAGATAACAATTACAAAACTATTGAACCAATTAAGTTAAGGTCTATATAAAAAATCAACTACTAACAATGTTTTCCAGCGACATATACAAAAACATGCGGGCAGATACAACTGTGTGTGTGTGTGTGTGTGAGGGAGAGCACCGCTTTTGATATACATTTGTGTGTGTGTGTATACATACATATGTAGGTGGTGAGAGCGTGCAAAACCACAATGGCGACCAAAATACATAGTCAGGCTGACAGGCCCACGGGAACGAGGCAACGACATACATACAAACGAGCATATTGAAGTTTTTGGCATTTTCGTTGTTATTTTTATCAGACTCGTGCACTCTCAATGCGTAAATATTCCCATATGCAAATATTAATGACCTTCACTTTCACCTCTTTTTTTTTGCAGAGGGCTGAGGCCAAAGCACACTGATACAATCATCGTATGCGTTCGCTACAATTAGGCCATGTATTTAACATATAAAAAAACATAAGCAGTTTAATTAAATATTTTTGCACCCGGTTTTATGCCAGATTATTGAAAGCGATTTGGAAAGCCTGCCTCTGTGTATATTACATGTGTATGTATTTACATGTTTACATATGTACGTACATAATTCCAAAATATAAATTGTGACTTTTGTCACACAATGCGCACAAGAGCGAGTTGAGGGCGCCTGTATGTACAGTGTGCACCCATACATACATACATACATATTTGTGGCAAATCAACTGAAACAACAAAAATAACAAAAGCAGCACAGTGGCTACACATAAACACACACACACACACACACACATACGTCTACCGAGAAGCGATACGGCCTTCTCCTTCTCCGCTCGTGATCGAGCAACAACACAATTACAGTAAATAGGTGAAAAAGACAACAGCGCGCAGTTGCACAAATATAAAAAAAGCAACCGCAAGCACACAGAGGCATAAACACACCCATAGACATGTATACACATACATACATATATACAAGGTATTACGGTAATCAATGTCAAACGCTGCCGATTTCATTCGCATGTACAACAAGCAACAACAATATCCGACTGTCTGTCTCATTGTATTTTTGTGTACTTGTACAACACAAAAGCAATTTAAGAGCAATAGCAACTGACACTAACACACTACACACACACACATAGACATGGCAACACAGATTCGCGTTAAATACCAAAATGAGTAGTGCTCCAACAACAACGCCGCGAGAGCAGCTCTCTGAACTAGGTGAGGACGGGTGGACAGAATATTTGACGTTTTAGAGAAAGAAAAACAATCTGAATTGATATTTGTTAGTCGGCCCATTTATTACAAACATAGATCTCTAAAGCGTAAGTAAACTTTGTAAATGCCAACTTTAAGCACACAAACACATGGACATCAAATAACACCACCACTTGTTGTTGTTGGGCTGCTTCTTGTTTTGGCATAATTAAATGCAATATGTGTGAGCGCGACAGCATCAGCATGCATGAGTATCGTCAACGTTTTGCTACTTACTCTCTCGCATGCCCAAAAGCAAGGCAAGATCGACACACACACACACACACACATACAGAGGCATAGACACAATACTTTCACTTCTTGTATTGAATTTTATTTTGGTTGGGGCGCCACGCTCATGTTTTTGTTGTAGTTTTTATATCTTTTTTCAACAGATTTATGCAAGTTTTCTGTGTTTGTATGTACATACATATATATGCATCTCACACACGTCCATGATTGCATGTGTATACGTGCGTGTGTCTCGTTGTTCGGGCCCTCAGCAACAGCGAGCGAAAATATAAATTATAGAAAATCAGTGTGTCCACACACAAATGACAAAGGTGGGTAAGAAATAAATACGTTGTGTGTGTGCGATCGAGATGTGCATTTGTAATTGGGTTATTGAAAACAACAAAAACAAACAGAGAAAATCATTTGTCTACGATGTGGTTTATTTTTCTTGTTGTCAAATAATTAATTAATTACCAGCTTTGCAAGTTTCACAAACATTAATTCAATTCAAACCTTATATTCAATTTCAAGCACTGAAACTTTCTGTATTCCATGTATTTTTGTTAATTCACCCGCTTTCAGCACAAAATGCATTGTGCGCTTATCTACGCAAGCACAAAGTACATAAGCAGCAACAACAGCGACATGCGTCAAAGTACTTGGCACCTGGCATATGGAGTTTCATTTTACGTGCTCATTTTTATTTCTTTTTGCTGCACTCGCTCTCTGCTCTTCATTCGTATTCTAGACAATATCAGACCACGACTGGAGAGTGCAGTCATTGGGGGACGCTCCCACCAGACACTCTTGCTCTCCCACTCAATGACGTCGCGACGTTTGGTCTCGGGTGTCAATGTCTCTCTCTCTCTCTCTCTCGTCGCTCTCTTCTGCTTTACAGCAATTTATGAAATGCCAAATCAATATGTATTTACTTTTTAGGTGTTTACTTGCTTCCAATGACTAACTATAAATGTGCGGATATAAAGTAAAATATGCAGGGTGTTAAAACACTTTCTTATTGTTCGACAAAAAAAAAAAAACAACTGAAAATCATTATATTTCTATTAATGAATAATGAATGAATATTAACAAAAATGTGTACAAATTATTGCTGTCGAAATTTGAATGCTGCTTTTGGCATGAATTAGGCCCCGCACGCTGTCTCATCCACTTAGGCCCTATGCGGACAGCTGTTGGAATGTTTAGTTCCGAAAGAAGCGATGACAAAGGGAAGAGAGGTGAGAGCAAGCAATAGCATATGCTGACGTCACAACGAATGCAGAGTTTGTTATCGCAATTTCATTGCAATTTGCATAGACTATCGAATTCAACAACAATTTTACCATCACATGTTAAAATTAGATTTAGAAAATTACTGCCCACGTATGATTTCTAGGATAACTTTTTACACACACACACACACGCCCCCGCCCACACAATGCAACAGCGTCGATAGCGAAATTGGGAAAGAACATCGAAAGAAAAATTTGAGAGCAGCACGTCAGCTGCCGTGGTGAATTCACATTCACGTTGTTCCTTGATTTACCGGCGTTCTTTTTGCTCTTGTCAACATTCCAACGATTTCAGTTCTCTTTTTCTACCACCCCTCTTTCTCTCTCTGTTGCTTATTTTGTGAGTAGTTGTGTTGTAGTTTTAGTTATTTTGAAGTTGTGGCACTTTTGCAATTGTTAAACATGCAAAAAATGTTGAATAATACTTGTGTTTTTTGTTCGAGGTAAAATTATTTATAAATTAATTGAAATCGCGTAAATAACGGCGGCCGATTTTCGACAGCGACGCGACGACGATGAGAGCGCGGTTGGTTGACGTTTTTGGTGGCTGAGCGCGCGAGCGAGACGGGGCGACGCGACGAGGACGAGAGCTGCTGGAGCGCGCGCGTGTATAATATACGCACGTACATATACACAAACACATGCATATACCAACCATACATACGCAAGCTTCCCCACACGGTGCGAGGGAGCTTCTCTTGGCGTACAAACGAGTCAACTCAAATACGCAAGCAGACGTAAATATATACGTATGTACATATGGACGGACGCTTGTACGTGTGTATATGTGCACATGTATAAAATATATAAAACACGGCTGCGTTAATGATATTGAACGGCGACTGCAAATGTAAATGCTGCCACAACAGTCTCTGTCACAGTTAAACAGACAGATTAAACGACGATCCGCCCGAGAGGCACACACAAACTCACACAGAAGTGGAGAAATCAATCAACTGCGTACAACACGGCGTAACGGGGGAGAAGGAAGCGGAAACCAGAATATAAATTTGACAATATTTTCAATATTGCACATATTTTCTGGTTTTTTTTTTTTTTTTCATATAAGTATACATATACACATGCATGTGTATTTGTACATGTATTATTATTTTTCTCATTTTTTTTCTTACACAATATTTTTTTGTTAATCGCAATAGTTTTCACACACACTTTAATTTACACTTAATTGAGCTCTTGTTGCTGGTTTAATAATGCACGTATTCCCCTTAAGTTAATTTTCTATAATTTACAAATGTAATTTTAACAAAAAATTTTCTTAGTCAAAGTCAGAAATCACGTCATGGCTGCCACGTCCAAGCAACAATGAATCGTAAAATTTCCAAAGCAGCCCACTTCACGCGGCGTTATCGTCGGTTGCGGTTGCGAGTGCGTTTGTGAGCTGAGAGAGAGCGAGTAGCTGCCGACATCGCGCAAGTTCAGTGTGTACACAAGTTTTTTTTGGCAAAATATACTTAAGGCATATCAATTTGTATGCGTTAGAGCGATCCAAATATAGTGAGCATAAGAACCACACCACCATTATTTCGCAAACACTTGTGCTCGTATTGTTGGTATTTTTTAGCGCCATATTCAATCGTTTTAACGGGCCATATGCTAGCCATTGCTCTTAATTGTATAATAAGAATGAGCCATAAAATTTCAGTTTACATTGTAAATGTCTCGCAATTACAGCTTACAAAAAGTCAATAGCAGATCAATTGCATGCAACTACTATGCAAAAATTACTCATTTGTCTTTCGTATGGGTAAATGCAAAGACAAACAGTAAACATATTGTTGATTTAATTTTTTGTACAAGTAGCCCAGCTAAATCGTATATTAAATAAAGAATACTTACATCATTTAAAAAATATTTGTATTATTTTCATAATGCAGATATTTGTAACGATATGTGTTTAATATTGATTAACACCTCTTTATAAGATGCTAAGCAATATTTCTTTCGCGCCTTCGTTTTCGAACAGAAAGGTAGACCAAAACAAGCATGCAAAACATCTGTTATCTGCTCGCGAGCACACTTGATGTGCGAGCGAGATGGCTCTATGTTAAACGGAGTTGCATTTGCGAAACACAGCACATAAAAATGCAATAATAAATTTGTGTAGAATGAGAGAGGCACAAAAATGTAAAAAATCGCGCGTCACCTATAAAATTTCACAAAATGTTGTAATATACCTAAACTATCTAACAATACTTGAAGTACTTAATGCAAATTATTATATGACCACAACAAAACCAAACGAAAACAATAATAAGAACCAGAGCACGGAGCGCGGCAGCGGCAACGAGACGTCGTCGGCAGCCGCTGACGCCTGCTGCTCGCTCGCTCGCTCGCTTGAACATGACCACGGTTCGGTATTCGTATTCTGCCGAAAAATTTTCAGCGCACTTAAATACAGATAAAAACATTGCACTCACCCTGGAAATTATCATCATTCTCTTCCTCTGATGCCATGCTTGCAGTTAAATGCAAATTTTCAACGTTTTATGCACAATAAAAGCGCTTAATTTTCACAACAAATAATTAAGCACACACAGACACGACGAGAAAAAAATAGACGAAACGCTTCTGTATAGAGGTGGGAAACTATCGATTATTTAATCGAGAATATCGATATTTTCTCTAGGCACCAAGCAATACGAAACATTTTTAATTGACAAATAAAGCGAAATATAGAGTAAAATTACCTTATATATACGTACATATATGCATACATAAATTTGAATGATTATTATTTTATTTTCACTTATATATGAACTTTTATGTAAGAAGCCACTTTCTTTTCTTTGTTACTAATGTATATGGGAAACTAAACGTTGCATAGGCTAAAATTTTTAAAATTCTTGCTGTTTTTTATTGAAAATCTTTCACATTGAGGTCAATTTGGACGTTGAGATCAACATCGATAGCTTTGAGTATCGCCTTGAAAACTATCGTGTCACAATAGTAGCCTCAGTGCGACGGCCTTAGCAAATATGGCGGTGCAGACAGCAGAATAAAATATAATCATCGATATATGAGTCGAATGCGACTACTGCCATTCAGCTAAAAATCCTATTGGTCTTTATTAACATACGTTATAACTAATCCCGTGTACATGTTAAATTTGAAATGGCTTTAAAATTTTGCCTTAGATAGATAAAAAAGCTATAAGTAAATGCCGCAAAGACCGCTCTTCGGTCGAAGTGCCTCTTAAATCTCTTAAATATTAAATAAATACATTCAGTTAAAAAATCCCTTAATTCAGTTGACTTTTGTTTTCACATGTTTGCCGTTAACTCCCTCAATTCAAAACGCTGTTCAAATGAACCAACTCCGAAGTGAGCAACGCGGCGCTAGCTGTCAGTGTCAGTGGTTAGAAGAGTGGAACAACCCTGTCTTTTTGCCTAAGAAATTTTCACGTAAACGTTTTTGCAGATAAACAGACAGCAAACCCAAATAAAAACCAATATTACATTAAGCGGAATGTTCAAAGTTTTTGGTAAATAACTTGTTACGTCTTTAGCCAGATCAATTTAATTGCGAATATTATGTCGTCCATTATAACGCGCAAGGATGCCGAAAGCGCCGACGCCGACGAACACAAATCGAAATCAGCGGCAGCCAACAAGCGCAGCTCTGCCGTCGCCGACGCCGGCGTCGATGCTGCGCCCAAGAAGTCGCGCTTCGATGTCAAGGAATCGAATGGCAACCCGCTGCCCGCGGAGGCGATTGCCTCCTCGCTGAGCTCCACCCAGATCAAGCTGATGATGGCACATGCGCAACGAGAGATCGAGGAACGTAAGCGGGCGCTGAGCAATCTGCGCGACAAGGATCCGTTGCTGGCATCCGTGCCCCAAATCGGCATGCCCGTAGCCCTGGCCACGCAGGCGCTATCCAAGAAGCCGACGCCAGAGGATGCGGACAAGGCGAAGAAGATTGCCGAGCTGCAGGCGCAGATACGGGCCAAGCTAACCGGCAATCGGGCCAATCTTATCCAGCAGCAGCCCACAGCGGTTGCAGCAGCAGCCGCTGCCGCCGCACAGCAGCAGCAGGAGCGACCCAAACCACTGATCCTGGACGATGAGGGACGCACGGTGGACAAGAGTGGACGTGCCATTAATATACCCACGGTGACGCCTACGCTCAAGGCAAATATACGCGCCAAGAAGCGCGAGGTGTTCCAGCGCCAAACGACGGGCAGCGAGGGCGGAGGCGGCAATAGTGGCACCGCTGGCGCTGGCCAGGACGATGCCGCCAAGTATTTCGATGAGCGCATCGCCCTGAAGCCGACGGTACGCAACAAGCGAATGCTACGATTCCACGAACCAGGCAAGTTCCAGCAGTTGGCTGAGCGGATGCGCATGAAGAGCCAGCTAGAGCGGCTGCAGAACGAGATATCGCAGATAGCGCGCAAGACGGGCATTTCGTCGGCGACCAAACTGGCGCTGATTGCACCCAAGCAAGACATGCCCGACGATGTGCCCGCCATGGAGTGGTGGGACTCGGTCATCCTCAGCCAGGATATGCAAACGCTGGACGATGCAAGCGGCAAGATCAGCATACGGCACACAGCAATCAGTAATCTCATCGAGCATCCCACGCAAATGAAGCCGCCAAGTGAGTAGATAGCATTAAATGCTGTTCTGGCTATTTTTTTGCATATTCCTTAAATTCTTAAGTCTTGAATCACGCGTAGTGTAGTTTAAATACCAAACTATTTTTCACATTCACTAAACCCGCTGCCAAATTTCGCAGATGAGCCCCTGAAGCCCGTGTACTTGCCCGTCTTTCTGACCAAAAAGGAGCGCAAGAAGCTGCGCCGACAGAATCGGCGCGAGGCCTGGAAGGAGGAGCAGGAGAAGATACGCTTGGGCCTGGCGGCGCCGCCAGAGCCCAAGCTGCGCATCTCGAATCTGATGCGTGTGCTGGGCACCGATGCCGTGCAGGATCCCACTAAGATCGAGGCGCACGTGCGCGAACAAATGGCGAAGCGGCAGAAGGCGCACGAGGATGCGAACAATGCCCGGAAGCTGACCAGCGAACAGAAGAGCGAGAAGAAGCAACGAAAACTGAAGGAGGACACCAGCTGCGGTGTCCATGTGAGTGTATATCGCATACGCGACATGCAGGACAACCAGAGCAAAAAGTTCAAAGTGGAAACGAATGCCAAGCAGCTGCAGATGACTGGCAGTGTAGTGCTCTTTCGGGATTGCTGTGTTGTCGTCGTTGAGGGCGGACCCAAGCAGCAGAAGAAGTACCGACGACTGATGTTGCACCGTATCAAATGGGAGGAGGATGTGGTCAAAGGCAACGATGGTCAGGATGTGGCCAATTCGTGTGTGCTCGTCTGGGAGGGCACCAGTCAGCGACGTCATTTCGGCGAAATCAAATTCAAAATCTTTCCCATGGAGAAAATGGCACGCGAATTCTTCCAGAAGCATCAGGTCGAACACTACTGGGATCTGGCCTACTCCGGCGCCGTTCTCGAGGCTTCCACGGATCAGCAGTAGTAATCCAAATAATTGCAGTCCTTTTGGCTTTTTAGACATTGCAAATTTGTTACAACTTTAGATTTTTAAGCGTAAAATTACAAACATTCAGTTTTTATTTGTATGCATTTATTATTCTTAATGTTGGAAACGGTAATGCTTCTTCAAGAGCCTGTTTAATGTCGTCAGTCGCTCAGCTTCCAATCTCTACTCGCTTTAAATTATAATTTATAAACATTCAGTTTTGATTAACCCGAAAGAGGACAACTTTATTTCTTCGTATACGGATCCTCCTTAATGTTGGACTGTAGAAACTCATTGAGACCTTGCTGCTTCAGCCTCTCAATAATCGTCGCCAGTCGCTCATCCTCCAGCCGCTCCTCGTCCCGCTCGCGCATATCCAAAGCGTGCTGCTCCTTGACCCGCTCCGTGAGCACGCGTCTGATCAGCTGTCGCAGTGACTTATTAATCTCAAGCGTATAGTCGAGCAGTTTCACATAGGTTTCTGGCTTGAGGTAACCACACTGTTGACACTGCGCTAGCTGCTCGAAGGTGTCCATGCTGGCGCTGATAAGCAGACCATGCTCCTGAACAGTGGCTTCTTTTCCATTACTACTGCCCACCAGTGCATTGCCACCCCGATGCTGCCACAGCAGCTCCTCCACTTTTGCGCTGGGATTGACAAAGACAAAGTCGCCATAAATGCAAGCCGTGGACGCTGCCATCACATCGTACGTGGATATGCCGCATTCGACCAGCGCAACGCCGCAACAGTTGATGGCGGTGCTCAGCAAGCAGCCATCGTCATCCAGGATTAACACACGTATGTCCAGCTGAAAGTTGAGGAACTCGTTGCGACAGACGAGCGGCTGCAGGGCTTTTGTCAGCATGCTTCCCAAATGCTTTTCACGCTCCGGCACCGAGGCCAGCTCGCCGCTGGCAAACGCGGCGAAATTCACATAGCAATTGAGGACTCCCATGTTGACGCGACGGGCGCTGGAGCGGACGAGTTCGCGTGGTGGCGCCACAATGGCCAGCATCTTGGTATTGCCATATTCCATGTACGCAGAGCCACGTACTGTGGTCAGCACACCAGCACGTATAACTGCAAATTCATTTTACTTAGTGTTGTTTTCAAAAAACAAAATTCGATACCCACAGGTGGAACGTGGTGCGATGCGTAGCTCGGTTGGCTTTTCAATGCTCTCGAAGTAGTCCTCGCAGTCCTTGGGCGTTGCATAGAGCTGATCTGCAATGGTGGCGCCATCGAGTAGTGTATTTTTGGTTTGTGTTATGCGCAGCATTGTGGAAATTCTTGCCGCAAATTAAAAGCGAAATCAAAACATGTGTTTAAATTTGCAGCCAGTGTTGATAAATGCTAAAGCTGCAGCAGGCGCTGAGCAACACAGCACCTATTTAGAGGAAAAAACTTTAGTTGAATTTAGCTGTCACTTATCACTGAACGAAGTGAACAAGCTGTCGACTTCATTTAATAAAAAACGCCAAATTTATTGTTCCTTCACATATTCTTAAAAATATTGTTTTTCACCATTGATAAAAACATCGATTAATGAGCTGTCGCAGCGAACATTGCTCTGTCGATGTTTCTCACGTCACTAAAAACAAATGGTTGGCAACTCATGCTTTTGACAGCTCAAAAAGCGCTTTGTAATTCTGCTGAGTAGTAAAGAAAAGGAAAAGAGAATAGACGTTGAAAAAGTGAACGCCGCATTATTGAAATATAATAATTTCGATACATATTTCTTAAACAAAGCACTCCGTCATGACTGGCGAAACGAAGTTGGAGAAAAAGCAGCAGCCGCTGGGCGATGCTAAGGACGCCAAGGGCAAGCAGGATGCGGGCCAAAAGGCCAAAAAGGATGAGAAAGAACAGCAGCCCGAGCTATCTGACGAGGACCAACAGCTGCAGGAGGAGCTCGAGATGTTGGTGCTGCGCCTGCAGGAGAAGGACAAGAAACTGTATCAGCCCGCACTGGAGATGATGGCCAAACTCATCCGTGCGTCGACCACGTCGATGACATCGGTGCCAAAGCCGCTGAAGTTCATGCGTCCCCACTATGAGACGATGAAAACGGTCTACAAGCACATGCCCGACGAGCGCACCCGCCAACTCTGCGCCGACATCATCTCGGTGTTGTCAATGACCATGGGCAGCGGCAAGGATTGCCTCGCCTATCGCTTTCTGTGCGATCGCACCCAGACCATCGGCGATTGGGGACACGAGTATGTGCGTCATTTGTCCGGCGAGATATCAGCACATTATCACGACACCACGGGTGAGTTTCGGACGCAGCTGATCGAGCTGGTCAAGCAGATAATACCATACAATATGGAGCATAATGCGGAGGCGGATGCCTGCGATCTGCTGATCGAGATCGATCATTTGCATTTGCTGGCCGAGTATGTGGATGAGTCGGCCTATCCACGCGTCTGCCTCTATCTGCAGTCCTGCTATCCGTATGTGCCCGAGCCGGACAACACCATCATACTGGAGACGGCTCTGCAATTGGCGCGCAAGTTTCAGCAGCATACGCAGGCGATGCGGCTGGCGCTGATGCTCAACGACATGGGCAAGATTGGGGAGATTTTCAAGGAGCCGAAGGAGCCGGCCATGCAGAAGCAGCTGGCATTTATGTTGGCTCGGCAGCAGGTGTGCCTCGAACTGGACGAGTCGGTGTCGGACAATGATGACCTCATGGAGATCATGTCTAATGCGAATTTGAATAAGCATTTCCTGAATCTGGCCCGTGAGCTGGACATCATGGAGCCGAAGACGCCCGAGGATATCTACAAATCTCATTTGGATAATTCCCGTTCGCGTTTCGCCTCCATTCAGGTGGATTCGGCCAAACAGAATTTGGCCGCTAGCTTTGTCAACGGCTTTGTGAATGCTGGGTTCGGTGTGGATAAGCTGCTTTCGGAGGATGGCAACAAGTGGCTGTATAAGAACAAGGAGCACGGCATGCTGTCGGCCACCGCGTCGCTGGGTCTGATCTTGCTTTGGGATGTCGATGGCGGCCTGACCATGATTGACAAATATCTCTACTCCACCGATGACAACATCAAGTCGGGCGCTTTGCTCGCCTGCGGCATCGTCAACTGCGGCATACGCAACGAGGTGGATCCGGCACATGCTTTGCTGTCCGATTATATTGATAATCAGAATAGCTGCATGCGCATTGGCGCCATTTTGGGCTTGGGCATCGCCTATGCAGGCTCCAATCGAGCCATTGTCATAGATACGCTGAAGACGATATTTGCCAGCAACGGGAAGACAGCGGCCAGCGTTGAAATCCTTGGCATCACGGCTCTATCGCTGGGTCTCATTAGTGTCGGCTCGTGCAATGCCGAGATTACCGAGATTTTGCTGCAAACCATCATGGGTCTGACAAAGTCAGATCTGAAGGATACCTATACGCGTTTCCTCTGGCTAGGCCTAGGTCTGCTCTATTTGGGTCGGCAGAAGTCGACGGAAGCCGTCATGATGACGCTTGAGGTGCTGGAAGAGCCGTATCGCAGCATGGCCACCACCATGGTGGATATTTGTGCCTATGCCGGCACAGGCAATGTCCTGAAAATTCAACAGCTGCTGCACATTTGCTCCGATCACTATGAGACCGCCGCCGCCGATGAGGAGAAGGAGAAGGGCAAGAAGGACAAGAGCAAGGAAAAGGTATGACCACAATTAATCAATTATTAAACTTACTGCTAAAAAAAACACAGAAAATACTAAAAAGTATAAAAAACTAGTTATAAAAATACTAGTTTTCTTACATTTTAGTATTTTTGGTATGAAAAACAATAATAAAAACTAAAAATTATAGAAAAAATAAAAACAAAAATGTAAAAGTAAAAATATTCTGCAGTGCAAAAGACATTTTTAAGTTCCCCTTTTGTTTTTTCATGTCAAATTTAATCGTATCTCAATGTTTTTTTGCTGCAGGAGAAGGAGAAGGACAAGGAGAAGGAGAAAGAGAAGGAAAAGGAGCGCGAGAAGGACCTGTCGGCCACACAATCGATCGCTGTGCTGGGCATCGCATTGATTGCCATGGGCGAGGACATTGGAGCCGAGATGGCCTACCGTTCCTTTGGCAATCTACTGCGCTATTGCGAGCCGGCGATTCGCCGGGCAGTGCCACTGGCGCTGGGCTTGATATCCGCCTCCAATCCCAAACTGAACATACTGGACACACTGAGCAAGTTCTCTCACGACAGCGATGCGGAGGTGGCGCACAATGCCATCTTTGCCATGGGCCTGGTGGGTGCAGGCACCAACAATGCCCGGCTCGCCTCTATGCTGCGCCAGCTGGCCCAGTATCACTCGAAGGATCCAAGCAATCTGTTCATGGTGCGCATAGCGCAGAGTCTGACGCATTTGGGCAAGGGCACCCTGTCGCTCAGTCCGTATCACAGTGATCGCCAGCTGATGAATCCGATGGCTGTCGCTGGTTTGATGGCCACGCTGGTGTCGCTGCTGGATGTGAAGAATCTAATCCTGAATCGTTCCCATTATCTGCTTTACACTCTAGTGCCGGCCATGCAGGCACGCATGCTGATCACCTTCGACGAGGAGCTCAATCAGCTGCAGGTGCCTGTCCGCGTTGGCATTGCCATCGATGTTGTCGGCCAGGCTGGCAAGCCGAAGACCATTACCGGCTTCCAGACGCACACCACGCCCGTCCTGCTGGCCATTGGTGAGCGCGCTGAGCTTGCCACCGATGAGTACATCTCGCTGACGCCCGTCATGGAAGGATTTGTCATATTGAAGAAGAATCCTAATTTTGTCAAGTAGTCACTGCTATACTATTCTTTAAGGCAAATATTAAATGTCACCCATATAAAAGAAAAAACCCCCAATTCAAACACACTACAAGAAATTGTCGTCTCTTTATCGGCAACTAATGCAAATGTCATAAGTACATGAATAATAATTTGAAACCTAAATATATATAAATTACTTACACATACCGATTCTGTTATTCAGTGTAATGGACAAGACCATGATATTTAAATGCCTGAGTTTCTCTGCCTGTTCTTTGTCAACTTATGATATAATAGAGAAATTATCGAAAGAGCGAACAGAAAAAGCTGTTGAAAGTAAGGTTTCCTAGCGATTTCGCTAGGGAAACGTAGCCAACAATCTCACTAGGGAAACTTAGCTGGCGAAAGTCGGGTGCTTCCGACTATATACTATTACTTTTATACTATACATAAACACATACATCCTCTCCAGTTTCCTGGCTAATTTGATATTCATAAAGAACCGATAAGAGGCTGACAACACTAGTCAACCAAAATTTCTTGAAAACTATACATTTTCAAATGTCGCAATCAGCTTGAAAAATGTATTTTTTAAAATGTTATCTTGACTGTAGCTCCGGTTACATCCATTCCACCAGAGATCTAAATTAAACATGCCAACTCTATGTACATATATGAAAAATGTAATAGTATATTTATTAAAAAAGAAATTCGAAAATTGGTAGCACACAATCGATTAAAAAAGCCAATGGCAAACAAATTGATTTATTTTTTCAATACACTACATGCAAAGAAGCTAAGATATCTAATATGGAAAACCTTGAATTGGAGTTGTATATGAAAGAAGAGCAACGAAAAATATGCAACTAATTACACAATTTAAGTACAGTGGATTTTGTAGGGCGCAAATGCATAATTACAGTGGATGTTCTAGAAGCTAGACAGAAAATGGTCAATTTTCAACATACATGCACACAAACACACCGATTGTTACTCATATGTTACAGTACTTTTCAAGTACATATATAAATATATATTTCTATATGGTAAATGTATGGTATAGTTATATTTATTAATGCAGTTTTGCACTGAAATGTTTTTGACAGTTGTCACTTGTGATTTGGGGTCATCATAAAAACAATCACATGATAAACTTAACGACACAATTTATGCAGAGCCGCAAAACAACGTACAGTGGTTCAAATTGGTTAACATAGCTGTGCTTATTTGTAAGCCTAAGCAGTCGACGTTGCTGGCGCTTGTTCACTGCTGGTCTGCTGCTGCGCTTGTGGCGTGAAGACATGCGCCATTTGTGGCGGCAGTGGTGTAGGCTGCGTGGGAAACAGTCCGCCCATCGATGGCTGCACCTGCGGATACGTGGGCACTGTTTGTGCTGCGGAACCGGCAGCCGGATACGAGAGGGTTGCCGGTGCGGACATATAAATCTGCTGCTGCTGCTGCTGTTGTTGCTGCGGCATCGAGAACATGGGCACCGCTGGCAGCTGCGCGGCAGTCGCCTGTGGATAGGGCAGCTGAGCAGCGGGTATGCCGCCAACGTTAACGTGCTGTTCCTGCACAGTGGGATCGAACACGCCGGGTATATAGATATTGGCTGGCGGTGGCAACACGGTCAGCGGCGTAGTGGGCACTTCAACAGCAGCAGCAGCGGGCACTTCAACGGCTGGCGGCGCAATGTTTTCGGGCACAGCTTCAGCAAGTGTGGCTTGCGTCTCCAGTGCGGCGGTCAGCGCATCCGTGCCGTCATCTGGATTGAAGTAGGTCTTGAATATGCTCTGTGCTGGCGGCTCAATAGTCGGTGGTCGAATCTCGGCATTGGTCGACCCAAATGTGTTCGCCAGCGGCGGTATATAAGGCAGCGTTGGCGCAACGACAGTGCTGCTAGCAGGCGGCGCAACGAGAGGATTAGCGAGAGCCACAGCTGGCGGCGTCGCTGCAACAGCCGTTGTTGCTGATGATGTTGAAGGCGACGCTGGCTGAATGGGTATGCGATGCAAGTAGCCATAGCCGATGCCACAGCCCAGTGCACCCTCGCCGCCCCAGGCCGTATTCGGCTTAATCGTGACCTCGCGGCACGCATCGTCATCAAGATTGTATACATACATCTTGAGCGGCTGCTGTTCGTGCGTCTCAATTAGCGTGAACAGATCGTCATTCTCATGCCTTATTGCATCGGCGCCAATCACATAGTCGCTGTAGGCGCGCAGGCCGGCCAGCTCTGCGGGCGAATTGGGATGCACTTCAAGTATGTGCCAAACGCTCTCGTTGGCGCCCTCGAACGAACAGAAACGTATGCTGACGCCCAACAGGCCCTGGCCACCCCAGCTGGTGCTGGGCGTCAGTGTTAGTTCGCGCACAGCTTGTGTTTTGCTTGAGTAGACGGTGATGCGCACCGACTTCTCGACGTTCTGGCGCAGCAGCTCCTTAAGCATATCGTTGTCCTGGTCGAGACGGGTGCCCGCTATGGCCACAATGAAGTCAAAGAAGGCCTCCAGGCCGGCCTTCTGGCCGGGTGAGTTGTCCTGCACCTTGAGTACGTGGTAGCCTGTTGTCGTCAATAAACAATAATGAAATCAAAATTGTGTTTATTTAACATTTGCGTCAGTGTGTGCGTGCGTCAGTATGATTGGTTCGTTTGCACTAATTGACACCGTTAACAGTTTACGTGGTTTGTATATATATATACATATTTACCTTCAGTGCCGCCGCCGGGCACATGCACGCTATGTGTGGAGCCCATTGTTGTTTCGCTTTAAGCAACGTATATGCTGACGATTTAATGTGCTGACTATACAGCTTGAATTTGTTTAATTTTGATGCGGCACTTAAAATGGGTTCTGTTCTTCGTGGCAATTTTATGGTACGTTTTTCAGTGTTTCAAATGCTCTCGGTAAATGCGTCTCACTCGCACACCCACCAGGGTTGTATGCTCAAAATGAGTTGTTATCGATAGTTCTAGTCATTTGAAACGGTGCCATTTTGAGCAAAAGCAACTTTTAAAAATATTAATCATAAATTTGGTTTTTGACATAAATAAATAACTATTTGATATTAAATCAGCCTTTATTGTTATTGTTTGTTTATTAAAAGGGACAAAATCAGCGAATCAATTAACCCTGTCCGGTTGCCCACTTCCAAATTTTCGACACGGCGCCAATAGTTAAGGAGCGGGCAGAGGAGGCTGTATCTGCACCCTTAGAGGACAGCTTTCCTGTAGCAGCACCTCCTGTTGAGGGTGATGCGGCATCTGCAGCTCCCGTAGTCCACTTCCAAGCTTTTGATAAGGCATTTAGCGTCGAAGTGGCTACGGAGTTTGCTGATGGAGGATCTGATGAATTAGGGGACGAATCAGTCACTTGCTCTGATACTTTTCTAGCAGTCCACTGCCAAGCACAGCCTGCCGATCCTGCTGTCCACTTCAAGACTTTCGAGGCAGCTCCCAAGGTGGAGCCTGCAATGGAACTGGCGGTGGTGGAAATTGACGAGGATCCTTCAGAATCAGTGCTTTGTGAGGACAACTTGCTTGCTGTCCACTGCCAAGCAGAGCTTGTCGATCCTGCTGTCCACTTCAAGGCTTTCGAGGCAGCTCCCAAGGTGGAGCCTGCAATGGAACTGGCAGTGGTGGAAATTGACGAGGATCCATCAGAGTCAGCGCTTTGTGAGGACAACTT
Source organism: Drosophila flavopinicola (assembly GCA_035042425.1). Classification (NCBI taxonomy): domain Eukaryota; kingdom Metazoa; phylum Arthropoda; class Insecta; order Diptera; family Drosophilidae; genus Drosophila; species Drosophila flavopinicola. Next base: position 8,210,376 of record JAWNLL010000452.1, on the reverse strand, counting down.
GCTTGCTGTCCACTGCCAAGCAGAGCTTGTCGATCCTGCTGTCCACTTCAAGGCTTTCGAGGCAGCTCCCAAGGTGGAGCCTGCAATGGAACTGGCGGTGGTGGAAATTCTCGAGGATCCATCAGAGTCAGCGCTTTGTGAGGACAACTTGCTTGCTGTCCACTGCCAAGCAGAGCTTGTCGATCCTGCTGTCCACTTCATGGCTTTCGAGGCAGCTCCTAAGGTGGAGCCCGCAATGGAACTGGCGGTGCTGGAAATTGACGAGGATCCTTCAGAATCAGTGCTTTGTGAGGACAACTTGCTTGCTGTCCACTGCCAAGCAGAGCTTGTCGATCCTGCTGTCCACTTCATGGCTTTCGAGGCAGCTCCTAAGGTGGAGCCCGCAATGGAACTGGCGGTGGTGGAAATTGACGAGGATCCTTCAGAGTCGGCGCTTTGTGAGGTCAACTTGCTTGCTGTCCACTGCCAAGCAGAGCTTGTCGATCCTGCTGTCCACTTCATGGCTTTCGAGGCAGCTCCCAAGGTGGAGCCTGCAATGGAACTGGCGGTGGTGGAAATTGACGAGGATCCTTCAGAGTCGGCGCTTTGTGAGGACAACTTGCTTGCTGTCCACTGCCAAGCAGAGCTTGTCGATCCTGCTGTCCACTTCATGGCTTTCGAGGCAGCTCCTAAGGTGGAGCCCGCAATGGAACTGGCGGTGGTGGAAATTGACGAGGATCCTTCAGAGTCGGCGCTTTGTGAGGTCAACTTGCTTGCTGTCCACTGCCAAGCAGAGCTTGCCGATCCTACTGTCCACTTCATGGCTTTCGAGGCAGCTCCCAAGGTGGAGCCTGCAATGGAACTGGTGGTGGTGGAAATTGACGAGGATCCTTCAGAGTCGGCGCTTTGTGAGGACAACTTGCTTGCTGTCCACTGCCAAGCAGAGCTTGCCGATCCTGCTGTCCACTTCATGGCTTTCGAGGCAGCTCCTAAGGTGGAGCCCGCAATCGAACTGGCGGTGGTGACAATTAACGAGGATCCTTCAGAGTCAGAGCTGGACAACTTGCCGGCGGAGATTAGCACTATGCTTTCGGGCAGAGCATTCGACGAGGGTAACGCAGAGTCCTTCACTTGTATTGACAATTTCGCTGCGCCCATCAATGCTGTACTGTGTAAAGTCCGCTTACTCAAAACTCTGCCGAGCTGAATCGTTTTATAGGCGGCGAAGGCCAGCAAAATAGATCCACCGGCAATGTAGACGATCTTCAAACGCTCTGATCGAGTCCATGTTGTGGGGCTGGTGCGGATAATTGTTAAAGCTGACCGTTGTTGTCGTGGCGGAAGCGGTGGGTCTTCCTCCATACCGCTTAACAATAAATACGCACGGACAACTAGCTTAAATTGCCGGACATCCTTCAGATAGCATTTAGCCAACAGATCGCGATAAGCGTCGGTAATTTCATCCTGACTGGCACTCCGCTTGACGCCTAGAATGTCGTAAGGATCGTGACTGACCATGGTGACGATTCTTCATCCGCCTGTCAATAGGTTATAATGCGTCCTTTCACATTAAATGTACTGCACAGAATTAATTAATTTTGCGTAACCCAGTGACAGCTAATGTATGTATATACATACGATATTTGTATTACCGATATTTGGCCGATTTCATAATTATTGCTTTTGCAAACATTTTAGGACAATGATTTAGTACAATAAAAATAAATTACATAAAAGCATTCAATTTCTTAATCAACAAACATAGATTTAACTAATAAACAGAAACACTCATGAAAATGATAAATAATTATCGCTTTGCATATCTGTTTTTCTTTGTTTTATGAATATGTGCATATAAACATTGTCAATCAATTAACATGTTCTATTTATTTGTAGTATAATTGTAGTATGAACTAGAAAAAATATTTAAATATAAACCAAATATATAAATATAGACGAAATGTACTTATTTGATGATCCTTTTATTTGAAAGTACCCATACATAGATTATCTTGTACATGTATGTTCATATATGTATGTATTTGTACATAAAACACCATATAGAATTGTAGATTTTTTTTTACAAATAAAACATAAGCACATATTAACAAGTGATATGAAATAGTGATTTATACAAACACTTTTAAAAACTTAAAAAAAAGTATCACGCAAAGACCCATTCCACACACCGCAGCAACTGGCTGTGCTATATCCGAATCCATTGTAGATATGTTACCCAGTACTTGGAATGCGTTAGAAGCTACTGTAAAATCCTGATTATTGGCTGGTGATGGTCGGCGTCTAGTGCTGGATATTTGATTGTTCATTTTGAGAGTTGAATGTTTCCATGCTTTACGCTAAAATGTGTTGTATTGACAAAGTGCAACGAAAGCTAAACACCGATATTAACAGAACAGATCCGATATCGATTGCGATAGGCAAGCAAATAAACAGCTGTTTGAAAAGTAACATATTAAATGTACACACATAAAAGACAGATATAATTTTAACAATTTATTAATATAGATAGACACAAGCGTCTAAATTCAATAACAGTTAATATATTCACTCTGAGGACGAATCACTATCGCGATCCGGTCCCTTTTTCTTGGTGAAATATTGGAAAGTCTTGAACGCAGCAAAAGCAAATAAAACCGTTCCACCAACGGCACACATAAACGGCATCATATCTGGCGATGGTTGCGCGAAAGTTGTTTGCTCGCTGCCGTACTTAAGTCCTTCTTCTCCATGTTGATCGTAGATCTCACGCTTTTCCTTGTTTGATAGCACCTCGAATGCGGCGACAACCTCCTGGAAATGTTCAGAAGCTTGTGGATGGTCATTTTTATCTGGATGGTACTTAAGCGCCATCCGCTTATAGCCTTTTCTGATTTCCTCATCGTTGGCCGTCCTGTTAATACCCAGAATCTGATAATAGTTTTTGCCCATTGTGAAATTCAATAAGATTTCAATTCGTGGTGGTTCTAAGAAGTGTTTGTTCTTCAAGGCTTTTCGTGTCTTTGCTTGTATGACGCTTATTATTAATCGAGCATATTGCACAATATTGAACTACAAAAACACTTGTTTATTGCACAGCTAGATGTGCAGAGATTTTAAGTATAGCTTAAGAAAACAAAACAACTATCGATATGCTAAGGAAATTATTCACAGCTGTTCGACATCCCATTCTGCAGCACTGCACGATATAACAGTGTGGCCTTATCACTTGGCTTAGGTTTTATCGATGACATTTTCGTTAAACTAAATTCATCGATAGCAAACATATAATAAAGCGTAGTATATTGATAATAATAATAATAATAATAATAGATGCATCAATGCATGTATGTGATTATAAATAAATGGTCATTTATTTTATATTTCCTACATAATACCATATAAAATGTCTCTTATCTGTAAATAAAATATCAATCGATACCATTAACAAAAACAATCGATAGCTTTGCTGCAATTATCGCACATCTCGTCCATTTGGTCCCAGTCACCACCGCGTATAGTTTGTGTTTTGGTAAGTGTGTAATGAAAATCTTAAAAAATATATGCCATCCCGACAATATTTGCAAACAAAGCAAACAATTTCGACCAAACAAATTGTGCTGAACCGCATAGTAATGATAGTTTTGCATCTCTTGCAGTTCTTAAATTCAATCGAGTCCCTAATACACCTTCAAAATGGTTAGGGAGAACAAAGCAGCATGGAAGGCTCAGTACTTCATCAAAGTTGTGGTATGTAATTGTTTATATTGTTGTTATACAAAGGCGCCAACGAATCGTATTCCACTTTAGGAACTGTTCGATGAGTTTCCAAAATGCTTCATTGTGGGCGCTGACAATGTGGGCTCTAAGCAGATGCAGAACATCCGTACCAGTCTGCGCGGCCTCGCTGTCGTCCTGATGGGCAAGAACACGATGATGCGCAAGGCCATTCGTGGCCATTTGGAGAACAATCCGCAGTTGGAGAAGCTGTTGCCGCACATCAAGGGCAACGTGGGCTTTGTGTTCACCAAGGGCGATTTGGCTGAGGTGCGCGATAAGCTGCTGGAGTCGAAGGTGCGTGCTCCTGCACGCCCAGGCGCCATTGCGCCGTTGCATGTCGTCATCCCGGCACAGAACACGGGTCTGGGTCCGGAGAAGACCAGTTTCTTCCAGGCTCTGTCCATCCCGACCAAGATTTCCAAGGGTACCATTGAAATCATCAACGATGTGCCCATCTTGAAGCCCGGCGACAAAGTGGGAGCCTCTGAGGCCACTTTGCTCAACATGTTGAACATTTCGCCGTTTTCGTACGGTCTGCTTGTTAGCCAGGTGTACGATTCGGGCTCGATCTTCTCGCCCGAGATTTTGGACATCAAGCCCGAGGATTTGCGCGCCAAGTTCCAACAGGGCGTCGCCAACTTGGCTGCGGTCTGTTTGTCTGTGGGTTACCCTACGATCGCTTCGGCTCCTCACAGCATTGCCAATGGCTTCAAGAACCTATTGGCCATTGCTGCCACCACAGAGGTGGAGTTCAAGGAGGCAACCACCATCAAGGAGTACATCAAGGATCCCAGCAAGTTTGCGGCTGCTGCTGCTGCTACGACCCCAGCTGCTGGCGGCGGCGCTGCTGCTGCCAAGAAGGAGGAAGCCAAGAAGGTCGAATCCGAATCCGAGGAGGAGGACGATGACATGGGCTTTGGCCTGTTCGACTAAGCGCCACAATCCCGTGCAATTTGCGCTCAGCTACAATCTCAATGTTTACATCGAATTTCGCTCAGCTGGCTGTGTAAATTATTGTCGCGGTTTGACAAACCCAATGACAAGTTACTTTGCCAATGAGTATTCAATAACAACAAGAATAAACATGTAAACTTGATATTAATGTGTTCTTAATTTGTTACACGCAATCCGCCACGATTTTTCACATTGCTGATGCACTAGAAATGGAAAATGTGCTAATTATGTGCCGAACATGTGTAATATTAATTTATTGTTTTATCAAGCCAATATTTTCGATATGTAGTTGCATTTTTTGTCACATTGATGTGATTCGAGCTCATTTTAGCAGACAAGAGTTTGCAGTGTATGTTGCTGGCAACATTTGCTTAGCAACATTGTGGCCAGTGTGTTATCTATAGAATATTTGTCTATCTTTTTGTTGCTGTTGGTCGCGTGATTTGCTTTGTATATATGTTTTTTAATGTTCGTCAAAATTTTTGATTGAAATACAACTACAACTAGCTACCATCGGAAAAAACTAGTTCACTTTTGTGACACTACTGATGGGATACAAAATAGAGCCTTGAAAAAGCCAAGATATACTCCTTGACATTTTATTCAAATATCAGTGAGTTATCAGTTAAGTCTATGTAATTCAAAATATAGTATATTAATAATGAATGAAAAAGTAAATCATTATTTTGTATAAAGTGAGCTGATTTACACTTTTGTTCCTCGTTGCATGTTGCACGTTGCAGTCCTTAAGTTTCTCATTTGCCGCCAGCCTTTTTATTTTATTGCCCTCTTCAGATGGGCAAAAGGCTGCGTGTGCAATCCACGTCTCGACGTCTGCTGCATTGTCTGCCACCCCATATATTTACAAAGTAATTACTTGTGATAAAATGAATTTCACAAGATGAGAAAAGTTTAAAGTTTTCGCTGGTTCTGTTGCTGCTGCTGCTGCTGCGACGCCTTTTGCGATTTCTTTGCAGCAACGTCGACGACGCTCATAAAAATTCAATTTGTCTTGACAAAATACGCAAGAAATTAAGAATGTGCCAAGTAGCAGCAGCACAAGAAACTTTATTTCGCTTTCATTTATTTTTATTTTATTTTCTTGTTGTTGTCGTTGTTTTTGTTACTTTTCTTTCATTTGTCTGAGGCGAAAATGAGTTACGCGGCTGGCTGGCGTGAAAATGAAAATGCCACGCCTCCAGCCAGCAAAAAGCCCTTGGGCCAAGTTAAACACTGCATAACTAGCCGAGACCAGAGAGTCCAGTTATATATATGTATATGGGCGTTTCCATGGTGTCGGATTTTTGCAATCGTACGAACTTGAAATAAAAATAATACGGATTTTATTCTGACAACTGGCTTAACTTATAGCTCTTCAGTAGTCCTATAACATGTGCAAAGTTTGATTTTGGGGCATTTTTAGTTTTCAAGATATATGCAAAAAACCAAGAGGTTCGGACGGTACAAAAATAGAAGTGGTTTTCGCGGCTAACAATTCAAAAGCCGATTTCAGCGAAACCTGAAGCAATATTTTAATTCGATTAATTTTATAATGTTATGCATTGATTTCAATTGAAAATGCTTTTGATACTCCCAAAAATTATTTTAACTTTTTTTTTAAATTGAGTTTCAATCAGTGTCGTGATGGGTAGTGTCGGACGCTGATTTTTTTATGATATTAATGTTGTTTCTGTTGCTGTTTAACGAAATTATTTATAGATAACCTTAGTAAAAATGTTTTTAAATCAACAGAAGTAATAAATGTATTAATTTTGACATAATAACAACGAACTTAACAAAAATATATAGTATGATTAAAATAAAAAACTTATATTCTAGGTTTGAGAGTATAAATTTGTTAATAAACTGAGTGCGGAGCAGGTGGGGAGCAAACAAAAAACATTAATAAGATATCGTAATTTTAATTAACAAATTTATAAACAAAAATTCGAACTTATGACAAAAAACCAAGCTAATCAAGTAAAATTGGACGCCTGACGATAGCTAAAATTAGCAGTTTCGATCTCATTTTGCCTTTTTAGCCTGTAATCCTCAAGAAAATGTACTATCTAAGAAAAAACAAGTTTTTCAAAATATTTCGATTTTACACCTAAGGTGTCGGACGCTCCCAACTTTATATAAGAGCCAAGATCACAAATCTTCATATTTTTCCGTACATATTTTTTTTTATTTTAATTGTTATTTAGATCTCTGTTTGCATTCAAAATTTAATGATCTTCCTGCCAGTCGTTTCGACGCAATGACAACAAATGTTGTTTTTCGACGGTCGGACGGTGGATATTAATGTTGAATTAACAAAAACGTTAAATTACGTTGTTAGTAAATCATTTCTATTTCATGTAATAAGCTATTTTTTTTATTTTATGAATTTTATTTTAATCGCATAAGTTGTAAATTAGTTTTAGATTTTTGGAACAATGCTTAAATTACAAATAATGTACTTAGATAGAGTAATTTCAGATTTCTTTAAATATTTATAATATATACTATATAATAATTAAAATTATATTCGTGGAATCAGTTAAAAATAGTAATTCAATTGTATTTAAGTACTGTAAGATTGGGACATCCGTATAAGTTTTTACCACCTACTTAAAGCTTATCAAAATACTCGAAATTCAACACAAATATATTGTGTTCATCTCTGGCACGAGTTCCCATTTGGTTTGGTCATAAATTAATAAAGGCATTGCATAATTTCAGACGCCGCTGGCGGCGAAATTCACAAAAATTAACATAAATTGTGGGGTGACTGGACAATCCGCCCCGTTGTCGCCGTGCTCCTTGGCCAACTGCCCCATCGCACCTAATATCAGCACCGTCACTGACATTCGAAATCAAAATGCGATTGGCAAAATGATTTGCTTCAATTTTTGTGATGCGCATAACAAATGAAGTTTGGACATTTGGACAATTGATTGGGACGCCACGAAACGGACGAACAAACAGCATCCAGATTTCAGAGTCAGAGACCAGAGACCAGAGACCCATATAGACAATATTCGATAACATACGCACACACAAACACTCTCACACACACACACACACACACACTACCACTGACACACAATGGTTGTCATGCACAACGAAATGTGGAACAGTCGTCAGATTTGAGTTTTGGACTCCCAGTCCACACTCAACTCGACTCAACTCAACTCAACTCGACTCGACTCGCATCGAATCGACTCGGTTTGGCCATCAATACGCATAGATAGATTTGTATGCATATTTTTGCTTTGGCATTTCGTTTGTGTGCTAAACATGTGAATGCCATCGATATAACGATGATGCTGCTGTCATGCATGTTTTTCCACCAGACCAGCCACCTCGGCCTCCTCCTTTTTCTCTGTCACACAATATGCGCTCAGCTGAGATTTGTTTTGCCAAAAGATTGGCACACATAAACAGAAACGGACATTTTCTAACGACTTAAACGATTCGCATTTTATTTACTCAGCATTTTTTTTATAAATAAAAAGCAGCACTCTTAAAATATAAATACAACACAAAACGAAATTTTCAAATGGCAAGCATTTGTGCAAATCAACTCAGAATCATTTGAGTTGTTCATTACAAATGAAAATTAATGCGCTTTTTGAAATTAATATAAAATAAAAAAATAAATATATATATATTTTTTTAATTTGAATTTGGAAATACAAATTTTAAGTTCAAGATAAGAAAATTTCTGAATATTGGAACACCTTGAACGGTTTGGTTGCATATGAATGCGTTTTTCAGACTTCCAACTGCCATAACTTTGGGAATTTCTGTGTTGTTGTCACATGAGCATTATAATGTTATGAATGTGGCATAAACAATTTCCACAACAAACTCGATAATGTCATGCACGGAAAGATTTAGTCGCAAACACACAAAAAAGCGCAACACATTCTAATCCCATTCTTATAATAGGCACGTGAAAATAAATTGACAGCAATTGCTTTTCGGATTTTGAGGTGAAGCGCGAGGGTGCAAACTGCCGTTACATGAAAGGGGTGTGTGTGTGTGCGAGCAAGTGTGTGTATGTGTGTGTGTGTGTGTGTGTGTGTGTGTGTTCGTGCTTTGGGGGGGATAAGGCAGCGTGTGGGTGTGACTGAGCAGGGGGCTTGTGATTTATGTGGGCTCTCCTGTTCTCGTTGGGCTGCTGTTGGCAACTCAAAACATATGCATAGATAAATTATACGCGGTAAGCGCCCACAAGCCCCAAAATGTTGACAACAACAGCAACAGCAGCAGCAACAACAACAACAACAACAACAACTGCAACCACAACAGTGTATGGGAGAGCAAATATTTTGATGTGACGAAACTAAATTGGGCGTGGCAAGGTAAGCATCACATGCTAACCAGTCCAATAGCAATTGCTTACCATATTTTCGATTTTATACTTCAATACTGTTTTTCTGTTGCTCGCATATATTGCTTGCCAGTCAGTTAGAAAATGGATTTTCCGTTATCATCGAATGTTTGCAGCAGCTGCTAGCGCAACTTTCATTCCCTGACGCCAAAAAATGCCACTCCCCCACTCCCCCCCGCCCACACTGCCCATCCCCCACATGCAGCTTCAGCTCCATCAATTGTTACCCTTTCTCTGCCCGCAGTCGTTGGAAGTTGAGCTTTTGTTTTGCATTTTGCAAGCTTGATTTTCTGCTGCTCCTTTTTCTCGGCAAATGGTGTGGGAAGTGTAGAAACCATTTTCAGTTGCTGCATTGAAGTTAATCAAAGTTTTAGTTGAGTTTCGTATGCAAATGCACTTTTTTTCTTTTGTACAGCGCACCATACAGAATTAATTAATAAAAGCGTTTGCAGCTTATATGATTATTTTTACTAATATATATACAGAATATATCAATTGTGGTCATTAGATTTATTGTGATTTTTCATCATAGTCCCAAGTCTTTGAGCAACACTAGCTATTCTTATATTTGTATAGAGTATTGCTTTAAAAATATGCTTTTGATTTAATATAAATATTATTATAGTCGTTTAAGCTTTCCATATAAGTTTTCTCTAAAACTTTGCAACTATATTTTAGGCAGCATTATATGTTGTTTAGCATTTTTATACTCTTTTCGAAGAAAATAGTATATTAAGTTTGTGCTGAAGTTTGTAACGCACAGAAGGAAGCGTCGGAGACCCCCAAAAGTTACTGCCAGTATGCTTAGAATGACAATACAAATTGATCTAGCCATGTCCGTCTGTCTGTCTGTCTGTATGTATGCAAACTAGTCCCTCAGTTTTTGAGCTATCGCGATAAAACTTTGCACATACACTTATTATTCCTGGGGACAGCACATTGGTCGGAGCCGGCCGGATCGGACAACTATATCTTATAGCTGCCATACAATTCGAAGTCGGTTTTGGCCATATATCCCATGTTTTTGAATCTATCGCGATGAAACTTTGCACTGATACTTTTTATTCAAAGAGACATCACATTGGTTGGAGCCGGCCGGATCGGATCACTATATCTTATAGCTGCTATACAACTGGCAATTAATTAAATATTCTTAAAACAAAAAAAAAAATGTTACGCGACAAAACGATTTTATACAGCTTATGAAATTTCAGTGGTGCAGTTGGCAGAGTGAAAATTGCCTATAGGTTCGAAAAGAGTATAAAATCTTCGGCACGCCGAAGATAATCCTTCCCCACTTGTTTTGGTTAATTTCTAATTTAGTTTGTGGCTTAAGTTTAAGCAAAATTGAGGAAAATTAAACTCATTAATTAATAAGAAATAACATCTGAGACTAGCACACAATTGCATTGCCTTTAAATCTAAAATGAAAGCATCTTATCTGGCTGTAGTCGTTATCCGTATTTCAATCTGCTCGCTCGTCAAGCATTTGGGTAAACTGGGGTAAAAGCGTGTGCGCTAATCGCATTAAAATCGCATCGCTTTAATTAGAGAGACGAGACGAGACGAGACGAGTCTTGGCCATATTTCGCTGGCTCGCAACGTGAGAAGAGACTGTAATGGCAACAATAAACGACAACATTTACGGGGCACGATGATTGCAAGGCAAACGAGCAATTAAAAAGGCCGTGCGCCAGCTGCCGAGCAGCGTGCAACGCGCAGAAGGACGAGGAGGAGAACAGCCAGGACGACAACCAGGAGCGACCTCGGCCCAAGGTTGTGACAAGGTAAGGCTTAACCCACACGTACGAGGCATAACCTTTTCCCATCGCACTGCCACAGCGCATTTGGCAGCTGAATCCTTGAGGCATTTTTACGAGTACAGCTTTCTTTCGCAGCCAGCGAGAGAATTTACGTTGGGTATTTGAAATATGCACGTAATATTGCAAAATTTTAAGCGTATATCTTTGCATAATTAACTGAGAAAATACTTGGCACACACACACACACACGCACAGACACAGAGCAACATTGAGGCGAGGTCCTTGCCTCAGGCAGGCATTTATACCACAGCAGCAGCAGCAGCAAATCGCATGCAGCACCAAAAAATAAGAAAAAGAACGCGAAGTAAAATGAAAGGCGAACAAAAGTTTGCAATGATACTTTTGGGCCACCCCCCACCACCCCACTCCCAAAACCATCGACCATACTCTCGCTCAGGTTGTGTGGAATTTTTAATCTGCTACAGCGGCAACCAAACAACCACCGCAGCAGGAGCAACCACCTTTGCCAGCACCACCTTTGCTCCAGCCCCACTCCCCCACCAACCGTTTCGCGGCCATGTATCTTTCTTTACTGCAGGGCTTTGCATCTTTACGCTTTGCTTAAATATTTTAATTTTTATTGGCTGAAGTTTGCCAACTGTCGCCTGTGCGACTTCCAGTTAGGCTGCCATTTGATAAAGCTGTTAAAAATGTATTTATTTTTGGTGCCAAGGTTTGCGGCCATGCAACTCAGCAGCTCAGGCAATCAGCTAAAGCTTGTGATAAGCGCATTTGTGGCATGGCTGAAGGCAGCAATTTAGCTGAATATAAGTGGAAAACGACAGAGAGGCAGACAGAGAGATAGAGAGAGAAAGAGAGAGCTCATCGGACTTTATCTCTACTTATATCCAATTAACAGGTGCATAACACCTGCATAAAACTTGAGATAATGAACTCGACTTATAAATGAAAGGAGGCTTATAAAGGGGAGGCATACAAAACTAGACATCATGTTATTTTATAGAGCTGATAACAATGAAAACATATACAATCGTTAATATTTTCAAAATCACAGTAAAATCTCAAGAAAACTAAAACTAACTAGTTGAAATTGTTAAAAAAATCAACTATTTTATTGAAAAATACTAATTGCTTATAAGTAAATAGCGACAACTCGTGGGATCATTGAAGATATGGATTTAAATCGCTGGCTTTATTGTATATAATGTGACATCAAGCAAACTACAACTAAAATGTGCACAGTACAAATTATTATATCAAAATATACCGCTGGTCAATCTATAAACATCTTAAAAAGTACATTCTACAAAAAATATGATATCAAAATATATTATGATCTATACATTTTTGAATTTAGAGTGGAATAGCGTATAATTTATCACGTACTTAACAATATAACATTTTTAAATGAAATAATTAAAGCCTTTTGGAACCAGTGAGTTTGCCAAACAACACTCTCTAAACTATCATCCCAAAGTAAAGCATAAATCAAGTGGAACTAGCTGAAAAACGCCAGGTATTTCTTAATGCTAAGCTGAATCTAAGCAGAGCAAAGCCAACGAATTTGGCTAATATGCATTCTCTTGATATTGCCCGGCTAATTAATTTAAGTTTCAAGCAATTTCGAGCTGTAAATTGTTTAAAAAAGAAAAAAACTTAAAATGGCCATAACTTCGTCAATTCTTATCCGATTCGCAAAACAAGGGTAGCAGCCAACCAGCCAACAAGCCAGTGTCAACCCACTTGACCACAAACGGTGGCGATGGGGCAAATTGGCCCGGCCATAAAACCCCCCCGAACTGCGGACTGCAGGTCGGTCTAAGCTCAGCTAACTCGCACTAATAGCCATAATCATAAGCCATAATGACTACACAGCTACATAGACTATAGCTCAAATTGCACACGGGGCTGAATGGGGCTAAAGCGAGTCTTGCCGCTGCACCACTGTGCGTATGCGTAATATGCAGGCAGTGTGGAAACTTTTGGGAATGACACCGTAACCGAGACGGTACATAGGTGTTGGTGTTGGTGTTGGTGTGTGTGTGTGTGCGTGTGTGTGTTTGCAGTGTCATTTGCATAAAAGTAAAGTTCACCCACTCGACGGCAGCGGAAAATTTGAATGCCAACCTGCAAACTTTTGCCAAATTTAAATTATAAATAAGCTACCGGCCTGACTGCCTCACTAGCTGACTGCTGCCTGACTGCCTCGACTTTGGTTGAGGGGGCTGCGACTCTAAACAAAACCTCATATGCATCGAAACGTAACGGCAAAAAGGATTTTAAGTGAAGTTGAAGTTGACTACACGACCGCATGCCACGACTACCCTTCCTGCCTGGTTGACTGCTCCTGCTGCTCCTCAACACCCCGCTCTCTCTCTGGAGACCACTTACATTGCTGCAGCAAAGTTTCGACTCTGGTTCCGGGTCTCTCCAGGGAGCGGGAGAAGACCTCCAAAAAACTAACATCGAGAAAATAAGCACAAAGTGAAAACTACACGCGCATATTCCAATTCCGCCTCACCAGACAAAGTGCCAAGCGTTGTGCGTGTGTGTGTGTGTGTGTGCCACTCGGTGGTTGCACCACCACCAGACCACCAGACACCACCGAACCACCCGAGTGCAGCGTCAAAGAGCACGCGTCTGTGTTGTGCACCGCAGCGCAAGTTTAAATGTCATGTAAAATGTTTCCACTTACACAAATTAATGTGTAGAATTTAATTTCGTCGCAGCAATAAGATAAGCAAATAGAAAATGAACTGAATATGGAAACCGGTACTACTACTACTACTACTAGTGGCCATAACTATTTTAACACTACAAGCATGCATAAATAAATAGTTCCTTTGTGGAACTAGGATGTGATGGAATGGGTGATTGAGTGTAGTTTCTGGTTTAGCTTAGATGAACATCACATCGTATTAAAATAATTGAAAGTGCATATGGAATGAATTGATAAATCAGAGCTTATTACTACAAATCACTTTTTGTACACTCTTTTGTGGAACTTTACAAATCATATACAAAAGCGCTTAAAACGAAAAATGTGATCCGCTTGCCTTTAAATAAGCTTGGCATATGATGATTTGAAAACATAACTACGTAAAGCTTTTGGTGCTTGCTGCTCTACATTTTATTTACTTATCTTATCAGCCTACTCCAGCTGATTTAGCGTCAACATTTTCTTTTATAGACAAGAAAAGTTTGTGTAAATAGGTGTTATATATATAATGTATATATGAAATATATACATTAATGGTTTTTATTTAAAACAGTATTGTTTGCAGCTTCAAACAATCCTCTACACATTTGAATCAGCTGTGTAATTTGACAAAAATTACTTGTTAGGCTGAAAATAAATACGTATTTAATCCAACTTGCATACTACAGCTGTTTAATTGTATAGAAAATTGCTAAAGAGAGACAGTGATTTGTGTAAATTACCAGTTGTTATATAGGCGTGTAGAGTATTTGAATTCCTGTACAGAAACGAAACGATACTCATCACATGCAAACCGAGTGCTCAAATTCATCACTTTAGAAGGCAGGCGGCTTCGGTTAGCAGTTTCCCACCTAAAAGTCAACCGCCACCCTTCAGCCCCGCCCCCTTGGGCTTTTGCTACAAATTTTTGGCTAAATGAAGCGAACTCTTCGAAATCGCTTTTGGCAAAAAGGGGTAAGCTGTGGGGGTTAGGGTTGGTGGAGGTACTCTATATATGTGATACGCTTGAGAGACTTTTAGCTTCATTGCTTGATTTGTTTAAATGTCTTTGCTGTGTTTGGTTTATGGTTGTGTCATTGGGCATTGGCTTTTTTCCCCACTATGTGAGTAGTGGGGGTGGTTGGGTGAGGTCTCTGGGGGTTAAAGGGATTGCGGGCTGCGCAGCTTAGTGCTTAACTTGTCTAAAAATCTTGTTTGTCTGCTTGTGCATGTGTTAAATGAAAAGTTTTTGGCATTGCTGGCTGCATTTGTTGATGGCCCCATAGATACAAAAGTTGTTTGCCCAAGCTAAACCAACTGAAAGCATCAGAATGCGCCCCCAGCCAACCCCTAAGCACATTACACTCATGCCTGTGTGTGTGTGTGTGTGGTTGTGTGTTTGTGTAAATGTCAGCATATGCATATAATAATAAAAACAAATATGGCCAAAAGTCTCTAACTCAGCACATTTGCTGCTCTTTGGCGCTGTGTTTTAGATACATTTGTATCTGAATCTGTGGCGCAAACATGGCACATAAATAAATAAATACATAGCTCATAGCTCAAATTAATTAATTTCTTTGCTAAGTAATAACATGATTAACATGCTGCTGCTGCTGCTGTTGCTGAACTGCTCCTGCTCCTTTGCGTATCCTTGACTATTCTTGACATGAATTCAACCAATTAACCCTTAAAATGAAATTCATGTATAAGTTGCTAGCGGAGCTAAAAGTATTTGCAACTTTGACGAACTGTTTGCTCGGTTTACTCTGTTTTCACATTTACTCAAGGGGTATAACATGTTTATCATTACGTTTGAAACAGCAAAACCTAACGATCTCTATTCTTTTGAAAGAAAAATGTGAATTGAACAATTATGAAAAAAACGTTCTTTCTTGCATTTTACAGAATTTAATAGAAAGTTTCCTGCTAAAGCTTCAATTAGCCTTCAAACATCTAAATCTCCCAAAACTTTGTCAAAACTGATCCGATTTTCGATTTTTAGGCAGTTTTGCCAAACCCTGACATCTATATCAAATCTGCATTTATATTTTAGGCATTTTCTCCCAAGTCTATACAAAATGCCTTTCAAGCACCTAAAACTCCCATAACTTTGTCAAAACAGATCTGATTTTCGATTTCGAGTCAAAATTTGCTCATGGTTGTGATCTATAATAATTCTGCATTTAAAAGTCAGTTAATAATAGTTATAAGGCAATTTTCACATATATATGTAACTGTTACGGGTCTATGATTAAAGGGATTGTCTGGTAATTAAAATATATAAGCATAAGAAACACTTAAGATAACAAAAGATAACTTCCTGTTTTTCATCTGTTTGTTTGTTTACACATAGAAATCCGTGCGCATTTCACTTCATATTTTGCCCAGGCAAATTACAAGCGCAGCAAAAAACAAGAGCAGCTTAGTCCTGGCTAAGGAGCAGTTGCAAGTGCCGTGGGAGGAGGGTGGTGGGGGGGGGAGGTGGGGGGAAGGGGGGCTGTTGGCGGTGAGCGTTGCAGTTTTTGGGGCTGAGTTGTGAAATGCTTACGAAACTTGTAACAAATACAAAAGTCAATGGCGCTGCAAAAGAAGTTTTTGCCTGGCAGCGCACACGGTAAATCTTGCAAGCTAAAACTTTCGACTTGCTTAAATAAACTCAGCACACACACACACACACGGACACACACACACACACACACACAGCCATACACAAACAGACAGAGGCAGACACACGTACATGCAGTCTGGCAGATAGACAGACACATGCTGAGATACAGATACTCAAATGCGACGCTATAAGCGGCTTTACTCAAGCACACACACACACACACACACACACACGCACACACACACAAACACATACATGATGAGTCCACGACTCTGGTCTCTAACTCCAACTCTAGACCAGAATGTTTCCGATTGTCCTTCCTACCAATTCGCATTTTCAGCAATTTGATTACGCAGCACAGTGTGACAAGATGCATTAAATAACTCGTTTATAAGCTATATGATTAAATGGTAAAATAAAATGAAGTTAAAGTAGTTTAGTTTTATCAACAAATGTTGATAAAAGTCTCAAATGATTGCATGTGTTGAAAAAATATTTGAATATTCTTAAAGCTACTTTTATCTGTTGAAATAATGCAAATTCTACTGTATCAAATATATCAATTTATTGTGCTTTCTTTAAATTTCAAGTGTTTTTAAGGCTTACCTAATCTCTTTATATGTTGTGATAATGCAACTCGCTTTACTCAAAATATCAAGTACATAAACTAGAGGTGTTTTACTATATTTTAAGTAAATTACTTTGACAAGAATGAAAAGCTTACTACTTTGCAGTGAGAAGGTTTTCGCTTTCTACAAATCCAGGGAAAATGTTGTAACTTAAGCTTGCTTTGCTTGGCATAATCTCGCCAATATTCGTTTGTTTGCAGTTTTCTAGAGCCGCGGCACCACTGTGCACTTATTCAGCTGCTAGTTTGCCATGTTTGTTGCGCCTTGCAAGCGACCTTGCCAACAACAGCAACTAGCCAAAATCAGACGCCAAAAAGCCAAAAGAGCTCTGAGCTTCAGCTGCATGCATGCTCAGCATTTTCAGTTTGCTGGCTCTTGTCGAGTTTGGAGTCGAGTTCAGTTCGAGTTGCTTCCGTACTTTGAGGATATTTGTCTGCTGAATTAATTGGAATTAGTCGCGACATGCTTATCCCAAAGTCTAAAATAAACAATAAAATGGATACCTATTCAAATAGGGCGCGCAAACAGAAGCACACAGCGGAAGCGAAAGGGTGAGACAGACAGCGAGTGAGAGAGAGAGAGAGAGAGACGGAGAGAGGGGGGGGGCAGTGAGTGAAAGAGAGGGAGTCAGTGGAAAAGTCAGCACGTCATGCAAAAGGACAAGGCAGTCGACGTTTGGGGGAAAAACAATGCAAAGTTTTAATGAATTTTGGTTTAAGTTTTCAGCGGCTGCTGCGCCCTTTGCGATTTCCTGTAAAATGTATTTTAAACGAGTAACGGAAATTGCATTATTTCAATTACAAATTCGTTAGTCAGCGAAGGCGACGACGCTCGTCTCAACTGAGATTCGAGCAGACAGCAAACGCCGCAGGCAATTAGTCGTGTCAAAGCTTTCATTATTGTTTTGTCATATTTGCTTTGTGACTGTATGTGTGTGCGAGTGTGTGTGTGAGTGTGCTGTGTGTCAAACACACTCTAAAGTCTTAATTAATGTATAAATATGTACTCGTCTGCTGCGGGCATACATACATATGTACATCTGTTTATGTATATGTATATTTATCTAGGCAAACAGAATAGATTTTATATTTAATTAGTGCAAACTGTGCAAAACTTGGCCTGACACGATGTCGCCAATTGTTGTGGCAACAAAGGCAAACAAATGAACTGGAAGTGGAACTTTTGCCTCAACAACTCGAGCCAGCAACACTGAAGCAGCAACAACAACAACAACAACAACAACAACAACAACAACAACAACAACAACAGCTGCGAGCACCGCGGGGCGACATGGCACAAATGCCTTAGGGCCAGCATCAGGGGAGCGCAACTGGACCTAGTTCTAACTCTAAACAATAGCCATATTGCAAGTAGAGATGGGCCTCAGCTGGACTTTTGCAAACAGCGAAAGCCTCATACTTTTAGTATTTACATATTATTTGTTTATACCTAAATGCCATATATAAATATGTGTATTTGTACTCAAATAACTATTGATAATTCGTTTTATTTATTTTTTTGATAAGAGAATTCCTCCAGAAATCTTCCCTAATAAGACATAATGAGTTTTATTAAGAGAAAATTCATTAATAACTCTAAAATATGTTTTACAACTAATATCATATTCTACAAACTAATATATATATTTATTTAACTCAATCCTGTAGAGTTCCAATGCTTTTAATACGGAACTACTAGAAACAAGTAGG
Source organism: Drosophila flavopinicola (assembly GCA_035042425.1). Lineage (NCBI taxonomy): Eukaryota > Metazoa > Arthropoda > Insecta > Diptera > Drosophilidae > Drosophila > Drosophila flavopinicola. Next base: position 8,191,854 of record JAWNLL010000452.1, on the reverse strand, counting down.
GAAGGATTATCTTCGGCGTGCCGAAGATTTTATAATCTTTTCGAACCTATAGGCAATTTCTACTCTGCCAACTGCACCACTGAAATTTCATAAGCTGTAAAAAATCGTTATGTCGCGTAACAATTTTTTTTTTTTGTTCTACGAATATTTAATTTATTGCCAGTTGTATGGCAGCTATAAGATATAGTGATCCGATCCGGCCGGCTCCGACCAATGTGCTGTCCCCTGGAATATTAAGTGTCTGTGCAAAGTTTTATCGCGATAGCTCAAAAACTGAGGGACTAGTTTGCATACATACAGACAGACAGACAGACAGATCAATTTGTATTGTCATTCTAAGCATACTGGCAGTAACTTTTGGGGGTCTCCGACGCTTCCTTCTATGCGTTACAAACTTCAGCACAAACTTATATACTATTTTCTTCGAAAAGAGTATAAAAATGCCCAAGTCGTGTCACGACCCACAACTCCAAGCGTTGTCATCTCGAACCAAATCAAGTGAGATTCTGTTGCCTCAAAAGTCCACAGTAAGTAGTTTGCAGAAGTGCAAAAAGTTTGACAGCTGAATTCTGGAATGCCCTGCGGCAATACGAAAAGTATTCCTCGATTGCCCAATGGATATTCAATGAGATTTACGCCATAAGGTTGAAATGCGCTTGATGGATTTGAAATGAAATTATCATGTATATAGTACAGTACAGTTAATGGCGGCATATGTTCGAGTACAATGCAAAGCTAAGCAACATTTTAGAAAACATGAGTGGTTTAATGTGACAAATAAATATAATTAATATGAAGCGACTCGTGCAATCATAATTACAGTTAATGCAGCTGAATTTGAATACACCCATCGAGCAATGATATAGCACTTAAAAAGCGTCACACATCATCTTAATGATTATTCATAAATTGTGTGGCAATAATTAAACGATAACATTTCTTCATGTCAACCTTCATTAAATGTCGACTGTACCTAATTACCGCTACTTGCAGCAGTCGCTGCGACAACTTTTCCCACAGCTCCGTTATTTTCTATATATATATATATATGTGTGTGTATATATTTACATTGACACATCAATTGGCATGTTGCCTATGAAAAAATTGAATGTAGTCGAAGAAATAATTTCCACTTAATACTAATTAGAGCGTATACGCTGATGATGGTCGCACATTGGCACTGCAATCAGTGGGGGCACATGGGTGGCGGCAAAGAGGGCGCAGAGGGGGCAGAGGGAGGGGGCTCGGTATCGAAATCGTGTAAGTAAGTCAGTGCAGTTAGTGGATTTTATGGCATAGGCTTGCTTCATTAGACAGCATTTCAGGCCAGTCAGCAGCAGACTGGGAGCATTCATTATATTCTCTCTCTCACACACAAATACATGCAATACGGCACTACATCAACGTATATATGTGTGTGTGTGTGTGTGTGTGTGTGTGTTTGTGTGTGTAAATGGCACTTGACTTGTTCGACATAAACATGAAAATGATGATGTCACATTTGCACAATTGTGCGTACAGCAGAAACAACAGCAGCAGCAGCAGCAGCAACAACATTTAAGTCAAATTGCAGCAAATAAAACAGCTTGCACAATTGCCAAATACCCTGTAAAAGTAGAAATATATATTATTTCAAAAGTAGTAGCTAAAAAGTGAACCAATTTTGAGAAGAACATTTCATTGTGGCTGGAGAAACATGAATAAAATGTATATAACTTGCCTAGTATCATTTTCCGCTTTGAAATGAAAGCTTGCTTAAGCCTTCTTAGTTTATTTTAGCAATTAAGCAATGCATTTGAAAAGGTACTTCAAAGCAACAATCACAAGTTCCTAAGTATATTTCCAGCTAGCGAATTTCGTTAAAATATACCCCGATTTAATTTATGCATAGAGTATAACCGACAGTAATTGTTATTGCTGTGCTAGCTTTGGAAAATGAATTTCCATGCTCTCCTGCAGCCCCCACTCCTGACCGCCCCCCTCCGAATCCCCTTCCATGTGTCCAGTTGTGCAATGCACTTAATGTGCGTAGTAGATCGTGCAAGCGTGAATCTGGTGATATGGCGATTAAAAATCGCAATGCCAGAATGGGGCGCAAAAAATACAAGTGAATGTGACAATGACAATGGCCGCAACGCATCGGATTCATTTTGGCTCTTTTTCTACATGTAGTAGTATGTGGAGTTTTATTCTGTTTTTGGCATCGACGGGCGCCGTGCGATAAAACAAAAGCCGATTTTCAGTTGAAAAGTTTAATTGAACAATGATAATGTTGGCAACAAAAACAGCAGCAGCAGCAGCAACAGCAGCAGCAACATCAACTGCGAAAGCACTGAAAACAAAATTGTCCGGACTTCAAAACGAACAAAAGAACGTTTTTATTGCTATACACAATTTGCGAGAATTGGCACTTGACATAATGAAAATTGTTTATAAATGCGAGCAAGATTATCACGGCAGGCCGCGATTGGCAGGGCAAACAATTGAGTTTATTTGTGCAGCTATTAGTATGATGTGTAACTTTTATTCAACCAGTAGTTTTACGCACTTAAACGCGACCCAATTTTCGGGCAACTTTTCCGCTCGATTGCAACGCTTGATTAAATTTGTCGATGTGCATTTTTATACCCTGAACCCATTAAAAATGGGTAAAAAGGGTATAATGAAGTTGTGCAAAAGTATGTAACAGGCATAAGGAAGCATCTCCGACCATATAAAGTATATATATTATTGATCAGTATCAACAGTCGAGTCGATCTAGCCATGTCCGTCTGTCTGTCCGTCTGTCCGTCTGTCCGTCTGTCCGTCTGTCCGTCTGACCGTCTGTCCGTCTGTCCGTCTGTCCGTCTGTCTGTCTGTATGAACACACAGATATCAGAGACTACAAGAGCTAGAGACTTCATATTTGGAACATAAGTTCTCCTAATCCCGGGACAGATCAAGTTTATTAAATTTTATCGATAACTCGTACCGTTTAAAAGTTATCGATAAATTTTGATTTCAGACTTGCGTTTTTGGGACATAACTTCAAAGTTATAAAAGCTAGAGGCCCCAAATTTGGCATGTATAATCTCGAATAGCATACACATGTAACAAAAATTTCACTTTTTGGATACCACCCCCCAAACCCCCCAAAAGTTCAAAAAACGCATTTTTGAAGGTACGACCTTGAAATTTGGTTTGGTCACACATATTATTGACAATTGTTTGCCCCAAAAGTTTTAATAAGATCGGACAATAAACATAGAAGTTATTTAAGATTTAACTTTCCATTGTGTGGGGCTCAGCGAAAAAGCAAGCTAACTGCTTAAACCGCTTGCACCGCTTGCAATGCTTGTACTGCAGCATGTGTGTGATTAGATTAGTATGAATGATTGTAAGGACTGGGTTCAGGGTATCTCGTAGTCGGGCACTTCCGACTAGAGCACTCTTACTTGTTTTAACTAGTGTCCAGCCAATTAAAGAAGCTTTCGGGTTGGCTAAAAATAAACACTGTGCACCATGAAAGCTGCAGCTGTTCGTTTTATTTGCCGTCATAAAAACAAATATTAAAATGGCAGCCCGGCCACAGTTTCACAATCTTTGGAGGGGAGGTTGGAACAAAAAAAAAAATAAAAAAAATAGAAGCCACTGCTGACGGCCATTAAACAATTTATGTTTGTGCCAGCACTTAAGTCTACCAATTGCTGCCAAATTCGACAAAACGCACGCAACAATGCAGCAGCAGCGAAAACGAGTGAGACAGCACCATAGATACATAGATAGTTAGATAGAGATAGCATGCGATGTACACAGAGCGAAAGAAACGCTTGCATTTATTGTTTTTACGAGGCTCAGCACAGCACGGCTAATTGAAAAATACTTTGTTGTGCAATATTATTGCACAAGCACCCAAAAACATTCTACCCCCTGTGCACACACACACACACACACACACAGAGAGAGAGAGAGAGAGAGAGAGAGAGAGAGTGAGAATTGGGGGCAATTGGCACACTTTTGTCGGTGGGCCAGTTTCAAATTCACTTTCCATTCAAATTGGCAGCGCGTCGATGGCGCTAATGAAAATTAACATAAAATGCTGCTGACAGCAGCCAATCGAGCGCACAGGAGCCCAACAGCACGCAGGGTCCTTGCCACCGATCCCGATCCCGGCCACCGAAATTGCAGTCAGTGAAGATGCACCAACTGATTTTAATGCGATTCAACAGCTCGGCACGCGATGGCAAAGCCGGCAAACGTTTTGCTAGTTTCCAAAAACTGGCCCTAGCCACAACTACATTTTTGGCCAATGCCTCCGGGCCAAGAATGGAGCCGCCGCACCGCACGGCAAATGCCGTTGCATTCTGATGATGCCGGCGCTCACTCTCACTCCCAATCCCACTCCCACTCCCACTCCTCCTGCCTAGCTGCCTGGCAGTGTCTGCTGGTCGTGCCATGGCAGCGCCATTGTTAAGTTTAACCAAGGTAATCTCTGTGCTTCCATCGCCTATCGTGACAAACTGACATAAATGCCCGGCGGCAGGCACAGAGAGTCCAATCAACGCCAGCTACTTGCTGCGATTCGTTTGCAGCTCCAATGACACTAACTGCAGACAGCACAAATACAGTAGCACTGAGAGAAGGAGATTTGGCAGCAATATTCTACTATATTAACTTGATTAACTGGAACTCTGAACTATACAGCTAAGCTAAAAGAATGCAACAATTATTATTTTATCAATGTAGAATGAAACTTGATAATCAACGTGACCAAAAAGGCATTGGGCTTACAAATCAAAAATTGATAAAACTTAAATGTGGAATAAAAGTTGAGGAGAAACCATGAACAAATTGCCCTAGAACTTCAAAATCAGTTCAGTTTTGGCAAAGTTATGGCAGTTTGAAGTTTTCAAAGGGTAAAAATTAATTTTACAAGCTAAAATTTTTGTTCATTTTGCCCTGTTTTTAGGCCAAAAATGAATCCACCCTAAAATCGGGTTTCAACTACATTTTTATACTAATTGTGACACCCGCAATCGATTTAAAATACAATTTCGTGATTCTATTTTTTGAAAATAAAATTTTTCCCAAAAACAGTAAGGGGGGAGTACATCTTTTTTTTCAAAAAAGTTAAGAAAATGAAATTTTTAAAAATTGATAAAATTTAAATGTGGTTTAAAAGTAGAGGAGAAACCATGACCAAATTGCACTAGAACTTCAACATCGGTTCAGTTTTGGCAAAGTTATGACAGTTTGAAGTTTTCAAAGGGCAAAAATTCAGTTTACAAGCTACAATTTTTGTTAATTTTGCCCTGTTTTTAGGCTAAAAATGAATTCACCCTAAAATCGGATATCAAGTAGATTTTTATACTAATTGTGACACCCGCAATCGATTTAAAATACAATTTCGTGATTCTATTTTTTGAAAAAACATTTTTCCGAAAAACAGTAAGGGGGGAGTACATCTTTTTTTTCAGAAAAAAGTTAGGAAAATGAAATTTTTAAAAATTGATAAAACTTAAATGTGTATTAAGAGTAGAGGAGAAACCATGAACAAATTGCCCTAGAACTTCAAAATCGGTTCAGTTTTGGCAAAGCTATGACAGTTTGAAGTTTTCAAAGGGCAAAAATTCTTTTTACAAGCTAAAATTTTTGTTAATTTTGCCCTGTTTTTAGGCCAAAAATGAATCCACCCTAAAATCGGGTTTCAAATAGATTTTTATACTAATTGTGACACCCGCAATCGATTTACAATACAGTTTTGTGATTCTATTTTTTGAAAAAAAAATTTTTCCGAAAAACAGTAAGGGGGGAGTACATCTTTTTTTTCAGAAAAAAGTTAAGAAAATGAAATTTTTCAAAATTGATATAACTTAAATGTGGAATAAAAGTAGAGGAGAAACCATGAACAAATTGGCCTAGAACTTCACAATCGGTTCAGTTTTGGCAAAGTTATGACAGTTTGAAGTTTTCAAAGGGTAAAAATTCATTTACAAGCTAAAATTTTTGTTCATTTTGCCCTGTTTTTAGGCCAAAAATGAATCCACCCTAAAATCGGGTTTCAAGTAGATTTTTATACTAATTATGACACCCGCAATCGATTTAAAATACAATTTCGTGATTATATTTTTTGAAAATAAAAATTTTCCGAAAAACAGTAAGGGGGGAGTACATCTTTTTTTTCAGAAAAAGTTAAGAAAATGAAATTTTTAAAAATTGATATAAATTAAATGTGGAATAAAAGTTAAGGAGAAACCATGAACAAATTGGCCTAGAACTTCACAATCGGTTCAGTTTTGGCAAAGTTATGACAGTTTGAAGTTTTCAAAGGGTAAAAATTCAGTTTACAAGCTAAAATTTTTGTTAATTTTGCCCTGTTTTTAGGCTAAAAATGAATCCACCCTAAAATCGGGGCTTAAGTAGATTTTTATACTAATTGTGACAACCGCAATCGATTTAAAATACAATTTCGTAATTCTATTTTTTTAAAAAAAAAATTTTCTGTGAAACAGAGGGGGAGTACATCTTTTTTTTCAGAAAAAGTTAAGAAAATTAAATTTTTAAAAATTGATAAAACTTAAATGTGGAATAAAAGTAGAGGAGAAACCATGAACAAATTGCCCTAGAACTTCACAATCGGTTTAGTTTTGGCAAAGTTTGAGTTTAAAATGAGAGTGAGAGCTTAAAATCTTCAGCAACTCAAATCTTCAGCTAAAATTTGTGTAAATATGAGCTTAAAACTTAATTGAATTGAGTTTTGTGCTTGAGCGCTTGTTGTTGCTGTAATCCAAGAGATTCATTGCCACTTTCAGCTAGTGTCATTTGGGCGCAAGGGTCGTAGCTTCTTTTCGGTTTTAGTTTTCTTCCTTTTTTTTTGTTTTGTTTTGTGGCATGAGAGGCCGAGGCCCACTATCCGCCGTAGAGTCGGCTGACAGTCTGTGCCGTGCGGTTGCCCTACTAACTATTATTATGGTAGTTCAAAATGTTCGTTGGTGTTGGTGTTGGTGTTTCTGGTCGTGCACTTGGCAAAACGCCGCCATTTTAGCAGCCATTGCCTCTCGCTGCAATTGACGGAAGTTCATTGGTTAGCAAATGGCAGTTTTTGTACGCTCATTAGCATTATTTGTCAGTCTGCGGTTGGTTTTTCGGGTAAAGTGATTCAAGTGGATGCACCGCGCTGATATCCACACTTTTGTGTGGATGCGTGTGCGTTTCTTTTTTCTTTTTGGTTTTTTTTTTGTATTTGTATGTACTTTGTGCTATATGGAACAATGTTTGCCCCTGGCTGATATGTTTGTGATGTGAATGAGCTGAGGTTGCTGATTGGGGTTTTAAGGCAAACTTGGCTTGATTTTAAGTTTGGCATGCAGCACAAATATTCAGATGTACTAACAGATATGCAAAATTGTTTGAGTTGCCAATTGGTCTATTATATATGTACTTTTTCTTTATTAATTGAATTAAATTAAACTTCATAATGCTTAAAACCTTATTGTACTAGAAAACAACTTGATAGGAGGCAGTAATTATAATATTAAGACTTACACATATATTTTTTAAATTTCTCTTACGCGAGTTAAATATTTTTTTAATATTTAAATTATATGTATAGAAATCTATTTTTATGGTAAAAAATGGAGTTTATTTGTTTTCAAAATCTTAATTGATATAACGTAATATTCTTAGGTTGTAAACGTAACTAAATAGTAATATTAATATTAAAACTTACTCACATATTTTTTAATTATTTTTTTACGCGATTTAAATATTTTTTTAATATTTAAAGTATATGTATAGAAATCTATTTTTATGGTAAGAAATTGAGTTTATTTGTTTTCAAAATCTAAATTGATGCAATGTTTTAATTTTCTTAGCACTTTAAAGCCTGGCAAATTAAGTGGTCCATACCATTGCTGTAAGCGAAACCGTGAAGTAACTTTTCAAGATTTCTGACATTTCCAGCCAGCAAAAAGGAACCACAACAACAACAACAACAAAATTCTTTGAGCACCTGATACTGGTAAGCATTGGTGGGGCTTGCGAGATGGCAGCTGCTCAGTTTTGGCCAGCTAAGCTATTCAAATGGCTGCTCGTTAGAGCTCAAGTGATTCAACAGAATGCTTAACATGCCTAATGTCATTTGGCACAGCGCTCAAATTAATAGCCGTCACTTTTCACCTGACCAACCCCTCAAAAGCTGTGACCCACAGTATGCCACAGAGCCCCACACCTCTCCCCCTTGGCCCCCTAACACCCAAACAGGCACTTCAACTTTTTATACGACAACGACGACAAGATGAAAACGTAACATTCCTGGCGATTGTTGTTGGCTAATCCGTGGCACACACACACACACAAAAAGAAAGCAGCAAAACCCAGAAATATTTAACTCAAGTGGCGCGCTTTTATATCACCAGCATCGACTCGAATTCATATAATAAATGGGGCAGGCGGTACCAGGAGCCGAGAGCTCAGCTCTCAGCTCTCAGCTCGCAGTTCTCTGATTTTTTATGCGTTTGCTCATTGTGCTGCTACTTGGCAATAAAATGCGAATGCGATTGCGAATGCGAATGCGAAATGTAAGCAAGTTGTTGGTCTGATCTGCTCCACACACACACACACACACATTCGGGAGTCTTGGAGTCTTGTAGTCTGCAGCAAGTGGATAGGCAACAAAAGCGCTGCCCATTATGACTAATGGTTGACATTTAACTTAATCTGCTTAAGATGATTATTGAAAATGAGTGCCACTTATGCCAAATGTTGCGTCATAAATATTCATGCACTCTGCACCGCCGACTGGCGGCCCCCCAACAACAATAAAAATCTCTGCCAAGGAGCCTACAAAATATGGTTAGCGTGTAGGGGAACAGCAGCAGCAGCAGCAGCAGCAGCATCAGCAGCAGCAGCAGCAGCATCAGCATCAGCCGCCTCTGCTAATAGAAAGTCTTTTGGCGGCCGGGCAAAGGCAAAGGCAAAGGCATAAAAACTTGCCAACATGATTTATATATAAATGTATATGGTATTTATGCTGTGCATAAGCACACACATCCATTCGTAATGCATATGCCTGGATATTTTTATGTTCTCACCAAAACTCATTTCGAGTGCGGTGTGCGTGCTAGTGTGTGTGTGTGTGTGCGTGTGTGTGTGTGCGCGAGATTTGATTTATCGGAATTTGGCGTATATTTTACAATTTAGCGGCTATAATTCATTATGTCGGTTTTGGGCGATGCGCTCACGTCGAGTGGGGTATTAACACATACGCAGACATTTTGTCATATGACAGTGCAGCTTAAATATCATGATTTGTATCCTTAAGATGCCCATCTATTTATTAGATTTGTTGTCTACTCCATCCAAGTGAGTTACGAAAATACACACAATTTGATTTTCAAAAGAAATTTAAATACAAAAATATTTGCTTATGTTAAACGAATGAAACAAATTTAAATGCGTTTAATTTGATCATGAAGATTTCTATCTGATTGAATAAATCCTTTCTTAGAGCATCAAAATAATAATATAATATATATATATAATCAAATAATAAGCATATGAGTATTACATAGAAATAATAAATTAGTATTCGAGTATTTTATTATATATTTATTTTATTATAAGTATTTTACTAATTTACATTTTTTCTTATATAACATTCAATTTTAAAGCTTTTGAGCATGCTTAAAATATAATTTAAATTCAATTTTTAAAGAATACAAAATTATAAAACTTAACTTAGTTTGATGAACATTAAGAATTGACATATCAAAAGAATTGCAATGCAATTTCTTGTTTGTTAAATCAATAGTTAAGCTTTACATTGGATCAAGTCATAAACGCAACTCAAAAAAACTATCTAACGGATGCGATACCCAATGTATCTGAAGCAATGTTCAGTGCGTGCGTTTAAGTGAGATTAATCGCTTGTAAGTGTAATTGAATCAAAATGGCAACTCTTGTTATAAATGGCGATTTCAATAGAAACTGTTGCACAATCTTTCGTGGCATGCGGCATGTGGCATGCCAAGCCGTGACATCCTTTCGCTAAGTGCAGCGGCGGCCTGACCCCGCCAGCTGTTTGTTGGGGGCCTATCCAACAGCAGACCCCATAAAGAGCCGAGGGCGGCTGGCAACTTTGGGCATGGTTGGCCTGCGGTTATGTTAATGAGCTTGCACACAATTAGCAGCTGCTGCCGTCATTGCCAGGCAGCCCAGTTATCGCTCTCGCTCTGGCATTGGGGCCTCTGGGGCTAGGGCTGATGCTACTCCATATATACATACTTACACACACACATACACACACTATATATATATATATATATACATCCATGTAGTGGCATTTACGCTTGTCACTTCAATTATGGTAAATATTTAATGCATGGCAACTGGGCAGCAGCCGGCAGGGGGCGTGGCCCTGTAATAGTAATCAACGCAAAAATCAGTTGTGCGTTCTAATAAATAAATAAATAATCCAGGCGCTTGCTTTAATTGCCAAACGTTCAAATGAAATTGCGAAAATATCTATGTATATAAAATGTGGCTAACTTTGTGTGTACAAGTACTTCGTTTCCATTGGCAAATGCAAATAGTAAATTGCATTGCAATTTTCGCAATTGCCAGTTGGCCGGATCTAAGCCATGTCATCTCGCTGCCAGCTTGGCCATCATTTGAGTTATCGAACTGAAAAATTTCCTTTTAAATTACAAAATTGCAAATTAAATGGCTGCCAATAAAGTGCAGCGACAGTTACCAACTGGGTGCCGACTAACCAAAGACTCCACCTCTCAGTCTAAGCCCAATCCCAATCCCAAGCCCAATCCCAATCTCCAGTCGCTCTTAAGAAGACACTCGGCGCATAATTCAATTCCAGGCGAAATGTATGCAATTTCTTTTGGCTTGCTTGCAGACGCTTGAAGCGAGCGGCAAATATAAGTAAAACATAATTGAATTCAAATTTGTGCAATCGTAAGTAACTAAGATACAATTATGTACGTGGCTGGCACTCCTCTCTCTCTCTCTCTCTCTATCTCTTCCCGCTCTCTCTCGCTCATTCTCTATGCATATCTGCTATGTATGACTGACTGTCAAGTCTCGTCACGGCTACATTTTGACACACAATTGAAAGGCACGCACACACACCCATCCCCCACACCCCTCCCCTCCCCCCACACCTATCCCCGCTGTTATAGTCATAGTACTTACATGCTCAGACCCCAGAGCCAGAGCCAAAGCCAAAGCCAGAGACCGGGGCAGACAATGAAACGTAATCACACTAATGGCACCGAGAGCAATGAAGCGCACGTAATTGGTAAAGAGCTCGACAGTAGTGTAGTGTGCTGTCTGTGTGTGTGTGTGTGTGTGTGCCTGTGTAGTTTAGTGTAGTGTACTTTGCGATGCGGTGCGAGGCTCTGTGGTGCAATGAAGTGAAATGTAAAACAGTGAATCGTTGTGAATCCCCGCAATAGCCTTGCGAATTTAACTCATTGTTGAACTTTATAGCTACATATTTCAATTATACACTCGGTGGTTTAATGCAGTTTCGGGCTGTGATTTTCTTAATGACGTGCTGTTATACAGCGAACTGTTATATAGCGAACTGTTATACGGTTAATTTTTTGTTTCATTTATACAGGCTTATTTTTGTAAATTTATAGCTTTCATTTTGGGAAAACTCAAATACTGAAAAATGTTGTAATGATAACTACAAATATTATAGTGTTGTATGCGACTTTATACTGAAAACTGTTATAATGATAGCTTCAAATTATACTAGTGTTGTGTCTGCGAAAATGATAACTAGTATATACAATTTTTGTAATAAATTTCAATATTTGGCAATAACTAATATGAACCACGTTCATATCACGATGTATAACAAATGTGTCGTGATTTAGCGCCCATCCCTAATGGCAGGGTGCTCGTTTTGTGTTGCTGTTTTGGTTGGCTTTGGTGGTTTGTCTTCGTTGCATTTTATAGCATAGTTTTTGGGGCGTAAGCAAAAGTCGTTGACGCAACCGTTACAGTTACAGTTACAGTTACAGTTACAGCTACAGTTACATTTACCTCGTATGACATCTGATGTGAAGAAACCGGCGGTGCTAAAGCAATGCAATTACACGTTACCGTTGCTCCCCACACATATGCACGACTGTTTGCGTTTTGACTGTCTGTGTGTGTGTGTGTGTGTGTGTGTGTGTGTGTGTGTGCACTAATGTGGGTATGTGCTTTATTAATGAGTTGCTCAGTGTGCGTCAACTGAGAGTTGCGAGAGCCAAGATGATGCTGCTGGCAAAGTTGCAAGTTGCTGCAACATCGTATTGAAAAATGATGCAAGTTTTGGAGCTTTTAATGCGAAAATGAGCGACAGTCAGTCTGAGTAGATGGATAGACACAACATACAGAAACAAGGACGTGCGCAGCTTTTTATAAAGGGAGCTATTACTGACTTCTACTCATTTATAGTTTAATTTACCAACTGCCATAGCTTTGTTAAAACTGAACAGATTTGGCTAGCCTTCTATATATAAATCTATATTTGAAATCATCTCTCCCCCCACGGCATACGCCCTTGTGCATATGGATATTTACTGGCATCATCAACTGCTGTGAGTAATGAAAAGTTGAGGTGTAGAGTATGTAAGTGTTTGCGAGGCATGTTTGTGTGCGCTAAATTAAAAATCAATAACCCATTTGCGAAATGCCGTCAAGCAAAGCAGAGCAGAGCGGAGTAACACAAAAGTTGTCACAACCAATCATAATGATGATGAGAGCATCTTAAGGTGTAGACTTTCATAATTTGCGCAAGTACTAAGTGGAGTGTAAAGGATGAGGCGAACATGGTTTGACATGGAATTAATAACAACAAGAGCGGCTTAAAGTCAACATTTAAGCAGCAGAACATTGAAAAGTTGCTGGCTTAAAAGGATTTGCTTCCTTCCTCCCGAGAGACTTGTTAAATACAGGTTTTTATTTGAATTTACAGGCTTCTACTGTATATCAACAGCTACTTTTTACTGTGTAGTACAGTGAACCTTTATTTCAAGATTTCCTGCAAATGAAGTGGAGTCTAATATGTTTTAAAAGCCTTTTCTCGCACAAACACCATTTGGCTCCAACTATCGAACTCTGTAATAGTTCTTCTCATGCTGTATTTTCGTTGGATATTTAAACTTTCCATTTGTTTTCGCTTGTAGATTGTCTTCGGCAAAAAGCCATTTGCATATCCCCAATAGTTTGTCACATCGTTTCGCAACGAAAACATGTTTTTTTTGCGTTCGTTCTTGTTCGTTTCGTAGGTATCCTGAACCACAAAGGGATGGCACTAACGCATATCCTGGGTAAGCCTTTTATCAAGTGCTGCTCAATATGCAACTCCTGGTTTTGTGCTGTGCTCGCCTGCAGGCGGCAAACTTCTTTCTTCTTTCTTCTGCTCCTTGCGGTTTTCGGTTATCACAACTCTCAGCGTCTGGCCTGGCAGCTACGCATCAATTCATTGCCTAATCTATTTGCTGCTGTGCTACCTGCTGCCTGCTACCTTCTATCCTTGTCGAGTTGGCTCTCTCTGGGTCTGCTTTTGCCAACTGGCTGGGTGTAATTTAAAACCCTTAGACGTTGACAGCGGAGCGTCTGTGCGTGCTGGCTTATCTGGGAGTCCTTTGGTCCCAGTTGGCCACGTCTTCGACTGCAATTCGAATGCATTTGTTTCTGGCAAGCAGCAGGCAGGCACTCGGCAGGGGGGCGGGCCGGGCTACACGCATACACATCAATCAGCTGGGGCAGCAGCAGCAGCCGCAGCAGCGGGAGAGATTTGCCTGTTTGGCTATGCAAACCACAACGCTGACCGCCTGACCCAACAAATTACTCAATTTCATTGTGCTTGTGCCATATCCATTGCCTGGTCAGCTGGGGAATATGCGAGCCGATGCCAAGGACCAGCAGCGCCAGCAGGCAGTCATCAACAATCAACTTGATGACGAGCACAATAAAAATGAAAACCGAAACCGCCAACGTATCCCAGCCTCTAGGCACTTGAGCAGCTATCTCTCTATCTCTCTCTCTTACACTCTCTCTGTCTGTCTCTGTTGCTCTTCAGATATTTGCTAACTTTTATTAATGTCGAAACGTACGGCAACGATTTACAACGACAATAAAACGCGCGTCCTGCTATCATATCGCACAATGTCGCTCATAGTCATAGTCATGCCACTTGCCGCGCTATCTAACCACGCCAAGCCATCCAAGCCAAGCCAAACCCACGCCCACGCCCACACCCACGCCCACACCCACACTCCCACATCCAAAGGCAAAGCCACACCAAACCAAAACCACACGAAGAAAAGCCAAGCCAAAGAAAGGCAAGCTAAGGCATCCTCGCAATGCTTCGTCCTGACAATGCCAAAGAAGGTGCGGATTTCGATTTATGTGCACTGCACGCAGCACTAACAGCAAGTCCTTTGAATGAATGGCGCAACTCTCAAATGATAGACTCAACGCTGCCCTGTTGCTTCTACAAAATTCAGCTGTGAACTCTAAACTTGCATTCATAAATATACTAACTTTTTTTATTAATTGAGATTTAAATAAGTAAATTTTAGGATTGATTTTTTCCAGTATTTTTTACCTAAAGTCTGCTCAACATAAATTAAATATTTGATTTAGAAATTTGTGTATTTATATTTAAAATATTATACAACAATTTGATATGGTTTTGAACGAGAAGAATAAATATATGTTATGAAGTTCTAAAGGAATATTATAAACATATTTGTAGTATATTGTCTTAAGACAACACAACTTTAATTTAAAAGAATTTCCAAAATTTTAAAATATATTAAGACGTTTGAAAATAGATAAATATCCAAAAAGCATATGGGTTTAAATATAATTTGAGTAAACTAAAAATGCGCATTGAATTTCATAAAAAATAGGTATATTTATAATACGCAATTTAGATATTACCAAACAATAGCTTTTAATAACAATTGAACTCAAGAGACTTTGATTTATCAAAGCTTTCCTCGCTCTTACTCTAACAACGCATATGACCGCATTCAAATTGAATCGTATAGGGTATTTGTAGATAAGAAAAAAAAGTGACTCGGCTCTGTCGCTCGTCTGCGGCAGACACAATGCATGGAATGTGAAAATCTTAAAGACTTTTGAATTGCTCGCCATAAATGCGCATTTATTTCTATGCTCAAGTTACTGCTGTACAGTAGAGCAGTACGTACGTACTGCCAGTGGAGTGGAGCCACACACAATGCACAGAAGGGATCTGATCCGGACTGGAGCTGAACACCAGTTGGCAGTTGGCAGTTTGGAAATCGGCAGTGCAGTGGGAGCCGTGGCATTTGTCTCATTTTTGTGCTTCGCTGACAAATGCAGCCGTGCATATGCTGCCAGTGCAACCAGTTTGCCACCCACCACACACACACACACACACACACACACACATATGCATTGAGTTATATCTTCTTTTGGTGGCGGCTCCTGGTCCCGCTGCTCCTGCTCCTGCTCCTGCTCCTCCGTTCTGGCAGTCAACGCATATTGGTAGCTAAGTTATCGCATTTGCGACAACAATGCCCCAACTGCTGGGCTGCAGTTGCAGTTGCTGCTGCTGCTGCTGCTGTTGCTGTTGCAGTTACTGCTGCAGCAGTCGTCGCTTCCATAGCCATCTCTTACACTTGCTTGCATATTTTTGCCATTTGAATTTGTAAAATCAACATCCATTAATCTGAGCTTGCTGCTGCTTCTCCTCTGGCACGACTGCAACTTTGCATCTTCGTCGCCTCGTTTTGCATGCTCGGTTACATTTTGGAGCGGCGCACATTTTTCGGTAGTTGTCGTCGGTTCGCTGCTGCTGCTGCTGCAGCCGCCACAAATATGAAAAATCTTCCAGTTAGACCAGCTACACAAGCAGCAGGGTCTAAAAAAGCTGCTGCAGTCAGTGGCAGTTGCCATCGTCGCGACTGCGTCGCTGCCTCGCTGCATTATTTGCATTTTACGAGTTGCCTTCTCGTTAGGTTTGGAAGCTTGCCACGTTGAGCGGTGAGTGGCAGGGCGAGACAGAGAGAGAGAGAGAGAGCGAGAAGAGGAAGGTATCGCGACACCCTGGGAAGCACCCATATGGCCCGGAGGCCAAAGTGATGAAAGTGTGCTAGGCAGCCTTACAACCTAAGGCTGCAGTTGTAGGCGACTGCCCAAGCAGCTTCACTTTAGAAATATCAAAAATATGACCATCAAATGGACAATCAACACAAGTCAGCTATATCTTGTGTATTTATTGGTAGTAGAAAATATACGATCCTAAACTTATCCACAAAAATGTAAGACCTAAAAGGAATTTCATATTTAGTAGATTTAGTTTTAAGTCAATTCGTTCCTTGAGAGATCTTTAAGTTCTTTTAGTTCTTAATGAGTTCGTTTCCTTATAGAGCGAATAAGATGATGTCTGTTTCCCACAGCATAAGATTTACCAAACCTCCAAGATATTTGTCAAAGTACTAGCTAAAATCAGCTGAGTGAAAAGCTTGTGAGCTTAGAAAACTATTTGCACAAAGCATAAACATTTTCTTTTATCCAAATAATAAATATAATTTCTTCGTTATGTCAGGCTATTAATTTCAAATAAAGTTTCTCTGTCAAGTCAAGTCATGAAATAAATTTGAAATCACAGCAGCATGAAGAAATATTGTGAAATAGAAAGTGAACGAAATGGATTAATCATTTTGATTTATATTTTGATTACGTCCGAAAAGTGTTCTCTATTAAAACAATGATAAATACGAAATGCTAAACTCTAAGCAACATAATATTGCATGATAAATTGATTGTTAAACTGCATGATGCATAGAATGTTCAATTGAAAGACAAATTCGCTGATAAATCATACGGCAAACATTTCAACACAACAAACTGCATTTTTTGATGAGTTGCCAAATATGAAATGACATTCATCAAAGCGACTGCCGCATGCCGCATGCCACATGCCGCATGCCACATGCCCCATTGCAGCGCTTAGGTGTAGCGTGTGCGTCACTTGCTGCATCAGCGTGGAGGTAGTGCCTCTGATCTGCCACGGGCAATGTCGCCATCGCCATCGCCATCGCCAGCCATCGCTGCTTGGCATCGCTGCGTTGTCAACATCGACGGAAGTGCATGTGTTTTTCCGTTGGAATAACTCCATTGTGTGTGTTTCAGAGCATTCAGGCGGCATTGAGGGCGGCCACCATCAAGAACCTGCCCCAGCTGCCGCAGCTGTCCCGCTCTGTCCCGCTGTCCCAGCCAATACGTATACGTAACGTAAGCCAAAACGGCGCCCTAACTTTACGTAATGATGCTGCTGCAGCCGTGATACAGAGGATGCCAGCCGCCTGCCTCTCCAACAGCTTGACAGGCAAATGCCTGCACATGTGTGGCATGGCACATGGCAGCATGCGGAACGCTGCAACGTCAATTTTCTGTAGACACATTTTTTAGCAGCGATTTGCGTGGTGCTCGTCTTAAAGCGCTGACAAAGCTGCAGGCGGGGCAGGCTAGCAGGCAGAGATCCTTTAAGGCGCTTGCCTGCTGACAAACTGTTGCCACTTGTTTATGCCACATGCTGCCTAGCGATGAATTATTGTTGGCGTTGGCGTTGGCGCTGGCACACAAAATACCCAAAAAAAAAGGACAAGCGAAAACAACAACGAAGCTAAAAACAATTGGATACATAAATCATTTGCGAAAGTTGCAAGTTTAGCCCACGACATAAATACAATAACTAACGAGAGAGAAAAATATAATTGTAAATAGCCAAGGCAGCAGAATGTTGTTGTTGTTGTTGTTATTATTATTATTGTTTTGGGGCGGCCCAATCTCAAGTGTCAAGCGGTTGGTTGGTCGCTCGGTCGCTCGGTGGTTGGACGAAGGACGAGGCCGCAATGCTTTTGCACACGGAGACATTCACATACCAACATAAATTGTTGAAAAGTGTGAAGAGAACATAATTGTAACATTCCTTGTTGGCCTAAAGCAATGCACACGGCCTCTGTGTCCCATTGTGTGGAGTGTGGCGTGTGGAGTCCCTGACACAGGACCAACGCTCACCGCTCACCACTCACCAGTCGGCAGTCAGCAGTCAGCAGGACTCATGGCACGGCCAGGATGTTAGAAGGCAACCATTTCTACATTGTCGTTGGCGCTGTCTTTGTTGCTGTTGCTCTTGTTGTTGGCGTTGTTGTTGTTGTTGTTGTTGGTCTGGCAGGCCTGCCAGGCAGCCTGCCTTTTTCAAGCATTCAATTATGTATGTCTGGGACCTGAGCCTGACATGCACACAAACACACACACACAAACACACACACACACACATACACCTATAGCCATAACCAGGCACACACAAAAACATGGCAAAAGTTTTGTAATGCCCGCCAAAAAGGGCATGCAAGGTGTTGGAGTGTTAGTGTGCCAAGTATTACAAACTGCACTGAGGGTATTACCAGCTGGGCATGTTGTTTGCAACATGTAATAATATGTTTAGTATCTGCGAATTAAAAACGTATCAATAATTATAATTATAATATAATATCTATTTTAAGTTTGACATTTCTTAACGTTTTGCAGCTTTGCATTTAGAATATAACTACAATTTCCTATTTAAATAGGTTCTCTTTATAATTCCTTTTTAAAAGACTTCAAGACTATTATAATCAGTAGAAATCATTTTTAATTGCTGCAATTGATCTATGATATGAGGTTTGAAGAAAATGCCAAAAAAAAAGTTTAAGGAATATTAATATAATAATAGATAATAGATACTGTAAGTTTTCATAATTTTTTTGTTTAATCTTTCAGTTTTGTAACGTTTTATTGCATTGTAATAAATTTATAATATAACTAGAATTTTCGATTTAATTTCATTCTGTTTTTATAAGACTGCACTTTTTTACAACTAAAATCACATGTAATTTCTGCAATTATCTTATAATATGAGCCTTAAAGTAAATTTCTATAAAATGCAAAAATTATATTAAAATAGTATACGTATTTTAAAAGTTGTTTTCAATGCCATCTGTGAATATAAAGTATGCATTTGCGACAAGCATTAAATATAAAAAATGCAGCTTGTAAAAAATATATAATGATTAAATACTTAACACAAAAAATATATATATTTAAATATATATATACTATCTAATAATATATTATGACTGGTACTTAAACATAAAATGCACAAGTAATTATTGCCAAGCGTATAAATGCTTCGGCTTAAACTGTTTTAGCTCGTTTTTGTAGATTATGCCGTTTGTTTAGAGTTGTTGTCGCTGCGCGCCATAATGTAAATGTAGCACAAACCTTTTTATAACGCCGGCACAAGCACAGACCTACACTAACACACACACACACACACACACACACACACACATGCACACACACACACAATCGCACACAAGGACATGCACACATGCTAGGAGTTATGTCTGCGCTTTCGCTTTTTCCCCCTAACAGATGGGGGGGGGCACATATAAAAAATAACAACGCAGCAAACGTAGTGAAAAACTGGACCAAAAACTTGAAAGTCGAAAGGCGAATGGCGAATGAGGCAAGAGTCGTCGGCAGGCCTGCTTGGCCCTTTTGCTTGGCCTGGCCAAAAAGAAAATATGCGTTATTTTGGCAGCTCGTTTTGTATCTGTGTGTGTGTGTGTGTGTGGCAAAAGTTTGCCATTTAATTCCAGCCAGCTTTCGAGCAGCACTTCAACTGTGAAATCAGCAAAGCACGCAAACAACTCAAATGGCAAAAATATTTTTACCATGCTGACGGTCAAAGTTTATGTAACCATAAAAAAAGAATACAAAAAACAAACGAAATAAAATAAAAACAAGTGGAGAAGGATTATCTTCGGCGTGCCGAAGATTAAATACTCTTTTCGAACCTTAAAGCAATTTTTACTATTTTTCCGTGACTGCTTATTTAATTCGCAGATATTAATGTCGCATACATATACCCCTACATATAAAATAAAATATATAAAGGTATTCATGTAAGCAGGGACGTTTCACTATCCGTAGCTCGTGGACGCGTCCCTTAGCATTCATAAGTGCTACCGAATTGAACAATATACAAGTTTCAGTTTTTCCAAAAAGTGAAAACTACATTACATAATATACATACCAAATTTTGTGCCTGTTGCTCTTATACCTTTCAAGGCTGCTGTCGGAAATTGAATTGTCATAAAACTTAATCTGAACATACGAGAGCTTATATTCAGAATTTGAGATCCATATTTTTTTTCGCGTGGCATTGGTTTTGCCAATGAATTTAAATTTTTCTTTTGAATTATTCTATTAAAGCTACTTTATGTATGAAAAAAAAATTAGAAACAATTTAGGAAATTGAAAATAAATGAATTTGACTACAGCTATTATATATTTGAAAAGAAGAATAAGAAAAAATGAAAATAAATGACCAGTCGCCGCTGGTTTCGAACCCGGGACCTCTCGCTCACCAGTTCGCAACTTTACCCACTACGCCACAAGCCGTTTTGATGATCGCTGACAAAATCCCTTGAAGAGCAGACTGTCAAAAGCTTTCTTGTTTTGCTTTGTACTGCTTACACCAAGCAGTTTTAAGAATCGCTAACAAACTCGATTTATACTGAGCTTTTGTTTTTTCGCGTGGCATTGTTTTTGTTCTAAGCCATTGAAAGCAAATGAATTTGATTACAGTTATTATATATTTGAAAAGAAGAATAAGAAAAAATGAAAATAAATGACCAGTCGCCGCTGGTTTCGAACCCGGGACCTCTCGCTCACCAGTTCGCAACTTTACCCACTACGCCACAAGCCGTTTTGATGATCGCTGACAAAATTGCTTGAAGAGCAGACTATCAAAAGCTTTCTTGCGCTTGACTTTGTTTGCTCAGACTATCAAAAGCTTTCTTGTGCTTGACTTTGTTTGCTCATATGCACCTGTTTTTTCAAAATATTTAATGACGCATATCTTCGCTGTTTATGACTCAATCGATTTGCGATTTTACCCATTGATGAGTTATAAGGATGTTCAAGTGTACAAGGAAATTTAAGGCAATTGCTTTGAAAACATCGGATTTATGGCCAAAACCGACTTTGAGGTGTATGGCAGCTATAAGATATAGTGGTCCGATCCGGCCGGCTCCGACCAATGTGCTGTCCCCTTGAATAATAAGTGTCTGTGCAAAGTTGCATCGCGATAGCTCAAAAACTGAGGGACTAGTTTGCATACATACAGACAGACAGACAGACAGACAGACAGACAGACAGACAGACAGACAGACAGACAGACGGACATGGCTAGATCAATTTGTTTTGTTTTTATAAGCATATTGGCAGTAACTTTTGGGGGTCTCAGACGCTTCCTTCTATGCGTTACAAACTTCAGGACAAACTTAATATACTATTTTCTTCGAAAAGAGTATAATAATATGAATGCACATAAATAAATTGAAAGCGAAACATGTCTGCATATGTAAAATGCCATCACGATATTGCAATAGCCGAAAAATTGGGCCACAAAATGAGCTTTGTATATGAAACACCTCTCAGTTGTAGTTTTGTCTATTTATATGCCTCCTCCTGTGCCTCACGAAATAGTAGTTGCACAAATGACTAAGTGGCATCATTTGTGACACATTTGAGTTTGCGGCCAGGCGTTGGGGCTTTAAGTGCTTGATTTATGGATATTTCAATTGCTCCATGCATAAATATTGTAGCTGACAAATGGTATTAGGCCTTCTCGCCCAGACTGGCCGTTGCGGAAGATGTCAAGATACTTTATGGGGCTTATTAAGAGACAAGAGTTTACCGATGCGAGGGTCAGCTATCAGTAGGCAAATGTGTTTGTTTGTTTCTCGCTTCTCGCTTTTCGCTTCTCGCTTCTCGCTTCTGTGCTGCTGAGCATAGCAGACTGTGTATCTAATGAAAGAACTTGCATTAGACCATGGACAAATTAAGCAAACAGCATTAACAAATGATACGCTTTAAGCTAGCTTATACTTAAAAGGACATACTACTCTGTAGTATATTGTTTTTACATTGCATTTTTAAGTCTAGTTTATACGCCTATATAAAATTGCAAAAATTATATAAAATAGTACAGTAGATTATTATATTAAAATCAACTTTAATTAGAATGAACTTTAAAAAGATATGCATATTAAACAAAACAAATGTATGTATTATAACCCAACCCGCTTAAAAACTCACATTTGATTTAATGATTCTTCCATAATCCCCTTAAAAATCCCAGCTTACTTTCTGATGAAGCATTTCACACCCATATCAAATTGGGATCTTAAAATATTGTCACTCTGTCAGAGAACTCTCGAAACTTATGCGCTAACATTTGAAGCCAAACTTTTGATATAAATAATGCTGTCTTTAACTTGAGACTCCAACAAGTCCAGTGCAATATGGCAACAAAGTTGGGGACTGATATCTATGTACATATGTATTTGCCTGGCGACAAAGGCGGCAAAAACGAACCCTTGCAGCCTTTCAAAGAAAACTGCAACGGAAACCGGAATTCCCAGCGCAAGATGTCAACCCTGTTGGACCAAAAAAAAAAAAGATGAAAGTGGGCGTGGAAAAATAGCGGGGAATTGAAAAACCCTCATCATAGAAAACGACGCAGAGGCCAACTGTGACCCGTTCGAAAAAGCGGGCAGCATTTCTTCTAATAACTGCGCAAAAAACGATAACGAGTGCGAGACAGCGGCAATTTCGCTTACAAAATTGCCAAACCAAAAATGACTTTGAATTCCAATTGCGCAGAGCAGCGAGCGAAGCGTTTGTTCGTCAGTTCAGTTCAGTTGGGTTCAGTTGGGCCTCAGCCTCAGCCTTTTTGGCTACAGCTTCAAACGCAACCGCAAAACATGCACAGACGTGCACGGACGCGTCGTCGTCCGGCCGGGCCACGCCCCCACAACCAACTACCATAAATCATAGACAAAAAACAAGTGGGAAAGGATTATCTTCGGCGTGCCGAAGATTTTATACTCTTTTCGAACCTATAGGCAATTTTCACTCTGCTAACTGCACCACTGAAATTTTATAGGCTGTACAAAATCGTTTTGTCGCGTAGCATTTTTTTTTTTTTGTTCTAAGAATATTGAATTCATTGCCAGTTGTATGGCAGCTATAAGATATAGTGATCCGATCCGGCTGGCTCCAACCAATGTGATGTCTCTTTGAATAATAAGTATCTGTGCAAAGTTGTATCGCGATAGCTTTAAAAACATGGGATATATGGCCAAAACCGACTTTGAGTTGTATGGCAGCCATAAGATATAGTGGTCCGATCCGGCCGGCTCCGACCAATGTGCTGTCCCCAGGAATAATAAGTGTCTGTGCAAAGTTTTATCGCGATAGCTCAAAAACTGAGGGACTAGTTTGCATACATACAGACAGACAGACAGACAGACAGACAGACAGACGGACATGGCTAGATCAATTTGTATTGTCATTCTAAGCATACTGGCAGTAACTTTTGGGGGTCTCCGACGCTTTCTTCTATGCGTTACAAACTTCAGCACAAACTTAATATACTATTTTCTTCGAAAAGAGTATAACGAGAGAGCACAAAAAGAAGAATGAAATAAAAAATAAAGAATAAAGTGTGCGCGCACAACAACAAAAAACTGCCAATATCAGCAATGCAAATTTTCAGACGCTACGTTGAGGGATATGCGAGTAGGCAAGTAATGTGGAAAGGGTGGTGGTGGTGGGGCAAGGGGGAAGGGGGTAGTCCTGCCTGCACCCCGATGTCCTGATGACGCAGCCCCCCTCCAGGCAGTACAGCAAACGCGGCCATTGAAATCTATGCAGCGCCCAGCAGCTAAACTATCAACGATGAGTCAATAGACTCAGCCTGCGGCTCCTGCGGCCAACAGTGGAAACAGTTCCACAACCAAGTGCATGGAAATTCCAATCAAAGAAGTAAAAGCCATGCATAATTTGGAAGGAATGTCCCCGAAGCAAAGTATTTTTATTTACTAAGTTGTTTTGCAAGATTCAATAAATCAAAATATCACATTGTTATGGACCCCAGCACAAGATATTCCATTCTGTTTGGCGTTTTTAATATTTCGGCAGTTAATCATCTGACAAAAGAACTAAAGTTCTTGTAAGTTTGGAATGATAATAACCATTGAGTAATAAACATAAGTTAGCTAGAGTTGTATGCTATAATATGGTTAATAAGTTGCTTTGATAGTTTATTTAAATTTTCTGACAGTTGTACTTAATATGCACTCAAACGTGCATTTGTTTACAAAAAGAGAATAAATATATTTATATGAGTAAAAATGATTAACATCATGTATAATTTTAAATAGTTATAAGTTTCGTGTTTACTGAAAGCTTAATAAAGATTTTCTCTCCAATGGAATTCCCTCATTTTTTACCCAATAAATTTGTACATATAATATTTGTAATTCATTGTAGCAGATAGTCAATATTTATGCTATTTTATTAACAGTTATTCCCACTTCCGATTGGTTCCACTGTTTTCGGGGGGGTTAAGGGGCACTGAAATTGCGATGGGTGCACAAAACCCATTTGGAGAGCTTTATGCAAACGTCTTTTGCATTGATGAAAATGCAAAAGGGCTTTTGTCGAAAGTAATTAAAAATGCTGCAGTTGATGCTTAACTAGTTTTTAATAAGTTTTTAATTAAAAATAAATATGCATTTGTGTGTACAAATGATGAGTGCCGACCCTACCACGACCAGCAGCCACGCACGTGACGGGCATGCCACGTGGCTGCGCCAGGGGATTGGGAGTGGGGGTCAGGGGTCGGGGGTTGGGGGTTGGGGGTGCAAGGACAGAGCAGAGTGGTTCCCATTGTCAGTTCGTCGGGTTCTCGTTCTCGTCCGCGTCATCATCTTTGTTGGGCTGGCTGTTGTTGTTTGCGCTACTCATTACATGGCGTGTAGACAAGGCAAACACAATTGAATTAGCATGGCGAGCGTTAAAAATCACGCATACGCCACGCCCGACGGCGGCGGCGGCGCCCAACGGATACCGTTCCCCATGGATGACGCTCGCCTGCCGAGCGTCGTCTGTTGTCCTACAATTGCCCTCAACGACATAAAGCGACGCAAACTTGAAAGCACAACTGTCTTGGCCAGACCGAAGCTTGTATATACTCTTCGAGCAAAACAAATAGTCATTATAATAATAATAATAATGCAATAAAGTTAACAGTGGTCGTCATTCAACGGTTAACAAGCTGAACAAGTGACTAGTTTATTGGATTTTCTAGTTTAGGATACAAAACATTATTAATTATAGTAATATGCATTTATATATTATGCAATCAAAAAAAATAATATAAAATTTATAAAATATTGGTGTTTATTTAGTATTATTCAGCAACTATGCTCGATAGCTAATTTATGCCTTGAAATATAAGTTTGATTTTATACATTTACAATAGTTTATTAAAATATGGTTAAACATGGCCAAATGACAAGAACAGACTAAAAATTGTCTGTTAAATTTTCATTTTGTTGGCTGCAACTTTTTAAGAACACATTCTTCACTGAAAAATTAAATAAAACTTTCAAGTTATATAATTTGAAAATATAATAAATAGCTTATAAGCAACATAGTCTTGTAGCTTTAATTCTTTAGCACATCATTCTCTTTTGCTCATATGTAGATATAAATATTTATATAAAGCCCTGTGAAAACCTGCATGATAAGTTTAATATGCCCAACGGCAACGATAAGTATCTTAGATGTAGGCACCTAAACGAGGTCTCTGTACCATCCGACTCTGTACGTTACGCAGACCTGAATGAATATCTGTGTATTTGCTTTCACTAACGAATGCAGGCAGCTCCAGGTCTTTGGGGGCTCTTGGGTCTCTTTTGGGCCTCGGCAACTGGGGTCTCTAAACGTCGCACGGCTCACAGCTGAATTCAAGCGCAAAATTATGTAGCCACAGTAACACACACACACACACACACACACCGACAAATAGACTTAGATACAGCTGTGTGTGTGTGTGTGCCTCTCTCTATGTTTGTGGGACAATCAAGCAATGAAATTTCATGCGTTTGCACATGCGTTTGCCACGCCCCCTCTACGCCGCCCCGCCCCCCGCCCCCCGCTGCTGCTGCTGCTCCAGGAGCCCGTGGCGTCTGTTGGCCGCTTCATAAACAAGTAACACATTTTCACTTCCTTTGAACCTGTTAGGAATTTTAAAATCTTCGTAGATTATCCGCTTTTAGCCGACGCCCGCCGGTCACGCCCCCCATACCGCCTACACACACACACACACACAATCACACTCACAATCACACTCACAACACACACACACACACACACACATGTCAATGCCGCACAATGCACAAAAGGCACGTACCGAAAAAAAGCAGAGGGATGTAGAGATCTCCACTCGTACTCTTTTACGGTCCACAACCCAGGATCCCCGGATCCCTGGACCCTGTGTGTGCAAAAATATTACTTGACTGACATTTAAATTAACACAATCACAGTTATTGGGGCATTGGACGCCATTGGTCCAGGCCAGCGGCACAGGCCCAAAAGCCACTGCACAAATAAGCAATGAAAATGTTTTTTAGTGCTACCAAAAATCAAACCGGGCAAATAGGAGCACATGACAACAACAAAAAAAACAACGACATAAAAAAGTCTCACATACAAACAACAAAGATTATAATGAAAAAAGCTTGATGAACGTTTTCGTTTTGTATGCGGGTGTACGAGTAGTTTTGTGAGTGAGTGTTGATAGAAATGGGGCAAGAGGTATCCATTATCACAAAGAGTGGAAAATACACTGCGAATTTAGTTTGAATTTTGGTCACATTTGTGATATACGTATTGCAAAGATAACTAGAATAAAGAAATATATATGTCGATTATTATTTTGATCATAATTACATAATGATTTTGAAAATAAATATTTTGTAGTTTTTTTTAGGCGTTTTCGAACACTTATGGACTTAACACTGTTTCTTATTTATTAGATATATAAATCAACTAAACATATATTTATAGGTAATTTCTGTCGAATTTAGTTTGTCTTAGTTGTTAATAGAGTTTAGCATACTGCTTTATATATATACATATTCAAGCTTTGACTACCAATAAATATTGTCTATATGCCTACAGTTGGCAAAACTTGGCTCTTTTTTCGATTACAGCCATAACTGTCTGCTTCACTGACCCAAATTGATTGATGTTTAGGGCAGAGCATTTAAGTAACGCCCAGTTACAAGTTTGCTTTCGACTTTGTTTGTTTTTTGTTTTGTTGTTGTTGTTGTTGTCTACTTTGCTGCACTTTTTCCTTTAGCTTTTTGTGTGCGACATTTTTGGCCCATACATTTGACTCTGGCCCTCTATGTCTATATGTGCCAGTATCAGCGCATATATATGTCTGTATGAGGCGCACTAATATGGGTCTCCTTTTCTCTCTAGCCTCTCTCTCTCTTTCTGTCGCAGTCTCGGTGTTTGTGGATGTGGGTTAGCCGTGTATCTGTGCGACTTACGCGCGGGGGCGTTTTTTAATCAAAATGTAACAAGCCAAAAGCAAACAAGCGCCGCCCGAGCAGGACGACGACGAGGACGAGGACGAGGACGAGACGGAGAAGGAGAAGGAGGAGGAGGAGAACGAGCCGGTGCCATGGCCCGGATTAGTAGTGCAAAAGAAACCAGAAACAACAACAGTAACAGCAACAGCAGCAACAACAAGGGCAAAAGGCCCACAGATAGCCGACAAAAGCTATAGAAAGATAGTTGCTGCCATCGCTCTTTTTATTGGACTTTATGCGCTTTTGTAGTGCGCCCAGCTCGCCTCGCTTTGTTCAGGCGAAAGGCATAAAAAAGACGGGCAGCAAGCAAGGTAGCTGAATCATCTAAAAAGCCATAGCCAGCGGCCAAAAGCGACTCAATAAGTGAACCATATGAACTGACAGTATTCTACTGTTACTACTAATTTCCATCGGGGGGGCTGCACTACTATGAAGTTGATTAAATATGAAGCAATCGATTGCGGGCCAGATATTGGTTTTGTTTTCAAATACGAACTCAAGTTCGAGCTTGGAAGCGCTCTAGC
Organism: Drosophila flavopinicola; assembly: GCA_035042425.1. NCBI lineage: Eukaryota > Metazoa > Arthropoda > Insecta > Diptera > Drosophilidae > Drosophila > Drosophila flavopinicola. The sequence continues at coordinate 8,163,776 of JAWNLL010000452.1, read as the reverse complement.
GTGAAATTGTGGCTAATTTGTAACTAAATTTGAGCAAAACGAAAAGAGGGCCAAGATGAAGCTGACGGCAGCCTTAGGGAGCCTAAGCACATGTAAGCACTTGAATGCGCCACTTGACGCCCGGCCGTTTGGCCTTTGTGGCATTGGCCAGAAATTAATTAACCAGCAGCTGGGGCGCAGTTAGACGAGCCAACTGCCACTGCAGTAGTAGTAGCAGTAGCTGCTGCTGCTGCTGCTGCTGCTGCTGCCATACAATAAAACAATAATAGAAGCTGGGCCACCATCAACGCATTACAAGCCACTCAATGAGCTGCCACCGACGGCGCCTAAAGTGCCAAATACACACAGCATCCAGATGATGATGATGATGATGATGACCACAACCAGATGATGATGTAGCTCGAATTGTAGCTGTAATTTGCTGTGTCCGATGAGTGCTTATACTCGGAACCAACAACCAACATTCATACCCAGCCACACTCATAGTCACACACACTCGCACACACTCACTGTGTTAAGGCGTTGTCGATTGGGTCTTTTGTTCCCCGTTTGACTAGCAGGCCGGCCCCTAACAATGGCATCTTCTGTGTCTGTGGCTGTCCCAAAATGTATTTCTATGGACGCATTCGGCCGTATGGCTAAGATTTTTGTGCTGGTCATGTTGCTGATGATGACTGGACGGGGCACTTAGGGCAGGTTGCTCCACCGTAGGTGAGAGAGCGGGTTGTTTTAGCAGTTTTCTTCAATGGACATAAGTGGGCTATTATGATATTATCGCTTGGGATTAGCAGTCAGTGAAAAGGGAAAGCATTACGTAAAGGTGTAACGAGTCAGTTTAAGCAAGCATAAATGTAACGATCGAAGGTCGGCTATTTACCTGCTGAACAGGTGAACATCAATACAAACGACATTGTAAAGGCAAAACAAGCAGTCAAAGTCAAATAATTGAAGCGGAATTTTTGTGAACAATAAAGTTGATCGCTTCAGCGATAAATAATAAGTAAGACACATTGAATGGACATGTGAATAGAGAGATTTTGTGTTAGCAGCATGATATATGGTTTGTTTTGAAAAAAAGAAAGAAAATAGACTTATCAGGCATAACAAAAAAGTATAGAATAAAGATTGTTTGGATAAATCAATACATGCAGAATGAATGAGATGCATAAAATGTAAAAATATTAGATTATAATATAAAATAAGTTGAAAAATTAGAATACAAGATTTAAACGAAATAAGAAAAAGATTTCATATTTATAGAAATAAATAAAATTTCAATTCAGCTGAAATTAATGACAAACTTTAGATACTTTGAAAGGAAGGAAGGAACTTCACTAAAAAATAATATTATTTGAGAATACATTGTTGATAATTAAAATTTATTTATTTTAGAATTGAAAAAAAAACTGACGGGTTGCAAAAGAGTAAGAGAGTAAATCACACTTAACAAATTGTTGCTGACTAGTAATATAATTTATTATACAAAATCAAACAAGTAGTTTCGCTTGAAAGTTCGCTTTGCTCGGCCAAAACAAGAACTCAATTCTTTGAGCATATCCATTTGTCAATCCCAACCACTTCGTCCACTTTGCATATGGATACTTTTCGCACCACCCACGAATACAGTTTGATCGTAATCAACTGCCTTTATAGCTAACGATGTGTCTAGCTTCCTGTGCAACGTCTTTGTTCATGTTGTGGCTTCAGTGCGTGCCTGTGTGTGTGTATGTGTGTATTAAAAACAAAGGACCCATAAAGATTATGTCAAAAACAAACTATTCAATTAAGTAACTAAACTAACTGACATTTGCACATAGCACAAGCGAAAGAGAGCGAGAGCAAGAGAGAGAGAGAGAGAGCAATAGAGTCCCACATGCCAGGACTTCTACTTGCCACATGCCAACTGTCGTCCTGCGTCCAGCCGAAACAAGCGGAGGCAACTTTTGCTCTTTGTCAAGGCAAGGCAGCTACAACAACAACAACAACAACAACAACAATTACAAGTTTGCCTCTTTTTGCTGTTGTCCATTTGCATAGAGTCGAGTTTTTCATCTTTTTGCTTTTTTTATGTATTGCTTCTTTTGTTTTCTGCTGACGTAAGCTGCAATGACAAAGATTGGGATGATTTTGGATTTCCATGTCTCTCAAGTTAACAAAATATTATTAATACAGTTGAAGGACTCGGTGTGTGCTCTGTGTGTGTGTGTGTTTGAATACTGGGTTCAGTCTGTGTCTGTGTCTGTGCTTATTGGCATTATTAGCAAAGGCTTAGGGTCCTTGCGCGTGTCAGCGCCTTTGGCAGCTGGATGGGCATATCTGGTCAATGGGGTTCCTGCGCCGCTGCCACGTGTCATAAAATAAACAATAATCCAGCAGCGGCTGCCATTCCACTTTAGTGCACAATACTCGTAAATTGTATCTAATAATATGGGCCGTGTGTGCTTTCAGTTCTGTTCTGTTCTGTTCTGGTGCGTTGTGCTCCATTCTATTCTGTTCAGTTCAGTTCAGTTCTGTTCTGTTTGCAATGCTCAGGCAGCAAATAGAACAAACAATCAATCAATAGACAATATTTTCTCGTACCGTTGCCTTTCAACCGGATTCCGATTGCCTTAAAACAAAAGCGCCCATTGCAAAAAATAAAAAAACCAAGTTAAATAAGAATAAAACAGGAATCAAGACGATAGAGTGAGATAGCGAGAGTGAGAGAGAGGGGGAAAAAAGATAAATATTTATACCCGGAGCGCAGTGCAAGCGACGCTCGACTTGTTTTTTCAGCTTCGCTGAGCGTATAGAGTGTATAGTGTATAGGAGAGCACAGAGCATTTGTAGATAATAAAAAACAAGTAGGTAAATACAATATAAATGCTGGTAGCAGGCGCTGCCACTATGTATCTTGCAGATACAATTCGGTTGCAGCCAGCACTTTTATTACATGCGACTTTTCTACAATTTGTGAACCATTGTCTTCTGCTCCTGCTCTCTCGCTCTCTGTCTCTGTCCTTGTTGCTGTGTAGCTAACGGGCAAAGTGTTTGAATTTAGTAGCAAGCGGAAAAGCAAAGAAAAACGAAATGAACTACGACCCCGGTTCAAGTCCAGCAAACCAAGCAGCCAAGCATCCCGGCATCCCGGCTACCAGGTTCAGCTTCAGGTCCTTCACTGCCATTTTTATTTACCAGCAGCGCCAAAGCAAAGGAAAGCAAAGCGAAGCGCTTAGAAGCACCTTAAGACAACGTGGAGCGAGTATAAACATTATTTCGGTTGATTCCGCAATATGTACAACGACTTTTCGCCAACGGCTATAATAGCTATAGAATGCCATTGGTTATGAGGATACAATAAAAATATATACATAATACAATACACCTATATGAAGATTAGTGCAGTAATCGCCTGAAAAGCTGGCCAATTGTATGAAAGTAGTTAAAATCTACAATATATGGTATACTATTTAATAAGTAAATCAAATTAAGCTGACTTTTCTTTTTGGCAGAACTTTACTCACATATTATGTCATAAAACAATGTTTTCAAAATGAAATACTAAAAAAAAACGCTGCAATTTCTTCTTTATATTCTGCGCCAAAAAGTGTGCTATGCTATAATAGCAAAATTGAGATACAAAAGAAGCTCTGCTTAAAAAATATATTAAACAGTATTTGAAATATTAAATAACATTTTTGTTAAGCAGAGAGAAAGAGTTTATATCAAAGCTTCTTTATATTCTTTATAGACAGCTTAAACCTTAGGGTATCTAAGTTTCGTGAAATTCAATATAAGGTTTGGCTTGGCTTGTCCTAATGCTATTTTTATTTCAATTTGTTGTTATTTTGTAGTTTCATGGAGCTTTAAGTGCAGCTGCGTCTTTGCTCAACGTTGCGTAGACAAAGATAGAATGCAGACTGACAAAGAGAGACAGAGCGAGAGAGAGAGAGAGAGAGAGGGAGATAGAGTGCTGGTCCAGTTGGGCATTTGGACTGCTAAATAGTGGGCAATTATTTTTACGACAACTAGTTAAGGGTGCCGACGATGTGTGTGGGCCACTTGAAGTTGTTGCTTGTGTGTCTAATTGCGGGCGCGCAACACAACAGAAGACAACAGAAGACAACACCCCAATTTCTATAAGGTCCGAGGCGGGCAAACAATGGGCGAGTCACGAATGTGTTGATGGCCAGAGATATGATGTCGAAGTTTGTTTCCCTTTGCTCAGCGATGACAAAGAACGCATTAAAGCGAGTTTATTTGATAGCGATGCGTTGTACATGTGGGCGACGTACTACGAAAGAAACTTGCTTAAAAAGTTGCCAAAGATAATGAGTTTTTAAGACAGATGTAACAACACAGCCGCCCACTCCCATTCGGAAAGTTAACTAACTGTGTGTGTGCGGGCAGCCTGGCCAAAAGATTAACCCAAATGCAACATAATATACTATATCGTAGAACTCAAACTGTTGAGCAGTTTGAACTGTTTGGTTGCTGTTTTATGACTCGACTTGACTGTTGCCGCCTGGCTCTGATAATGATAACAGCGCGTTTTGTTACCCACACACACACACACACACACACACACACACATAGACAATGAAAAGCTCTAAAAGCAGTTGCACCCGAGGGTTTCCATTGTGGTGCCACAAATGTCAGCACTTGGTTGCAAAGAGTCAAGAATCTGTTTGAGACATTTCAGGGGGCTGCTGTTAGCTGGTGGAAGCGACTCGACTGTATCACAGAGATAGCTTTGTGTTTGCTGCAATAAGTCGAAACAATCAAAGTTGAACATTTCGCTATATAATATATATATATACACTCTCACGAAATGGCTGAAAGTTGTGCAAACAGATTAAAAGACTTGCAAACGTTGAAGTTGCTGCACCAGATGAATAATGTTGTGTTATTCTATTCTACAGGTGAATGAGTCGAGAGAAACTCAGCTGCAGGTTTAATTAAAGTTGCCAGCTGTGTGGATTAAGTTTGCATTCAAGTTGTGCCAGTGATTTATAGGGCAAAGCAATTTCCATTTTTTTTTTTAAATACGTATAACATTTAACAAGTGTCTTTTTAGTTATACTACAAAGCGCATTCGAAATAATATTAAACGCTTCATATTTCAGCAAACTAATCGCATTTAAAGCTAACCAGCAGCTTAAAGCAACGATCACACAAATTAACATTTCTAATTAGCCCCATTGCAGTCATTATTTTTATTAGTCCGCTTCAAAATCTGTTCAGTTTCCCATGGCTTTCGGGTTTCACGGATTTAAACCATAATCAAACCAATTTTCATATTTTAGTGCGCACACTAATTGAAATTCTATATGACTTTGCTGTTGACATTTTTTAGATTTTTAATTAAATTTATGACACTCAATTGCATATACTGTTATATTTTATATATACGAATTTTTTTTTTGGTAGTGATGCTATCTATTTTGCAGTCGTTCGAACTGTTCCCAACTGTCATCGACAGGAGTGCAGTTAGATCCTGGGCCTACTCCACCCCAAAGTTATATCAAATTATTACACGGACTGCCTCCTGACTAGCTTGTTTTTCAACATTTAGTTCATAAATATTTCTCGCTTGTTTTTTGTTATTTGAAATTTGTATAACTAGAAAGGTTTTGTTGTTGTTGTTGTGACCACAAGCTGCAATGTTTTAATTGAAACTAAATGCTGCCCTTGTGCAATGTTAAAAAACAAACAAGTTGCGCTCAGGCAACAAAAAAAGCGCAACAACAATGGCAAAACAAGCAGGACAATAACTGTAACAACAACTACATTGGCAATTATAACTGCATCGAATACTGTTCGCGTCCTCGGCTAAAATGAACAATACAGCGGGCAAGGATGCTGGGTTGTATAGACTTTAGGTATACCCTGTACAAAAATGATTATAATAGATTATTATAGCAGAGTGCAAAAAGGATATGCCAAATATACATTGATATACTCTGGCTAGTAAAACATTTGCAATGATTTCGATCTGGAGCAACTATATGTGAAGTGTTTCCTCCTGTTGAATAAATTTGAACAATTGCCCATATATCACTATTAATCATCCGGTTGGCTACAGGGTATAAAAATGCCCGGAAATCCGCTTTGCGCCCAATCCACGTGCTTTTAATGCCGAACGCATGACCATCGGGTGGGATGGGAGGATGATGGGGGAAGGGGGGGAAAGGGGGTCCTGTAACTGGTTCTAGGCATGAACAATTGCTGTGTAGTGGGTGGTTTTTGTTATTGTTTTGTCTGCCTTTTTAAGTATAGACTTTGGGCCCTGAGCGCGAGTCACATTGAGCTGCAATACAATGGAGATTAAGAGTTGGATTTTGTGCCTGCTATGAGTGTGTGTGTGTGTGTGTTGTGTTTTTTTCGTGGCTGAATTCACAATTGAAAAGTTCAGTAATAAAAAAAAAAACACATATACTAAATAAATATAGTAAAAAGTGTATATTTATTTATTTAAATCGAAAATCAGACAATCAAATAATGGTAGAGGCCGAAGCTTAAATACTCTGTACATGTTCGATTGATGGATAAGTTTGGAACAACAGGCAACTAGAAATTCCATTATTCTTGCAGGGATTATGCGCTGAAAATTCAATTATTCTCGAAAGAGACAGAGAGAACTAGTTGGGTTTAATAACATAGCGCTTAAGGCTTAACAAAAAAACGGCAACCTTTGGGAAATGGATTAATTTGTGGGCATTTGAAGCTGCGTAAACAAAATTAAATATAATAATTTGCCGCACATTAATTAATCAAATCCCACATACGCAGAGCTCAACTTAAAAAATGTTATTTGCAAAATCTGAGCATAAGCAAAAAATGGCGCTCGCTTTTTTAAATGCCCCTTTTTTTAATGGGCAAAGGAGCTTAACAATTTGTATGTGCTTAAACCAATAAACAAATTTAATTGTGCGTTTGCTCCCTTTGCTGCCCTGTTTGCCACTGCAATTGAATCTTATTTATTTTTGTATTTGCATTCACTCGTTTTTTGTTAGAATTTTACATTATAAAATGTTTAAAGGCCAAAAGCTTAAGCCTTGTGCGGTCAACAAAAGCCGGCCGCAATGGGAAAAATAAATATGGGCTCAGTGCCAGTGCACTATGGCATAAATGTACCCTTTTTGCTGACATAACTTGGAGGGGATTAGTAAACGGTTGTCAGATAAGCGACGTTAACATAACTAAAACTGTAAAGATAACAGCTGTTAAGCAAAGTTGCTGTTGGCTCAACTTAAAAGCGTTTTGTGTGAAATGTTTAATGAAAAGAAACTAATCTTTGGAATGTCATACAACGATAGATAAAATGGTAAAGTGGTAATGGTAAATATAGATGAAACGGTATATTTGAAAGAAATTTCTTGTTATATTAATGAAAGTATTAAACAAACAACTAATGCAGAAAAGCTTATTTCGCTCCATAGTCCAGTGCACACACACACAATAGGCAGGACCAACAGGGCGCTGTCCTTTGGATCCAGCACATAAAAATGCATTAAATAAAATTTGTCATATAAATCTTGCAATTTATATGTTTGCCCAGGCCAGGCACGAAAAATGTAATTTACAAACCAAAAGCTGTTGGATTCATTTCTTGCTGCCTTTCGTTATTATTTGTGGTCTTTTTTTTGTTTTTGTGGGTTATTGTTACTCAAGGGCGAGAGCGAGTTGTCGTATAACTCATTAAGAACGCTTGTCGCAGGTGCTAATTCGTTAAAATGGAAATCAGAATTTTCCAATTAAACTGGATAATAAATTGGCCAAGCAACCAAGCAGGCAGGCAAGCAGGCAGGCAGCAGCACAGGAAACTGTATGTTATTTTTTTGTTGGGTGGAGGGTTTGGATCTGACCAGCAGCTGCCAGAAAGGAAATAAATTATAAATACGCCGGAAGTTCCAAGTCAGCATGAAAGGGCGAAAAACACACACACACAAACACACACACACACACACACACATGCACTACACAAATAGAAGCCACCCTGCTCTTGGGCCAGGTTTGCAATTCCGTTAGCTAGCTAATTTGTAAAAAGCTGTTGACCAACACACAGAGCACACAGCTGAGACCCTCTCAGTAAGAAGATAAACTATGCGTCGTATATAAGCAGATACTTTATCTGCTGGCCAAACGATGTGTGTGTAAGTGTGTAAGTGTGTGTGTGTGTGGTGTTTTGGGGGTGAACTGTGTGTGTGTGTGTGGGCGAGCAATTAGATAAAACAAACGCAACGCTGACAAAGGCAATGCAATTTTGCTTGCTATCCACAGCAAAAGTTGCGCGTCAGTGCAAAAGTATCTATGAAATGGAGTTGTGAGATGCTGCAAACAGCTGCAGCCGCAACTTCAAGTATGCGTGGTCGGAGCTCTCAACTCCAACTCCGACTCCGACTCCGACTCCCACTCCGACTCCAACTACGATTGCGCCAGCTTAACAATTCAATTTAAGCTTTGTGCGCAATTTGCGCAATGCAAGTGCATTCGAAAAGGGGGCGGGCAAGGATTGGGCTGGCAAAAGGGCGTTTGTGCGTGTTTCACTCTGTGTTAATTCATCTAACATATAACAGGCGCTGCTTGCATTGGCGTTTCGCCTCAAGCCTTACGCTTGCCACATCTTAAACTACATACTGGCATAGCACAACGCCAACATAACTCACATGTGGCCAAAATTTGCGCTACACTTGAAACTGTGCAACTGCAACCCAAAGTGTTGTCTGTTTTTTCAAGTGTGAAGCAAAGTTTTGGCAAGCGCATGTACAAAGTGCATTAACGGGCTTAAATACCCTGTAGACAAGCCATTTTAGGTCACCCAAGTCTCTAGAAATGCACTTCCAACACCTAAAACTATCATAGCTTTATGAGAACTGATCCGATTTTCAATTTCGAGCCAATTTTTATCATGGTTGTATTAAATCTGCATATAAATTTCAGCTATTTTCGAATTTTCGCTTCTTAACGTAAGAAAGCCATTTTAAGTCTCCCAAGTTAGTAAGTCAAGTGGTTCTAGTATACCTAACTCTATCTAGTTAACGATAACGCTAACTCAGTTTCACTAGCGAAATCGCTAACCCCTTTTCGCTAGCTAAATCGTTAGGGCAAGTGGCTTAACGAAATCGCCAACTACTATCTAATTAACGATACCGTTAAATGAAAAGTATGAAAATAGTATGTTAGTGTTTAATTTTGTTGATGCTCTTAAGAATTTCGTTTATTACTTTATTTTCACATTACAATGAAGTCTCTCGAGCGTATTTTATATAAAACATTTATATTGCAACGGTAAGCTCATAATGAAATTCCTTGCAAGCTTTTATTTTTTTTAGATTTAAATTCCAAAAATAAAATCACATTTCTCTGAGGGCCACAAAGAAGTTCATAAATTGGGAGTTTTAAATACTGTTCGTTTTATTCAGCAATTCGTAAGAGATGTATATATATATGCATTGACTTCGATCTTCGAAGCATGCAAATTCGACAATATATTTATATAAATATCAAATATACTTCTCTATCATATATTTAATGAAGCTGACGAATTAGTTGTGAGTGTGCGTCTTGCACTCGTATTATTTAATTTGTATAACATTTCTCAACAATAAAAGTTTTGTTTGGACTGACAGCCTGGCCCCACTCTTTCTCTATCTCTCTCTCCTTCTCTCACTCTCTCACTCTCTCACACGCTTGCTGTCTCTGTCTATGCAGCTGTCTGCTTTTTGCCGCTTAACACTAAACCGTTTGTTTGTCTGCTTGTATGTTTCCTGGGAATCCCGCAACACACAAGAGTTATTTGGCTTTCCAATGGTTTAATTAAAACATTGTTACTTCATTGTGAAAATGCGCAAAGTGTAATTATATAAAATTTGCACAGCCACAGACAGGGACACAAAGACATGGACAGGCAACAGGGAACAGAGAACAGGCCAAAGGGGGGCAGTATAAAAGACAGAGATAGAGACACGTTGCTGCCACAGCGCTAACACACAAAGTAGGATGCCGCACAAAGTGCTTCACATATGTTGTTGAAGCTGCTTGTGTGTGTGTGTGTGTGTGTGGTGTGTGTGTGTGTGTGTGGGCGCTAGTCGCTTGGCTTCAAAAGCTGACACGCATATAAGTATGCATGAATACATATCTACACGTTATAATAGGCAGCAATAAAATTAGACCCAAGTGCCCGGGCCTCCCCCAAAAAGTATGCTACAATATTTGCACGCCACGCACAGCCGAACTTTTAAAGCCCCTACGCACTGTGTGTGTGTGTGTGCGTGTGTGTTTGGGGTATTAGAACGGCAGTTTAATTTCTTAATTGAGGTGCCCGCTTTAAAGATGCATGGTTATCCTGGCAGGAGGTCGAGCATGTCGCAAAGTCAAGTCAATGCCAATAGCAAAAGGCTTGAAATAAATTAACTTTTTGTGCTGTTGATTTTATGTAAATCATATTAAAAAGAAGAAAACAACAACAACAACAAAATCATTTGAGCCACAGCAAATGTCGCTGGCAGACACAGCGGCGTCCCATTTATATTTATTTAATGATGTGACCCAAATTTATGTCTGTATGTGAGTGTTTAATTAGACGGTTCGCCTCACAGGCGACAGTTGGTGGTCTTTACGACTCAGCGGAGTCCAAAAGGAGACCTTAAATGTTAGTGCTGGTGCTCAAGGTCACATGATATGCGCATATAAATTACCGCTCCCATTTTCTATGCTTCTTTCGGTGTAGGGTTGCCTTGTTCGCTTATCTCAGAGGCGGCGGCCTGTGCCAAAAAATTTACGTACTGTTAAGTAAAGGATTTGTGGTTAATGACGGTCGCCTGGGGCCTGGGGCCTGCGGCCTGTGGCACTTGGACGCTTTCCAATGCCATTTCAAGCTACATATGTTGGGTGCAGAGAGCCGCCTGCCATGTCTTTACTTGCTGCTTGTTTCTTATTATACTCTTTTCGAAGAAAATAGTATATTAAGTTTGTGCTGAAGTTTGTAACGCACAGAAGGAAGCGTCGGAGACCCCCAAAAGTTACTGCCAGTATGCTTAGAATGACAATACAAACTGATCTAGCCATGTCCGTCTGTCTGTCTGTCTGTCTGTCTGTCTGTATGTATGCAAGCTAGTCCCTCAGTTTTTGAGCTATCGCGATAAAACTTTGCACAGACACTTATTATTCCAGGGGACAGCACATTGGTCGGAGCCGGCTTGATCGGATCACTATATCTTATAGCTGCCATACAACTCGAAGTCGGTTTTGGCCATATATCCCATATTTTTAAAGCTATTGCGATACAACTTTGCACAGATACTTGTTATTCAAAGAGACATCACATTGGTTGGAGCCGGCCGGATCGGATCACTATGTCTTATAGCTGCCATACAACTGGAAATAAATTTAATATTTCAATAGAAAATTTTACAGTTTTTACAGCTAATGAAAGTGCTGCATTTGGCAGAGTGAAAATTGCCTATAGGTTCGAAAAGAGTATAAAATCTTCGCCACGCCGAAGATAATCCTTCCCCACTTGTTTTTTTTTGTGAGTGTGTGAAAGTTTGGGTCTTGTTGGCGATGCGGGTAATAAATTTGACTTGTAATCAAATTTAAATTAAAGTGATGGGGCTGGTCACACTAACTGCCGACTGGCATTGGAGTGTGCAGATATAATGGTGTAATCAGCTTGAAGTGGAATAGTTGATCGTCGTAGCACTTTCAAATTGCTGCTGAAAGTCATAGTCTTAGGCAAAACAAGTGTTCATACAGATAACATTCAAATATGTTTATGTGTCATATGCCAAAAGTTAAGATATAACTCTAGAAGTGATGCATAGCATGGTGTCTAGCTGTCAGATATGCTCAAATATTTATCGTATTTTTTTTGAGATCGTTAGAACTTATCGAAAGTAATTGTCGGAAACTTTTGGTCTGATGAATATTAAAATTTGAGCTTAATTTATGCTAAGTAATATTCTTTGTCAATGAACTTTTCTATAAACCTATTGCTTCTTTATCATAAGTGTAATATATAAAAAAAGTGTATACATTTAAATATGCATAAATATAGATAACTATTCCATTTATCTAGATTTTCGTTAGCAAAATGAATTATTATGAAATTGATTTGATATCACAATAGGCAGCGAATACAATCGCAAAAAAGTCGCACTGCAAAAGATTAACATGACAGAGGAAAAGGCGAAACAATAATGGAATCTTAACATAAGTGGACGTGCTCACAAATCCCAATCGCTGCGATGCTGCTAAAGAGATACGGCCTGGTGTAAGTGGAAAGTGTGACAAATCAGGCAAGGAGCTCAGTCCTCAGACCTTAGACCTCAGCTGCCATGCAAAGCAATTGCATGGGATGTTTTTGTTGGGGGAACGCCCCTTAGCTAAGCCCGGGCTTAGATGTGTTAGATATGTTCAACAGCTGGGCTATTTTTTCGAGGCATGACAGCTTTCGATTTGCCTCCCTCATGGTTACAATTTCAATTTGGACCAGCTGGAATGGAATTGAACACGCCCACCACAGCCCTCTCCGGCCAGAGCTGGCCATATTCTAATCCGCATCGAGACATTTATCAGCACAAACCGATCAACATTGCAAAACTTGTGACTTATGCATCAAAGTCAAGAGATGAGCCAACGCAGATAGCAAGTTCAACTCCTCGGGGCAATTACCCCCTCGCCAGGAATTCTGATGAAATTTGTTATGTAAAGTGCAGGCATTAAATCAAAATATCGGCAAACACAAGTTGACAAAAGCCAAACGAATCACATAAAATAAGAAAAAGCAAAGGGGCAAAAATAGAACAAATTTTTGCCGTAATGGCCGCACATAAAAAATATGCGCACAAAACAAAAATCGAATAATTTTTCACTTGCGTAACGAATCGATTGACTGTTTTGTCCATGTCCTACCCCAGGCTCACTTACAGTTACAGTTTGCCGATAAATGTTCGATCTATCGTTGTGGAGTGTGTCAAAAGATGAGGCCACGCTGATAAAATCCAATCACTATGCATTTGCGCTCCTTTACAGGAAATGAAGCGGAAGAAATGTGCAAAATGTATTGCCACTCACCCTTCCCCCCTCTTGTTGTTGGGGTTGTCTGTCTGTCTTTCTGTCTGTCTGTCTGTGGGGTCGTGTGCCAAGTTATTGCGAGTGCAATTCATAAAACAAATTGATATTGCCTGCTATTACACACGTCAAATGCCAACGCCCCCATTTCCCCCATTTGCCCCCTTTTCTCTGTACAACCGCAAAATGTTTCGCCCCCATTCGACCGAATTAAATTAAATATTTACTCACATTTGCGTGCGATTTTTATTTCGTTTTATCGATGCAATTTGACGGCGACATGTTTTGCTTTGATTAGCTTTCACCGATGGTGTAATTTGTGTCACACACACACACACACATGCCCAGTCCTGCAGGTCCTGCCAGCAAAGCGAAAGCGTAAAAAAATCACTTAAATCAAATCAAGTCGCAGTCGCAGTCGCTGAGCTGAGCGTCAATTTCCAGGTGCCCTAATTATATGCAACAAGCGTACCAACTGTGTCCGGCACATGTAGTTATAAAATAATTTCTTTCGAAATTAATAAATTGCAGCCTGTTGGCCGGACAGGAAATGAAAGCCTTTGCCAGCCAGCAGCTACCAATTGGCTGCCAGCTCTCGTTCTCATGCTCGCCTCTCGGTTCAAGCTTTTGCGGACACGTCCTTCACTTGCCTACGGGCCAAGAACACTTGACAAAACAACAGCAACAACAGCAACTACAACAACTGCAGCAGGAGCAACAGTGGCGTCGGCAAAGGATTCATAAGTATTCTCGTTTACATTTCAATTATTCAAAATGCCAGCAAACTCAACTTGTGCTGCAAATAATAGAGCAGACAATTTTAATTTAATTAGCTTATAATTCGATTGCCAATCAATAAATTGATTCAAGTAATAAATACAAAGTGATTGATACATTTCGCGTAACTGAACACATTTGCTTGGAAATTAAATAAACTGAAAGAAAGTTATAATATTTAAGACACATGATCAAAGATGTCATCTTTTCAAAGAAAATACTATATTCATTTTGTGCTGATGTGTGGAAACAACTAAAAGTTACCGCCAGTATGCTTCGGATGACAACACAAATTGCTCTGGTCATATCCGTCTGTCTGTCCGTCTGTATGTATGCAAGCTAGTGCCTCAGTTTTTAAGCTATCGCGATGAAACTTGACACAGAAACTAGTTATTCAAAGATACAATACATTTATAACAACCGACCGGATTGGAACGTTATATCTTATAGCTGCCATACAAATGAAAGGCGGCTTTGGCCATATTTCCCATGTTCCTAAGTACATTTAAGCTGTAGCCGTTACGGTTTACTCACTGCTTCAGTTGTCTTTAAAGTGCCCATTTCTTATCTAAGATCTTCCAATTATAGCTACTTTATTTTTATAAATTATTGTTTTTTCCAATAAGTAGTTATTGCCGCAAAAAGTATAAATATTGAGCAATCCACCCCAAATAGCTGCAAGTAGTACCTATATCTCTGTTTTAGTCCCACTCAGAGTATCGTGGCTAATAATGATTACCAAACAATTGGCCCACATTACAAAAATACAAAATACAAAAATATTCTCAGCGTCTCGTCGAATTTGTAGCGAAAACAGTGGAAAACGTGCAACGAATTAATTTGGAGCAATTGTAACGGTTAAGTGACGCAGTTCTTTGGTTTGGCCCACAATTCAACTGTCATTCATTAACAATCGATTAGTCAAACACTTTCCGCTCGATGCTACCATTAATTATCGTGTGTACGCCGAGTGACAAGGGGGGGCCCAACCCTCTTGTCAATGATCTGCGAGCCACTGTGCACTGACAGATTTGAGGCACTGTCTGCTCGCTCACTGGCACTGCTTCATATTGTCGCCGAGTGTCGCCTTCCTTTTTTTTATTTGCCATTGCACATTGCACACCCCAAAACTACAAGCATACGTATATATATATATATATAGTTGCAGATCTGGCTGGCAACGAGATGTGCAAGAGGCAGATTCACATTCGCACACACTCAAATTGTGCTGTTTGAGCTGGGTCTCTAATAACACACTGCCAACCCCTAATTTACCCTAATTTCTTAACCAATTTCGACCATTACGACGGGTGTGCAATAAAAATTAAAATCCATGCCTCTCTCTCTCTCTCTGTCTGTCTGTCTCTCTCTCTCTCTCGCACACACTTTAGCCACAACATAACTCGTTCGCTGACTTCGAGCTGCGACTGCAGCTGAGTGTCGTGTCTGCCATAATAAACGCTCTCCTCTGACGATGAGCAGCAGCAAAAAAATTTTGGGATTGGAATGTGCTGGCACAGGACTTAGATTTGGGCGCGTGACGTGACACGAGTTGGCATAATACAAAGTGCGTATCTAAATGCTAAAAAGTGTCTGAATAAAACGAAAGACAAATAATAAATCTTGGCCTGGCATAGTTGTAAAAAGCTCATGAGAAACTTTGCTTTGCAATAGCAAATACAGTTAATTAAAATTACAATTTTAATTTCAAAAATTATATTATATTTTATTCAAATTTTTAAGATATACATTTTTATTTCAATTTCTGTGTCTGACTGATTTTTGTGGACAATAAACATATAAGTAAATAACTTTAATTTATTTACCACTCATAGTTATCTGCCTTGCTTAAAAAGTAAGAGCGAAGCATAAACTATTAATGAATTATTGATTTTTTTTATTTTATTTAGTTTATTTTTGACAATTGCTTGGGGAAAGACTGTATCAAAAAGTACTTATTTATGGATTGGTTTCTTTAATATTGACAAAAGACAGTCGCCACACTAAAATACTTAAAAATACAGTTAGAACTATAAAATATATAGTATAATTTTAAAAAATTAATTAAATAACTTAACATTTAGAAGTCATAAATAAGTTCTGAGAACAAATGATCTGCTTTAACCCTTTCAGTAAACACCTTTGTCTATGTTTTAAAATGGGAGAAATGTATAGCTGCTATTACATATTTGATTAGATCATTTCTAATTTTGATCGTAGTACTTGGGTGCTTTATAAATGCCATTTCACGCTGTCATCTCTAGAGAGGGGCGCAACATTTGGCAGCAGCTGGTCAGTTGGTCAGACGTGGCGCATGATTGGCCACACAAACACGCAACTACTGTCAATTATTTGACTGTCATTGACGCACTGGCTGACTGACAAAGTGACGCTACCCGCTAACCGACCCCCAAAGCACCCCAAAACACTCGCAGTTATGGGCAATTCTCTTGACATTCGCATGTGTCCAGGCACAATGTCTATCTAGCTATCTGCCTGTCTGTCTGTCTGTCTGTCTATCTGTCTGTGTGTGTGTGTGTGTGTGTGTGATGTGTCTTGTTGCTGTCCTGGCAGCTTGTGCTTGCTTGACTGGCCATCAAGTCGCTAACCGGTGTCGTCCTCCTCCTCGTCCTCCTCCTCGTCCTCTTCCTCGTCCATCGTCCATCGTCCTGCACAGGTATGCAAGTAGCAAGGGGTCACCATTGACGCAACTGCGACAAATTTAAATGCGGTTTCGGTCACGACGTCTCCTTTCTGCTTTTGTCGCGTCGCGTTTGCCGCCACGTTGCAGCAATCATCATTAAAACTTATTCAATGGCTTTGACTAGACTCCCCAACCCCAACCCCAACCCCAAACCCAGCCCCTTCCCCCCACCTCCTCCCGCCCCTTCGTCCTGTGCTGTTTCAGTGCTGTGCTTTGCTTTGCTTTTGTGCAGCAGCAAATGGCGCATAATTATTTAAATAAATTAAATTAAATTTGTACACGTCAAACATGTGTCGCAAACAATGCGAGCTTAAATTGTGTCGCCAGCAAACTGAACCGAGTCCACTGTCAAGTCAATAAAAAATTTAACCAACCAGCCCGCCACGCCCCCTCCGCTGCTGCTGCACGCCTCCCTGGATGCCAGCCGTGGCCGAAACTGAGCAGCGACAACAAAAGTGACCCAAATATTTCGCAAGGACAATGCACTTGCACAATGAACACTCGCACACACACACACACACACACAGATAGCCAGACAGACAGACCATAACAGAAAAGGACACAGGCGAACAGGACAGAGAGAGAGAGAGGAGAGACCACAGCAGAGTGGATAAATGGGGGGGGGGCACAGATAGGGAATGCATGGAGCATGGTAATGGCCAAGTAAATAAACAAAAGTAATTGCATAAATTTATATAAATTAATGGAAATGCATCATACAAATGACTCCAAATGAATTTAAAGCACAAAAGTTATTCAAGCTTTTTATTCTTAGTGAATGAAGTATGATTAATGCAAAAGTTCATCACTTGATTATATGCAATTCATAATGGAGCTTTATAAATGTTGAGTTGCAAAAGATTGAGTATTTAGTTGAGTCTTTGAGCAAAGGTATTTTTATTAAATATTTGACATTTATTTCTGATGTTTTTTCTTTTGAATTAAATGAGATTAGATTGATTGGACTTGCAAATATAATATACTAAATAATACTAAATAAACTAGTTTCCTTAAACTAAGCCAACACCAAAGTCAATCTAGAAAATTCTCTCGTTTACTATTTTATTTTTTATTTTATTTCTATTAAATATTTGACATTTATTTCTGATGTTTTTTCTTTTGAATTAAATGAGATTAGATTGATTGGATTTGCAAATATAATATAATAAATAATAATAAATAAACTAGTTTACTTAAACTAAGCCAACATCAAAGTCAATCTAGAAAATTCTCTCATTTACTATTTTATTTTTTATTTTATTTCTATTAAATATTTGACATTTATTTCTGATGTTTTTTCTTTTCAATTAAATGAGATTAGATTGATTGGACTTGCAAATATAATATACTAAATAATACTAAATAAACTAGTTTCCTTAAACTAAGCCAACATCAAAGTCAATCTAGAAAATTCTCTCGTTTACTATTTTATTTTTTATTTTATTTCTATTAAATATTAGACATTTATTTCTGATGTGTTTTCTTTTGAATTAAATGAGATTAGATTGATTAGACTTGCAAATATAATATAATAAATAATACCAAATAAACTAGTTTACTTAAACTAAGCCAACATCAAAGTCATTCTCGAAAATTCTCTCAGTTACTATTTCTTTGTAAATAAATAATCCAAACAAACGCCCAAACATCCCGCATTGACTTACATCAACAACAACAACAACAACAACAAGCTGTTGATTCTATTACACTTCTCAGTCTCATATGAAGATGTCAATTTACTCCTCATCAGATATGAAATAAAATGACAGATCGTTAGTCATAAATGAACCTCTACTGCTGAACACGAGAGTTCAATTACCTTCTGGCTGTTTATGAGGGTAGCAACAACATTGGCAGTCTCTTTTGCCCAAGACACGCCCCCATTTCAGTTTCTTCACACTCATAGGGCTGCGCGAGTTCCTTATCGCATCTTATAGGTACGCGAAAAGTTAACGCTCTACCTGCTCCAGTGAACGCACCAATCAGCAGTCAGCTACAGTGGCTGCAAACAAGTTCTAACTCCACTTATATATCTGCTGCAAAGAAAAAACCTGTTGGCATTTTATAGTTAATTATAGTGTATGTTGTGACATGTTGTAAAACTGAAGGTAAATAGGGAGTATTCAAATGGAGTGGAGTTTTAGAACGACAAATATTGGAGAAATAAACATTTGTGCTTGCAAAGTGCTTTTTGATTCGCTAGAAGATTGTAAACTCAAATAACTTTGTCAAAACTTATCCCATATTCGATCCCGAGGTTGTTTTGATCATGGTTTGGGTTCTTTATAGATATCCATTAAAATCAAAAGCAATTTCGATTTTCTATGAAACACAAGCCAAGATAAGGCTTTTAAGTCCTGGGGACTTATGCCTTTCAACCATCTAAAACGTTACAACTTTGTCAGAACTGATCAGATTAAGGTATAGATAGTCCCTAGAAATGTCTTGAAAGACATAAAAACTCCCATAACTTTGTCAAAACTTATTCGATTTTCAATCCCTAAGAAGTTCTGATCATGGCTTGTGATCTTTATTAGATCTTCATATGGTTTTTTCGATTTTCTATGAAGCACAAGCCAAGATAAGACTTTCAAGTCCCTAGAAATGCCTTGCATACATCTAAGACTATCATAACTATGTCAAGACTGAATCGATTGTTATGCTCAATGCCAATTTATTCATTGTCCAACTTCTAGACTTTTTCCACATCTAAAGCTCATGCATATCTAAAAATAAAATAGTTCTTTGCTGTCAAGTTTTCAGATTGGAATCGATTCGTAAGCCTATTTGTAAAAACTGGCACAGTTGTCACAGTTTGAGCTATTTAATATTGCAATCTATCAGTTTGTTGTCTTCTGATTGATTGACAAATCATTCCATATGCAAAATTGTCAGCGTCAAACTGATGCCAGCAATTAAAGCCAACAGAATTGAAATTGTGGGCGTACTTAGCGTATTTTTATGGATCTGTGATAATAAAAATGCTGTCAGCTAATTAAAAATGCACAAACCATGTAATATTTAGCGAGAACTAATGGGAAAATCAATATTATGAGCATTAACATTAAAAAAACGTAAATAATTAATAATTTAAATGCTTAAATTGCGTGGAGACCAGAGACAACAACAAACAAAAAAATGGCTCAAACAATTTATAGATAAATGATGTGAAATGAAATCAAAATAAAATGTGCATGCGTATAAATAAACACGCAGAGAGCAAATAAATAATAAATAATGTTAAACATACACAATTTAGTTAATATAAAACCCAATTAACCAAACGCCAGCAACAGCAACAACAACAACAACAACAGCAACAGCAGTGGCCAAAAGAGACGAGGAAACGAGCAACGGGCCAAAAGCAAAGACCATTTAAAAAGCCATTGAACAAGCCGAATGCCAAAAGAGCCGACCAGAGAACGCAGGAGGCAGAAGAAGGCAGAAGGCAGAAGGCAAAAGGCAGCGGAGACTGTGGAGTCCCGAGGGTGAGAACGTGAGCGACCGTCCGGCGATGCCATGAATGAATGAATGTCATGAAGTCAACTAGGACAAAGCATATAACACTCATTTATTAATGTACAATTTCAGCAGCAACAACAACAACAGAGAGAATGAGAGACACAGCAGAGAGAGGACCCCCCACCAGCAGCATGCAGAGACCGGCTAGCAACAAAGCGAGTGAGAGAGAGCGAGAGAGCGTGAGTGAGAGCGCTGAGCTGTGCACATGTTAAGCGCTTTGGGCTCTCTAATCAATTTGGCGCTCAGCATGGAAATGCATTTTACATGTTACGCTCTCGCATTGGCGCTCTCACGCAAACATAGACACACACACACACACATACAGAGCGTAATAATGACATTGAAAACAGTATGTGCCGTCGTCGCTGTCTGTCAACAGAATTGGGGGCACACACTGTGCATGGGTCGGTCGAGCTTCTTCTTTCTGCCAGCGGGTGACTGTTAACAGCGACAGCGATGCTGTTGATGTTGCGGCGAGAGAGCGAGAGAGCGCAACTGGTTACAGCAACTGAGAGAGCAGACCGGTTCCCAACAGCAGCAATGTTATTTGAACTGCGTCGGCATCCCTGTTGAATTGGAACTGGTTTTCGGATGCAGTTCTCGCCTCACTGGGCTGCTGCCTGCGGTCGACGATGGAATGCTGCCCGCCCGCCTGTCCGCCTGCCTGACTGCCTGGACATTACTGCGGCTTCCACACACACACATGCATATCAGCTCTGCAGATTGATGTCGATGCCGACGCACATCACTGTGCACTCATGCACTGTGAAGGATTCTTAATGCGTTTCATGTTGCTCGGCTATTAAATACCAGTTTTTAATTGATCCTATTGACAGGATTTCTATATCCTGTGCAATTATTTGATAATGGGTATATGCAAGTTGTCCTTAAGTATGTAACAGGCTGTAGCATTAACTTGATCCAGCTATATTTAACATTAGCTTTGTTAAAGCTTCTGAAAATATGTATTTAAAGATTGTATCAAATCATAAAAAACAAGTGATGTTCGTATCTTTACAAAACTGATATCGTAATTATAAGTACATTAGATGCCTTAAAGCTAAAAGTTTGAAACCTTTTAGATATAGATATTTCGAATATAGCACTTTTTCAATTTTTGTCTTCCAATAATGACTGAAGCGCTTAAGTTTACTATTTACCTATATGCCACTTCACATCACTTCACATCTACCTACAGGGTATTTCCTAGTCGACTTGCCTTTGTTGCTAAGAAAAGCAATTTAAAACTAAATTTAGACTGATGTCAATAATTTATCTCGCGTCATTTTGCAAAAATTCGTCATAGTAACTGGAAATTCGACATGAATTAATTTGCTCATAAATATAAAATTCTAAAAGCATAAAGTATTGCAAATATCGAAAGTGCTAGATATATTTCACAGTTTTCTACAACTGAGCTATATTTGGGTTAATGTGCAAAACATTTGAGCAAATTGTTAAACATAGTTTTGGCTATATCTTTTCAAATTCAGCAGTTCAACTAACATTTCGCTAGCAGAGAGTCCCACTGCAAGTGCTGGCCATTAATTTAAATGTTAATGGCTCGTTCGGGTTTGCAATGTAAAGGCAGGCGGTTGCTGCTGCTGCTGCTGTTAATGCCAGACAAATGGCTCGTTTTACGTTCAACGCTGCCATGAATTTGAAATGTTAATGAGGCGTTGGGTGCGCGCACTCAATGCGCCCAGTGCTTGTGGGCCTTAACAGACTGCTAAAAGCAAACGCTGCAGTTTATGGCCCTCTGGCACTGCCTCCCGCTCCGCTCTCTCTCTCTCGCTCTCTCACTCCCCAACTCTCTGCGCGCCTATTGATATAGATGTATGGGCCTGGAAGCCGTTACGCTTGCTGCTTGTTTATTTGTGGTTTTCGGCCGAGGACTCATGCGGGCCCAAATAGAGTTAAGTGTTCCGTCAACATAAAGGTTAATGTTTCATTAACGACTTTTTGCATTTAACACTTTGGTAGAACTTATGTGAAATACAAGTAATATTGTTTACATATTTTGGTAGCCAATAAAAGTCGACTGCTATTTTTGTATATTTGTTTTGCAGGCAATTGAATATAAATAATTATCTAATTAGCCATGCCCAAGACAAGTCGAGTCATTGACACCACGCAGCAAAGAAATACAAATTCAGCTACGTCTTTGGCATTTTGTCGTTGTTTAATGTACACATTCATTTGCATTATTTTACCGGAAAATGTATTTACATTGTCATAATTAGCATACGTGCTTAGCATTTGAACTTTAAATGGCAGGCTAACAGCGCTATGTTATGCGCGTAACAGCTGCAGTTTACATGCTCGCATTGTGTTTGATATGCCGCTAATGCACCTGCTACGCTGCGGTTCGTGCACTGTTGGCATATACATACATACATACATAGTTACGCACCTACTTTATTTAACAGTTCGTTGCTCTGCTAGTGCTAACATTGTTTCATCGCACATTAAACGCTCTCCGACTTTGTAGTTCTCTCTCGGCATTTTGATTGCCACTGTAAGTGCTTAAGTAAAAGGAAATTGAATTATGTAAACGATAAGCGCTGCTTAACAGCGCCACTCTCTGCATCATTTGCTCTCTCATGCTCAGCTGTGACGCTTGCGCTCTGCACAAAACAAACCGCCCCCCGTCCATCACTGCTGCCGCTTGCCGGCTGCACTGTTGTAAACAAAAGTTGATTTTTTCCTAGACTCTGCCCGCTCTCTCTTTGTTGCGCGCTCTCTTCGCTATTCGCTCCGTTCCGTTTCGCTCGCTCGCGTGCGCTCTCTCCATACGCGCTGCCACTGAGGTGACCCAACCAGGTGCTGCTCTGCTGAAAGCGAATTCAGTTACTTCCGAAGTTTCAAAGCGAGCGGTACACGCGTCGGACGGCGATTTTTGTCAACAAAAAGCAAAACTCGTCAAGCTGAGCAAAGCAGCAGAAAATAACGAAAAAAACAAGAGAAAAAAAAAACTTCACTCCAGCATAGAGCTGCTGTGCTAAAGCAATTTGCAAAACATTACCAATACGCAATTGGCACACACTCACTATGTAAATACATATGTAACTAAAGTCCAATATAATAATTCGAATACAATCATAGCGGTTTCATATGCACAACAAAAGCGCTCGAGTGCAGTTCCAAAATCAATTCGCAGCTAAATCAAAATACACGCCAGGCCCGAAAATCCCGTTACATCCTTATCAGCGACGAGCAATTCGGACATTAACCGTTACGCTAACGCGGCTCTCGCTGCCTGTGTTTACGTGTGTGCGTGTGTGTGTGTTCAGTGCGCGCCTTGCTGTGTGTGTGTGTGCGTGTTATGACAGAGAGTTGACAATAGGCAAATAGGCAAATCATATGCCGCCCACGTAATGTGTGACGAAATTTAAATTCGCCATCTATGCAAATACAATTGCACAAGTCGTGTACGTGTGTGTGTGTGCAGTAAAGAGCGAGGCGAGCGAACGCGCGCTTCTCTGTCTCTGTCTCTGTGTGTGTGTGTGAGTGTGTGTGCAGAGATGCTAGTTGGATATTCATGTGGATTACCATAAACATAAACAAAGGATTAGAAAGAAACAACAGCAGCGGAAGCCGAGCAAGATAAACCACAGAAACATTTTTGGGATTACAGAAGCCGCAGTTGAAAAAAGAAAAACGATATTGCAACATTGCAGGTGAGTTTTGCTTTTGGCTCCCATGCACAACTTAAATGATGTATTACCTATGCTGCTAAGAGCATGTTGCACTTGCGGTTTGCTATCTCTATCTCTCTCTGTGTGTGTGTGTGTGTGTGTGTGTGTTGCATGTTAAGTGCAATCCATTATGCAGATAAGCATGCATACACACAACATCTCAGCATCCAGTTCACAGTTATTGCTCCACATGTGCCAAAAATAATAATAAACAAGTGCAAAACTAACAGAAATAAATCAATTTGGAATGGCCTCAATCAGCTTGCAGCTTTGTATGCCAAGTTAACAATATAGTATAGGCAAAACGACTAACAAATCCAAAAGGACACCCAGAAAAAATAGCAGTTTTCAGTTGCAACGACTCTTAAGTTGCCTATTTTGTAAATGAATTTATATAGCTAAGTAAACAAAACTATTCCAGAGTTGGAATTCTAGAGAGCACTTGTAGTATTAAATATATCGTATATCGTTTTTTTTTGACTAACAAATAAGCAGATTTACTCAGTTTGATCAGAAATCAATGCACATTGCATATCAGAATCAGAATACTCCACGACAAGCGCATAAATAGAAAATAAAACTCGTTCAACTGCTGCAATAACCAAAAACGAAGTATATATATATATATATATATATATATATGGAAATACGTCGATTGAAAAACATTCAACAACTAAAAAAAACATATAAAAATGAAAACTCCCGAAAATTCCCGCAGGTGCTACAATAGATGCAAAAGTTTTAGCCACGTTAAAATTTGCACACATATATATATATGTATTTTCAATGTGCAGCATATAAAAAGACGTAGAAGAACTTTTGTTAAGAATATGCATAAAGCATAAAGCATAAAACGAGTAAGAGATGAGAGCGCACGTAAAAGCTAATTGAACAATTTTCGGTATCATTTTTGGCTAACCCAATTGTTGGTGCCCGAGAACAAAAGTGAATGCCACAAGTTTTGTGCGCAGTCAAAACGAAAGTTTTCCTCCACACTGTAAGAGTAAAAGCGGAAAGGCTAACGACGATTTTTCCATGGATTATTATCAAAGGGAAATTGCACAGAAAAAGTTGCGCGAACTTCTTCTCATTTTTGCCCACTATTTTCAAATCGAAATTTGACAAGTTTTTGGCGAAATTTACTTTTTTTTCGTGATTTATTCAAGTTTCCGTAATTGGAATATCGATTGTGGCAAAGTTTAGCTAAAAGTTGGTTTATTTCGAATATGAAAAGTTGCTCAAAAAGGAAAGAATTGTTGTGATTGTGATTGTTGTGGAAAATGTGTATTTCGATGCATCCAAATAACATAATACATAATTTAGACTTAAAAATCTATAATAGCTAAGCTGCAAAGAAAAATCTTTTCTATTATAAACAAACACTCTGCCGACTGACTGACTGACTGACTGACTGACTGACTGACTGTTCATTTATTCAGTGAACTTCTGTGCGCTGCTTATAGTTTTCATTCTATTCAAAAATAGGTTCACGAGTATTTCGGTTCGGCACATAGGAAATAATCCTCTTATCCTCTTCATGTTTTAATCAGTTCATTGTCACTATGATTGATGTAGGTCGTCACACACACACACACACACACACACACCAATATATATGTGGGCATTGTCCAAATACAAGTCTAGAGTCTAGACTCCCAGACCACATGAGCATATTATTGATTTGAGTTCGCCTACTGAAAATTCCCCCTCGACTGCTGCAATTGTTCAATATTTAAAGACAGGGGTCAAAATAGCACAAAACCGCTGCACTCGCTAGTGTTTTCAGTTTGGTTCTTCTCAGGGCCGAACTTTTTAATTACTCATACGTACTGGGCACTTTGTATTATTATTATGATTTTTTGTTTTCGGGTTCATGCACAAATATTGAAATATCGTTCTCTGATGCTGCTGCTGCTGCTGATGCTTCTGTACCGCTTGTCATAAATATTTTAGCGGCTCTGGCCCAAGCGGTTTCCAACAACCAACTGCCAACACTCACACACAATCACACACACACACACACACACACACACAGTAGCAGTATCTGAATAAAAAGAAAATATTCCAAAAATAACAGCGCACATAAAATTGGCGGAAAGCGAAGCGAGAGGCCCATGCTGAAATCCTTTTTTATTAGCACTGTCTCTAACCAAAGAGATAAAAAGCAAGTAGGCCTGCTCTAGTCGGGCCAGTGATCGAATTGCAGATACTCAGCATTATATGAATCATTTATGCACAAGTCAGCAATATATAAGAACACAACTTCTGCTTACTTTTGATAATCAAATTACAACATAAACATTGCGATATAGTGAGTAAAAGCTAGTTCGCTTCGTTTGCTGATAGTCCAGATAATATATTCTACAAATATGGCTTTTTGTGCCTTTTTGCAAGTACAGAGTATACAAAAATATAAAAAACAACAACGCATTTTCAAAAATATTTACACAAAAACCAAACACTCAAGAGAATATAAAATGTAAAAAAATTGCGTACGACTTGAAATAAAAATATTTGATATAAACGAGTAAACAACTGTAAAGTTTGCTGTAAAAAATGTTTATAATATGAAGGAATATATAATTTGATATGTTATACATAAGTTACAAGCCGATCGAGAAGATTTACTGCAAATGCGGTTCAAGTTTTGTGTGACATTCTAAACTTTAGCTAATATTTTATAGATCTTTTATTTAGTTTTTGGTAATATTGAGTTTAGTAGAATTTCGAATTTTGTGTGGCCATTTTTTGGTAACCTGTAATTGAGTTTTTTTTTAGTTTAGTAGAAATTGTGGTTTAATTTTGCCTAAGGCCCAAGTACACATAATAAATATCTACATTTATTAAGTTTTTTAAGACTACAGGCAGCGAAATGTGATATTTGCTTATATAACTCGCACCTTGGCACCTGTACAGGGTATTACCGAACAAAATCAAATAAAATATAAAGCAGCAGCCATTTTATTTTTCGGCAACAATTTTTGTCGCCATCGCTGTCTTTTGTGGCTGTGTGTGTTTGTGTGTGTGTGTGTGTGTGTGTGTGTGTGTGTGTGTGTGTGTGTGTGTGTGTGTGGGTGTTGGTGTGCGGTTGTATTTGTATCTGTGTGAGTTGCAGTAAATAAATATACGCGTATCTGATGGGGATTTATGGCGACGCGGCGCGTTGGGCTATGCACTTGTTGTTGTTGTTGTTGTTGTTGCTGTTGTTGTTGCTGTTGTTGTTGCTGTTGTTGTCACAGTTTTGCTTCCTCTTGTTGTATCTTTTGCGAAGGACCTAGGACTTAAATAAATGATAGATTGAAATTTATATAGCCCCACACCAATTGCACATTTTTAGACAATTTTCGACCTAAAAATGTGTGTATTTGATTTGTTCTTGCTTTTATACATATATATATATATATATATATATGTTTTATGTTTATACTCTTTTCGAAGATAATAGTATATTAAGTTTGTGCTGTAGTTTGTAACGCATAGAAGAAAGCGTCGGAAGCAGACCCTCAAAAGTTACTGCCAGTATGCTTAGAATGACAATACAAATTGATCTAGCCATGTCCGTCTGTCTGTCTGTCTGTCTGTATGTATGCAAACTAGTCCCTCAGTTTTGAGCTATTGTGATCAAACTTTGCACAGAGACTTATTATTTAAAGGGATAGCACATTGGTCGGAACCAGCCGGATCGGACCCCTATATCTTATAGCTGCCATACAACTGGAAGTCGGTTTTAATCATAAATTCCATGTTTTCAAAGCTATCGCGATAAAACTTTGCACAGATACTTATTATTCAAGCATACATCACATTAACTAGAGCCGGTCGGATCGGACCACTATATCTTATAGCTGCCATATAACAGGAAATAAATTTAATATTTCGCTAGAAAATTTAAATTCATATGATATGTTGAAAGTGCTTCAGTTGGCAGAGTGAAAATTGTCTAAAGGTTCGAAGAGAGTATAAAATCTTCGGCACGCCGAAGATAATGCTTTCCCCCTTGTTTAGATTTAGTTAAGAGTGCGATCGAGATGGCCAGATTTGTGCGGGCATACATAAATTGTACAGGTAACAAATATATATATACATATATATATACAGTTGCAACTAGATGTATATACATATATATACTGCTAACTGAAATTATGATATATGCGCGACAAAGTTGCTTCTAAAAATATGTGTATTTTTGTTGCATGCCGTTGGTTAGTTTTGGCAAAGCCTTTAAATTGTGTATTTTTGTAGGCGTTTGCCGTTGATTGCAGTTTGAATTGAATTCTTGGTTGCATTTAAATCCAAAATGCTGTCAGCTGGCAATTGCAGCTGACAGTTGCTTCTCGAATTTGATATCTAAATGGAATTGATGGCTTATTTTTGCCAATTGCTTAGCTCAAACAGTTAATTAAATAATTCTAGAAGTTATTATGAACATATAGTGTCAAAAACATTGTCATTTGAGTAATTCTTACAGCTTGCAGTTGAGTTACATTTTAGATGAAAAGTTTACAGCAGATTAAATCTCAGTCGAAAGCCAAAAAGTAACAACAACTACTTATTATAATTATGCAAACTATTTGCAATAATTGTGCTAAAATTTCATTTGAACTGCAGCACAAGAATATCTGAAATATTTAATGCTTAACACATTTTGTAATGGCATTTGGGCAGCAAATTAATTTATTAAATTTACAATAACTTTTAATGTTTGCTGCATGGTAATTGCGGACATTATTTGCATATTTATAAATCACTTTAAGCACTCACAAAACACAATCAGAAACACACCACACTCTTTCATTTCTATTGTATTGTTTATTTTGCATTTGCTATTTGCTATTTGCCCCTTTTCCAAAAATGTTTAATAATTAATTTCTGTGCTCTGCTTTGTGCCATTGCCGCCGGCATTTACCTAACCCAAAAGAATAAAAAATAAACTAAAGCTGCAAATTTCAATAGCAAAACAGCAGTTAAAGAGAGCGAGAAAGATCAACAGTGACAGAGAGAGAGAGAGAGGGAGAGAGCAAAAATTAAAACATACATGGTTTGTTTTCTAATAATAAAATTGCCAAAGGGTTTCCTAAACTCAATGCAATTTATATGAGCCAATTGGGCAAACTGGCAAACTGGCAAAACTGCAACTTAAATACATTTAAAATTGTGTGCATGCAGATTGGAAATTGATTTTTTTGGTTCGTTGTTGTTTTGTTTTCAAATTTTCGCACAAAACCAAAAACCAAACAAAACGCAAAAGGTAAAATTGCTGTTTATTCCAATGAAAAGCGCTAGAGCCCAAAAACAATGCCGGCCTAACATTGTTAACATAAGTGGAGTACGTGCCCAAGAATGCTATATATATATATATATATATATATATTGTACAGGTAAAACACAAAACATCAACGCAATTGGCAGTTAAAATATTAGCATTACAATAAAAATGTTTGAATAAATATGGCAAACAGTTGCAAATGAAATTACTTCATTACATTTTTGCAATTGGCAACTGGCAAATTGTTGAAATTGCACAATAGTTAAGGACTTGTGATATGAGCAGTCTTGATAGATAGTCGTCTCCTTATAGTATTTCATTTTCTTAAGCGTTTTGCATTTGTTGTTTATTTTCTTAGCTAAATGCCAGTTTGTTGTTGGCTGACTGTAAAAGTCTTTCAATGGGGCAAAATATTGAGACAGCCCGTACAAATAAGCGAAATAAGCCAAATATTTGAATAAAATAGCAGACATATCTATTGCTTCTATAAATATGCGAGGCAAAGCCCCAAAAGCCAGTGGGCTCATGTGTGTGGGGCACATTTGGGGAAACTGGCTTTTAATTTTCGGGTGCACCACTCAAATGTTAATTTCATTTCCCCAATGCGCCTTTTCTTTGCCATTTCGCTCTGCAATTCGCTGCGTTTAAGACAAAAACGAAGAGACGAGAGTGAAGAGCAAAAAATTATATTCGTATTTAATTTCAATTTCAAAGGATTTTCCATGTATTTATTCAAGGACTTTATCTTGAGCATAAATTACGGGCCAACCAACGAAGGAAGGAACGCAGGAACGAACGGGTGCGGGTCCCATTTGTGCGCTGTCTCGTCTCTGCTCTCGGCAACAAGAGCATCTACAGCTCCAGTTCCCCAGTACCAGACCCAGTCCCAGTCCCAGTCCCAATCTCTATCTGCTGCCTTTCACCTACTTTCTAGCCAGGCATAAAGGTGGCCTCCATAGTCCTTTTGCCAAACATTGTCTGGCGGGCAGACGGCATGCAGGATTTCTCTACATCCCACTCTCTCTCTCTCTCCATCTCTCTCTCTGACTGTCTCCCTGTGTGTGTGTGTGTATGTTTGCCAAACTGTGGCTGCCAGGTTATCTTTCACAGTTTCTTCTCTGTACTGGATTGTGTGTCGCCATCGCCATCGCCATCGTCGTCGTCGTCCACGTGCTCATGCCTCGTCCTGCCTGCCAGTTTGTCTGCGTGTGCATTTGGTTTTCATTTACATATGAAGCTCCTTAATAATCCTTTTGTGCAGCAGTCAGCCAGCCAGGCAGTCGCACGTGCATACATTTCGTTTTCCGCTCGGTGCGTATAAGGAAATGTTTAAATATATGCAAATCCAGTTAAGTGTAATCATTTAGCGCAGCAAAAAAGTGCCAGGCTATAGCCAACAAAAGCGGTCCGACATTCGGTTAGTAGCTGCTCTGCTTACGTTTTTATTCTGCTCGCCATTCTCTCTCTTGCAAATTAGAATTTCAATGCAACTAATACAAACAAGAGCAGCAACAACAACAAGTCAAATGCGCATACAAAAAGCAAAAATTACTTTTGAATACAGCTTTACAATTCGCTCGTTAAAAATAAAAATAAATATGCGCATACATGAGTTTTTTTGCTTGGCAAAATTTCAAAAATTTGTATGGCATTCAACAAAAGTGCTGCCTACTTTTTCGGGCTATGCATTAGGGCGGCTCAGTTTGGCTGCTATTTGAGGCAATAAATACCTTTATATATAGTTTTGATAACATATTTTAGCATATTATATGCAAGATTGTACATAAAGTTATGTACTTGTCTTTATAAATATTTCATTTCATATTTTTCAATTGCATTTTTGTGCGCTCTTCAGCAGCTGCTGTTCTTGCAATTATTACAGATTAATAAAGTTCGCCAAATGTGTGTTGTGCGAATTACTTTAATACGACTTAATCCGCTATTTGCATAATATCACTTCGCATGCCTTCTCAATTCGCATATGCTCTTTGGCAATCAATTAATGTGTGTGTGTGTGTGTCTGTTTGTGTGTGTGTGTGTGTGTGTTAGTGTGTGTGTGAGCACCCCTCAGTTGCGTGTTTGAAATGGCAGAAAGCAGTGCTCGTAAAAATTATACTCAGACATATGAAAAACATTGACACACATACGTATGAGCACAAACACACACACACTCGCACACACACATCACATTACCAAGTGTAAATAATAATAAAAATTGCAGAAAGAGAGAGAGAGAGAGAGAGAGAGAGAGAGAAAATCCATTAACGCTTTGTGGCATTGCATTTAAGCCGCCTCATCCGCAGTTCGCGTTGGCGTCCGGGACTGAGGCTAACGAGCAAAGTTAGTTTAAATTCTAGCGCAGCAGCAGCAGCAGCAACAAAAAATATGTAAAAAAATTAACCTAAGAATGTGGAGAGTGGAGCGCAGCTCGAATAGCAGATACTCTGCAGCTATTTAAAGAACTGAAACTGCATTTTGTCAAATGAGATCCAGCATATTAGAATTAGAATTGTGTAAATACTTTGTACAGTCTGCGCATACATTTGCCGCATTTGATGATGCCACACTCTGTCCACTTTGTGGCAACAGGGTATAATTATGGCAAAAAGGAGAGAAAAAATGTGCTACATAATGAATGCAAATGCTTTTGCGCTCATAATTTCATCATCATGCCAGGCAGCCAGGCAGGCAGCTTTATTTAGCTGAGCTATCATCATTATGATCAGGATGATGGCCATCTTTGCGGTGGCGCTGCAGACTGCTGCGGTTTGGGCTGCAGGACGTTTCATGTGTCTGCAACGGATATGGAAGGCATCACAAGCAGGCCGAGTGAGACCCGAACGAGCAGCAGCAGCCAGGACGCTTGCCTATTTTCAAAAACACGGCATAAGGATAACAACCTCTTAACCTAGTTTGGCTGCGTCAACCGACTGCAGGCAGCCGTGTCATGTTGCTAGGTCCTGCTGCTGCCTGTGCTGCCTGTGCTGCCTGCTGATCCTGGCTGGTATTTTAAATTGAACTGTGCGCATTTAAGCGTAAACTGACAGCTTGGAAAATCGAAAGCAAAATAAATTGTCTAGTGAACTTGGTGGTCTATGGATGGCACAACAGCTGAGCTGATTGTAGCCTCTGGGCTTACTGTCAGACAACAGGCAGGGCAGGGCAGGCAGAGCAGGGCAGGGCGGGCAGGCTAAGGCAGTCAGCCTTAGCTCCAGCCTTGGCTCCAGCCGGCCAGGAAGTGGCTCTCAGCTTGTGCTTCGCATGGCTATTAATTGAAATTCGTTGTGCTCCGATGCCATTGCTCCTTCTGCTCCTCCTGCTCCTGCTGCGCTTAAAGGCCGTGTGCTGGCTAAAGTTTTAAAAGCTGGCCGTACTGGACCCATACTGGCGAGTGTCACACGCAGCCTGGGCCTTAAAGAACATTAGAAACAGGCGGCGAAACTTGTCGCCTCAATCTCTTTCACACTACACTGACAGCAAAAGTGCTGGCAAATTTGCATCGTCTTGAGCTTAGTACAAAATAATATATTAAAACAGTTTGCTGCCAGCTTGTTACTCTGCATTTTAGCAGATTTTTAGCTTAAACCTACTTGAATTATTGTCTATTATATTTTAATAATAATTAGAAGTATTCTACAATTTTATTTATTATTTCTTTGCCTAAAAAACTGATTCGAAATTGACATTTCATGCATAGCTTAAATATTTTTCAACTTATGCGTTCTTTTCCTACTTGATTTTAGAGTATATTCGTATTGAATCAATAGCTTTTTACTTATTGTTGTATATCGTCAAAGATATTCATTTGAGCTAGTCATTTTGCTCAGTGTACTTCCTCCCTCAGACACACACACACACACACACACACACACTCAACTTCTGGCACCCAACTACTAAACAACCCCCTGTGCAAATGCCATTTGCATATATATCATGCTGCATATCCCTTTTTCGGTGTGTGAATAGTTTTAGGGGTCACATAAAAAAGAATACCCTCTATAGCCTATTTGCATATCTATGCAAGAGCTACTCACATTTTAACTAAGATAACCGGTTTGTGCTTGGCTTGTTAGCACAACTCCTTGTGGCCTTGATGAGTTTGCAATTGTATTCTTTTTTGCAGTTAAAAGTGGCAAACCGAGCGAGTTACCTGAATATACCTGAACACAATCCGTTGAGGCTACTGGCTACTGGCTACTATATCGGAAATGCGTTTCTAATGATGAACCGCCTCTGTTTGATTAAATTGGGCATGCAAAAGGGTGCTCGGCTTTTGTGATGCCACCGATAGGGCAAAAGGTTAATGAGTGCGCGATAAAACTAATCCTGTGACAGAGGCATTAACATAAACTCAGTACAGCTAAGGCTAAGGACTTGCAGCTGCAGTTTACTCTTTTTTCGGTATTATAAATACAATTTTTACTCGATTTAATTGTACTATTTTTGTTAATTTTCGTTTGGAATGCAAAATTCTTCATTTTAATCTGTTTTTTTTTTTTTACAATAAATATGTATATTAATTTAGCGCCTATTATTATAACTTTCAAAAGGGTACTATTAATATGCTTGCTGTTTTTTAGTCAGAAAATAAGAGCTTATTATTATGGCTTTCCAAAGGATTATCTTCATATTATGATCGCACATACTGCCACTGCCCAGCTTTGTTTTAAGCCAAACAGCACTTAAATTTATCTTAAGGCTCTTAATTTCATTTGAAACCGAAATGCTTTGTATTATTGCATTCTCTGTGCATATTGTGCAGAGCTGCACTATCGTTTTATGCCTTAACACATACTTGAATCGCTACTGGCTATAACACGCAATGAAATCGAAAAGTTGCCACCCAGCTCACCTGCTGTTTCCCCACTATCCCCAAATACCCATCCCCCCTTCACCTGAAGTTGTATAGTTAACTCAGTTGCGCTGCTTGTGAAGGGGTTTTACGGCTAGTTTTCGAAACTTTTCGCACAGCAGGCGTCCTGCGTCCTTCGTCCTGGTCGCCTTGATGCTGGCGCAAAACTTTTTCACTATACCATTCATGCCATATATATGTATATCTGCTACTTTTGCTACTTAAAGTTTGCTTTTTGTCTTTGCATATCTATCTAGCTGGCGCACAGGGGAAAAAGGGCTAGCCGAAGCGAGAAGGCAAACGAGAAGAGAAGAAAAGTTGACGGACTTGGGGCTTTTGCTATCCAAATTGTGCGCAAATTAATTGAACGCAAAGAACGCAGCAGGCAAACAGCTAGTTTGCAGCTCCAGCTCCTACCTGTCCCTGATCCTGTGCTGTGTGTGTGTGCTGACCAAACGCTTTGCATGTTCAACTTAAAACGCTTGCCAGCCAGTCGAATGGACCCCGCTGGATCCTGGCCTTTAGATTGCCGGAGACCAAAAGAAAAACGCAAAGTTTTTCCTCTGCTCGCTTTTTGTTTTTTGCTCCACTCACATTTTTTATGCACGCAGAACGCAGCAGTCCTTGGGCTTGGGCTTGTGCCTAGTCGGCGTGGCAGCCGTCTGCCTGCCTGCTGCTAATCCAGGACAATAAGTGTTTGTCGTTGGGATTTGGACAATTATTCACGTTAAGTTGACGTCTGAGACGGGGGCCCAGGCAAAAAGTGACAGCGTCGCCAGCGCGACGTTTTGTTATTCTTCCCGGCTCGAGAACGTTTCAATTTGTCCCGGTTTCTGGTTGGCTCTGCCAATCCCCAATCCCCAATCTGCAATCGCTAACCCCCCACAGCCTCTTTGTATCCACACAGCCACATTTTGTGTTATAAGCGCATTAGGTTTTAAGGTGTCAGCAGTGGCACTCGCGTTGATATGTCATCTGGAAGTAATTTGTATTTATTCGCACGCTAAGTCGTCTGGCAATTTTTATGATGACATTTCGTTGCCAAGGATTTTCGCTAACATTCGCCATATAAATTTTAATATAAGAGCTTCCCGTTTGCCCCCCCACCCAACTGCCAGAACCAGCTCTTTATTTGGTTTCGTCGCCACAATAAAACAGAGCAACCGAAGCAACCGGCTGTGCAACTTTTTACGCACTGACAAGTGTGCCCCTACCCCATTCGTCCTGCCCCCCGAGCATGTCCTCTTATAGCCGAGAGCGCCCAATCACATCCGATTCCACATGTGACGCCCAGTCTCTGGCCGGTCACGTACCAAACATAAAAGTATTTACAAATAATATTTCCATATGGTAAGACGTGACAAAGACTCAAATTAGCGTTGCCGTTTATCTGGCCGGGTCCAGCGCACTTTTCTCGATCGTCCCCTCCAATAACAAAACAAAAAATAACCTGCTGGCTCGCTCCATAAACTTCCGGTCGTAAACAACAAAGAAGCGGCGGGGAAAAGTCGAATACTCGTAAATATATATATATATATATACATACATATATTTTTATATATATACACATAATATCGTCCCCGAAAAATGTTTGTACATAATTTTAATGTTTTCTGATTGAACCTTTCGCGCAAAAACTTTGGCCCCCAATAAAAATTAAATGCCCCGTTTTCGGTACAGGATCAGTGGGACCACTCTGGGACAACAATTTAATTTCATGTTTGATTTTCGTTGTTGTTGTTTCTGTTGCTACCCAGTTTGTTGTTATTTTTAATAGTTGATTGCTGTTCGGCAGTTTTCGTTTGCTGCGGTCGCTTTGCCAGCTTCCTCTTTTGTTGTTATTGCTGATGTTGTTGTTGCTGTTGTTGTTGGCATTGAAATTGCCAGTTGGCGGCTTTAATGACTGCATTTGGCGGTAAAGTTTTCAGGTTTAATGATTCACATTTGATGTGCATTTAGTTTTATGTGGGCGTTGCCACTGTTTATCCTGTTTCTTAAGGCACAAAGCCACTGCAAATGCTTTAGTTTTTAGTGTGAACAGAGTTGTTCAGGGCTAGAAGTATCAAAAGTTCTAGTTGTTGTGCAAATAGCTAATGATTGATGCAACATTTACTCTTTATAGTATATATATTTGCAATAAATTATTTAAAAACAAGTAAGAGTGCTCTAGTCGGGAGTGCCCGACTACGAGATACCCTGAACCCAGTCCTTACAATCATTCGTACTACTCTAAACTCACACATGCTGCAGTACAAGCAGTACAAGCAGTGCCAGCGGTTTAAGCAGTTAGCTTGCTCTTTCGCTGAGCCCCACACAATGGAAAGTTAAATCTTAAATAACTTCTGTGTTTATTGTCCGATCATATTGAAATTTTTGGGGCAAACAATTGTCGATAATATGTGTTACCAAACCAAATTGCAAGGTCGTACCTTCAAAAATGGGTTTTTTTAACTTTTGGGGGGTTTGGGGGTGGTATCCAAAAAGTGAAATATTTGTTACATGTGTATGCTATTCGAGATTATACAAATTAGTCAAATTAGGGGCCTCTAGCTCTTATAACTTGTAAGTTATATCCAAAAAACGCTGGTCTGAAATCGAAATTTATCGATAACTTTTGAACGGGACGAGCTATCGATAAATTTTAATAAACTTGATCTGTCCCGGGATTAGGAGAACTTATGTTCCAAATATGAAGTCTCTAGCTCTTGTAGTCTCTGATATCTGTGTGTTCATACAGACAGACAGACGGACAGACGGACAGACAGACGGACATGGCTAGATCGACTCGGCTGTTGATACTGATCAATAATATATATACTTTATATGGTCGGAGATGCTTCCTTATGCCTGTTACATACATTTGCACAAAACCATTATACCCTTTTTACCCATTTTTAATGGGTTCAGGGTATAAACAGCAACTAAGTAATGTGTATGAGTTTTCGGCTTGGCTATTGCCAGCAACGTGACATCGATAAATTTAATTCAAATTTAGATTTACACTCATACTTCTGAGCAGCATATCAGCAGCTATACAACAAGAAGCTGTATAAGGAGCACACACACACACACACACACACACATTTATCACACACAAAGAGTTATCTAACAAACGCCGCAGGTGATTTGATTTCGAATCGAACACATTCCCACAAACCCAATCAACTTCCAACAAAGCCCCACTTCCACCCACAGCCCCCACACTGCTCTTTAATTGTATGTGCACACACTTGGCTTTATAAGTCGTCTGCTTTACAAGCTTTAGCCCCAGCACAGAGTTTTTTACCCTTTCTGCACATGTGTGTTTTCCCTTTGGCTTACCTGTCGTTTTGTAATGCAAATCTTTTGCTTTCATCTGCTTGTTATATATCGCAAGCTATTAACCAGGAAAAACTCGGGGGGGGGGGTAGACTACGCATTTCTCTGCTCCTTTCAGCCACGCCCAACTCCAACGCCCCCTCTGCATATAGCCTATTTGCGGCAGGTTTGGATGTTTGCATTTGCATTTGAATCATTCGTTTGTGCGAAATCAGATTAAATCGCATAATCGAATCTTATGCCATATATAAACGATGACAAAGACTGATGCAGGCAACCAGCCAGCCAGCCAGCCAGCCAACCAATCACAACCAACAACAAAACAGTAACCAGTCAAAATAAAAAAAAAAAAAAGATGAAGAAATTATGTATTATATAAAAATCAATAGGGACGTATTGAAAATCCTATGCACATAAAACCGAGCACGTACAAAACGTTCTCTCGAAAAAAATGAAAAGAAAGAAAGCACGCTGAAAACATGGAGTAAGAATCATCGAAAAAACCACAGCCAGCCACAACAGCACCACAGCACCAAAGTTATCCAGACACACATGCGGCAAATACTTTTCAAAGTGAAATCTCATGCAAGAAAAAATATCTATATATATACGTACATGTGTATATATGGGGAGTACAAACATATATAGCTGGGGTAGCATAGTCGGCGAAGGGTTGTAAAACCAGTTGAATCTTTGGCTTAGTTTTTTGTGTTTCAGCTGATCAGAACAACAAAATAACAATGAAGAAAGTCAAATGAGACTAGCTGAAAGGGCAGCAGTTGAGTTGGGATGTAAATAAGAAGAAAATAGTATCAAATACTTTTGCTAGTTTTGTGCATACTATCAGTTATTGTACATTTTTTATTATTTCCCACTTTAAAGATTAATCCTGCAGCACAATTTGCAGCCAGTGTCATTGTCAGCTCAGACGGTAGCATTTCGCTTCTCTTCAGCATCAGCTTGTCAGCTTTGTTCTTGTTGTTGTTTCAAAATTCAAATTAACCCAATCATAAAAGCCAAGATGAGACAAAGTCGATACCTTTTTGACAGCACTCCCATTTTGCCACATTGTGCCCCTTTTCTTTGCCGCATACTTTGTGTTTGCTCACACTTTGTGCCACATTTTTAACTTCAAATTAAGTTTGTGTGCACGTAGCAAACACAATAACAGCAACAACAACAGCAACAACAGTAACAGCAACTGAAGCTGAACCTTTTTTTTGCCTTTGATTTTTTCTAGTTGTTTATACTCTTTTCGAAGAAAATAGTATATTAAGTTTGTGCTGAAGTTTGTAACGCATAGAAGGAAGCGTCGGAGACACCCAAAAGTTACTGCCAGTATGCTTAGAATGACAAAACAAATTGATCTAGCCATGTCCGTCTGTTTGTCTGTCTGTCTGTCTGTCTGTCTGTCTGTCTGTCTGTATGCAAACTAGTCCCTCAGCTTTTGAGCTATCGCGATGCAACTTTGCACAGACACTTATTATTCAAGGAGGCAGCACATAAGTCGGAGCCGGCCTGATCGGACCACTATATCTCATAGCTGCCATACAACTGGAAGTCGGTTTTGGCCATATATCCGATCTTTTCAAAGCTATCGCCTTAAATTTCCTTGTACACTTGAACATCCTTATAGCTCATCAATGTTTAAAATTTCAAATCGATTCAGTTCTAATTAGCAAAGATATGCGTCATTAAATGTTTCGGTGCTGCAGCTGGCAGTGTGAAAATGGCCTAAAGGTTCGAAAAGAGTATAAAATCTTCGGCACACCGAAGATAATCCTTCCCCACTTGTTTTTGTTTTTGTTAGTATTTTGTTCGTTTGCCTCGCTTGCACTTTTGGCAAATGCCGCACTCAAGTGGCCACAGCAAGCTTCCAGCTACTCGAGGCTGTGAAAATAGTTCGTTAGCCTTTCAAAAACTAAATTGTATTTTTCCCAAAAAAGGGCAGGCAGGCAGGCTGTGAGGCTGTGAGGCAGCCCGAGTAGATTTTTGTGGGCTCGGTGTGGGTGATTGGTTTGAGCTGAGCTGAGCGCAAAACCAAATTATTGGCATTTATTTCTCGTTTTGAGTTTGCGCCCCGTCACAACTGAAGCATCTAATGCGCTTTGGCCTGCCAAACTTGGGGCAGGGGAGGATTGGGGAGCTCTCCCATTTCATGCTTCTAATGCTCGCCTAATTAGCAGCTTGAATGCGCTAACACTACAAAGCAGCTGTGTAAAAGCTGGCTGTGGCGCAAAAACTCTCGGCAGTGGAAAAACTTTTGGCAAATTGAAAATGCGCAAAATGACTTTGACCAAAAATCCCCAAAATGCCAATTGGCAAGTCACAATGGCAGCAAAAACTGCTGACTAAGCCAAGCGGCTGATGAAATGCCCTTCGCAAAGGTATCAATGCGGGGATTGTTTCTGCTTTGTGTGTGTGTGTGAAAATTACACAAACTGTTTACCTAGATCATTTCGCTAGCAGGGGATAAATTAAGTTGCCGAAGGATTAATCAATAGGGCACCCCATATCAAAACACACATGCCTCACTGAACTGCATCCAATTTGCGCATGTGATCAATGATGATGATGATGATGATGATGATCGACAATAACACGCACACATATGTATACATATATACACACACATATGTATATATAGCATGTTTGTGATTGTTCTTTTCGGGTTTGCTCAAACGGAAACGCTGCAGATGTTCCAAATAGTGGCAAGCATTTAGCGAACCGGCTTACAAAAATTAACGAAATGTGAAAAAATAGCAATATGTTTATCTACATAGTTGTAGGGTTCTGCTTAAGGGCTGGAAAATTAGAGTGTGATGTGCTGCTGACAGATTCGATTCGCATGCTCTATGACTACCGTGCTAGTCAATTAGTTGCTTGCCTAAACCCTGTTGGGAATTATAAGCTAGCATGTTATATTTGGCATTTCAGCACTTTTCATATCACAACGTGATCTGAGCTTACTCAATCCCAGACTCAATCCAGTTGCAACTGGTAAACTCTTTCGACTGATGCCCCCATAAGATTTCTCATTTGCAACTTGTGCTATTAACCCACGTTTATGCTACTCGCCTCGTTAATCCATATCTCAAGCCATTAAAGTCAAGCACTTATAGCCCGCTCCTCCAGCGTCTAATCATTGAGCTGGTTTTTATGCGCCTATCAATGTCGGAGGGTCCTAGGACTGCGCAACCTTTAAAAAACACTTTTAATTGCTTAAACTTATTAAGCAGCTGCCACTGCCACTGCAACAAAAACAACTTTGGACCTGCCCTGTGCGCCCTGAACTCAAGCAGTGCAGGCAAGCAACTACTTTGTATTTGCCTCATATCCTTCAAAGCAGGAAAATAGTAGAAAAAACAGACGATGCTAAACTTTGCTGTTGTTCTGCTCGTTGTTGTTGCTGTTGTTGTTGCTGTTGCATAGACAAAGAGTCGAGTCTGAGCTAAGGTCAGCAACTTTTATTTCTTGGCCAACACTTGCGCGAAGCGCTTTTTGTTGCAAATGGCAAAAAGGAGCTGAGGAAGGTTCTCGCCAGCTACAGTCTAGCTGAAGTGGCTCCGAGCATCGTCATCGTTGTTGTCGTTGTTGTCGTTGTTGTTGTTGTTGCTGTTGTCTGACAGCGTTTGCTTATCTCTTTTATTGTTCTTGGCCAACATCGAAGCAAAGTCTGGAGCGCTGGCTGCATTTTGGCATTTTGCAACGTTTTTGAAGTTTAATGCCAGAGTCGTGCCTCATATTTCGATGGAACAATAGACGACGACGACGACGACGGCGGCGGCTGCACACAAAACCTAAGGCGTGCCAAAGGGGGCGGAGGTGTGTACTTTTGTTGTTTTTTTTCGGCGGTGGCTGCTGTTGCCTTTGCCCTGGCTGGAGTAATCCGCCTCAGTTTAGCACTTGAGCAGCGTCCTCCACAGCTCTTAGCTCTTGGCCAGGGCGCACGGATTTGTATATCGTTCGTATTGTTCCTGCTGCTGTTGTTGTTGTTGCTGTTGCTGTTGCTTTCCTCCCCCCCAATTTCAACACGCGGCGATGCGGCTGCAGATTGAGCAAAAGTTGCCAGTTACCAGTCGTTGTTGTTGCTGTTGTTGCTGCCGCTGGGAAGTGTGAACATTTTGGGCAACACTCTCAGGTGGTTGGCAAAGAGCGTTCGTTCGCTCGCTCGCTCGCTCAAAAGGTGTTGGTAATGATGATTTTGAATTATTCATGATTCACGACGATTGAAATTATTTGCGCGCCCCGTTCGCTGGTTGTTCGCTTTGTTGTTATTGCTGAGGCTGAGACTGAGACTGAGGCTGTTAAAGTTTTGCGCGTGTTTGCCTCGTCGTGGCACTTATAAGGCCTGCCACAACAATGCCCCGCATTATGCGAGCAACATACAGAGTCGACTCGACTCGAGTCCCAGTGTCTTACCTTCTTCTGCTGCTGCTTTATGTTAAATCATTCAAATTGAAAAACTACAATAACAGCTGAGGGCCACAGAGCGACGACTCTGAGCCTGAGGACGATGTGCCAATGTTTGCCCAATGTCTGGAATGTTCTCAGGGGAGGCAAAGCTAGAAAGAGAGAGAGAGAGCGTCTGCAGGAGTGCGACTTATCGTTAGGGCGCAAGTGTCATTTGAAATATGCTGATGTGCTGATTGTATGTGTGTTGTATCTGTGCATTGCTTGCTGCGGGTTTTCCATTGAATTGGATTGCCACTTTAGTTTTTGTTTTTGGGGAATGCTCTTTGTTCTGCGGAGTATTATAAATTTGAGTTGGGTTCGATAGTTGGTTGGACCTTTTGTGCTGGCCGTTGGATCACGGCAAGATGCATCTATCTAATTATATGCCAACTTGGCTTGTCACACCTTGGCGGAGACGATGCCAACAAGTTTAGCTTATGCAATTTGACCAGTTATTGAGAAAATGAGATTTCAAAATATGCATAGTATTTTTGAAAAAATATTTCTCAGCAACTTATGGTGTGTAGCTTTATAGCTAAGGCTTTGAAGATTGTTTAGCAATGTTACTATTTCCAAACTGATCATTTTGTAGCAACTAGTAACTATTTCATGATAATTTGAGCTTAAAACATATATATTGATATATATTTGTCTACAAATCAAAAGTATAGTTCTTAAATCGTTTTGGCAAGGGTAAAATATACCTCAACTATAAGTTCTTTTTCTTATCATAGCATTTTTAAAAATATTTGTAATTGTATTTCCAGGAAATATCATTATATTCGATTTGAAATGCACCTCCGCATAGCGAAGTGCTATAAAATGACCATCAAACACTGTATTTAGTTAGGATAAATATATTTCGGTTTTGAATCTTCTCTTATTCACACAACCCCGTGACCTCAAAGCGCTTATTGTTGCAGCTCACATGCTTATTTGTGTGCAATCATTGCAATAAACTTGTAAGCCCAATTATCTTATTTATGAAGCACTTGCTGTCGACACTTCTTCTTTTCACACACACAAACACACAGAGACAGCTTCCCACAGCTAGACAGAGAAAGAAGCAGCTAAAAGAGCAGTGCTCTAGTAATTTCATCTGTACAAATCTCACAGCACAAAAGAGTAGAGCTCAGTTGTGTGTACTTCCCACAAATTATCACAAATTAGACGCAGTTCGAGTTCCTACACATGAACACGGGGCTACATGGCATCGAGCACATGTTTCAATCAAATTAAATCCCAGCTCTGGCCACACTCACGCCAAAGTGCCCAGCTGCATGTGTGTGTCTACATATGTACATATGTAGGTATATATTTTGATGGCACATAATTTTGCACTGCACTGCGATGCATGCCGATGTGAATGATGATAGCGCTGCAGAGATTGTGCAAGGAGGAACATGAGGGTAAGGGGTCAGCGGTATGGGGGCATGGGGTAATATAAGTAAGCCTGATGCCTTCCTCATAACCAACACGTACGAACAATTCACAGTCATCCCAGAGGCTCGCTCGATAGAGGTGCTAATGCTGATCAACCGAAACTGATACCAGCAACAGTCAGAAATAATGCAAAGAAGCCACAGCAACAACAACAATGGCAATAACAATGCTC
This sequence comes from Drosophila flavopinicola, assembly GCA_035042425.1. NCBI lineage: Eukaryota > Metazoa > Arthropoda > Insecta > Diptera > Drosophilidae > Drosophila > Drosophila flavopinicola. The sequence goes on along the minus strand of JAWNLL010000452.1, from coordinate 8,120,516 downwards.
CATGGCACTTTTGCTATAGTTTTGAGAGCAGCCTGCACAAAAATTAAGTCAGACTCGCAGTCGGGAGTTGGAGCTGGAGTCGGAGTCGGAGTCGCAGTTGGGTCCAAGAAGCCGAAACAATGCAGCCGACGACCGGTCGCAACGCCCGCTGGACGTGTATCTGATGCGGCCTCAACTTCAGAGCAACAGTCTCGCTACCCAGTCCCCAGATCCAGTCCCCAGTCCCAGTCCCAGTCGCAATCCCAGTTGGTAACACAAATCATCTTCCAGCGCTCACGAAATTGTTGCGCAAACTAAAAAGCCAACACAAAAAAAAAAAAAACGAGTGAAAAAAAATATACAGAAATCAGAGTAAAGAGCCAAAGCGTGAGGCTGGCAAAACAAAAGGAGGCGTTGGTGTTGGTGTTGGCTGATTGTTGTTGTTGTTGTTGCTGTTGTTATTGCTGTTGTTATTGCTCTGGCTGTTGCTGTTACCTGTATGGCACCAGGCGAAGCTGGCCGCTTAGCTTTGGCCAGCGAGTGGCCTGCAGTATGTGTGAACTGGTAAAACGTGACACATTTATATCACTTCGTTTGAATCGCAAAATAATAATAAATATAATAGCAAGCCGCCGTCGTCGCTGCCGTCTGCGATTCTCCCAGGCTCTAAGCAACTCAACTCTGCCGTGCCCATATATACATATATACCATACCATACTATACAACGTATGGCATATAAAAGTTTTGACCTGGGCAAAATCGACATTTCTGCCTGCCAGCAAAACTACCATGGTAAATGTACAAAAACAACAAACTGCACAAGCTGCTGGAATGTGTTGATAATCCATGCAATACCCTGTAGCCTTTAGCTAGTCAAATATATTTGCATATTCACAGATAGGTTTTTGGCCAGCTTGTCGATCAGAACGTTACCCAGTGGGCATTAAATGCTTGCTAGCAATGTGTAACAAGTTAAATTGCAACTGTTTCGATATCCAAGATGTGACTCAGATTCAGCTGTGGTATAATAAAGAATAATAGATATTTTGATATATTTATGAGATATTTTTGAAAATATAAGAAAGCGTATTTTTGCAAGTGTTTGTATTTTATGGGAAAAAAAAAGTACAAAATATATATAAGTGCATCAAAATCTCAAGAGCTTACCTGAATAAAACAAAAGCTTTGATCATTTGAGCTATCACAGTAGGATAGAGTTATGTCTTAAGCAGAAAGACCCACATATCTTTCAAAGCTTGCATATAGCTAACAAACTCTAATCATAAACTGTAGGGCATTATAAAATTGGCTCAGACACTTGACTAGCTGTTTGCTGGCTAAAGAGAGTGAGAGGTTTTTCTTTTTGTGGGTTGTCGCTGCTGCTGTTGCTTTAGCTGCTTCAGCTGCCTCAGCTGTTGGCCCATTTGACAATATACGAAATATTGCACCCCTGGGCATGGGCCTGCCAACAGCCGTCCTGACCAGAGTTGTCAACGTGCAGCCAGCGAGACAGCCAGAGACGAACGTCGGATGTATTTGTGGCGTATAATGTTACATCTGCTTAGCGGAAAGATAAATCAACGAAGCCGCTGCAACAGCAGCAGCATCAGCATCAGCAGCAGCATCAGCAGCAGCAGCGCCAAACGTCGCACTCAAGTTGACAATGATAAATAGTGAAAAAAGCGCCAGGCAAGCAACAGACACACAGCGAAAGAGTGAAAGGGGATGAGAAAGAGAAAGAGATAGAGGGAGACAGTGTGACAGGGAGATGGTGTTGGAGATGAAGCCCAGACGGAATAGACACCGCCTGGCTGGGTATCATGGGAGCTGCTGAGCAGCAAGTGGTGAAAGTTTTCGCTCGTTTTGTGTGTTCTGCGAGCGCGTTGATTGAAGTAAAACATTTCGATTAAAGTTTATGAAATGGCAACTTTGCTCTTGCTCCAGCTGTTGTTGTAATTGCTGTAGTGCAAATAACAATGCGAGCCTCGACGACATTCTCGACCATCAACTAGCTGCGTACAGATTATTATATATACGTATATATGTAGGTATATATATGTGATGATGAAAGCAACTTCAAGCTAACGAGCTATGAGCGCACAGGCAGCAGTTGATTAAAAGTTTGTGCAACTTATAAAAAGGCTAAAGGGTGCGGCAAGCGCAGTTAGGCAGCATATCGAACAGGATGCACACACAAAAGTTGTAGTTGTAGTTGTAGTTGTTGCTGTTGTAGTTGCACTTTGGCCCCAGGCATCAGTTGCTCTCGAGTAGATCAGGTGCCGTTGACAGTTACTTTTTTTGAGGCGGAGGATGGGGGGCAGATGGAGGCAGAGCAAAACTGGGGCGCATCCCGACCGCAAAGACCGAAAAACTTTTTGCTGTATAGAAAATAAGTGAAGCCCAAGGCGTCGAAATGGCGTTGTGGTGGCATGGTCGGATGGTCGCATGGTCGGATGGTGGGTGGGAACGCAACTAAATACTTACTCTTTGAGGTACCCGAAAATTTGAATATATAAATAAAGTGGCAAAACAAAGTCCCAAGAAGAAGTGAGCAACGAAATAAAAGTGTGTCCAAAGTCTAGTCTGGTTTAAGCGCAATTTGGAGCGAGCGAGATGGCATAGGAAGGAGCAAGCAACAACGTTGGCAGTAAACAGCTGCAAGATTATGCAGCAGCCCAAAGGATGCAACACTAAAATAAATAAATAACAAAAAAAGAGCGAAGAACAAAAATTGCTACGAAATTGCATTAAAGGTAAAGTGACAAACGCAGCATAAAAGACCAGGTAGACGAGGCGAAGACAATAACTGTAGGGTAGCAGCAGGGCAATAGGTGCCAAAAGGTTGTGGAGGCTGCATAAACTAGAGCTCGCTCCGAAGGGTGCACTCACAGACAAAGAGAGAGAGAGAGGGAAAGAGGGAGAGGGAAAGAGTCGGTAGGGTACAGGGTACTAGGTACCCTAGCAGTCCAGTCTGGCTAGCATTATGATGGGGTTAGGGGTAGCCAGGGGTAGACTGCTCAACTTGAATGCAAATAGCGCGCCGGGGCTAGCTCAAGTGAAAAAGGGGTGACAGTTCAGGCTAAAGCAGCCAAGCGAAACAATCAGCGAACTGGACATGATGGGTAAGTTTGTAACGATGTTGGCTGAGAATACGGCACTGAGCACTTCGTTACATCTTGTGCTCAGGCCGCGGGGAGGGTAGTTATGGTTAAGCAATTAGCCAGAGTTAACTCTGAAAGGGTAACCGAAAAAGTGTCGCGTAATGATCAACATCAGTAACTGAACTGCTGCAGTACATTAACGAATTGCTTAAAGCGAAGGGCTTGAAACATGCTCAAGGGTTAGGACTACACTGAATGCGTATCCCGCCAGCTGACACTGCTGACTGTTTGGCTAGTTCCTATTGGGATTCTCAAGAGCCTTGAAGCAGCACTCTCAGCAGGACCCCCGCCTAGTAGTGTAGTGGTAGACCGCCCATTGCTCCTGGTTGAGTGTAGGAGCTTTAGTTGCAACTAAGCAGCAGCAGTTGCATCAAGCAGCAGCAGTTGCAGCAAGCAGCAGCAGCAGCAGCAGCGTCTGCTGCCTGTGTACATTGGGGTGCCATAAAGCAAAGTATAGACCAATATAAAATGCTAACAGGGTAGCGCACACTATGCACATAAACAAAACGATGGCATGACCCGTGTCCTGATGCAGCCCACAGACAAGGACAGCAAGAGCGAGAGAGAGAGACAGAGAGGGAGGGAGGGAGAGGAAGTTACCACCAGACAGAAAGAGGTGACGGTGCACGTCTGTGCGCTCTATAGAACTTGCCTATGTACATATAAATATAAATATAAATATAATATATACATATACTTATTCACATATTTTTGTATATATATACACTCAAACAAAATGAAATGTCTTGGAATTTGGTGAACCGAAAGCTAAAAGCGGCCAACATTATTTTTTCCGAGTGTGTAGCTTTATAATTTCTAATTTCTTAGATTTAAAGTGGGTATTTGATGTATAAATGTAGAAATTATAAAATCCCTTGTAAAGAATTATATTATAATAATTTTTTGTGAATTTTAGCAAGAAAGAAACTTATTTTTGTCATTAATAATAGTTTTCAAAAACAGAAATTTCGTTTCAGCGATTTATATATTTTTGGCTGATTTTCAACATTCTAGTACATATGAGTTTCTTTTTCTGAGTGTAGTTATATGTTTTTATTTACACGATTCGTTAGGGTACTACATCTATGGGCATGTGTGTGTGTGAGTGTGTGTGTGTGTGTGTGTAGTTGACATGATAGCGTGGAAAGAAAGCCGTTGACGAGAACGACGAAGCATTGAAAATTTTTGAACTAGTTTAAGTGGCCCATCATGAAGTCCCAAGTTTCTCGTTTTCACCAGGATTGTTTTACTTTATAAAATACACAAACGCAGACATACACACACACACACACACACGCAAACACACACATGCATATGTATTATGTGTACATGTATACACAAGCAAACTATCGCTGCATGGTTATGCAAAGTAATTTTGTTGTGCTTGATGGTCGCAGGAGGAGGGGGCGGGGGGCGGGGGCGGCAGTACACATAACGAGGCAGGAGCAAGTTGAAGCAGCAGCCGGCAAGGACAAACCATAAAGCATGCCCAGAGCGAGCGAGAGAGACAGCGAGAGAGAGAGCGAGAGAGAGAGAGGTATATGTGGAGGCTGCACAGTTTACTTTTTGTCTGCTGAGGCAAGCAGCGGGACAGGGTCTTAGGGTTTAGAGGTTAGGGGCTTGCTACTTTACTTCAGTGGACGTGAAGGAGGAGGATGGGGAGTGGGGCTTAGGTGCTGCTGGACTGTGTAAACAGCGTGGAAGCGTTGAGCTCGCTGCTTTATTTTTTATTGCCGCACACAAATTGGCAGTGTGCGTGCTACGACGAGCTCCACATGACCCTCTTTTCACCAGCTGCACAACAAAATGCAGCGCAGTCAAAAATACCCCCCAAGCCCCCTTCTAGTCCAGCAACAACAGCAGCAGCAGCAGCCCCCATTCAAAGCGCAGATAATTTCATTTGAAGTATGGTAAAATAAAATTTTTTGTGCTGCGTTAAAGTTTTTCGCTCCCGTCGAGTAATTTGTAGCGGGAGCTGCCAGCAGTCCTTGCCCCCCTTTTTTTTTTTTTGTATTTTTTGGGGTTAGCTCAACTTGCAGCTGAGTTGAAAAGCAGCTCATTTCCTTTCGGCTAATGATGTGGGTCAATTATGGAAGCTGCAGCAGCACTCAGTTGTCGGTTCAGTTTTTGGCTCTATTCAGATTTTGTCTACTGGAATTAATGGCATTAGTTTTGTGCATTTAGTTTTGATTAGTGCGGGGGCCTTGGCTTCGAATGTTTTGGGTATATTTGTTGGCCATTTGCATTTGACTGCTTTCCATTTTGCATTCCGTAGTTTTACACAGTTTTTTCTCTCTTTTTTGGCGAAATCAATGTGCTGCAGATTGTTTTTGTTCACTGCTGCTGCTGCTGCAGTCAAGTAATGCAGTTTATGATAATAATGACAAGTTTCGAGTACGCATTCAATGGATGATGCGATTGTGGGAGTTATGTGATGCGAAGTTAACAACAAAGTTTGGCCCAACAAAGCTTTTGTACTATTATAATTGCAGTAGTCAGGAAATACATTCAGTGATATGTGACTTTCAAATGGACTTTAAGGCCATTAAGGAACTGACTCAAGTGAATTGTTAAGGGTTGGCTTTCAAGCGGAAATCTAAGTTAATTTCTAGCAGCAACATATGATAAACTTTTTGATGATTGTGCTTATACTACTCATGAATATCAGCCCCTTGAATATACATTTGACACTGGCAACAATTTGAAGCAAGATAAATTTGATAAAAAAATAAAACCAAATGTGAATGTTCTGCAAGGATTTTCCTGCTGTCTACTTTTTATTTTTTTGTTGGCAACCGCCTTTGAGCTAACTGGAGTAAATGTTGTATGCCTTTAAGAGCTATTCCAGTGCAAGCTCCTTAGTATGCCATTCCGATGGACTCACCTTGAGTCCTTTTATTCGTGCCAAGCATTGCTTTGCGCTTAGGAGGCAACTTTAAATAGCTTCCAGTGCCCGGATCCACTTGTTATCCCCACATTACCTTTAACAAATAGCTTGGCTAGCTCAGCCAAAAAAAAAAAAAAGGAGAAGAAATAAGAAAACCGCATGCACGTTTCCTCTGCCGTCTGCACTGGCAGCAGAAGCTGTGCAACTGTGGCAGCTGCCCCTGATCCTTGCCCCCTCGCTCACTCTCTCAGTCTGTGGCAGGCTTCAGCCAAGTATTGAAGCTTTATACGTGCATAAAAATCAAATCTCTGTGTTTGTTATTTGTAATTCCCTGTCGTTTTTTATTTTATATGTCAACGGCATTTTTTCTTCACATTATTATTGTTTTTTTTTGGTTTTTTTGTATGTATGTTCTTCTCCTTTTTTGTTTTTTTGGCAGAGGTGCGCGCCCTTTTGCTGCGGCAGCCTGGCATTTTTTGGCTTCAGTTCAGGCTTGCCCCTTTACTGCTGCCTCAGTCCCCCGACTGTTATATTAATGCAGCTTCAATTGTGCTCTGATTGGCAATCGAGAATGTGACTTGCATGCGATACGAATGTACACCAAATTTAACCCAACTCCCACTGAAAAAACAAACGTGGTTCGGGTATTTGAATAGCGCTGGCGTTTGCGCCACTTATTAAATTAAAAGCATACATACACACATTTATATGTGTGTGTGTGTGTGTGTGTGTGTGTATGTGCTTACGAATAAATATCGTTGATGCTTTTTTACTATTTAACGTGCATGCTTCGGCAATTTGATTGTGGCCGAGCAGGCGTATGAAAATCAATTTCACGCTGAAACGCACCAAAAACTTTAATAATATTTGCGTCGCGGCACTTAACAGACAGATGGACAGAGAGGCAGAGCAGGCAGGCAGGCAGGCAGACAGACGGACAACCGACCGGATAGGAAGAGATGGCAGGAAAGAGGGTCCAGCTGCAACCGGAGCAAGAGAGTGCACTGGTGGAGAGAGGACTGGGGAGAGCAGGAGGCAGTGAATGCATTGCGTGCTGGTGCTGCAGTCATCGATTTATGGGACATTGGTTCTCAAAGCGAAATTAAAATTCAATAAATGACACTCGGAAAGGCTGTCAGGCAACCTACGCAGGCGCGTTGAATGATTTTAATGGCTCTGAAGTGGATCCAATGGGTTTTCGTAATGTTGTTTTGTGGTCCTAGTTGGCACCCGAGGGGGGACGAAAGTGTATAGCTAAAAGAGTAGTCGTTTCAATTTGACTATAAACTAGAGTTTGCTCTCTCTCTCTCTCTCAGTTTTAATCAAGTAATTGAGTTTATTCATTAGTGTAAATTTTGCTCAGAGCTAGAAAGTTATTGATTCATTGATTTGATAAGTTCTCGATATTTTTCACAAGTGCTGCAAAAAAATATTCCTTACTCACTATAAAACTCTTGGGCTATAAACTGAAAAAGTTATTTATTCGTTTAGCTGTTGATGATTTTCTTATGAGTTTTTCTTTAGCTAAATTCTGTTGTTAAAAGTTGCGAAATATTGTAGAAAACTAGTTGTAGAGTATAACAGCTTCCATAATACTCAAATCTCCTTTTATTACCTACTTGACAAGCGGCAGGAATTTATCACCTGGCCAACACAGCAGACTTGCAGACTTCCACTGACTCTCTTGGCAAGAAGCAGCAGCAGCAGCAGCAGCGTCAGACACTTGGCATAGTTTGTGGGCCAGGCTCAGGAGCGGCCTGGTCCAGGATCTGGCAATGAGCTTTAGTGCTGGGTGCTTGGGCTTGGGCTTGGGCGCTGTCAACCTACACGTAGCACTAACTTTTGCTTCGAACATAAAGTGCGCGCAAAGAATTTACCGCATAAATTCTCGCAAGTAGCAAAAGGCATTGGCAGCAGGCAAAGGCAAAGGTAAAGGTAAAGGGTGCAGGTAGCTAGCCAAACGCAAAGAGGTTGGAAAAACTTGCAAACCGCACTTTGGCACAAAACTCACAAGACACTCATAACTTTTTATGCCGCTTGGCTGCACAACCCGAAAAAGCAGAGAGAGAGGACAGAGTTGACCAGGTCCCTGGTGGGTCCCGAGTCCGGACCACCCCAAGATTGCAACTGCCGGTTACTGCAGCAACTGCAACTACTGCAGCTACTGTGCCACTTGCCGCAAATCCCTCGGCCGTGCAGAAAGTTGGTTTTTGGGTTTTCGACGCGTCTGGGCGTGTTTTTTTTCCTGCTCTCTGCTCATGTGTTTACAAAGTAATTACGCTGCCTGAAATTAAATTCATAAGAAGACGTGGCGTTTAAAAAACGCTTGTGTCTTGTGTTTTTTCCGTCGTTGTTGGCATAGTTTCTGTTAATGTGCGCTAAAAGGTTTTTAGCAGGCGCTGCCCCAAAACAGTTGGCAACAGCTGTGGCCCCCATTCAATGCCAAGTGGGGGCGGCGGTGGTTTACGGGCTATGCAGATTAGTGGAAATTAAGGCGGGGTATTTAAACGCGGCTTAGGCAGCAACAGCAGCAACAGCAGCAGCAGCAACAGCAACAACAACCTGGGTGGCAAGTTGTGAACAAGCGGACTTAGTCCATGCAACGATGCAGAGTTAAATGGAAACACGAGCTGGCCAAGACGCAAATGGGGCAAGAGGCAACGGGGCAAGGAGCAAGAGGCTAAGAACGATGTGCATTTCGAGATTATGTGGTATCAATAATGAGTTGAACGTAACTCGAGACGGTTTAGCAGTGCTGCGTAACTTGATAACATATGAGATTGACCCAAAAGGTAAACAAGCACGATTTTTCTTCGAAATGAAAGGCAACAGTTGGAAATTGTATCTGAATGTAGTTCTATTTTAAAATTGAAGGCATATAAAAACAAATGCAATCCCTAAAGGTGCTGCTGCAAGACCAGACGACTTGTGATTTATAGAATGTGCAGGGAAACCAAATATGAAACGAAAACATACACAGAGTATTAATAAGAATAGGAGTAAGAATACAGCGTCTTCTGCTCTTTTACAATAGAAGATGTGTGAATTGAAAAGCAGCTGCAGCTTGCAACACACACATATTATGGGGGTAGAAATTCTATAGAAAAGCAGAAACAATATAAGGGCAACCGAATAACTGTACAGTGTACAAGGGATATAGCACTGTGAGAAACTCACAACTTGTAGGCATATTTGATGAGCTTTAAAATGTATGTGGCTTAAAGAAGAAGAAGAAGACGCACAGATTTCCATATGTACTAGATGCTTTTGTATGTGTGTGTGTTTTTTTTTCATACACATGGCAATCTGAGCTAAGAGCTATCAAAAGCCGCACGGGGACTTGAGGCACGTGCTGGCCGGGAGTTACTTTGCAACAAATGTGTCTAGGATATGGCGCAACGTATTAATTTTGAATATGTGGAAAATCTCGCGCACGCCAACAACAACAACAGCAACAACAGCAGCGGCAACAGCAACAAGAAATAACGCCCAGGAAATGGCAGCCGGCAAAAGCCAACAATGAAAATGAAGATGAAGTTGCCTAACACACACACACACACACACACACACACACACACACACACACACACACACACACACACACACACACACACACACACACACACACACACACACACACACACACACACACACACACACACACAGGACAGACAGACAGACAGACAAGTGCGTCAAAGCGAGACAGACGATGAGTTCTTTTTGGTGTCCCTCGGAGATTGTGCCTGAGAGCCTGTCGGGGGGAATGTGCGGGAGAAGAAGAAGAAGACGATGGCATTCAGGCGACGGCTGCTGTAGGCCTTTTATTGCTATTGTCAAACTATTATGTGTGTCTGAGCGAGCGCTGTGTGTGGTGCGAGTGTGTGCGAGTGTGTGTCGATGTCTGCTGCTTGAGTTGCTTTTTATGAAACATCAAAATGTCAGTCAATGTCATTAAATGACTTTTATATTACACCTAATACGATGACAAGGCCTCTGCCTGGGTTGACTGCCTGCCTGCCTCGACTCGACTCGACTCGACTCTGCGTATCTGTTTGAGTGTATCTTAAAGATTCTAAAATTAGACAATTGTGCTGTTGTCGTTGTCGTTGTTGTTGTTGTTGTTGTTGTGCGACCCAGTCTGGCGTGCATATGCGAATTGCGGTAAGAAAACTGTAAAAATCTCTCTGAATGGAGACGCAATGGAGACTTTTCTTTGGCCGCGTTGACAGGCAAACAATTTGCTGAAATAAGTTGGAAATTGAATGAAATTGTCAAAAAGCATTTCGCACATTTTGTGCCTTGAACCGAAAGGAAAAGTTTTTTTTCCCTCTTGTCGTCGTCTACCTAAACACACTTAAGACATACACATTTGTCGTCTCGTGCGGGATTTTGCATTTGTCTCTGGGCTGGGCGCAGCAAAATAAAGCAAATGTGCCCTTGTGTGCTTTAATAAAGCCAAGTGGCATTGCCTTCAATGTGTACCATCAAATATTTAATAAAATTATATATTATGCATTTTTGTAGTTTTAGTTTGAGTTCAGCTCAACATATCGTCATGGGTCGCCACATAAATTAGTTTTGTTTTTTAGTGTTGGCCAAAAAAGAAGTTGACTCGGAGCCAAGTTGAGGCACTCGGGCTATTGGGGGCGAAAGAAAGAGCTTGATTTATGCCCGAAACTTAATATCACGTTCGCTCGAGCGTTTTTCTCGCGCCCCAACTTCTTTATCGTGTGTGTGTGTGTGTGTGTGTGTGTGTGCTTTATATGTATTTGTGTGAAGCGCATAAAGAAACGTTTTTTTTAGAGTTTCGCCGCCATAAAGTGATTTTTATTTATGACCCCAGGACTGTGTTTGTGGAAATCGAAATCGAGTCGTCATCCCATGATGAAATTAGAGCACTTTCCAGTAAATTGTGGGGCTGCCCCCCCTTTGGGTTTAGTAGCCAAATGCCTCACGCCTTTTAATTATTACAGCTCTTTAGTTAATAGTTTTTAGCAACGCAGCTGGGGCGAAGATTTGTGTAGCGTCTTCGTATGTATTTTCATACCCTGAACCCATTAAAAATGGGTAAAAAGGGTATAATGAAGTTGTGCAAAAGTATGTAACAGGCATAAGGAAGCATCTCCGACCATATAAAGTATATATATTATTGATCAGTATCAACAGTCGAGTCGATCTAGCCATGTCCGTCTGTCTGTCCGTCTGTCCGTCTGTCCGTCTGTCCGTCTGTCCGTCTGTCCGTCTGACCGTCTGACCGTCTGTCCGTCTGTCTGTCTGTATGAACACACAGATATCAGAGACTACAAGAGGTAGAGACTTCATATTTGGAACATAAGTTCTCCTAGTCCCGGGACAGATCAAGTTTATTTCATTTTATCGATAACTCGTACCGTTTAAAAGTTATCGATAAATTTCGATTTCAGACTTGCGTTTTTGGGACATAACTTCAAAGTTATAAAAGCTAGAGGCCCCAAATTCGGCATGTATAATCTCGAATAGCATACACATGTAACAAATATTTCACTTTTTGGATACCACCCCCCAAACCCCCAAAAGTTCAGAAAACGCATTTTTGGAGTTATGACCTTGGAATTTGGTTTGGTCACACATATTATTGACAATTGTTTGCCCCAAAAATTTCAATAAGATCGGACAATAAACAAAGAAGTTATTTAAGATTTAACTTTCCATTGTGTGGGGCTCAGCGAAAAAGCAAGCTAACTGCTTAAACCGCTTTCACTGCTTGTACTGCTTGTACTGCAGCATGTGTGTGTTTAGATTAGTATGAATGATTGTAAGGACTGGGTTCAGGGTATCTCGTAGTCGGGCACTCCCGACTAGAGCACTCTTACTTGTTTTTATTACTCATGGGGGCTTAGTGGTTGGGGGCGGTGGATATCATAGTTTTGATATATGGCAGCTGGGCGCGGATGAGACTCATGGGAGAGAGGAGGCAGAGAGAGAGCGGTAGTGGATATCAGCATATGAATAGCTCTAAAGCGCATTAAAAACCTGACATTTATGATGATCTATTTAGGCAAACAAACTATTGAGAGTTTTGTAGTGACTGCAGGCCCCTAATAAAGTCACTTCCCGCAGTTTCTATCGCCATTCATATGCATATTACATTGTTGGGGGGCTTAAATGAAAGATAGCTTCTTTTAGTTGGAGATTTTAAGCTGGATGAAGTTATTCAAGCAGCATTAAGAGATAACAGTGAAAGATATTTGAGTGCAGGTTTGCTTGGCTTATGTATAGCAATTTTTAAAACGACACTTTCTAATTGCGGCAAACATGACAACAATTGGCTTTAATACTAGTGCTATTAAATGTTTTATAAACTAAGATTATACATTTGTTGGCTAGCATCTATGTTATACACGATTTTGTTTTCTGTCTCTTACGCTATTGCAAGTTAATTTCAATTTTTGAAAATGCATTTTTTATGTTTTGCTCGTTTTAGCCGAGCTCTTGGGCAAACTTTTTACAGCCTGAGAAGAGAGTTTTTAAATTCAAATTCTTTGGGTTAGGCAACTTCAAGTCATAAAATGCTAGCCAAAAGATCTTATGCCTTGTTGGCTCACTTGGCTACTTCTACTTCTACATCTGCTCCAGCTCTGCCTTCAAATTTCTTTCAAGCCAAAACTCCTTGTTGCCACAACCATTTTTTATGGCTCGCTTTTTTTGCGCTTGCTTGTTTTTTAACGTATTTTTTTGTTTGTGCTGCTGCTGCTGCTGCTGCTACTTTTTCTTTCATTTTGCTTGATTTCTTTTAATGAAAAATTTGTTACAGCGTTTTATATAACAAAATGCTGGCTGCGCTGCGCTGGGCTGGGGGGCAACAATAACAACAACATTGTAAAACAAAGCAACGGCTGCTGCAGTTGCAAGCGTAGCCCCCACTCTGTCCCCACCTCTGCCCCCCCTCTGCCAGTTGTGCTCTTAGCATCTCCTGGTGCCGACTTTCATTTGCTTTACTTTGGCTCGGCTGATTATTTTTAACTGGCAAACAGCTAATTAAGTATGGAGTAGCATTTGTTGTTGCACTGCTGCCGTTGCTGCTGTTCATTTTGTTAAAAACGCTTGGCAGAGGGCGCCTTTGTTGCATGCCCCCCCTCCTCAGTCCGCCCTCGTTCTGCCTCAGTCTGCCTGACTGACTGAAAGGTGCAGCAAGTGCGTCACTGGCAGCGAGGAGGAGGAGGAGGAGAAATGCTTGGCCGCCTCAAACAAAGTTGCAATAAATGACGTAAAATGTAATGCGGGTTCTGCTTCTCATTCAGCTTCTCAGTTTGCTGCTGCTGCTGCTGCTGCTGCTGCTGCTTCCACGTTGTTGTCGTTTGCTGGTAACTCAGTTTGTCGTAGTTATGTCGTTTATAATAAAAACTCAGCGCGACTTTAATGGCTGCCTCGGCGTCTTTTCAAATTTCAAATGAGTGGCACAACAGCCAAGCAGCAGCAAGCAGCAGCAAGCAGGCAACTGCAGCAACAATAAACAACAAGTGTACAGGCAGCCAGAGTGCGTGTGCGACCATTAGATACCCTGTAACTATACTGGTCTGCAGTTTTGCTATTAACTTGTGCAGAAAAACTAGATTATAATATTATAATTATAATATTATATATATATAAGAAAAGATTTATATTTGAAAAATCAACTTGAGCAAATATTGATAAAATATGCTGATTCTAACAGTCTTTGTCTCATTTTCTAAAAATTTGAGAAAGCAACTGGAGACAATAGTGAAAACTCGTCATAATAGTCTTTGTCTTTAAGAAGTGTATGCCAACTAAGCATAAACTTCTGCTCAGAACACTCATATACCTTTGTCAGTCGTATTTGTGTATAGGGTATGATAAAACAGAACCAAACAGAGAAGAGAACCAACGCCAAGCAGTCTGCGTTGGAGTAGCCTGGCAGTGCCTTCTTTCTTCCTCTCCTCAGCAACTTTTCTTTGGCAGTGCCTTTGTGGTTTTTGCCGCTACAGATGCCTGCATGTAAGTGGCCTGAAACTGGATGCAATGGATGCAGGCAGGACCAGGACCAGGACCAGGACCAGGACTAGAGTACCAGGACTCACAGTTGTTGTGTGTGTGTGTGGCATATAACTACATTTAGCATTATATCGACATCTGTTCGGCGAAAAGTCATCAAAAGTACTAAAAAGCAAAACAAAGTTGCCCCATGAGAGAGCAGCCGGCAGAAAAGTTTCCAAGCCAACTGCAGCAACTGCTCCTCCTGGATGCCACTGGGAATGGGCAGCTGAATGGAGCGGGTATTGGGTGCAGTACAAGCAGCCAATGCAATTTTCGGTGGATATATCTTGTTTTTATTTGCCTTGTTTCGCAGTAAATACAAAGTAAACGGCTTTGTTCAGCTCAGGGATTTGGCATGATGATTTTTACTAAATCATGATGTTAATTTATGTGGATTAAACAGAGAGCGAAAGTCGTTTAAGTATGCTAGCATTATAGTATTTCTTAAAGCCATCTGCTGTTCGTTAGTCTTAAGAATGAAGTTATTGTAAAAAGCTGCCAATGCAGTCATAAAATACAAAATAAATGTCTATCTCTTGTGACATTTTCTAGAACTTAAAGATACTTTTGTGCTGCATTTGCCATCTCGCCCACAGTTTAGCTTTTCTATTTTTATATCTACACTCTCAAATTGTATCATATTATTTTCCACTCTTGTAGTTGTCGTTTTCCTAGTCCTAGTCGTACCCTTGTCGCTGTCGTCTTCTGTCTTGTGTCTTTTGTCTGTTTTCGCCGTCTATTTCTATTTCTATTTCACTTCGGTTTTTGTTTGCTCTACGTAATGAGCAAGGAAATTGTGTGCAGTACTCTCGGCATTATAAAAATTGTAACTGCCTGTGAAACTTTGGCTGCCTTGTTGACATTTCTGACTGCATTTTGCCTGCGTTTCTTTTGCCATTTTGCCATTGCACTGCTGCTTATTGTCTCTGGCAGCAATCCCGCCTGATATCCGAGTAATGAGACCCACACACAGACAGACAGACAGACAGACGGACAGATAGACAACAAACTAAACGCATTTGAACTGCATCCATTGTAGTTTTGCTCTCTCACCAGCGGATTGCAGCATATTTACTGTGTATGCACATATGCTTTATCTACATATATATTTATGCGAACAACAATGGCAATAATGTTGATGATTATGACAATATTTGCACTCTCAGTCGGACGGATGGCGGAAGTTGACTTTATGCATTTGTAAAATGTTGACACACTATTCAAAAATTATTGCACTGCTTTTTGCCATCAACGTTGTCGTTGTCGTTGTCGTTGTCGTAGTCATTGTTATTGTTGTCACTGTTTGTTTCAACAACGCTGGCTTTGACAAGCTAATAGATATGCCTCTCAAGCGATTATACAACTCATCAGTAACATATGTAAATACCAAACACACTGCTTTTTTTACTGCCCATGCTAATAACTTGTATTTTAATTTATTTCATTACAGGTATGTTAACAGACTACAAACAGAGCCGTTAATATAATTAAAAGCCAATTGCCATGAAAAGCGCAAATGCCAGCGAAAAACTTCTCAATGTATGTATATATATAAGTTTGTAGTTATTACTTTGAGTAAAGTGAAATGATTCAAACAATTCAATTAGCAATTCAATTATAAACTGAATGATGTTGCGAAATTAGATGAGCTGATCAAACATTTAGTTATGACAAACTAACTGAGTTAAATAGTTTTAAATAAATTACAATTTAAATATTAATGGGCTTACTAAAATATATTTCAGTATAACTTAAAAGATCATTCTGAATTGACATTTTAATAAATAGAAACCATTTGATCTATCTCTAGAAAAAAGTAACCCTCTCTTTTTCTGGATATTTTCTCACACATTTCTTTCAAACGTTTCCTTAAATTGCTCTTTGCTCTTTGCCCACACAAATTATGACAGATATTTGCTTTCAGACTTTAAAAGCCGTTTATCTGGTCTAACACATCTATCTATTTGGGGCTACCTGTTTGACCTATTCTCTAATTGTTTTTCCTTTTGATTTCGCTTCATGAATATTCCATCATGTTATCTAGCGGATGACTCAGCTAGTTAAACGTTCTGATGAAATGCACGGTGGGGCAAAAACCGTTTCTCAATATGCATTCTCATGGCTATCTCATCGGCAGTCAGCCAGCCAGTTTTGTTTCCTGGCCGCAGATAACAGCGAAACTTGGCTAATGGCTAGTCTTTAACCTTTTAATGTAGCACTCTTTGGCTTATCACGGCACAACTTTATAGAACTTAATGCTCGACGAGCCATTAAGTCGACCTCTACCTCCGTGTGTGGTTTATGAAAGAATCCAGCCAAGACTAGACTGGAGCCAGCGTCTAGTCCCCAACAACTTTCATTGCTATGCGACTCCAATTTGTGGCTATAAAACGGGGCAAGAGGCTAGAACACCGAACACAGCAACAGACTACAAGTCCAGACACTCAGAAACAGAAATTGTTTAATAGACAACGCCTTTTAGGTTTTATAGGCATTCTCCATGCACCGACCGACCGAGGAGCCCAGTGAAGCGGCCTTGTTATACCCAGCACCTAAAGCAGAAGGGGTACATCGGTATCAAGAATAAAGTCGCCCGCAGGCTAAAGTATCTAAACATTTCTTAAAAGGTTTCAATTAAGTCTGTTTAAACTAGAGATAAGTAGATTTTTATTTAAAATACTTAATTATAGGCAATTAACAAGGTATAGTTGTATATTACAGGGTATATTTAGGCTTTTGATCTTGTGGCTTTATTATTATTGTTTGCCTTCACTTCGGTTGGCATATTATGCGCCAATTTTTATGCACATCAGGGCCAAAAAGGGGCACCGATTTTGATGCCCAACCGAAATTGTCAAATAAAACTAAAGGCTCTAAAATAGCTTTTAAAGTCATAAAATTACATGACTTTTAAGCCATAAAAATTAACGACGGGTGCGTGTGGCAAAAAAAAAAACAGAGCACTGAGCAGCAAGTATATAGAAGGAGAAAAAACAACACTAGCGACATTTGTTTTCATTGTTTTGTTTGTTTTTACTCGTGGCCCGTTTTTAATAGAATTTCGCTTAATTTGAGTAGACATAACAGAGAGAGAGGGAGAGAGCAACAAAAAAAAGGGCAAATGAAAAAGTTGCGCCAACTCTTTTAATTAAATGGTTATTGGAGGTCGGCCATTGAACGCACAAACCCTATCGGGCAATGTCAATAGAAGGTAGTGAGGAGGGTGAGGGAGGGGGTGGGGGGTTGTACAGTAGCGGAAAGCGTAAAGCGTATTAATGATGAATATTTATGTGTGCGGCCCAAAGCGGAAGTGGTGCGAGGCAAGCGAGCGAGAGAGAGAGAGAGAGAGATGAGAAATGCGGCATAAATTAGACTAAAGTGTGGTTAGGGTGGCTCAACTTCCAAATACTACGAAATTGGCCGAGTGGCCGAGTGGCAGGCAGAGTGGCGGAGAGTGAGTGTCCGAGTGGCAGGCAACTGATAGTGATAGCTGGAGTAGTCGTCGGGGTTGCTAAAGTCACTGGCTGATTATGCAATAGTGCGTAAATGTCTAAGTGCTCTGGGGTTGCCTTTAAATACAACAACCGATAAAGTGGCGCATATATTTATGTGTGTTTTATTTTTATTATTTTTATACATGGAGGTGAGAAGTGCCGGAAAAGTCAATTGCCATTATTGAATATGGCATACGGCATATGGCAAATGCAGCAGTAGTGGAGATCTTATGATAAGACTAAAAGCCTTTGGCCAGATAAGATCAGTACTCACATAATAGAAATTTATGTTTGTTTGCCTTTGCGCCTAATGCACTTTGCAAATACTTAACTATCAATTTCAAATAAATTATATTGCTATTAAATTTTAGTTATATTTATTTACATACAACATACAAACTATTATAAATTGAGCGTGAGATTATTAATTGAGCTTTAGCAGCCTTAAATGACCCAAATATTTGATTAGGTTTACAGAGAAGCTTAAGACAAGTAACTCTATGTTTTTGTTACTTGTTCTAATTCTAATTCTAAGTATGTACTTTTGCAGTTTTATTTGAATTTCTTTTTTTGATTTACTAAACTAGTCAGCTGTGCAGAAGGATGACTTAGTTCCTGTTAACTTGTTGCCCAGCTCATATGGTGCTTAGCGTTCTTTTTTCTCTTTGGCTGCTGCACTTATCATAGATCATTTGCTTGGCAGTTTTGCTGCTCAGAACAGTGGAAACCTGCGTAAATTCCGCTTGCCACACGTCGCACGTCAAATAAATGGCCGCACGCAGCAAGCAGCTGCCTTTCATGCCACACACACACACACACACACACACACACACAGCCCCCTTGACTGCCCCAACACAATAATCCTGCAACTCAACGGAACGTCGCCAGCAATCTAAGAAAAACGCCAATGGCAGCGGTGCACCACCCCCACCACCACCACCACCCCCCACTCACAGGAAAAGCAGCTGCTGCTGTCGCTCCTGCGTGCCCCATTGGAGATTGGAGCAGCTCCAATCCCCTGCCCGCTTCCTTGACGGTTTGTCACAGTCAAGTGTGTGTGTGTCGCCAAGAGTTCTTCTTCTAACGAATGGGAAAAATTCAAGTAAATTGATTTTTCTTATGCTTGGCTCCTGCTAGCTGTCAGCTTCAAAATGCGTCCCCGTCGTTCGGTTCGGTTCGCAGCGTATTGTGCTTGTCCCCTATGCTCATCCTATGCTCATCCTTGAAGCGCCCTCGTCCTTGCCATTCTTTTCCTTTTTTTTTGCCCATTGACTGCCCTGGCTTTCATGCAATTTTGCTTTTGGCGCGTAATCGACTTCATGCTTTTGCTTTTAATGGTATTTTTCCTGTGGTTCAAACTAATATCCATAATGCATAAATATGGGTAGCCTGGCCCCTGCAACCTATCGAACTTTACCCAATCCCAATCCCAAGCCCAATCCCAAACCCAAACCAAATGCGTATCCTGAGCTGCCTTGGCATTTTTTCGCTTGCTCGTGATATTTTCTGCTTCTGCTTCTGCTTCTTCTTATGATTTCAAGCCGTTGGACGTTGTCATCGTCCTTGCCTTTTCTTCTATATATATATAGATATATATATTTTATTTTTTTTGTATCATCTTGAGCTTCTCATACAATTTATGCGAAAAAATCTATAGTACGTCTGCAATTTATTGCATTTTCGCAGCAAGACCATTGAAAAATGCTTCAAAAAAATGTGCTGATTTTAATGTTTTTGTCAAAGTTACGAGCTGCTGTTGTTGTTGTTGTTGTTGTTGTTATTATTGCTGTTGATTTGTTAATAAACAATTTTATGCCCCATGGGCTCAGCAGAAAACTCAAACTCACACAAAAAGCAAATTTTATGACCGAGCTGCTTATTGTTTTTATATCCTTGATTGATAGGGTAACAAAGGGCATATTAACAATGGCATAGAGAGAAATATGCATGTATATATATATATCTATATATATACAACTGCTGAATTGGCGAAATATTTATAATCGTAAATAAAAGCTTTAAGCGGTGCAATAAAAAATAACTTAAAGCCATAAAGCTGCCAGCACTTTTAACTGTTTACAGTCAAAGAGATAAGCTCTCACTCTAACTAGTTGGATGGTTTTTTTCGTTCTGTGCAATTAAACTCATGCTCTGTTTATGTCTATTGCTAATGGGCATTAAAAACTATTTTGATTGACTCTCTCTCTGATAGCACATATCTAAATCGTAAGTTGCCCCCCCCGCCTTATCAATTTCTTTGATTTATTTGCGCTTATAGAACATTCCGCTGTCGCATATTCCGTTTGTCAATCGTATATCTATTTCTTTAAGTATATATTTCCTTATACTCTTTTCGAAGAAAATAGTATATTCAGTTTGTGCTGAAGTTTGGAACACATAGAAGAAAGCGTCGGAAACCTCCAAAAGTTACTGCCAGTATGCTTAGAATGACAATCCAAATTGATCTAGCCATGTCCGTCTGTCTGTCTGTCTGTCTGTATGTATGCAAACTAGTTCCTCAGTTTTCGAGCTATTGCTATAAAACTTTGCACAGACACTTATTATTCAACGGGACAGCACATTGGTCGGAACCGGCCGGATCGGACCACTATATCTTATAGCTGCCATACAATTGGCAATGGCAATGGTTCGAAAAGAGTATAAAATCTTCGGCACACCGAAGATCATCCTTCCCTGTTTTATTTGTATTATCTCAGCAAGTTTTTGTGTGTGCTTGTAGGCTCTTACCGACCAGCTGTCACTTTTTTTGCTGTTGTTATTGTTGTTGTTGTTGGTGGTGGGGGAGATGTGCCACCTTGAGACGACATCAGTTGGCCTGCGAAGCTGAGACTTAACTGGCAGCCATATATCTTGCCACGCTCGCTGGCTGGCTGGCTGGCTGGCAAATATCTAGCCATTTCTTATACTAGTCACAGTTCTATAATTTCTCGATTTATTTTGCTGCCATTCTGCCAGAGTGCCGCCAGCGTCCCGACTGTCCTGAATGTCCTGGCTGTCCTGGCCGTCCTGACTGCCTGCCTGCCTGCCACAGACAATCCAAACATTATTCAAAGTCAAACTTCATTCACACTCACAGACTCTCCGACACACATGCAGGCAAATTTTTAACCACATTATTTATTTACTGTTCGCTTTGGCCCACGTGCTTTTATCCCCTCAAATCTCTCTCTCTCTCCTCTTCTATATCTATGCTAATATGTTGCACACTTTTGTTGCTGCTGCTGCTGTTGTTGTTGTGTTTGTTTGGTTTTGCATTTATATCAGCCACAATTTATCAGCGGCCATAACAAAAGGCGCCTGCTGCCATTGTCGCCAAGTTGGCTGCCAAAAACCGAAGCCGCAACCGAAAAACTGCCTGTCAACTGGGCCTCGCAAAATTGTCATTTTTTTCATGTTTATTATTTGCCAAAAGAGTGCGGCGGGCGCTTCGTGTTTTCTAACTGCAAATAATAATTTTGCCATGACAAAATTATATTTCATGCTCTGAATATTGTGGAAAACGAAAACAATAATAAAAGTGCCAAACACACACACACAGAATGCCAAAAACAAAAAAATAACAAGAAAGATGAGCTGAGCTCATTGTGACGAAGATGAAATACCCTTTATTAATAATATGTTTAAATATTTATCATAATCTTATTTTTCGATAGTTGCCATGATACAACAATCAGATCCGAAAAGTTCTTATGTATGCTTACTATTAGTTCCAAGTTTTTTTTTATTAATTTATAATATATATAGTGCTTTAAAATGCTTCTTCAAATGTGTTGTTTATTCCTCCATAAATTTGAAATGCCCTTTAGAAGCATCCAAACATGATTAGCAATAAACAAAGCGAGCAACGCCAGCGATGAGTAGAGAAATTAGGTTAAGCTTTTTGACAGGTCGTTAGTCAGATGCTCTTTTGGCCATGTAAGCTAAGCAAAGTAGAAGTAGAATGCGATAATGGTCATGGATACTTAAAGACTTTCTTAATGAACCATCATATTTGAGATAATAAATTATTTTAAAAAAATAAGTAATGTCGAGTATTGTGTGATTAGTTGATATATATCTGAATAGAAGCACATCGAATGTTATATTAGTCAGAGCTATTTATAAATTGGCTAGATACTTGTTAACTCTAATCTAGATTCAGGTCATAAAGAACAATTCTGACAGCGTGCTTTTGATCTGAGCCACATGTAGATTAAGCAAGCTTTAGGCTTTGGTTAATTTGCTTAATGCCAATTGTCAATTACCAAACCTAGCTGCATAGTGTAGCTGCTCGCCAAAGTGTACCCTTTCGTATTTGTACATGCATGTAGTGTAGTGTGCCTTATTGGCTTGTCCTTGTTGTTGTTTTGGCATATTTTATGCATGTTTATCATTTATACGCTTTTTTGTTCAGCTAAGCGACAAAGAGTTTGGTTTTTTACATATACGCAGAAATGAAAGCAATAAATTAAATAAATTGTAAAATATTACTTGAAGCGTTGTGTGTGTGTGTGTGTGTGTGTGTGGGTGGTTGTGTTTTTGAGGCTGGCAAAGCTTTTATTAAATTAAATATTTCACTGCAATAAAGATTATCAGCTGGCTGAGGCAAATGATAAAGCAAATATGCGCACAGACACCCAAACAGACAGACTGAGAGACAGACAGACTGAGAGACAGACAGACAGACAGACAGACGGCCAATCAAATAGACAATGTGACTCGCTGACTCTAAAACTGTTTGAATGAGATGCTAGGTGGTTAGGGTGTGTGTGTGTGTGTGTAGTCACATACATGAGCGTTAACATTGTAAGCAGACCATATAAATGTAAATGAACTGCTTTGCCTGAGTTGAACTGAATTGTTCACAGCCTGATGCCGTTTCCGTTTCATAGTCCTTGCTACACAGCATTTCCTGCACACGCACACACACACATAAGCACAGTTAGGCAGCCATTTTTTGGTGATGCTACTTGCATGTATATCAGCCGGAGCATCAGCCTCTTCCTCTTCCTCTTCCTCGTCCTCCGCAGTCGTCCTTCTCTCAATTTCAGTTAGGCTGCTTTGCATGTGTCTCTACCGTTTTTATTTGCTCAAACAATATTCGACATAGTAATTTTATGCTTCGACTGCGGAACACATAAAATTATCTTTTGAATAAATAAAGATAAGAGCCACAGCACAAAATGTTTCCCTAACACACACACACACACATCTATACACACATTTTAATGTTTTATTCAAAAGGAAACACAGCGTCGAGTCAGAGACAGAGATGCAAATTAAAATATCATTCAATGTTGGCAATTTAATATATTATTTTTGATAAATGAATACGACATACACACACACACACACAGAGTCCAATGGCAATGTATACATTGAAAGTCTTATATTTTGCACAATATAATTGAATAGCACCCAAACACACGCACACACACACACGCACACACACTGAGAGAGCCACCTACAAAATAAATCTTTTGCTTTATGCATCGTCAAATCTAAGAATTTTCGCCCAACATTTTCCATTCAACGCATTTGCCTATTTGGCTCTGCCTTTTGTTGTGTCTGTTTTGGTTGTTTGTTTTTTTTTATACTCTTTTCGAAGAAAATAGTATATTAAGTTTGTCCTGAAGTTTGTAACGCATAGAAGGAAGCGTCTGAGACCCTCAAAAGTTACTGCCAATATGCTTATAAAAACAAAACAAATTGATCTAGCCATGTCCGTCTGTCTGTCTGTCTGTCTGTCTGTCTGTCTGTCTGTCTGTCTGTCTGTCTGTATGTATGCAAACTAGTCCCTCAGTTTTTGAGCTATCGCGATGCAACTTTGCACAGACACTTATTATTCAAGGGGACAGCACATTGGTCGGAGCCGGCCGGATCGGACCACTATATCTTATAGCTGCCATACACCTCAAAGTCGGTTTTGGCCATAAATCCGATGTTTTCAAAGCAATTGCCTTAAATTTCCTTGTACACTTGAACATCCTTATAACTCAAACTCATCAATGGGTAAAATCGCAAATCGATTGAGTCATAAACAGCGAAGATATGCGTCATTAAATATTTTGAAAAAACAGGTGCATATGAGCAAACAAAGTCAAGCACAAGAAAGCTTTTGATAGTCTGAGCAAACAAAGTCAAGCGCAAGAAAGCTTTTGATAGTCTGCTCTTCAAGCAATTTTGTCAGCGATCATCAAAACGGCTTGTGGCGTAGTGGGTAAAGTTGCGAACTGGTGAGCGAGAGGTCCCGGGTTCGAAACCAGCGGCGACTGGTCATTTATTTTCATTTTTTCTTATTCTTCTTTTCAAATATATAATAGCTGTAGTCAAATTCATTTATTTTCAATTTCCTAAATTGTTTCTAATTTTTTTTTTCATACATAAAGTAGCTTTAATAGAATAATTCAAAAGAAAAATTTAAATTCATTGGCAAAACCAATGCCACGCGAAAAAAAATATGGATCTCAAATTCTGAATATAAGCTCTCGTATGTTCAGATTAAGTTTTATGACAATTCAATTTCCGACAGCAGCCTTGAAAGGTATAAGAGCAACAGGCACAAAATTTGGTATGTATATTATGTAATGTAGTTTTCACTTTTTGGAAAAACTGAAACTTGTATATTGTTCAATTCGGTAGCACTTATGAATGCTAAGGGACGCGTCCACGAGCTACGGATAGTGAAACGTCCCTGTTTACATGAATACCTTTATATATTTTATTTTATATGTAGGGGTATATGTATGCGACATTAATATCTGCGAATTAAATAAGCAGTCACGGAAAAATAGTAAAAATTGCTTTAAGGTTCGAAAAGAGTATTTAATCTTCGGCACGCCGAAGATAATCCTTCTCCACTTGTTTTTTTTGCTGTTGTATTATGCGCAAAAACATTTTCACTTTTCAAGCCGGCAACTTGCGCCTAAGCCAAAGATTAGCCAATGTAAGGTTTTTGCTTTTAGCAAATTTTATTTCTTATGTTTACACTACGTAATTTATTAAAAGCACAATTTCTAAGCTGTTGCAGTGGAAAACATGCTGGCATATTATAGTCAAATGTACTTTAAATACATTAAGCTGCTCTTCAATTTAATTGGAATTTCGGTCCGGTCAGATCAGGCAATTGAATTACTTGAAGCATTTGGCTTATGGCTGTCACAGTCGGGATTTTAATTTGAAGTGATAGCTAAAATATGTACATGCTGGCCAGTGTAAATGTGTTATGGAATAAATTAAGTTCGGTGCATAAATCAATTGATAATAATAGGCATAATTCGTTAAGTAACTAAATACATAACTAAAATAGACAAAAGCTAAACTTATTTCAAGAACCAAAAACTATAAGCTGCTAATTAAAGCTACAGCTTCTAATTAGTTTTAGCAGTCGTTGTTTATTTTTTAATGAAATTAGCTACACTGTGCAATTGGAGTGCATATTAATTAAATGCTGCTTTAGTTAATAAGAGCTTTGCGCTGCAGCATATTAAATCTTGTCTATAATTTATTTGGACTTTGCCAAATGGCAAAGTCGCTTTGAAATGCACTTTACTGCAACTTTGTTGCAAGGTTGCAGCAACTCGCATCACATCAACTCTGCTCGCTCTCGAATTTGCGCCTGAATTGGCCACGACTCGTTGCATGTTGATTGGCAAATAGATGTGCTCATTGACGCTTTGAAGGCTGGTCGAGGAGCGATACTGATTTCGATTCCGATGCCGATGCCGATTCTGATTCCGTTTCGGATACAAAACACGCCAACTGGTCATTCATTTTGTGTGTATGTGTGTGTGTGTGTGTGTGTGTTCGCTTTATTGATTAAAAATGTGCAAACATTTTCGCAGCAATTTCGTTTTTAAAACCACTTTCGTTTAAGCTACAACAACAACTGCAACAACAACTGCAACTGCACATGAGTGTTGCACTCGCAGTTGGGGCTTTTTAGCTGGCTTTTAAGTTTGTTTCTTGCATGGACATCACGTATTCAATCAATTGCAACGATGTCGGCGATGACGAGTGCCAGGACGAGGACGAGGACGAGGATGCGAGAATTGCGCTCATTTTGGGGCTTGACCCATTTTGCCATTTGGGCGAACAGTTTTTGTCTGCACTGGCGCTGGCAGCAACTCCATTTCCATTTCCATTTCCATTTCCAGCTTTGTCATCGTTTCAGGCCTCTTTGGCCAGTGTAAAATTAAGATACGAGGCAGGTCACAGAAGTGCAAGCTGATTGCAGCACTGGCTTAGACAGGGACCACAGCACAGCACACACACACACACACAGCACACACACACACACACACATAGAGAGCATAACAAGCAGCCACAGCAGCCACTCCGCACAATGCCACACGGGTGTTGACATTTATGTCCAATGCAGATTTTTACCAGCCCCAACAACAGCAACAGCAGCGACAATAAAAATTGCCTCAAACCTCAACACACACACACTGTGACTGCAGCTGTAGCTGCAGCCAGGACTCGAGGATACGATACAGCAAGGATACGAGCAGGCAGCGTTAAACAGGCAACTGTCCTGCTTGCAGCCACACAATGTAAACGTTGCATGCTGTTGCCCCAAAAGTTGTTATAATTTTTAGCTACCCAGCTTTGCTGCCGTCGTCGTAAGCAACTTGTTTTTGGGCCAGCGTACGAAAAAATCATTGCATACTGCGGGGCGCCTTTGAGCTGTGCACAAAATTTATTGAGCAAAGTTGCTGAGCTGATGCAGCGGGGGCGGGAGGCGGGGTGTATGTGAGTAGGTGCCTGGGCGAAAAGGGGCGGACAGTTGGCATACTTTATCATCAGTGACGACGACAGCGACAACGTCGACGCTAAAGGATGGCCAAGCCCAGGATGCAGGATCAAACCACAAAATCCAAAGTGATGCATACAAATAAAAACAAGTAGTTGTGCCAAAATGTGCAAGTGATCGGATCGACTAGTAGATGCTGTGTAATATGCATATTATATTACACGCATATAAATATGGCTCAAGAAATGGGCATTATTTGATATTGTTATAGATTGGAAAATCTAAAAAAATGAATGTAAATACATAAATATCAAAATATATGGAAATACTATATTTAAAGATTTGGGTATTCATTCGGAATATGCTTACTTCATGGCACAACTTGAGTATACCCTTCTTTCAACCATCTGTATGTACAGGGTACTCAAAGCGAGACGAGGCTGCACACACAGAGTCAGGCTAT
Organism: Drosophila flavopinicola; assembly: GCA_035042425.1. NCBI lineage: Eukaryota > Metazoa > Arthropoda > Insecta > Diptera > Drosophilidae > Drosophila > Drosophila flavopinicola. Next base: position 8,093,743 of record JAWNLL010000452.1, on the reverse strand, counting down.
GCTGCTCTATAGCTCTGCCTCAGTTGCTCTCTCTACCCACCACCACCCTCTCTCTCTCTCTCTCTCTATCTTTCTCTCTCCCTCCTCTCTCTGTGTCCTTTCACATGTGCATTACTGCAGGAGGTGGGGCTCTTTGGGGCTGGTCGCATTAAACGGAAGTTGCCGCTTCGCTATGCGTTTGTGTGGCTTGCTGTTGTTGTTGTTGTTGCTGCTGCTGCTGCTTCTGTTGTTGTTGGCATTGTTGTGTTTAAAAAGTTTTATGCTCGTCACGAGAGAAATTTATTGCACTCCGGTGTTCAAAGCTTTTATCCTTTTTTATCATTTTGGTTTTATTTTCATTTTTGTTGGTTTTCTGTGTTTGTGTTTGTGTGTGTGTGTGTTTTTTTTTTGTTCCTTATTTTATTTTTGGTCGTGTCTGTCTTTCGGACTGGGCACAACGTTTGTGAAAAAGCGGATGTGATTTATTTGGTAATGCTAATGATGTTTTTGCTCGTCCTGCCAACCATCAGTTTATTTGAGCTTCGGCTGTAGCAATTTTTATCGCATGTGTAGACAAAAAGTAAAAGCGATGGAAAAACCTGCCGAAAACTTTTCGGCAACGAGAGCGTCATGAAAATGCTTACGCCAACGGTTTGCCCGTGTGTGTGTGTGTGTGTGTGTGTGTGTGTGTGGAAAAACCTGCACAAGGAAATGTAAACAGTTTGCCATTTATCTTGTGTCGCCAATAAATCGCATTGTATGCCGCACTCGGCAGTCACATTTAAGATACTCCGGTAGACGTAGTTAATTTTTTAAATGAGCGAAAATTCGATAAACCAGCTTGCTCTTCATACAGGTTTTTATTTATGTACATGTGTGTGTGCGCTGTTTCCCATAGCGTGTCACTCTGCAAGGAAATTGATAGGTGTAGCATACTTCCCCCACCTCCCCCTTGCCAATCAGCTTTAAGCTTTAATTGTGCGGCTTAAGGTTTTGCTTTATTACAGCGACTTAACGGAATTGAGCTTTATTAATTGTTGCCCAAGCTGATTTGGCAAAGCTTCTCCACTAATGCAGGGGAAACAATGGACTCGCTTCCTAAAGAGGGTGTCTCCCCATTCTGACCCAAAATGTACACTGAAGGTCAGCAACAAGGTCGAGCTGAATAAATATGCTTCACTCGTCGCATTATAAAACCAACTCCAAAAATGGACAAGCTCAAGTTGTTAGAGGTTAAGTCACGATGACAGCAGATCAGCTAAGTTTATATATATATATTTGAAATGCAATTGCAGTTGCTGTTAGAAAAATCAGTGTTTAACCAGCATTCGTTTTATTAGCGTCTTTTAAAACTTTAATGTCTTCATATTGTGTATAGTTTTCCCATACACAAATTTAAATATAACTCTCATAACAATAAAAGTTATTAGTAAAATGTGGGCGCCTTATTAAAAATGCATTCCACAATTGTCAAAAATCATAAAATTACATTTTATTACACTTTTTATGGCGACATAAAACGAGAATTTCTACATTTGCTATGCACAGAGTGAAAAGAAGGAAAAAATATAAACTGCGCCCCGTTCACAACTAGAAAGCAGTCAACTAAAATATTTCCTAGTGACATTAATTACAATTTTATGCAACACACGTGGCGACTACGTCCGTCCCAGTTTCATATGCCGGGCACAGCAGTCATTGTCCACTTTGGACAGCCCCCAGCTCCACTCCCGCTCCCCCTCTCTGTCTCTCTCTCTCTCTCTCTGGGCCGCTTAGTTTGGATTGTGTCAAGCGTTAGGCCGTCGGCTGACATGGCCAACGGTATCGATGGCGTGCGACAAGGACACAAGGATACGGCTTGCGTTCGGTCAATTCGATTATTTTCATTTTTCACCTTTTCGTTTAAACTTTCATGTGTCGTGGTTGTAGTTACTGCTGCTGCTGCACTTGCTGCTGTTGTTGTTGTTGTTGTTCTTGTTATTGTAAATTCCATGTAAATTAATTAAACTTGCTTGGCATACAACAGCAACAACAAATTGGCAGCGGCCCGGGCACGTCAGGATGTGCTAGGACCCGTTCGGCGCGACCGACTGGCATACATGGCAAATTATATATTGCATGTCAAAGGGCAACAGACAACGATGGCTGCCTGCCTGGCCTGGCCTGGCCCAGGGGCAGCGGGGGCAGCGGGGGCAGCGGGGGTTTGTAGTGCCACTTAATATTTTTTATACGCCACAAATCGACCGCACGATCAGAGGCCGCCGTTGGCCATTTGGGCAGTCAGGCGCAGGACACGGGACACGGGACACAGGACACAGGTGTGCGACAACAATTAACGAAATTTATTCAATTTGCACCGCCGCGCGGCACTGAGTAAAACTCTCTCACACACACACACACACACACACACACACACACACACACAAGCAAGTGGCATCCTTTTTTTTTTCAATTTCAATAATAAATATCATATTGTGTATGGAGTGCCTCGAGTTTTGAGTCGCAACTTTAAAATGCCATAAATTGTTTCATTACAAAACAAGTGTGGAAGGATTATCTTCGGCGTGCCGAAGATCTTATACTCTTTTCGAACCTATAGGCAATTTTCACTCTGCCAACTGCACCATTGAAATTTCATAAGCTGTACAATATCGTTTTGTCGCGTAACATTAATTTTTTTTTGTTGCCAGTTTAATTTATTGCCAGTTGTATAGCAGCTATAAGATATAGTGATCCGATCCAGCCGGCTCCAACCAATGTGATGTCTCTTTGAATAATAAGTATCAGTGCAAAGTTTCATCGCGATAGATTAAAAAACATGGGATATATGGCCAAAACCGACTTCGAGTTGTATGACAGCTATAAGATATAGTGGTCCGATCTGGCCGGCTCCGACCAATGTTCTGTCTCCTGGAATAATAAGTGTCTGTGCAAAGTTTTATCGCGATAGCTCAAAAACTGAGGGACTAGTTTGCATACATACAGACAGTCAGACAGACAGACAGACGGACATGGCTAGATCAATTTGTATTGTCATTCTAAGCATACTGGCAGTAACTTTTGGGGTCTCCGACGCTTCCTTCTATGCGTTACAAACTTCAGGACAAACTTAATATACTATTTTCTTCGAAAAGAGTATAAATATAAATGAAATATATATTTGTGCGCACTCCTTATTGTGCGATTTCGCTCAATTGCTTTTAATTTGAAATTAATCTCTCAATTTCATATAAATTAAAATGCCTTACCAATATATTTATATAATTGGCCTGTCTGTCTCTGTGCTGTTGCTTCTGTGTTTGCGATTTGCAATTTGCAATTTCATATAATATTCCGCAAATGATGTGATTGCTTTTTCGCATGTTCAGCAGGTGCAGCAGTTGCCCCCCTTTTTATACCCTGTTTTGAATTCTTTCTTTGTCAAATGTGCACCATTTATCAATGGGCCACGCCCAGCGACCAGCACGACCACGCCCACATTTTGAAATTCAAAACAGGAACTGGAATTGGCCAGTTTTTGGGTTTGCAGATATTGATGAAAAGCAATTTAAACCTTTATTGTGGGCAATGCTGGCATTTGCGAATGATATATGAAACGATTAGTTGCATTTTTGTGTGGCTCTGGCTTTTAAGAGGATTAGATAAATAGTGCTCTATAACTAGGCAGAAAGTATGAAAAGCTCAATTTAGAAATCATTCTGATAACATATGCTTTTCTTATATTGCTTGGCAATACAAGTGCAATTTACACTTGCGAGAAATCTAGAATATTTGCAAATGTTATTTACAGCTTCGCTCTTAACTTGCAATAAATTGACAGCTAGCAATAGTTGTTGTAGCCGTCACAAATAAACCCAAGACGAAAGCATAAGCATATTAATTGTGTTAGAGCAACCCTTCAACAAGTGACTGGCTGAGAGCTCAGGACTCAGGACTCAGGACCTGCCTGTGCCCAAGCCACCACTCTAAAGACTGTTATGTCATATGCAAAGCCAACTTTAGCGCCAACAGCAAAGCCACACTTTTCAGCTACATTTCCGTCACATAAACCAGGCATAAGCACACAAAAGGCCCCCCTTTTCCCCACTTGCTGTCGAGAGGATGACATTGAAGAAAGCGCTTTTGCAAAGTGGCAACAACAGCTGCCAGAATGTGGCTAATGTGTGTGTGTGCCATTGGGGGTGTTGTGTGTGTGTGTGTGTGTGTGTGTGTGTGTGTATCTCTCTTGTGGCATGCACAATTAAAAGCGTAGCCAAAGTTGTAATAATACATAATATTTACGCTTAAATGGCTGCTTTGTGTCCAGGTTCTCTATAGTGTGTGTGTGTGTGTGTGTGTGTGTGTGTGTGTGTGTGTGTGTGGGGCACACACACAACTGCAACTGTCAACTGTGCTGCATCATTCAGCTGCCGCCTCCCTGTGCTTTGGTAAATTAATAATTTATTTGTTTTGTCATTCAGCATTGTAAATAATGAGAGAGATTTTCAATAATCTTCTTTGTTAATATTGAAATTAATTTGTTTACTGTTATGCTACTTAATTAAACAAAACGCACACACACGACACACACACACGCACACACACACACACACACAAAGCGTAGTCTACCACAGAGCTCTCAGCTCCCCATCGGCTTACCACAGCCCATAAATAACTGAGGGCTGCTGCTCCGAAGGTAGTTTTGCCCCGGCCCGGACCCAATCTATATGTAAATAGTTTGTATTTACATGGCTGCATTTTAAAGCCTCGACAGGATTTTGTCCTGTTCAATTATGCAATAAATTTATCACTGATTCCAATGCAACGCAATCCACAGATGAATGCATTTCGCCTCCGCACTGCGGTTGCCCATTCGTCCTTCGTCCTTCGTCCTTTCAGCGCCCAGGACCCAGGACCCAGGACTATCTCATAAATGTCTCTTTTGATTTTGGCACGCTCTATTTGCTTTTGTGGCTGCTGAGCAGCAGACGTCTACCGAATTCCTTAGATGCATTTCAGAGCGCTTGCAATTATGAAATATTTATTAGCCTAGTCGCTCGGCACTTGCTGTTGTTGTTGTTGTTGTTGTCGGCGGCTAATGTATCTTTAAGATGCAGCTATTAATTACAGCACTGCGTGACGCATTTAAATTAACATGAAACACAACAACATACATACATTCATTTTTATATATGCATATATATAAAAAAAACCAACCAAAAACAAACAACACAAATTTAATTGCAACGCATTTGTTGATTTTCACAACACAACAAATTGAGTGAGAAACATAAAATTTTGTCGCCCTTCCCCTGCTCAGCATGCATAATGACAAAAACATGTTTGTTCGGTATCCCCAACCCACGGACACGGATAATTCAGTAGAAGAACGCAGTTTCCACGTATGCGTAGAGATCTACATATATAAATTTATATACATATATAGATATCTATCTGTTCATCTATATCTCACACCATGGACAGACTAAATGCCAGAGAGAGAGAGAAGCGAAGACGATGGAAAAAAATTAGAACAACTTAGCGACAAGGGAATTACGGAAAACAAACTCTCAACACGCCGCTGTCATCATTTATTTTGTCAGAGTCTAAAAACAATTCCAACTTATGGCTACAAAACAAGAGAATCTGATGGTATGTGGCTCATAGATACAAATGAGATAAACAACATGGCCATAACAACATAACGAACACTCGATGCTCTTCTGCGCTCCAGGTGAATGAGACACTTGAGAATGTCTTCGGAATGCCCATTCAGATAATTTGATCTTGATCTGCGTACATAAGACAATTTATGGGCATGAAGTAGATTGATAATTGATATAAGCTATAAGTGTTTTGATGCCTTATTGATTTCTGAGGGATGTTTCGCTCTATAAATTTATGAATATGAGAACTTTTCATATACATATATATGATGCTAAAGATATTGTGATTTGCTCTACTTTGCCAACTTTATTGAAAAAGCTATCATATCTGTGTGATATTAGAGTGTATGGGAAACTGAACAAAAGCTCGGTAAATGTCTTTGCGCTAGTCATGGCCTGTTCTTTCCTGCTGTCTCTTAATGATGTGTTGCTTTGCTGCTGCAAAGATTTTGGACATCCCATAGAGAATTATCGTCGCATAAGAGACGCCCTCGGCTGCCCCGACCACCGGTACTAGCTAGCACCTACACACAACTACACACACACACACACACACACATACGCACACACACACACGCAGACAAACACACAAGTCATTAAGTGTTAATTTAATGGCCAAGAGATCTTTGTCACAGATAACAAATGCATGCATTTTTATATACATACTCACAGACAGACAGAGAGAAAACAGAAAACACCCAACGACTGGCAACAGTTGGAGTTCTTTTGGGCCTCGGTATCAGAGCCCTGGCATCTCTTACAAGTTTGTGGAAAACATTTTGTGCGCAGCAGGTGATATATGTGTTGTCTGCTTATGGAAACAGCAACCCAACAACACAAGCAACAAACCAGCAACACTAACGCCTCCTCCTTTCAGCCTGGTCTGGTCTGGTCATATGATATTTGTGTTGTCGGGTTGCTCGGTTTGTTAACGCTGACAGACAATTAAGTGTTTGCTTTATGTTTATTGGAATGGATTTTGGCCGCAGCGCGGCGCGTTCTTCTTAACAAATTGATTGATGGCAGACACCACCGAATTAGACAGAGACGGCGACAGAGCGCGTGTAAGCGAGACAGTGCGATAACTTGTGAATAAAGTCTTGAATTACAAACTGGTAGCCCACCTGGCCATCAAATGCCCAATCCGAATTCGGTTGGGCTACCTTAGGGCAATAAAAGCGCCGAGTAACAAGCAGTCCAGTAGCCTACTCTATACTAAATGTGTATACAATGTACAGCCTAGCCAAAATGATGATGACGATGTAACGGAAACTTTTTAATTAAAATTCGAAAAATTAATTAAATATTTTTGTGACGCCTGCGCTGACGACGATGGCGATGGCGATGACGATGACGACTTCGAGATTAAATTTCCAACCTACCTACGAAATGCAAACCCGGCAAGAGAGAGAGAGAGGGAGAGGAGAGACAGAAACCGAGCAGCGAGCAGTGTCGAAAAGTTTGCCCAAAAAATATAGCAACAACAACAGCAGCGTACAAGAAGATGAAGCTTGATGAACAACAACAACAATAGCAACAACAACAACTATTTGGCCCAGCAGTCAGAGAGAGAGAGAGAGAGGCAACAACATCAAGTGCAAAATGAGAAAATTCGCTGGCTGTTTGGCAAACACAACAAGGAAAATAAACAGAAAAACTGTGTGAAAACGCCATGGAAGGTAAAATAAGAAGCGCAGAGAGGCGCAGAGAGACGAAACGCCAGTTGTAAGCTGGTTGGATAGGATAAAGAACTCGACGCCAGCAATAGATACAAAAACAAAAGAAAGTTTTATGCCCGGCTGCGAGCGAAAAAAAAAACAAAAAAAGTGAACGGAGTACAAATGCCAAAATGAGAAAGGAGCCAACAAGCGAAAGATGAGCAAGTGAGACACGAGCAGAAAAAGCAACTTAATGATGCACAACTGATAAGCCAAAAAGATGACATACACAGCTAAGAAGACGAAGAAGAAGAAGAATAAGAAGAAGAGGAAGATGAAGTACCTATTCGAACTATGCTTCTAAGTTAACCAGTTGCGTTTGCGAGTAGGTAAAAGTGGACTTCGATGTAAATTCAAGAGAATGTGGTTATCAGATGGCGAACAGAGAAGAGCATCAAGTGTGTCAGATAATGCCAAAGTATTATGACTAATAATGCAAGTGTTACAGCAAAGGAAATCTGCTGAAAGTCTAAAAAGTATTTTGCAAAATGGCAGATGCGAACACTTTGATATCTCAACTCAAAAACTTACCTAACTCAATAGCAAATCTTAGGTACAATATTTACACTTATTGGGGCCCATTATGGGACCAGTTGTTGTCAACCCCTTGTTCAGTTTTGCCATCATGATCTTTCATCATTATCGTACACCATTTTTAGTGCCAGCACTCAAACAAAAAGGGTGAAACTGCAGTCTTGAGGCAAAGTTCACTAGTTAATGTTGCCCATCAATCATTCGCACACTTGATGGGCTACAAAATACTACAAAAAGGCAAACTGGATAAGGGCCAAAAACAACTGCAAATGGCAAAAGTTACAAGGGCAAATGGAAAAGGGAAAAACATGTCACATATGTGCTTGTATCGATAATGAATTATTTTCTAAAGATTTTTTATACACAAATGGGTAAAAAGCGTAGCATAAAGTGCGCAAAAGTATGTTAAAGTTAAATTGAAGGATCTCTAACCCCATTAGGTATATAAGATCCTGAACAGCATTAATTTGATGACAAACTATACATAAATTGCTCTCGATCTGCAAAATCGATTTAGTAATGGGAGTTGAAAGTTTTGAATGCGTAATTTGTATTAGTTATTGGCATAATGTACTTTGTATTGATTTTCTAAATATTTTTCTTGTCAGTTTGCACATTTCATGTAAGGGCAAAGCAATGTAACTCAAGATTAGAACAGAATATGCGCCTAAGATTCCTAAAATTCTAATTATGGCATTGTATTCGATCACTAATGCCGTTCGCCTGTCAGTGGAAGAAGCACTTCAAACATCCATTTGAATGTTGAGATGTGCCAGAAACTAGTTTGCATTCATTTAATTCAATTCAATTCAATGCAACTCCATGCAACTTTGTGGAGGCCAAGCCAATTATGCTAAAGTAAATAACAATCTTACTTGATTGCCATCTCGCTTCAACTCATTTGCTCGTCGGCTGTTCGTCGTTCCCAAGCTTTGGCGAAAATGTTAAAAACTTAAACAACGCTGACATATTTCCCCAGATGCCTTCAAACTTTTGTGCCCAACTTGTGCTGCAGCGCTCCCAAAAAGTCTTTTGAAATATGTGATGTCGACGCAACGAAAAAAATGAAAAAAGAAGCGAAAGAGAAGGCATTTTCATTTCGTGTTTAATGAAAAATGTCAAATAAAAGTGCCCGAAACAGAAACAGCAAATTGCAAAGCTTTGTGCGATAGTTTCGCAGCGAGCACTCTGTAAGTCCTTGAACAGGTAGCAGCAGGAGCAGCAGCAGCAGGATCTGCCACTGTGATTGACTCAACGGGAGCGGGAAGCGGGAAGTGGGAGCAGGGAGCAGGAGCAGCCCCGTATCATGCCAATAAAAACTGGCAGCAAAGCAGAGCTCAACGTCGAGTCGGCACTTAAGCAAAGATGGGCAACTCTTTGGCACACTAATTACTATTTATTTCAAACGAAAATTGCTAACGAGCAAAAGATATTACCATACTCCAACTGCTACTAGTATAATAATAATCAAAATGCTAAAGGGAGCACAGACAACAACAACTACAACTATAACAGGGCAGCGCAGCCCGTTAGAACAAATTATTATTTTTTATGATTATTTAAATTATGCGCCAGTGGGCAAAACCAGAAGGATGAGCTGCCAGTGGAAGAAACGGGAGCCGCGGGCAGCCGGCTGCAGCTGTTGGAATGTCGGTGCAATTTACAAAAAGGTAGCTGGCACTTTGCAGCTCTTGGAGCAGCGGCAGCCTTCTCAAATAGTTTTCATCAGGCTGAGAGCCGTTTGGTTCGTTTGCCTGCAGCTTTTAGTGCAATTGGCTGGTAGCTTGTTTAATGATCATTAAAGATGAAGACGACACACGAGAGCAGCGCAGCAGTTTGGACTCAAAGCGCTCTTGACCAGGCCTTAATAAATGAGCACAGGTTGCCAGCCAGCCAGCTAGCCAGTCGGCCCAGACTTGTTTTTATGGCCAACTCTTTGGCTTGCGGGCAAGTGCCTTGGACTCACTCTAATTAGTCAATTTTTTTATATTTTTTATACTCAATTAAATCTGTAGTAGCTTCAGTTGCAGGCACTCGAGTAAGCAAATGATGTGCAGTAATTAGTGGGGCCTTCATATAAAAGAATACACACACACACACACACAGACACAGATACAAACATATACATGTGCATACATAACTCAGGCCAGACCAAGGACGAGGAACGAGAACGAGCTACAGCAACGGATTCAGTTTCAGCATCCACTTCAACATCAACATCAACTTCAACTTCAGCCAGCGCCGATAAATAATAATTTTCTTGCTGCTTGAGCAATTTTTTTGCTTCGTTTTTTGCCACAGGATGACAGGTGCAGTGACAACCGCACAACTACACACACACACACACACACATATCTACTCATACACTGCACTGCTAAACAAAAAAAGACCCAGTGGGACCTTGGCCCATGCTAAAATATCTCTCTCCAAGGCATAATAATTTGCTTGACTTATGAAACTTAGCTTTGATAATGCCTCTTAGAGAGCATACAAATTGTTCCTTACCCACTAATTGCAAAATCAACAAAAATGCCTTTGAAGCAATGTGATTTAGCAGCAGCCCCACTTGTGTGTGTGCGGGGGGGAATGTGGTGCAGCTACAGCTACAGCCACAGATACAACCACAGATACACACAACTTACATGTCATACACGCGGCCTGTACATTTATAATCAAGCGTCAAGCCGCAAACGCCAAACGATCCCAGACTTCCTTCTCCTCATCTGCAAACTGCAAACTGCAAACTGCAAACTGCAAAACGCATTACATGCTGCAATGATGAAGCATCTTCAAGTGGGCAAAGCCGTAGCTGCTGCTGCTGATGCTGTTGCTGCTGCTGATGCTGTTGCACTGCAGCAGTGCGGTAGCTCTCGCACTCAGTCCAATGCCGCTTGTAACTGCTAAATGAAAACATACATTGCGGTCGCCGATTGCCGATTGCACGTTGCCCCAGCTCTCTGAGCTCGGAGTTCTGAGTTCGGAGTTCTGAGTTAGTGCCTCCAGCGCCAAGCTAAGCAAAAGAAACTGCCCAAACGCACAGTGGGCAGGCAGATTAGAGAGGCAAATTCGCAAACTCTTCACACATGCGAAAGCTACCCGTTGTGTACTGTATATACAAATGAAAGTCCATTATAGAAATGGGAACGGCTAATTACCAGTTGGGTTTGGCATTGGCACTGCGAATACTTATTGTGAGGTCGACTGTTTTTTTGGCCTATGCAAATGTGAAAGGCATGTGAATATGAGAAGTCGAGGATTGAAGTTGAAGGTGGCATAGAAAGCAATTAGCTACAAATTGTGGCATTAAGAATTGTGATTAGTTTGATGATGCTGCGAAAGTTAGAGTTAATGATGGGTAAAAGTATGCAATAGAAATCGCACACAATTATCAGCGGCTAATCATTTATCATGCTATTAATTGAGATGGAAATTCTTGTGCACATGGCAGTATCTCTCCAGTGATTTGCTCCACTGTGCGGCAACCGAACATCCTCATCAATGTCGCTGTCGTTGTAGTTGCCGTTGTCGTTGGCATTGCCCCGCAGTCAGAGTCGGAGTCGGAGTCGGAGTCAGAGGCAGAGACATTCAGAGTCAGAGTCAGAGTCGGACTGAGAACCAGTCAGAGCGCCTGTCCAGTTTGTCCGCTTGTCCAGCCGAATGCACCGGCAGCTCTTTTCAGTGCCGACAGTGCCTACAAATCGTGCAATGATGAAAGCCATGGACAAAGTCTTTGACTTGTATTCAGTTTTTGTTATTACTTGCGCCGCAGCTTCTGTTCTTTCTCAGTTTTTGTTTCTTTCTTGCGTTGTTTTTTTTTGCGGATTTTTTTCGTTGTTGCCGTTTGGAACGCTTTTATGCCCATTCAGTGCATCTTTTTGCCTGGGCCCCATCATTGTCCGTGCGTGGACGGACATCAACGTTTTGTGTAAAAGCGACTAATGTGTGTCTACGGAAGCCATTTCGTGCCTTTTAGCTGTGAGCCAGAGTCCGAGTGTCTTTCTGCGACTTGGCGACTTTGCCAACCAGTTGGCCCGGCCATCTCCTTGGGTCCGTTGGTTTTCCTTTGGCTAAAGTATAAGAAAAAAGTGTAGTTAATTCGCCAAGTAATAATATTATACTCGTACTTATGAATGTCGTCGCAAGAGCAACAGCAACAGCAACAACATGCTGTGCAGTGCCCAGTCTCGATTATGGCCAGAAGAACCTGCCGGACCAGCCCCTCCAGCTAAATTGGCTTGAATTTTACGGCTGCTGCTGCTGCTGCTGCTACAGCAACAACATGAACGACAATCGACGATTGGCCTCGGCCTCGGTCTGTATTTAAGCGACATCATTCATCTGCCCGCCCATCAACAGCAGCAGCAACATCAGCAACAGCAACAGCAGCAACATCGGCAACAGCAGCAACATCAGCAACGCCGGCTGCACAATGCCAATGAGGACAGGCGCCTGGCGATGACTACGTTCTGGATGGGATACGGATGACGATGACGATGACGATGATGATGATACTGATGACGACAGCAATAATAATAACAAACAACAACAGCAACAATGAGCAGTCAGAGTCAGGCTGCAAGGCAGCCCCGTGGCCCATCAGACAGCTCTGTAGTACAAAGTACAAGTCCGCATAATTATAATCAACGTCATTTAACGTTGCCGGCCGTCACTCAGCGCCATCTACAACATTTACAACAGCCGCACACAACAGCAACAACAGCAACAACAGCAGCAGCAACAACAATAACAACTTGTAAGCCCAGAGTGGCCCATCAAGCTTATTGTTGTGTATCTTTTGGATACATTTTTGATAACAGCGAGCATAATAACTTTGTCATTAGGTTAGGAATGCATTAACGGAAGTACTACAGCTCTATAACAGATTGTTGAAGTAGCACTAAACGGTGAAATTTAACTGTAACCAAATGACTTTATTCAGGCGTGGAATTTAAGCATTTAAGAAGCCTTTGCTCGATGCGCAACTTTTGTCTTGGTCTCTTGGCCTTCTTTCATACAACAACAATTGCTACTCAACGGATTTCAGAAGTTGACTTTAACTATCCAACTATCCCACAAGTTTGCAAGACTCAAGACTTCACATTATCAAACATATATCAATCAATATAGACATTTGTGTTATCCGCCAATCCTAGCACACATTCGGGCAACACTAATTTTATAAACATATTTACGAGCACTCTAATTTCCCAGAGAGTCCAATTAAGCATACTATTTACTGTTAAATCCAATTTAAACTCCACTTCATATTACTTTGATCCGTTTGCTGTGAGTGTTGAGTCAATACTCTGCTTGGCTGGGCCATCCTCCGCCATCATCGTTCACTAATTCCCTTAAGGGCATCAAATTTTCGACTTGTCGGTAGATTAGCTTTTCGCTTTACTGTCTTGGCTCACTCTGTTTCACTCACTCCATTCCTATGCCATTACGACTCGTCTGTTGACCTTTGTCAACTTCAACACGCGACTAAGCGCTTAAAATTGGTGCAAATACAGTCGCAGTCGTAGATCCCAAAGTACTCGCACCGGCTCTCTGTGTATCTAAGGCCGGAAGTGCGCTATTTATAACAAATTGCCGCGTGTTTGACATTTAACCGAACGTCGACGTCGCGATGCCTCCACATTAAAGATTTAAATGTTGTGCCCAAGGGGAGAAGGTGGGAACGCTTGAAACTGGAGGCGTTTGCCCATCGACCGTGCTCTTTTGGCATGTAATCAAATGTAACCGCACGCCAAATACGCGCCCGTACACCCAGACCCAGACCCAGACCCAGAGCCGTACTCCTTCCCAGTGCCGGATAGACATTCGGGCTAGCGGTCTGTGGCCATTTAATACAATAAATCGCACTGCTTTCGGGGGCCTGTTGTCTGCCACCTCAGACTTTGGGGCCCAGAGTCGAGTTGCGCTCGGTTGCGCGACCTTCTTCATTAAAATTATGACAAGCTGTAATTATCTTCGATTTGCTTTGACCAACGCACTAATTGCGTGTGAGACTGAGACGAGACAGGGCACAAACAGGGTACACTGGTGACTGATACTCGAGCAGCCAAGGGGTAAACTCCAAATTGACGTACACTTCAAGTGTCGCTCAAGTGAAACCGAAGAACTGGTTTTTTATTTTTCTTGTGGTTATCGAAATTAGTCAGCTATGCAAGAAAGATGTGACTGACTTATGAGCGAGTTAGTCATTCAGTTTACAAGCGGAGTGAGTCAAGTGCAGCTGCTGGGAACACACCTGATGATGAGCAATGTCAATGGATTGCCCAGCGGAAGATCTAAGATCAATGTTCCTAACTCGATGGCTGTTCTAGATTCTCTAGCTATGAGTAATAAGTTTTTCTGAATTTTTACAACATTTTTAGTATATTTAGCTACTTAGCATTCTCTTTAGACTTCGTTATGTGCAAATTAAATATCTTATCTATAAGTTATACAAAAAATATGTGAGCAATTTTATACTTTTAATCATCTTTCTTGTTTTGACTCTATTATAGTCAAACTTAATGTAAATAATATATTCCTGCGCTGCTTACCTTTAGCTCAAAACATTTCTGCAGCTTTAATTTTATAATTGTAAAAGCATAAATATATATATTTGTATACTCTTTTCAAAGAAAATAGTATATTCATTTTGTGCTGAACTTTGTAATACAAAGAGGAAAACATTTAATTTTCCAAATTGAGCCAAACTTAAATGTAGAATAAATTTGGAGGCAAAAACCATGAACAAAATGGGCTGGAACTTCAAAATCGGTTCAGTTTTGGCAAAGCTATGTGGGCTTAAAGTCTTTAAAGGGCATTTCTATGATACCAAAAACCACTGTTCAAGCTAAAATTGTGGGTTTTTTTGGCATATGGGAACAATTTTAATTTAAAACAAACTAAAGGAAACAACCATACACAAATTGGCCTTAAGCTTTAAAATCGGTGCAGTTTTGGCAAGGTTATGTAAGTTTAAAGTCTTCAAAGTATATTTCTAGGGTACGAAAACTGTCCACAGACTCGAAAAGAGTATTAAGTCTTCGGCATGCCGAAGATATTCCTACCCCGCTTGTTTCTTATACTTTAGCTCTCATGTCTTTCAATTTCCTGCGCTTGTCGCCTGGTTTATCCATTAGTTGCCCTCCCTGAATTACACGCGGCACTCTTTTGCTCTGGTCGGCTCTGCTCTGTCAGTCAGTCACTTTGGCTGTGTTCTTGGGAAACTGCGTGACCAGGCTAATTAGAGCTTCCAGAAGCGTATGTGTATAGTATGTATGTAGTATGTTGACGAACTGCCGTGTGGTACACGGGCTCAAAAGTTGTATTTCAAGTAACTTGAGACGTCAACTATGTTGTAGAATCTTATAGATACCGGTTCATAATTTATGTAATTATATGCATTTAAACATTGCAGCACGAAAGCTAACAGTGAGCTCGGCATCATCTTCTTCTTCTACTTCTTCTTTGTCGTCTTATGCGATTACAGCTCGACATCAAATTATAGCAATTATATAATTTTTCTTTCCTTCACTTGTCGTCTATTTACAGAGGGTCGTCCACATCCGCCAGACTCCAGAAGCAGCAACAACAGCAGCTGTTTGTGTGTGTGTGTGTGTGACAAGCGCAACTAATGAGCACAACAACAGCAACAACAGCAACAGCAACATTGGCAACAACAGCAACAAATCGGAAACAGGAAGCAGCAGCAGCAGCAGCAGAATCAGCAGCTTAGAATGAAAGTAAAACTGCGTGGCTATTATTATCATTACTAAATAATCGTAACTGTGATAGCACCAAAGAGAATCCAGCTAGCGGCAGCCAGCAGCCAGCAACCAGCAACCAGATACAAAAGCTAAACAGTTGCTGCCGTGCGTAATTACGTCTTCACTGATTTTCAAACTAATAAATGTCGTACGCGCAATTGCCGGCAACAACAGCAGCAACAAGAACAACAACAACTATTTGCTAAAGCCAAGCAGCCAACAAACTCCGCACAAAATGGCGCACAAAATGAGGCAGTCAACAACAACAGCAGCAGCAGCTACAGCAGCAACAACACACACGACAGCAGCAGCAGCAGCAGCAGAGAGCTGCACAAGAGCAACACGAGTTGGCACGCATTCAAGTTCAAGGCGGTCATCGTTAATCACATGTTTTATATCCTGCCACACGTTCAACGCGCTGTTGTTGTTGGCATTGCTGCTCTCGCTGCTTGCCACAGCGCAGGCGACCAGCAGCAGCAGCAGCAAGCTGACCAGTCGCAGCAACAACACAACGGCAACGGCAACAGCAACACAAGCAGCAGCAGCAGCAGCGACGCCCGTTTGGGATCATGCCATCGATTTGAATGAGGATTTTCGCATACTATGGCAAATCATTAATCAGGATATAACATTCGAAATACAAGCACGTACATTAGGTTATGTCGGCTTTGGATTCTCGCCCGATGGGAATCTAGCTGGCGCAGATATGGCCATCGGTTGGGTAGACAAGGGTCAAACATATTTTCAGGTGAGTACTTACAAACATAAAGATAAGGATAAAGATAAATAGAAAGAAAAGAGTAAAAGTCTTACTCAAAGAGCCACCCACAGTTTCCCTTTCCACCTGCTAGTCTCTCTGGTCAACCATTTTTCATTTTGTCGGGTTACATTTTCATTTTCCAATGCGTGCGGCCGGAAATTAAGGCAGCCAGCCAAATGAAAAGTTGTCGCCCTAATCTCAAGCAATTTATTTTCAAGTCTTCAAGCAAACATTTTGATAAATAATATTAAAAACAAAAATAAGCAAATAGAAGCAGCTAAAAAACCGAACAGAAAAAAAACCAGCGAGCAAAAACAAAAAAGTTGTTAGCCAAACAAGAAAAGCATTTTACCACTCAAGTTGGTTAGTAATTAATATGTTGGGTGGCGCAAAAACCCCAGAAGGATGCGAGCCAGGATACGAGCAGGCAAGTTCCGCAGCAAAAGGCGCGCGAAATATGTGCAAAGTCCTGGCCCTGGGCAGGTCCTTTGACGGCGCGGCATATGAATAATGACAGGCTCATTTGTAAGGACTTGACGGGTTTTTATTTGAATGTGCACGCGTTTGTTTATACTCTTTTCGAAGAAAATAGTATATTAAGTTTGTCCTGAAGTTTGTAACGCATAGAAGGAAGCGTCGGAGACCCCCAAAAGTTACTGCCAGTATGCTTAGAATGACAATACAAATTGATCTAGCCATGTCCGTCTGTCTGTCTGTCTGTCTGTCTGTCTGTCTGTCTGTCTGTCTGTCTGTCTGTCTGTCTGTCTGTCTGTATGTATGCAAACTAGTCCCTCAGTTTTAGAGCTATCGCGATAAAACTTTGCATAGACACTTATTATTCTAGGGGACAGCACATTGGTCGGAGCCGGCCGGATCGGACCACTATATCTTATAGCTGCCATACAACTTGAAGTCGGTTTTGGCCATATATCCCATGTTTTTTAATCTATCGCAATGAAACTTTGCACTGATACTTATTATTCAAAGAGACATCACATTGGTTGGAGCCGGCTGGATCGGATAGCTATATCTTCTAGCTGCTATACAACTGGCAATGAATTAAATATTCTTAGAACAAAAAAATTTTACGCGACAAAACGATTTTGTACAGCTTATGAAATTTCAGTGGTGCAGTTGGCAGAGTGACAATTGCCTATTGGTTCGAAAAGAGTATACAATCTTCGGCACGACGAAGATAATCCTTCCCCACTTGTTTTTCACTCCGCTCACTCCTCAGGTCTATGCGCGAGATTTAAAGTAGGTGATCATCAGGGCAGCCAGCAATCCATTAACAATAATACATTAAGCATGGTCATTAGGCAGGCTTTTAAAAGAAACATGCTGATTAATACTGCTACTCAAGGCACCTGCAAATTTGTACTTTTGCTCAAATACTTTGTGTATGCGGCTAGTTTAAATAGTTAGTTTTAGTTAGTATTTGATTACTTTGTAAAAATAATTAATTAGCAGTTGTGCTAACGTTGACGTAAGTCGATAATCCTTGAATGACTCGTTAGTTTAAGGCGCGTCATTGCCGCGTGCAAAAGGAATTTAATTATTTATGAAGAAGACAGAGAGAGAGAGTGAAAAAACGAGGCATAATTACTTCTTTAGTCTGCTGTAATTGAGCTCATAACTCGGCTAAATAATTAATTAGAAATTGTAATCAACGGGTATTAGCTCACTTTTGGGCGACTTTTACAATTGAAATCCGTCCCTGAACTTGCGACATTTTGAGGTAGGTTCGTATTTGTCGTAAATGATGGTGCCGTTTTTTTGTTTGTAGTTGTTGCTGTTGTTGTTGCTTTAGGGTAACGCCTACAGCTATACAACAACGACGTCATTTGGCGCTGTTCCTATTGTTGCCCAGTTTTCCCGGCTACTCCTGCTCCAATGCGAGCCAAGAGTAATAGGAGTCGTCACTGCAAAGTGTCTACTGAAATGCGACTATTGCGTGTTGTGGTTGCGTAGCTCTCTCTCTCTCTCTTTCTCCTGGATATGCAGGATATGCGTGTGGCGCCCCCTAGCGTGGGTGGCCAGCAACAACGGGTGGGCGGCCAATTGTGTCGCTGACACAAACAGCAACTTGGAGCAGGCAGGCTCTTCTTCTTTTTGCTTTATTTTGCTTGATTTTTTTGTATTTTTTGTGGTGTGTGTGTGATTTAATGATTTTCGAGGTAAGAACGTCAACTGCAAACAACACACAATGTTATTGTTGTTGAATGTTAAATACCAGATACATTAATATGTCTGTCTGACAGTCTGGCTGGCTGGCTGGCACTTTTGTGCTACCCTCCAACCGTCCAACCGCCCACTCAGGGTGTCTGTCTGTCTGTCTGTCTGTCTCTGGGTTTTGTGTGACGGTGTTAATTTCACATCTTGACGTGTCGTTGGTAATTGCGAGTCGCTTCAAATTGTACACACACACACACACACACACACACACACATTCGCACACAATCCGCATAACGAGTCGTGACTGTTTGTGACTGTCTGTCTGTCTTTTGGGACAAGCTCCCCTGTTATATTATATGCCACACCTGCCCCTATTTAACTATCACCTTTGCTTTTGTGTTTGTGCCTGTGTCTGTGTGTGGCTGCTGATTTGTCAAAATGCTACGCTCGATGGCCACACAATGTGTCAAAGGTTAATTAGAGCTAAAATAGATATGCCTATTAATATAATAATTAAGTGTTGAAGTGTAAGTAAAAGCCCGCAATCAAAGTCATATCAATTGTTTGCTCAAGCCGCCGGCTACTTTGATATCCTTTCCCCCCCCCGCCTCTCTCTCTCTCTCTCTCTCTCTCTGTGTGTGTGTGTATGTGTGTGTGTCGCTTATCAAAAGCTCACAATTATCTAATGGACAATACGTAATTGCTGGCAATTGTTGAATTATGGAAACAATATTGAATATTTATTGCATTTCTGAATTCATAAACACGTTAATTGGCTGATTTTTGGAAAAAGCTATCGACTAGCAAAGAGAAACAAAAGCAAAAAACAGCTAGGAATAGTATAATTAAGGCTGATGGCCTCAGGGATGCCCTGTAAGGCTTTTCTCTGCGAGTCATTAGGATATAAGCTAGATTTCAAAGTAAGCTAACGATATGCTATATATGTAATTTGCTATTTGAGCAGCTCAGCTCTTACTTAAAGCCAATTAGTTTCAAAAACTATCTATAATATATCAACAGCAATAAATTGCCACATAAATTTGCACAATTTGATTACGCCCCACTTGGCTGGCTGCAGGGTATATCAATGATATCAAGTGGCAAACG
The DNA here is from genome assembly GCA_035042425.1 of Drosophila flavopinicola. Classification (NCBI taxonomy): domain Eukaryota; kingdom Metazoa; phylum Arthropoda; class Insecta; order Diptera; family Drosophilidae; genus Drosophila; species Drosophila flavopinicola. Next base: position 8,074,062 of record JAWNLL010000452.1, on the reverse strand, counting down.
GCTTTGACACTTCTGGCATTTTCTATTTTCAATTTAATTTAGCATTTTCAAGCAAACCACACACACACAAACAGACACACACAACAAATATAATATTCCACAGAGAATTTGTGCAATTGTTGAAAAGGCTTTAAGAGCCAAAAGCCCAAAGTAGGTTAAACTTCAGGCTGTCAGCCCAAGGGCAATTGCAATATGAGAGCCCACTGTAACAGCATATGTACATATGTATGTATGTACAAGCCGAAAAAATAGGCATTGGCATAGTTCCCATTAAACAATGTGTGTGTGTGTGTGTGTGTTGGTGTGTGGCGGTAATTATGCGTTGAGAACATTTGCTGGCATTTCATCATATTTGCATGCCATGACATGGTTTAAATATTTCGAATATGCTTACAAGCAACTTAATGAAGCTGGAGAATTTATGATATTTTTAATATGTCTAAGATATTTGTAATCTATAAATGCAGCTCAATTTGATGCGAGGGTGGCTCAAAAGTAAAAAAAACAAGTGGGGAAGGATTATCTTCGGCGTGCCGAAGATTTTATACTCTTTTCGAACCTATAGGCAATTTTCACTCTGCCAACTGCACCACTGAAATTTCATAAGCTGTACAAAATCGTTTTGTTGCGTAACATTTTTTTTTTTGTTCTAAGAATATTTAACTTATTGCCAGTTGTATAGCAGCAAAAAGATATAGTGATCCGATCCGGCCGGCTCCGACCAATGTGATGTCTCTTTGAATAATAAGTATCTGTGCAAAGTTGTATCGCGATAGCTTTAAAAACATGGGATATATGGCCAAAACCGACTTCGAGTTGTATGGCAGCTATAAGATATAGTGATCCGATCTGGCCGGCTCCGATCAATGTGCTGTCCCCTGGAATAATAAGTGTCTGTGCAAATTTTTATCGCGATAGCTCAAAACTGAGGGACTAGTTTGCATACATACAGACAGACAGACAGACAGCGTCTCCGACGCTTCTATATATGCGTTACAAACTTCAGGACAAACTTAATATTCTATTTTCTTCGAAAAGAGTATAAACTTAATGTATATAAATTGTATACTGATTGTATATGAATGTTGATGTTGGGCTATATTTCTCACCAGATTTTAGTCAGCTGTTTTGCTTTAGCCAAGCAATCAGGCCATGTAACCCAATATTCCAGAGCCTAACCATTCTAGACATTCCAGAGGCGCCACTTTCACCCACAGCAGCTGCTAAATGGCTGCCAAGCGCCCGTTTTAAAGGCTGAGACAATAGTCGTGGGGGGGGGGGCAGGGGGGCCTAAAGCAGCCGGAGGCGTCAGGGGAAGATGCCTATTAGTCGTCCATTATTTGTAGATACTTTTGCGATAAGCTGCGATGCGGCAGCCGACAAAAGCGCCACACCTAAAAGCCGAGGCTTACAAGCCCCAACAACAACAACATACAAATTCGTGTAATTTATTTTCAAGTTTTTATTAGAGAGGGGGGAGGGTGGCGCTTATCAAAATTTTAATTAATACGCATCAGAGAAACTTTACGAAAATGGTTTTTAACGCTCGGCAACGCTGTGACGTTAATTAGTGCCATCCAAGTGGCGACTTTGTTGCACTCTCGTTTCAGAGTACAGAGCACAAGCCCCCCCCCAACGAAATACAAAAAAATAGACAACAACATACAAGCCACAACAAGCCATTAGCTGTAGAAGCAGGCGATTAGTATCTTAAAAGTACTTAAAAGGTCATTACACTACACAGCCGCAGTGAACAACTGACTGACTGGCTGGCTGACTGGCTGCAAACAAGCTGAAAAACTTAGCCAACGACTAATTATTTAATTTCAAGTTTTAAGTATGCTCGCGAGCAACGAGCAGGCAGAGCTGTCAGTCATCTTTGCCTCGCAGCGGTACACAGTGAAAAAGCTTTGGCCCCTTCGGCTCTAACCTAACCCATTAAGCACTGAGAGATAACAGATCCATTATAGAAGAATTACGAGTACGCAACATCAACCATCACCATCGCCATCGCCATCGTCGTCATCTTTGGCTAATGACCATCGATGTCTGCGTTGCGTACCTCCTAACTACATCACTCAACCTCAACAGACTCTCACTCCGACTCTGACTCAGCTGACTCAACTGGCCCTGGATGGGATTGGATTGGATTGGGTTGGGCTGGGCTGGGCTGGGTTGGGCTGCGTATCCATCCACCATACATACGAGCCAGCTGTCTATCACATTTTCAAGTGTTTACGCTGCACAAAACTAAAACAAGCGTTAAAAATGCATTAAATAACAACGCAGCTACGAAGCGCAGATGCTCTTGGTTTAGTTTTATTTAAGTTTAAGTTTAAGTGTACTTCACCACCGAATGTCTCATAAAAAGTAATGTTGCATAAAACCTTTGCCAAATACTCTGTGAAATTTAATAACAATGTTATTCGAGATGCATTTTGTGGCTAACAAAGTAATTCTCTTGGATTTATTTTATATATATAAAGCTCATTTCAAGATATTACATTTCAAATGACCATCAAATTTAGTCGCATCACAAAACTGATCTAATTTCTATGACAGCAAAAGAAAAGTCAAGAGGTGAAATATTATATACATATATAATACACATTACTGCACTCTGCTAATCATTTCAACATAGCTAGATAGTTATTTATCAATTCGCTAGCTGAGTATTTGAATAAAACTATAAATTGCAATAAATACTCGAAAAAGAATTTCATAAAATACAATATTTCTTTAAATTGAAATTAAATTAGTGTCTGATTCAAATGGATTTGTTTCACATATTGAATTTACTGTATTAGGTTCTAGTCTTACATTTGTATCTAAAAAATAAACCATTAGGGCCTTTATCCCAGTGAATATGCTCCTGCTGAGAGCGCTAAGCGAATGAAAATAACATACTGGGGAAATACGGCAAAAAGCATTTGCTGAACATTTTGAACTTTTGCATGGCCATGGCATGACGAGTGCGAGTTTGTTGTTGTGTATCTCACAGATACATTAACATTAGCAAGTTATTCTATTTGGACGCACTGTGTTGTTAATTATAAGTGAATGATTAATTATGCCAACGCCAAAGCATCGACAACAACATTTCTGCCGGGGTCAACTGCGGCTTGTGTTTTTATTTTAGGTTTGGGTTTGGGTTTGGGTTTGGGTTCGGAGCTCGGAACTCGGGACTCTTGATTGGCATATGAGTAATGAGCTTTTTGTTGCTCAGTGTTCAGTTTGTCGGTACTCGATGTACATTTGTGTGAAATTGGTTTCTTTTTTTTCGTTACATTACACACAATGGACCATAACAACAACAACTGCTGCCCACACACACTAAACACAACACAACACAACACAACAGCTTGCATGTCATCACTTGAGACGACTTTTTTATTATAGTTGCTCGGGGGATTCTATTTTATTTTTTTCGTTTCGTCTCTTTTTCTATTTTTTTTCGCTTTATTTTACTTTCTTCGCTACTTTCTCACAGCTGTTGGCTGAAGAATGCGAATAGCGTGCTGAGCGCTTAGAATTCAATTAGTTTTTATAGACATTATCCAATTTGCTGTTGTTGCTGTTGCTGCTGCTGCCGATGGCGCTGGGTGCGTGTTTCACACACACACACCAACACCCACACCCACACACTCACAATTGTATCTGTATCTGTAACTGTCTATTAAGCGACTGAAACGATTCGCGTGCTGCGCATTGAGCTCGCTCTCAATGGCCATCCATTTTTCTATTGTTCCCCAAGCACTATTTGTAGTTGTAGGCACGCACACACACAAACATACACACACACACACACACGCACATACACTTACAACACACCGCCTACGCACACACTTAATAAATCATAAATACATGCCGGCAAATTATATAGATGAGTTCCCGTTCCCACTTCCATTCCCGTTCCCACTTCCATTCCCGTTCCCGTTTCCAAATCCCTCCCACAAAATTTCAGTGACTGCGCATTGAGTGCCAGCGAATAAATAATAGTTAAATTGTTTGTCTTCTATTTTTTTCTCCTCTCCTCGTTGCCTAAACATTTTGTTATTAAATTTTATGCTGTTTATTTGTTAGCTTGAGCTTTTGCTTAGACCCCGAGGTCTTTTATTACATAAATTGTTCCGAAATAGAATGAGAATGAGAATGAGAATACGGCAAATACATAGACACAGCAAATTGCCCCAATTGTGTGGGGCTATTATGAAGTCGAGGGCTTAGTTTAAGATCATATTATGCTTATGAATGCGTATAAGCATTGAACTGCCCATTTATGTTATACTATACTATATGTATACACATATAAGTAGTTTGTAGAGTTCACAGTTTGCAGCGTTGACAAATGGAAACAAATGACGCAAGACAAACAAATTGTTTAATAAGCTTCAATACATTGTCTATTGGGAATCGGCTTAGAAAACTGAGAAGGTGTAAACAATTGACAGTTTACTTTGGCAGCTTGATTGAACAATGGGAAGCACTTCAGTGAGAGATTCAAGTCACATCAGTTGATACATCATTTATGTTCTTAAACTATAAATATATTTGGACTTGAAATATATATTTGATTTAACTTTCAACTCCCACAACTTGATCAAAACTGATCCGATTTTGACTATAGTTTATATTCAATATTATAGCTGCATTTAAATTTGAGCAATTTCAGATTCTCTGTGAAACTTTCATAGCTTCAATCTTTAGAATAACACTGAACTATTGACTTACACATATATTGCTTAAGTTCTGAGTACTTAATTGAACTCAAAGATTTGTGTCTCACTTTGTCGGCAGCAACTTTGTTGGATTGCTTCTCATTTTGCATGCTGGATAATCTGAAGCTGAAACTCCTTGTGGAATTGACACATTTACTGCCGAGAGCATTAACTATTTATGTCTGAGTAAGATTGTTCGATGTATCTTTTGCTTATCAAATTGGCAAACTGTTCGTATCTGTTTTCGGGCAAATCGATTGGCAATGTCATCAGTGCTGATCAATTAACTGCTAAATCAATTTACAATTTATGCATAAACTTTATAATCAATCGACTTGGGCGTCTCAGTCTCAGTCTCAGTCTTCGTCTTCGACTTTGTCTGCACTAAGCCATGGCTAAAACCTGAGACTAAGCCTCAACGTTCGTTGCATTTGCCAACCGATGCATTAAAGCCAAAGACAAAACAATTACCAAGTCGCAGCCGAGAAGGAGTTGCCAGCCAGTCAGCCTGAATGCCTGCCTGCCTGCCTGCCTGCTGGCCTGGCCAAATCCGTTAGGCCATAAAAGCTATAAATGCTCAATTACAGGAAGTAAATATGCACACTTGATGCACAATCTTGCGTAGATGCTTTCGGATGCTGTTGCAACGTTGACTTTTAAAATTATCGCAGTTAGTTGAGGACTGAGGACAGACAGCGGCTGAGAGGACGACGAGCCAAAGTTTAATAACTTGTCTGCCAGCCTGTGAGAAATCGCTGTGTGTGAGTAGAGAGAAATTTAATTTCATTACATTCATGTGACATAAACCGTTGGCATCGTGTCTATGGGCCTGGCATTTTGATAATCTATTACACATGGCTCTGGCTCTGGCTCTGGCTATGGCCATGGCCATAACGCAAAAACCTCAACCTCAAGCCGCAAAACAGCCGCCACAGTCGCCACAGTCGCCTAGTTGCTGCCTGCCTGCCACATGCAACCCGAAAAGGAGGACACACAGCATGGGGCAGATGAGTGGGCAGAGGGGGGGGGAAGGGGGCACAGTCAAGACTGGGGCTATTAGTGCGTTGTCTTGCCAAAGTCTTGAGCTGTCTTCAGTCTGCGGTACAATGCCAAGTGCGCATATTTGCTTTAGCGCAGCAGCAGCAGCAAAAGCATCTTCCCGTACCCAAAGACAACGATGATGATAATTGCAAAAAGTACCGTTTGCCGTATGCGAACGATTTTCTTGGAGCCCATCTCTGCCTGCACTCTCTCTCTGCCCCTGCCCCCTGTCGATACTTTCTTTTCAAGTGAAGCCTGCCTCGCATGCATGCATGCCTCGCATTGCGTTTGCAAAATATTTCTTTGCGCCACTCGAACAATTTATGAGCGTTGAAAAGGCTTAGAAGCAAAGCAGACGAGCAGCAGCAGCAGCAGCAGCAGCAGAAGGGGTTTGCTGCCTGTTGATTATATTGATAATGTCGTGTGGCAGCCTCGCAAAGAGCCAAGACCACAACCGGTTCTCTGCAGCATTGTGCAGCATCTTCAGCTGCGACCGACTCTCAAGTTCCACTCTCGGAATTACGCTAGTCATATTAACGTGTACCGTTCCTTGTTGCTGTTGTTGTTGCTGTTGTTGCTGTCGTTTGTTAGTAGTACCTGTTGTCGTCTCCCTGGTGCTGCGTACGACAACAAAACAAACTGCAACAACAGCAACAACAACAGCAGCAGCAGCGCCCCGAATATGGTCAACGCTCTTTTAGCCATGTTTACACGTTAAGTGTGTTTGTATGTTAGCTGTTGTTGTTGTTGCTGTTCTTTTTGCCTGCCTGCCTGCCGCATTTCTTCCCAGGCTGTTGTTGCTGCTGTTGTTGTTGTTCTTTCTCTGTGTGCCATGCTAATCACATTTTGATTATAAGACAAGCAAAAACAAGTGATATCTACAACAACAAAAAAATGCAAACAAGCGACAAATACTCTTGCTACAGCTGAAGCAACATGCAAATTGTTGCGTAGCCTGCATAAAGTACAAAATATATATCATGAATAAGCAAATGTTATAAATATTTATATACATAAGCAGAGTCTTAGGCAGCAAAGCAAAGCAATCACATTAAAAAGTAGTTCAATTTAAGAATTTAAAAGCTTTTTTTAAGCAATTGCAGCTATCAATATTTTGCTACTACAAATAATATGATGTTAACAGCATTGCGATAAAAGTTTCTATATGAACACATGCAACAATTTTCAGCCTGCCACAAGAGTGCTCGGAAAATGCGATGCTGCTGCAAGAGTTATCAAGTTATCATAATACCCTCAACACAATCGAGAGCACCGCAGCTTTGTGGCCAGAGTGCAGCAGCATCTGCATCTGATAGCAGGTCTCTGCCACTAACGGTGCTCCACCAACGAACAAGCAACAACAACAACAACAACAAGCGACAACAACAGCATCAGACTAGCGCAAAAAAGTATCTGATATCTGTTGAAGCTGCGTGAAAGCATATTTATGTATAGATTTTGAAAGGCCTGTACAAAAATAAAAGCAAATGACACCAAAAAAAAAGCGAGCGAAAGAAAATTGGCGAATGGCGAATATGTTTGGGATGTTGTTGCAATGTTGTGGCAAACTGAACTGAACTGAACTGAACTGAACTGTTGCGCCCCCGCAGTGGCCACAAGCGAAGTGACTGAAAGTGCGTGTTGCAACTTGGCCATTAGAATTCCCATTAGATGCGTACATAAAAAGGCGACTTCTCATACACATGCGGCAATTTTAATATTCATCATTAATTAAGCGCTAAACAGCCGCCCGCTGTGCACATTTATGCCTAGAGCGGATCTCTCTCTGTGTGTGTGAGTGTGTGTGTGTGTGTGAGTGGAGAAAACAGCATGACATCATTGCTAGAGATTGGGAAAGGGTAGTCGGAGGGAGTCGGCGAGTCATCTGTGGACCATACGTAGTATATGTATATTAAAAACTGCATGGAATTGATTTGAAAATAGCAGCGGCAGGCGGCAAAAGAATAAATAGAAATATTCTCTTAATGCCGATGATGATGATGATAATGATGCTGTTGATGCTGTTGATGCTGCTGATGATGATGGGATCCCCTGCCGTCTGGCACTGGCTGTGTGTGTGTGTTAATTAAAAGCCACTGGACGTTGGAGTTGGAGTGCAACAACCTTGGCATTTCCTGGGTACTTAGTCAGCGAGAGAGGCCTCTTGATTAATACATACATATACATATATAAATATACGTATACTCAACGTCAAGCACTTGTGTAGTTTATGTGTATATATATATCTATATAGATGTGTGCTGAGTATTTATATGATGCGTAGGCTGCTGCACGCGTCAATATGCGTAGATTGCGAGTCGCGTCCCACACCCAGTTGCACAATTCCAAATCCCCAATACTCCCAGTAGCTGACTACTGCCTGCCTGCCTGCCCGGGCATTAATGGACGCTGACTAATGATGAAATGCCGGCAACTGAAACTGGGACTGCGACTGGGATGGAGACTGAGACTCGAGCTGGACTCTGCCGTCATTTCATTTATGTAGAAAAGGATTAAGGCCATAAACCAAACGGTTGACGTTGGAGCTTAGCATGAAAAATGATTTGCCGCTCGCTCGACAGTCGACAGTCGGCAGTTGGGATTGGGATTGGTTCGGGGTCTGGGTCTGGGTCTGAGTCTGGTTCTGGGAGTTTTAGGTAGGTGTTAAAGTGGCCGTGGCTTCTGTGGCACTCCGCGCATTTAAAAAATGTGACAGAGAACCCCCCTCTCCATCTCTCCCTCTCCCAGTTAGCAGCTAGCAGTGCCCGATGCCACAGATTGCTGCTGCTGCTGCTACTCATAAAAACTGAGACTCGAGACAAGTGCAGTTTGTTGGGGCATTAAGTTTGCTTTGGCGTTGGCTTTCCACATCGAAGGGTGCGGCATGTATATATATATAAGTCTGTCTTTTTTTTAAAGCCTCTCAACTATGCGCATTTAATGGCATACACATAACACACCATAACACCTTCCACAGACTTGATTAAGGCCAAATGCGGCAAAAGGTCATTAGCACAAGTAAAAGCTGAAAAGCTGAAATGCTGAAATGCTTAAATGCGCCATTGCAGATGATTGGTGCCACTGTGCAATGCAAATGACTCATTTCGCCTGAGTTGATGATAAGCAGGCATTAGCAAATTAAAAAGCCACATAAATCATTTGAAACGAATCTTGCGCATTTAAATGCAAAATACAATTTGGCAAGGCCACAGAGTATCCTCTAAATAAGACAGATTGGAATTTATGTAAAACTTGTTAAAGTAAAATATATTTCCATGTAAACTAAGCACATTTAAAGATATTCTAACAATATTTACATTTCTATTAATATTATTACTGTTTCTAAATTGCTCTTCAAATAGAGACTCTCTGCCAAACTTTAAGATATTCTTTTTATAGTCGCATTCTTATTAATCTCATGCACTGTATTTGTATTTAATTTATAATTCAGTTCATCATCTATGTGGTTTATGCTTCAATGAATTCTATTTCCAAACTTTTTGCCACTGTTCAGAATTTTAATAAGTCACTTTGCCTCTTTTTATTTATTTGTGTGTGTGTGTGTGTGTGTGTGTGTGTGTTGTTTTGTGGACATTGCATACGATTTGAAAGCGCAGAAATCATTTCTAAAAACTTCTGGCTAATACATTTGTCCGTCTGCTGAACAAATTGTGTAACTTTACAAAAGTTTGATGCTCCGGGCCACTTAAAGGCAACCGAGTTCCAGTCGGAGTCGGAGTCGGAGTCGGGGTCCGAGATTGGGAGCCCACAAAGCTTGACCACAAAGAGAGCTGCCACAATGGCACCCAAAGGCGCACTTATATCGCTTCATGTTCACAAATCAAACTTTTCACAAAAAAAAAAACAAGTAAACGAAAAAAATAGGCAACAACAAAAAATATGTGGGGGTATATCTAATATTTGGTACTTGCTGTTTGTGTTTTATTAAAAAACCGTAACTAATGATGCCTAAATTCGCAATAAAAATGACGCAGAGAAGGAAAATACCAAAAAAAAAAAGAGAAGAAAACAAGAACCATAACGCACAATATGGTCCATTAGTGTGCTTTTTGTTGTGCTATTAGCAGAGACTGGGTACCCTACCCGAGGACACCCTCCTCCCCCTGTGCCCCTACCTAACCTAGAATAAGCGAACGACCGCAATTTGAAACAATTTTAATAACGAAAAAATATCTAGAATTACAAGTCGAAGCATTAATACGCTTTTTGAATTTATAAAAATATTTAATACGAAATTGATTAAGGGCAGCAAATTAAAAATATATATTTATATTTGTCTGCTCAACTTTTGATCAACTCATCTTCTTAGTAGTCTGCTTCCAATAATAAAAATCTTGATTCACAATGTGCTTTAGCTTTGACCCTGTTCTAGAATATATTTCAATATATTTTATGAGGGTCTCAAATGCGTTACACATGGCTTGGCGAAATAGTTATACCCTTTTTAAGTGTATAACGAGACAGCCAGGCAAATATTGTGGAATGTTTTCGCTAGCCAGCGCTTGAGGAGAGCCTTCCAGAAAGCGTTGCTGTTGCTTTTGCTGTTTGCTGTTGCTTATTGTGACAAATTTTAAGTAATTTCATTTTTATTTTGCCAACAACGGCCACAACTTTATATTGTGAACAAGGCAAGGAAAGCAGACAAAAAGACAGAGAGAGAGAGAGAGAGAGAGCGCATTTTTTTGAAATCCAGTCAAAGTCAAAGCAGCTTTGTCATTTGCTTCGTTTTTTTCGTTTTGTTTTGTTTTGTGTGTAAGCTCAAAAAGTTTGTTTCCGTCTCATTAAAGGCGAAAAGTTAGCCTGACGAATTCGCAGCGCATTTATTTACACCTTTTTTGTTGTTAGTCAGAAAGGATGCGATGGATTGGGTTTGGGATGTGGCACGTTCTCATCCCGAAATGCCGCCCACAAAACTCAATTTGCAAGCGCTTTTGTTTTGCATGTGCTAAAGGTAAAAAGCCACAGCGGGCAAAAGAGCCCAATCCCAATACCAATACCAATGCCAAAGCCACATGGCTCTAGGCGCGTCAAAACCAAACGGAAAATACACCAATCAGTGTAAAAAACACAAACATATACAAACATACGGCAGCAACACACAGAGACAAAGAGAGAGATACAAATATAGAGAGAGAGAGAGAGAGGGGGGATGCACAAAGGGCAAAGGCGAAGAAATAATCAGTAAAGTAAAATCTGTGGCACACCCACACACACACACATAAACAATGAAATGTCTGGGCTATACTATATATCTCTGCTGTTCGTTCGATGGACTACAAATATTATTGTTTTCAGTGTAGCCACCCACAGCAACAGTTAGTGTACACCTATGCGAAAAGGTGCTGTGGGCGCACAATTGTGCTGAGCTTGGTAGCTCCTTGAAAACCTATTGAAGCCATAAATCCTTTGTGTTTTCAATTTTTATTTTATTGCTCTCCACAGAGGCGCGCGTGCTCCTGGACAAGGGGGTGTCTCCATATACATGTGTGTGTGTGTGTGAGTGGGGCAGTTTTTGCCCGCATCCGCATCAAGGTGAGCTGGGGGCGCCATTTGGTCCGAGCGTTTCAGTGGCGTGACTCAGCTGCAAATAACAGCCAAAAAGCAGGCAAACCAAACCAAACCAAACCGAATCGAATCGAATCGAGTTGAGTCGAAACGAAACGAAACGAAACGAAACCAACCAACCAATCGAGAAAGCCACCCAAACTCATTGGACTTTTCAACTGGGCCACGTTGGACACAGAAGTAAAATTTAAAAAGATACAACACAAAACACAAAACACTTGAGTGGCGCATTTCGTTTTCCCGAGTATTGCAATCATTCCTCTTTTTTTCTTCGTCTGTGTTTCGCTTTCTACCCTCTTGTGTTTTTCTTCTTCCTTTTTTGGGGGTGCGCTACACTTTGAGGCAATTGAGTTAATCTAGCAATGAGTTGTTTGGCAGGTAAAGCAATTGTTTTGGATACGTGTTTTTGGGGGGGGGGGGTGTACAGCTACAGTTACATTTACAGTTACAGTTACAGTTACAAGTGCAGTTAGGGGTTGCTCAGTCTCAAGAGTGTTATGCTGCAAATTATGCAGATGGCCGCATCACACTTTCAAATAGATTCAACTTGCTTATAACTTGGGCATTATCTGGCTTTTCGCTTAAGTAACTAACTTGATGTGGAAACGTGCTGTTGACAATCAACTCTCTCTCGACAAGCTTCGTTGCTCACTAAAGTCATTTACATTTTAATTAAAACTTAACTTTTCAATACTCGCTGGAAATTACATGTTGAAATTTATTCTTTATTGGCAAATTTTACAGATTTCTATAATCTCTTTGCAAGATCCTAATACTATTTCTGTGTTCTAGTCAGCTTTTCTTAATATATATTAATATATTGCTATTGTCTCTGTTTTGCCACAATGTAAAACCTATAATAATTATTATCAATTAAGCCTGTATTTAAACTGATAGTCATATATTTGATAAATCTTCATATAATCATAATCAATTTAAACTGTATTTAAACTGATCAGAAAAAACACTGTTCACTCAACTCGCAACTCGCAATTTGTTAATTCAAATTGCTCTGCTTACTCAACTGTAGAGCATACGAAAATCGTCTTTAATTAGCGCACAGCTTTCATTCGCAGACATTTTGCCTCGTTTGCATTGTTGTTGTTGCTCCTGATTGTTGCTACTTTTTGCCATTTGCTGTAAATGTGTGTGCGTGTGTGCTTTTATTTTTTATTTTTTACATTTGTTGCTTTTGCAATTTAAACGTAAAAATAAATGACTTCTTAGCCTTTTCGAAAGTTTATTTTAACCTCAATGGCAGACCCTGACTGCGAATAAAAGAGAATGAGAGAGAGAGAGAGAGAGAGGGAGAGAGGCAAAGACGCCCAGCCCTCAGCTCCACTTCCCCAAGCCCCCTCAGAGCCCAAAGTGCACGAGCAATAATCGAATTTGAGTGAATTAAGATTGGGGAATTGATGCGAACAATAGAAGAAAATGGAATGGGACCACGCATGTGTGTGTTGTGTGTGTGTGTGTGTGTGGCTTGAAAATTATCCTTGGAGCAAACAGAGAGTTAACAAATATGGCGTTAGTGTGTGTGTGTGTGTGTGCGTGTGTGTGTTGCAGCTCCAGCTGCTGTCTTCGGTTTTTTATTTGTTTACCGATAACACTTGGCACTAAAAGGGCGACTGCCTGCCAGGGATGTCCTGGCAGTAATCAGGCGCTCAACAAATAGCAACAAGCCACTCATTCGACGCTCTCTCTCTGTCTCCCTCTCTCTCTCTCTCTGTCTGCCTGTCTCTTTCTGTTTGTGTTTGTCTTTTCTTCAAATAAAATTGACACACACAAGTGTTAGCCGCTTTAGCTGACAGCATTTTGCTGTGCAACTTTCGAGGAGTGCTCCGTGTGTATGTGTGTATGTGTGTGTGTATCTGTGTATGTATGTGTGTAATGTAAGGCGCTGAGCTGACTTTAAGCGCTTGGTTAATTCTGCTTGCTCTCGAGCTTTTGATTTGACAGTTTAGTTAAATTAAATTGCGGACAAACAACAACAAGAGCGACAGACTTTATCAAATTGCCCTTTTACCTACATCAAAAACGTCTTATGTAGCAATCTAGTTATATCCCAAATCGCCGGCACAACCAACCAAACACACACACACACACACACACACACCCAGCAACAACTATACACGCACAACCCTGCAGTGTTAAAGTTCAAAAGCGTTTGAGGCGACAGGGTGCAGTTAGGTGGGGGAGGTGGGTGGAGGGGAAAGGTGGGGCGACAATTGGAGTTTTAACATACAAATGTAATTAAAACGTTTTTCGCAGACGCCGCAAGGCACAAACAACAACGTAAAAGCGAAATTGTGTGTGTGTGTGTGTGCTTGTGTGTAAAACGGAATTGTCCAACAACAAAAAAAGTGAAATAAAAGGGGGCAACGCACACACAAACAGACAGAGAGAGAGAGAGAGAGAGAGGGAGATAGGGAGAGAGGGAGAGAGAGCGAAAGAGCAGAGCAACAAGGCCGTCGTCTCCAAATTGTTGCCGGCGGATGCAATAAGTTGCGATAAGGTGTTCATTCCCAGGGGCATCTTTTTCAATGGGGGGCTCTTTCGCTGTGGAGTCGAACCTTTTGCACAAACTTGTCCAAAATCAGGCAAAGAAATGAAAACGTGCTGCCAGAGAGCCGCCAGCACTCGAGGGTTCTCTCACTCTCTATGTGTGTGTGTGTGTGTGTGTGTGTTTCAAGGCGAAACAATGGCAAATGTCGTTGTTAACCTTTTTTGCACCAAGTTCAAAAACATCTTTACAACCGCCCCCTAGTCCCCCATTCGCCCCAGTTCATTCTATGCTATGACGCAAACAATGATATTTACATTTTTTATCTGCCTATGTTAAGTATATATGTATATGCGTATATTTTTTGCTTTTACGGCCAGCAGGCTGCGTAAATTTGCCTTGAAATTGGAGCACAGAGGGCGGCGCACGTTTGGGCATTTATAAAAATGAAATAAAAAGGGCCAACTCATATCAAAGCGATCATGGATTTATAGCCTTAATAATAGAAAGCGGGTTGGGTTGGGGCCTAAGCAACGGGATGCGGAAATTGGCAAAGGACAACAACAACAACAACAAAAGCGAAACCAAAACGATACGAAAATGAAACGAGTTCCGCTTTTATGCAAATCCCAAAGCCAGACAAGTAATTAGGCAAAGGATTTGTGTCCTGCTTTGAAATAAACTTTTTATACTCTGATACCGAAGGTACTCATAGTATATTGGTTTTGTCGAATGTCCGTCAGGCCGTCCGTCTGTCCGTCTGTCCGTCTGTCCGTCTGTCCGTCTGTCCGTCTGTCCGTCCGTCCGTCTGTCTGTCTGGATGAACGCGCGTATTTCCGAAACGCTATTAGATAGACTCTTGAAATCTTTTGCGTTATGATTATAGCTATCTGCTTCAGATCAAGTTTATTCCAAATTTATGCCACGCCCACTGGGAGGCTGGCAAATCGATAACATGTCGATACACCTCAAATCACAAATCGATTAAACGTGAATAACTCCCACAATTTTGAAGCTAGAGTAATCAAATTTGGTAGGTATATTGCTGGTGACCTCCCGAAAAAATTGGATCCTAGGTTAATCGGCCACGCCCATTATTACGCCCACCAGCCCCCCTCCAAAATTAATTTGAAATGCTTATATCTCCCGCAGTTTTAGAGCTAAAGTCACCATATTTGGAATATATATTACTGGTGACGTCCTCTAGAGATTACAGAAACAAAATTTTGACCACGCCCACTCCCGCCCCCGTAATCGCGAAAATCGATATACATGAATGCACAATTCGATAACACGTGTATATTTCCCGCAATTTTGAAGCTAGAGTCCCCAAATTTGGAATTTAGACTAGGGCTGACCAGCCCAAAAGATTGCGTCCTGGATTTTCCGGCCACGCCCACTAGAACGCCCCCAGCCACCCCGCCCCCACGAAACACGGAAGCCTATATCTCGCACAGTTTAAGAGCTAGGGCCACCAAAATTGGAGGATAGACTTATTGTCAGCCCCCCTAAAGATCGGCAAAAAATTTTGGGGCCCCGCCCCCTCCCGCCCCCAAAAATCGCGAAAATGTATATCTTCCACAGTTTTAGAGCTAGAGTCACCAAAATTGGAGGATAGACTTATTGTCAGCCCCCCTAAAGATCGGCAAAAAATTTTGGGGCCCCGCCCCCTCCCGCCCCCAAAAATCGCGAAAATTTATATCTTCCACAGTTTCAGAGCTAGAGTCATTAAACTTGGAAGATAGAATTCTGGTCAGCCCCTCTAAATATCGGTAAAAAAAATTTGGGGCCACGCCCCCTCCCGCCCCCAAAAATTGCGAAAATGTATATCTTCCACAGTTTTAGAGCTAGAGTCACCAAAATTGGAGGATAGACTTATTGTCAGCCCCCTAAAGATCGGCAAAAAATTTTGGGGCCCCGCCCCCTCCCGCCCCCAAAAATAGCGAAAATTTATATCTTCCACAGTTTCAGAGCTAGAGTCATTAAACTTGGAAGATAGAATTCTGGTCAGCCCCTCTAAATATCGGTAAAAAAAAATTTGGGGCCACGCCCCCTCCCGCCCCCAAAAATCGCGAAAATGTATATCTTCCACAGTTTTAGAGCTAGAGTCACCAAAATTGGAGGATAGACTTCTGGTCACCCCCTCTTAAGATCGACCATGCCCCTCCCGTTCCCAAAAACTTGGAATGCCGATTTCGGGTCACCCAAACACCAGCAAAAATTTTCTGTTCACTTGATTTCAGCTGTTCTTAAAATGGTATCAGAGTATTATGCAGTCGGCTCCGCCCGACTGCAACGTTCTCACTTGTTTTGATTACGTTTCTGCTCGCAAAAGTATGCTATAAAAAAGACGTGAGCTGCTGCGTAATTTGCCAGCGTGTGTGTGTGTGTGTGTGTGTGTGTGTGTGTGTGTGTGTGTGTGAGCAACAGGCGACAAGCGTTTCAATGTGGAATTTCACTAAGCATAAATGAAATAAGATATTTATAAAATATTGTCGCCTGTGCAGACGCACATGTCCTTGTGTCCTTGTTGTGGTTTTTTTTGCCTGAGCCAGCTTCCTTATGCCTTTGTGAGTGAATAGAACTTAATTGAACTGGTGGCGCTCGAATTTGACAGTTTATCAAATTGCCGGAAGAAAAGCCAAATGAATAAAGGAGCAGCTGTGCTAGACGACCAAAATGCGGACGATATGTGTGGAATATATATATATATATAGAGAGAGGAGGAAAATATGATGGGACACCCAGCAAAGCAAAGCAGCCACGAAGGGAGCTCATTAAAACAATTTTGCACAAGCATTAATGCCAAACACTTTTAAAATACCGACTTTGACGCAGCGTCTGCACTGCTGCATTTGACATTGAGTGGTTGAGTGGTGCTGGGCTGGGGGGTGGAGTATCAAGGCAGTGGTGCTGGGGTGGTGGCAGATAACGCTGAATGCTCGCTGCGGCAAGAGTGTCAAAAGCGCTTAATAAACGTCAATGTCAGCATTTGGCAAACAGAAAATTTAACAAAACACTTTTCGGCATGGTTTGTCAATCTTTCGCTCACTCGATGGGCCCGTCAGCTGTTTTGGTTGAACAAAAACAAAAACCAGCAAAAGCAAAAGCAAAAAAATCAACGCAATTGAATTGCGCACTCAGTCAAACAGTCGGTCCGTCCGTTCGTCCTTTCGTCCTTCCGTCTGTCTGTCTGTCTAACTGTCAGTGAGTAACCCAAGCACAGACCCAGACCCAATCCCAATCCCAAAACCAAAAAAGAGAAGCAAATTCCGCACTCCAAACCTTCAGTTTCTGCAGCACACTTTCATTTCATTCGGCGCTCCGTTCATTCACTTGACAAATGGAGTGTCATAAATGCAGCCCTTAAGGGCGCACTCCCCCCATCCCCTCACATTTTGCCTTTATGCTAAACGACACGTAGCCAGTCAAACACACACACACAACCACACACACACACACAACCACACACACACAACCACACCCCAACTGGCTGAGGCTGAGTTCGACTGTCGCTAAAAATGCACAAGGGGATTTTGAAATTTATTTGAATTTGCTTTTAGTTTCGGGTCTCTCAGCTGCCTGTGTTTGTATCGCTGTGCTACATTCAACAGATTTCAATGGCAGCCGTTACACAGCGCATTTAAAAAGTGGTCTCAATACACATGCACAATGACAGCGACACCCAAGCAACACCCAACGTCAACATCAGAAAAGCTGAATTCTCAAATCAGAAATCAGAAATCAACATCAAAATCAGCCATCGCCCAAAAACTGACAGCCATCAGCTTAACAATATGACAAATACAATTTTGGCTCGTCGCTTTTTTCGGTTCTGTATAATTTCATTTTACTATAAAAACGCATTATTGTATAATGCGCTGGGCGCTGGGCGACGCCGCTGGGGGCGTTGTGGGGGCGTGGCAGCCAGCAGCAAATGTTTTGGGCGGCAATCGCTGGACCACTGAAAGTGATATAAAATAGTCGCTCCTTTTTTGTTGTCATCATATCTTTTATTTTATTTTTTGTTGGCTGTGGTATTTGTCAACGGGGCGCAGAATGAGGGCAATTGTGTGGGATGGGGGTGGGGCTGGAGGTGGGGCTGTTGTCGTAAGTAGAGCGGGATGAAATGACGCCTCAACGCTGCCGAGTTAATTTTGAGTGACGTGCAAAGTTTGTTAATTGAATTTGCCTGCCTTTTGATATGCGTGTGTGTGTGTGAGTGTGTGTGTGGCAGTCTGTTTTGATGATGCACGAGTTACAGTGGGGACCAGCTAAGTGGGTTGCTTACACGACATTAATTGAGTGAGCGACCAACATAGAAACAGAGAGCGAGAGCGAGAGAGAGAGAGGAATAACCAAAATGCTCAAAGGGTTGACTCGAGCTGGCCAAAAATTCAGTTTAATGCAAATGTGGCAGGCTTTAGGTGTCCCTGGGGTAAATAACTGAGATTGCGGTCGAAGCACCACTGGGATAACACAATGCAGACAAATGAATAACACTGCTGACTTTGTACACAACTGCAGATAAGCTTTGCTTTCAAAATACCACTTGGAATTCAAATATATTTAATTAAATTGGCTTGCCAAAATCAAAATTACTATATACTAGTCAATTGTTCGTTACTAGCAGGTAACACTGTTAATTTCCATTAATCCGGAAACCACTTTTTTGTGTTGCCTGCAACTACTTTGATTGTTTGCGCTACACTGCACATTCTCATCCACAATATATAGCAACAATACTCGAATGCATATGAACATAATTTGCACACACATACATATATATGCACACACATATTGTTAGTATGTATATTTGATATTTTGCAATCATTTTAATAGGCCACTTTTTGTGCCTGACTTGTTAAAAGCTTAATGCACGAATGCATTCGCCAAAGAGATAAGTACAAAGCAGGCATTTTGCAAACTAATTTATAGAATTTTAATTCCATGCAGCAGCGTTGTTAATATTATATTTAACGCTTTTAATTAAAATCAGTTGCATTAAATAAACGATTATAATAGAGACGTAAGAGAAATATATAAGAAAAAAGCGAATTATTAATTTTTAGCCATCTATTCATAAAATTGCAAATATTTCAAACGTAAAATCAATTTGTGACAACTTTTAAATATTATTTAAAGCTTAACACTTTAAATCTTGTGCTTTTTATTTACTGAGACTCTAACCAACTGAAAATGCCAAAATATTCAATTAATATTCAAATATTGGTTAAAGTTTCCATTTTAAGTAATAAAATGCATATGCACAAGTTGTATAAAGGACTTGAGCAAATATAATCGTATAATCTATATATATATATATATGTATAAGTTGAGCATTTGGTAAATCTGCAGCCAAATGCATTGCATTGCACAATTTGTTGCTGTTTGCACTTTATAAAATATTAACTAGCAATTTGCAGTGTCTGCACTTATGCCATATAGCATATATAGGGGCTGGCAAACAAAACGTGGACCCAGCCAGCAGATGAGAGGGACACACATAGACAGGACAAACACACAGATAGAGAGAGAGAGAGAGAGAGAGAGAGAGAGGGAGAGGGAGGGAGAGAGAGGCAGGTTGCTAAGCTAACAAATAGACAGCCTCGAAAGTAACTCAAACGATTTAATTTGGCAAAACTGCAGGCAGCTGAAAGGCACTTTAACTATATTAATTGATATAGTCGCTTGCAGCGATAATTTGCACAAACTCAAGTCGCTAGCCTGCCAATTCCAATTCCACTTCCAATAACAACAACAGCAACAACAACAACAACAACATCAACAGACATTGCACTTGCCCAGAGATTGAGATTTGGGCTTAGGGTTGGAGCAGCTGTAGCTCGGATGGGGGCGTCTGGCTTGATGGCTTTGCCCGCCGGCGAAGCTCTTTTGGCGCGCAGGGGTCGGGCTAACATGGCGTGTACGTAATCAAATGTACATGAGGCATCAAATGTGGCCTGCTGCTCCTAAGCCAAGCATTGCATTGCACAGAGGCGCCGGATCCCAGGAACATAGCTCAAATGCTGCAATGCCAGGCAGTCAGACAGACAGTCAGACAATCAGACAATCCGACAGTCAGACAGTCAGACAGACGGACAAACAGAAAGGCAGCCCAGAGCGCAGGAAAACAATTTACAATGCCACCAAGTTTGCTGCGGAGAAATTGCACAAGATTTTGGCACTGCCAAATGGCAAGAGATGGCAGATAAAGATGGAGAGAGAGAGAGAGAGAGAGAGAGAGAGACAGAGAGTGAGTGAGAGGGTCGTTTCGAAAGTGGCCAAAAGGGGTTAGCAATCAGAAACATGAAAAATAGAGCACTCACCAAATTTACAGGGTATGCAAAAAGGAGAGGCTTGCATTCATGTATAATCAATGTTTATATTTTCAGTTACTAATTTCTATCAATTTAACAGCTCATAGTTAAACTCCTTAATCAATAAATAAATAATAGCAACTGTTGTTAGCAACATGTGCATATAATTTATAGCACTTAAGATCGCAAACTTAAAGTACAAAAAGTAATCGTTAGCTCTAAAAACTAAATACTTTTAAAAGTAATATTCAGCTACACAATTTATATAAATAAATACTAGTTGCCCATATGTGGCTGGCTGCCTATCAAATTAGTTTTTCTGAAAACTTGCACAACATTTTATAAAATTTCAGTCCTAAGCACTTAAAGATCGATTGTTTTCCTTAGAAATTTTCCAAAACAAAAACTAGTTAGTCTTATGGTTTTGTCCGCTTGAACATCTAATGGGTTTTTGCCTCACCTGTCCCGCTGGCCAGAACTTTTAGCTGGCTGCAGCCAAAAACCCCAAGAGCTCACATACATATAAATCAAAAGCTGTCGGCCAGCGTTTTGAGAACCTTTCTCAAAACTTCAGCTGCTGCTGCACTTGAGAGCCACACATGACAATAGCTGGGCAGGCAACCCACTGCCACACTGCAGGCTCATACTATATACATGGCCCATATATATTATATATACTATATATATACATGGTTAGATAGATAGATAGATGGCAAGCATTTTGATATTTGTGTGCGATGTGCAAGCAACCCTTTTGCTGTATGCATTTGTTTATAAAGCAAAATCTGAACATGTAACAAGACTGGGCATTTATGGATAAGTGTGTGTTTGTGTGTGTGTGTGTGTGTGTGTGTTTGTCTGTGGGTGTTTGGCTAAAGGCTGGCAAAGAGTTAAGGGTTATGTTGTGTGGAGTGTGCACTGCTGGGAGGTGGGGCGTAATAAGTTTAATGTGTGCTGCGAGCATATTTTAAGACTCTCTCTATCTCGCTCTCTCTCTGTCTCTCTCTCTATCAGTCTATCTGTGTATCGCTTGAGCTTTTCGCTGCTAGCCAGCTGTCAGTTGTTGTTGATGGTTGACTGCCTGCCAGCCAGCTATCCTGCTATCCTACCAGCCTGCCAGCCTGCCATCCTGCCAGCTTACATTAGCAGCATCCCAGTCATGGGCCTGTGCCTTGGATTCCCCTGCTCTCTCCGATACATACAAGTACTTCCAAGTGTACACTGAACACTGAACTGTCCCAGCTGACGTTGAATTATCATAAATTGCTAAAGTTTGTTTTTGGCGTAACAAAACTTGCGACTGCCACTTGCTGCTGTTGATGGGCGGCTTATTTACACACACACACACACACACACACACAGACAATGTGTGTGTGTCAAAAGTTTTCATCATGCGAAAATCAGCACAATTAGGCGCATGTTATGATGCCGAAAGGGTTCATGGGCGGCACATCAACTGCTTTCCACTTAAGTGCAGTGACAGGCTTTACATAAGTTTGTTTTTGCCTTTACGCTCGCTACGCCAATGTTGCATAATCCTATTAAAATCCTGTTGCGGCCTTGCTTATTTCACAAATATAAAAAAAGCAGAAGCAGCGCTAAGGTGCTTAATTTGCCGCTGCTTTTATTGATTTCCCCTTGACATATACACACTCACAGCTCACTGTACAGTGAACACTCTTTTATTTATCGCCCTGCTCTTGCACATATTAGGGGCGGCAGCTAAAAGGCATTAAAGTCTCGACAAGGCTATTAAATGCTTAAGAGGCAGCGATGTTAATGACAGCATCGAGCACACACAGAGAGAGAGAGAGAGAGACAGAGAGAGCGAGAGAGAGAGAGAGCGAGGGCAAAGAAAACGACGACGTCATCGCTGCTCAAGCAAAAGCTCGAAGAGCGAACAAGGATTACAATTTACGAGTCCTGCCAGCCATGAAGGTGTGATAAAATTTCAGCAATTAAAAAAACGTGTGCGTTGACAACGACGACGACCACGACCACGAGCAGGAGCAGGACGAAGTCCCAACAGGCACTCGCCAATCCCTGCCCATGCTCCTTCTGCTCTCCACGCACTGTGCATTCAGAGCATGCAACTTGAAATAATGAAAAGTTGGCAAGCCGTACACAAATAGCTAGCCGAAAGCGCAATACTCTAATAGTAGCTTTTCAGAGTGACTTGAAGCACAGTTTTCAAGTCGCATTACTGCTGCAACTACTTTTTTCTGCAAATAATTACTTAACAATTACTTTCAAGTAATTACATTTTCAAAAAATTACTTTTGTTTCATTTTATCTCAAATTATTACAATTTAAGCAATTAATTACAACTGGATTGTAGAACTAAAAGAATGGATTAAGTTTGAAAAAGAAATGCACAAATATTACACAGTGTACAAACTAGTTAGCAAAATTGTAGTTACCCCTAGATAGAGTTCTAAAGACGGAATTGGTGGCATTTGA
This sequence comes from Drosophila flavopinicola, assembly GCA_035042425.1. NCBI lineage: Eukaryota > Metazoa > Arthropoda > Insecta > Diptera > Drosophilidae > Drosophila > Drosophila flavopinicola. The sequence goes on along the minus strand of JAWNLL010000452.1, from coordinate 8,051,434 downwards.
GCTGCACGCATAAAAAGTTGTGAGCAGTTAAAACGTCGTTGGCATTTGAAACATTTTGCGAGCACATGAGAGTAGCAGGAGCAGCAAAGGCAGCAAAGCAGCGACAGCAGCCGCTGAGAATATTGCAAATTTATGCGCCTTCCTTTTGCATAATTACCCCACAATGTGTAACCTGCAGGCAAACTCCACTTACCCTAGCCCCCACTAGCACCACTTACAGCAATGTCCCGCCCACGCACACGCTGATTTTGATAACGTCGCTTGGGTGCTTGCAACATTGCAGCGCGTATTTTTAATTTCCGTCGCCGCTCGCAGTGCTCACAATTCGCTCGGCATACGCGACGTATACGCGACTTTTGGCTGCTGTTGCGATAAGCGAGAAACATGTCAAGGTATGCGAGTGTGCGAGAGTGTGTGTGTGTGAGTGTGTGTGAGTGTGTGTATTTGAGTGTGTATAGAGGTAGATAATGTAAAATTAAAAGGGAAACTGTGCAAAACAGCAACGGGAACGGAACTGCGCGTTACAGATCTTGAATTATGCGTTTGCAGATTGCAAAACACAGTCTGGCAGACAGACAGACAGACAGACAGAAAGTCAGAGAGTTCGAAAAGGTCTATCTTTCGCATAGATACGGAATATATATGTATATAAATTTGCTGGAATTTATGTTAAATGTTTTGTGCAAACTTTTAATTAGCCAGCTAAATGGCGCAGCGTGTGATATGATTAATGAAATGCTGGCATGTAATTGTGGGCAATACAGCACGCAACATGGGCGGAGCTGGTGGAAGGGGTTTGTGGGGTCTGTGGGGTCTGTGGGGTGTGTGGGGTGTGTGGGGCGAGCGAATGATGATATAAATTGGGGCAAATTAATTGCAACAGCCTCAGGTGTGTGAAAATTTCAGTTGTAATTAGATGATGGAAACGCTACGAGCAGCGAGCGAGCAAAGTTTCACTTCATAATGTTGGGCAACGTGTCAGTTAAGGGGGCAGGAGCTGAAGGAGCCTGGGAAACAGAACATCGCTGCTTAAGTGCAGAAATAAATGCTCTTAAAATGAATTGTGTGCCAGATAGGGATGAAAGATGGTACAACATTAACCAATATAAAGCAAATATATATATGTGTGTGAGTAAAAACTGACCAGCAGCTGCGATAAGATTCTCGAGTGTGGGAACACGCGATTCACAATATTAATTATAAGCATTAGGTAGGTAGAAGTGGAAAAAGTTCATATGGGTAGCAAAAAAGATGAGATAGATAAGCGCTAAGTATAACTCGTTAGAGCTGGAGTCTTTGAAAGCCCATTAAAGCTGCTAGCTGAGCTGAATATATACAAAAGCTCTCATGAAATTGAAAACTATTTAGCTCATGCTCAAATTATATTATACAACTAAAGCCATACGGTTTGTAGAGCAAAAGATACTTTCATTTGAAATATAAGTTTAGTTTATTGAAAAATCAATGCGCACATTTGGCCAGATTTGCTATTAAACCTTTTATATGATAACTTCATCTGTGCTGCCACTCAAGTGCCGCAACCTGAAAATTGTTCACAATTTATTCCAATATATGCAGAAATTGCAGCAGCTCATTCAATTAGAGACACATGAGCCCTAAAAGCCACATACCACAGCCAAAGAAAGACGAGACCGTAAATGCAATAAAAACAGTACGTATACAGTGTACATACACACATACATATGTAGGGGTGTAACTGCATTAAGTGCTGGAAAACTTTGATATCAGTCAAACAAATGACAAACGACAACAAATAATTAAATCAATAAAAAATTTCAAATATCTACATAGGAAACTACTCAAAAATTCCATCAGCTTCAATTACGTGGACCGGTGAGGAGAGGGGAGGGAAGGGGACGCTCTTGACTTTTGCAACATCATCAAAAAATTGTTGCCATACCAAAAAAACAACAACAAGACAAGTGGTCCTGCCGCATGCTGGCAAGGATGTGCCATGAGCATAGCAAACATAACGCCCATTTGCAGTCATCTGCCAATATGCGAAGCAGCCGCCCAACAACAATCACAGAACATGCCCCGACGCCCCCGTTTCAGCCCCTCCCCGCTCCCCCTCACTCTTTCCTTCCTTCCATCCTTACACGCCCCATGATGCGACTCCAAAATATTTTCGACAGTGGCCTGTAAATATGTGTACATTCATTCAGATGTATTTGTGACTGCATGCGTATGTATAAGAATTTACATCAGCCTCACACAAACACACACACACACACACACACACACACATGCTACCACTCAGACTCATCTGGCGTCTGTGTCCTGAGTCCTGGCCAACATCTGCAAAAGAATCGAACAAGTCAAAAGAGTACAGGAAAAAAAACTTTAGTGAGTGTGTTTTTTTTTTGCCAAAAAAAAGGGGTTTTCTTTCATTGGAGGTGGGGAAAACTACTAGAGATAGAAAGAGAGAGGGAGAGAGGGAGACAGAGACAGAGCGAAAGTGCAAAAGGGAAGCATAGTGTGCATAAGATCTTCCAGGAAACTTTGGTAAAATTCAAATTATTATACAACAAAATATAAGTAACAAGAATGAAATAAGTGCAAAGTCGAGAGCATACGACTGGGAAATACCCTGTGATTCATTAACATTAGCATTATACACATGTTTTATAAAGAAACAGCATATGATTGATACAATTCGTCACTATAGGGGCTTATTAACAATATATCAAGTATACGACTGTCGAAGATGCCGCTTACTATAATATACCCTATTGGTTTCGCACTTTATGTGTGAAGGCTGAAGTAAGCATGAAAAAACGCATCGCACAGATGCTGCGTGAAAGTTATGCACACAAGTTGGGTGCTTTTGGCGTGCCTGTGGTGCCCAAAGAGCACAAATTCTGTATATTTTGTTAAATGACATGAAAATGTGGGTTGGGGGCTGTGCGCTCAAAAGTATGCTGCAAATTAAATATTTTCGTACATTTTTCATTCCAATTAATAACCCCGTCACAGAGACTGCTACAGCTGCGGTGGCTCAACAACAAAAGGAGCACCTTGCCGCTGAGATGCAAAAGAGCAGTATATGTACACTGTATTATACCGATATGGCTGTATGGAGTGCAGATTTGGGGGATTGCTGCCAAATCAAACTACAAAAGCATACAAGTACTACAGAATAGGGTACTACGTCAGATAACAAACTGTCCCTGGTACGTACGCGGCTCCACACTACATAGAGATCTCAAATTGGAAACAGTTGAAGAGCAAATAGGAAGACATACAAGTAGATACAGCGAAAGATTGCTAAGACACCGCAGCCTACTCGCAAGAGGTCTACTCCCTGCCCGTCCTTTAAGGCGACTTAAGCGACAAGGTTTTGCCAAAACAATTGGACGCCACTAGGACCTTCTCCTTCATCTAAAATCATCATACTATGTATGATGTTCGGCTTTAATAAAATTTACCAAAAATGTGTTGTAAAAGTACAGTTGATGTACAGGTTCTACACTTAATAAATATAAAAAAAAAAAAAAAAAAAAAAATTAATATCCCGACTCAACTTACTGACAATTTCTCTTACGCTTGCTTGCAGGATCGACACGTCACACGCAATGGCGACACTGAGCCCGTGGTGGATCCTTCGCAGGATTACATGCTGATGCTGGGCTACGAGAACGCCACCCACACCGTCCTCCGCTTTCGCCGCAAGTTGGACACATGCGATGCCAGCCATGACATCGCCATAACGGTAAGCACCGTCGACGCTTAATAGATATATTGGCCAAAGTTTGAGCCAAGTGAAATTTATGCACTCACTTGCCGCTAACTATTGACTCGCTTAGTGTTTGCACTTATGTGTGTGCGTCTGTGTGTGTGTGTGTGTGTGTGTGCGTCATAATTTATGTTAATAAAAAGTTTCCTATGTCTTGAGTTTTGGGCTGATGATATAAGCGCCGCCATCAAAATACTAAAGTGATTCCTTAGGGGAGTAAACAGCGTCACGTAGTATTTACCCCCAAACATGCTGGCGGGTATATATTTCCCCATATGGAGTAGCTAGAGCAAATAACTACAAAAGACGACGGCCATGAGTTGTACAAGTTTGGCGCAATATCTTAAAGCAAATATCAACACAAATTGTGTGCATATGCACACAGGGGTGCGACTCCAAAAGGGGGCGGGGCGAGGATGTCCCGCTAACACAAGCGGAAGTATTTAGAAGGGATATGCGACTGCGGATGTTACATTATGACAGTGTAGTTGTGCTATCGATTGTTTTATATTATAAGAATATATATATTTTAATATATTGGTAAATTGTTGATTTAAAATATCCTAATTTCACTATAAATGCATATACTAAGCAAACAACAATCGATGACAGGTCATAGTAATCGATATCATTAGTCAGTTTCGATAACAGGTCAAAGTAATCGATATCATTAGCCACAGTTAGCCAATTCATATCGATTAAATGATAACAATCTCAGCTAATCACTTGACTTCATTCCGTATCAGTTTTCGTCACATGTTCCATGTATTGACACCACTGTCAATTGAGTCTCGGGCAGTGCTCTGCGAAAATCGCATCACTTCTCGAATTTGGCAGCATCATCCAAAAGAAAAAGTCATAGTGATAAAAGTTTTATCACGTAGAACTTAAGCGTAAATCTTAAAGAAAACTTTCTGGTTAACTTAAGCAAACAAGCGACACCACACACACAACACGCACACACACACACATGCAGAGAGTGAGTCCTGGCGACATAGACATAGCCGCTACTAAAACCACATAACATATACACATATTAAGATATACTTGGAGAAAACAACCAAAAATAGCAAGCAAGGAAAAAAATATATTATGCACAGTCGCGTGTGTTGTGTGTGTGTGTGTGTGTGTGTGTGTGTGTTGTGTGTTGTGTCCTGATATGTATGTGTGTAGACACATTTGATTATTGCTGTATCTAAACGGTTTTTCCGCCTCTGTCTCTGTGGCCCGAGCATTTTATTTGTCTGGCGTATTAATTGGGTTTTGTCGCGTCATCAACAGAAATTGGAAGAGGAGTATTTTGGTAGCCAAATCTTTACTAAATCGCCAGACAAATTAGTTCGCAATGAGCTAGTTCTAAGATGTTGTTGTTGCTGTTGCTGTTCGTAATTTTTGCAGCACAATGCAAAGTTTTAATGAATTTTGTTGCTGGCTGGCCTTTCAGTTGGCTTAAGTTTTGCACAAAGTTGGCAATTTGGTTGTTACTTTTGTTTCCTTGTTGCCTTTGCCGTTGCCTTGCATTGTTTGTGCTTTATTTCACTTTAGTGCTTTAGCTGCCTTCGTTTACTTTACTCCATTTGGCTTTGCATTTGTGCAAATTTTCCAGTCAACGTACTTTTGCATCTTTGTCCATTCGCGCGTTTAATATTTGTGCAGCACCCACCAAAAAAACGCAAAAACACACACAAAACTAAAAAACTAACTAAACAAAACGAAGGGGGGCGGCGGACAGAAAAAGTTGTAGAAGGGGTCGCAGCCATTTGGCAAATTAAGCGCCATTTGTTGTGCGTGTTTGCAGTTCAGGTAGAGAGCTGGGAACCTTAGCTGGATTGGGCTGGTTTGGGTTGGGGGTACTTAAATTAATAATGTATTGTGTGCAGAGCGGTTGCAGGTGTGCCCCAAACCTGCCCCACCCCACCCCACCACCACCTTGCTGCAGTTGACGAGCGTTGGTTTTATGAACCAGAGGCGGGCCCTTCGGGGTGGTTGAGAGCTGCATAATTTGCGTTGCACTTAAAAATGTATTAATTGTTTGATTTTAACTGCGCGTAATGAGCGGCTATTGTGCAAATTAAATAAAAACAGAGAAGCTGAACGCATTAAACTGAGCATGGGTGCGCATTAAAAAGCGAATTAAATCAATCAGGCAGTTAAGCACTTGGAGTGCTTGAATAACAAAACAATTGGCCCGAAGAAATGTATAAGAAATCATATTTTTCATATTTATTTATATTTACTCAAGCCTTAACTGCCTTTCTGATATTTATACTCTTTTCGAAGAAAATAGTATATTAGTTTGTCCTGAAGTTTGTAACGCATAGAAGGAAGCGTCGGAGACCCCAAAAGTTACTGCCAGTATGCTTAGAATGACAATACAAATTGATCTAGCCATGTCGTCTGTCTGTCTGTCTGTCTGTCTGTCTGTCTGTCTGTCTGTCTGTCTGTCTGTATGTATGCAAACAGTCCCTCAGTTTTTTGAGCTATCGCGATAAAACTTTGCACAGACACCTATTATTCCAGGGGACAGCACATTGGTCGGAGCCGACCGGATCGGATCACTATATCTTATAGCTGCCATACAACTCGAAGTCGGTTTTGGCCATATATCCCATGCTTTAGAATCTCATCGCAATGAAACTTTGCACTGATACTTACTATTCAAAAAGACATCACATTGGTGGAGCCGACTGGATCGGATCACTATATCTTATAGCTGCCATACAACTCGAAATCGGTTTTGGCCATATATCCCATGTTTTTAAAGCTTATCGCGATACAACTTTGCACAGATACCTATTATTCAAAGAGACATCACATTGGTTGGAGCCGGCCGGATCGGATCACTATATCTTATAGCTGCTATACAACTGGCAATGAATTAAATATTCTTAGAACAAAAAAACAAAATGTTACGCGACAAAACGATATTGTACAGCTTATGAAATTTCAGTGGTGCAGTTGGCAGAGTGAAAATTGCCTAAAGTTTCGAAAAGAGTATAAAATCTTCGGCACGCCGAAGATAATCCTTCCCCGCTTGTTTACTTAAAGTTTAGTTCGCGCATCTGCAAAATATATAAATAAATTTGCCTAAGCAGTTTGTTGTTTACATTTCTAGTTCTGGCCAAAAATCAAATCCACTCTAGCAAAAAAAGAATGTCCTTCAGCTTATCCCATTTTCGGTATTACACAATTTTTCAATCAAAGTTTCTTGCTGCCTGCTGGAAAAAAAGGAAAATTATTAATATGCTTATCATATTTTCCATGCCACTTCAAAGCGCACTGAAGCCAACCATATGGTTTTAACCTAAGCCGCTCAAGGGAACAATCAACCCCCAGTGGCAACCCACCCTCCACCCCCTCCCCCCACCTTAACCCTTGGCAACCCCTTGGGCTCGGTTCAATTTTATATTAGATAACCAAATTAACCCAACGTAATGCAGAGCAAATACAAACAACAACAAGGGGAAAGAAAAGGAAAACTAAAAAGTTCCTGCATTTTGAATGTACCAACAGGCAAAAAAGAGAAAATTTCCAGCTGTTTAAGCGCATAATGAAATGGCCATTTAAATAGCTGGCTACCGAGAATTTCGTTTAGACTTTCGTTAGGTAAGCCCAAAATGCTTCCAACTTTCAAAGGTCATAACAAATTGTTTCTCAGTGGCTCAGTCAATCAGTCGATCAGCCTTTCAAGTTGCCAATGTTCAATTAAGCGTGCACAAAGCACCGTCAATAAATTTATACATTTATTTTCTCTTTTTTTTGTATTTCTGCTCCCCTCTTTGTCTCTCTTGAGAACTTGGCCCAAACGCGCCCCTAGCATATGTGACGCATAACGCAAAAGTTCAAAGTTTGCGTCTACGAATAAATACAAATATATGTAAAAATAAATATATACTCGCGTGCTTGTGTGTTTATTTTTATAATTAAATGTATCAGGCGGGGCAACCCAGCAACCCTTCCGGCCATTGAAATAAATATAAATAAAAACTGCCAGCAAGCTAAATAAAACGCGTTTATTGCACACCGCAAAAATGTCAACCACAAATACGGACAGCAATGAAAAAAATACATATATATATATATATCTATATAACAGGCATTGGAAACCGCCAGACGACGAGAAAATATCAATCGATGTGGGTTCATTTGTGTGTAATGAACATTAATGAAGCGCAAAGAGCGTGACTAATAACAAAATTACCAATTGGCCAAAAAGGCAGGAGAAGGGCAGGAGTGAGTGCAGCCGAGACAGTGGTCATCCTTACGTCTTTCGTCCTTATTTCAACTGAAATGGCCAGAAGCGGCGAATGTTGGACAATTGCAGACAGCCAGGGAGAATAGCAGAATCGAAGAATCGCATATAATAAAATGCGCATAAACCATAAATGCCATTAAGTGCGTCATTTCAATTTGATTCTTGCGTTCAGAGTTCGTCTTTCGGCCTTGCCAAATATATATGGCAGCCGCCCACTTTATGTGAGTCATTCAAGGAGTTTGCCTGATGCCATTTGATGGCAGCACTTTATGAATCAGAATACCACAAAAAGAAATGTGAAAGGCTGTTAGAGATAGGCAGCGAAGGAAAACGTTCGAAATGGGCATATTAGATGCTTGCTTTTGTTAGACAATTTTGTCTATTTAAATTGATCCAATTTTGCCAGTTATTTCTAATGCTAAAGAATACTTTCGAAATGTGCCATTTCTTGCACTTGCTTTAAATATATTTTGACTGGCATCATTTGTTATAGATAGATACAGCAAAGGCTGCTTAATGACGCCTCAATAACTCTACCCTTAATGCTTATAAATGCAATTCAATTTATTTAACGCAAACAATGGACACATTGCCTGGGCATTTTAATTAAATCTTTTGGATTTTAATTGCCATCCGCAGCTAATCATTAAAATCTCTATAGTCCATAGTCCTTTCAATTGGGCCACTCATAAAACACAAAACGACAACTTGACGAGCGCTACATAAAATTGTCATTAACTTCAGTTTTCATCCATCCATCCGTCTATCCATTCATCCACAAATCGGGCGCCATAAGAACAACTTTTGAGTGCCATTTCAATAAATGGCAAAAATGTCCTTAGCATTAAAATGAATGTCTTTGGTTGTCTCTCTGAGCACAACTTTGATTTATGCAAATAATTAAGTAATTACAATTAATGCATTAATGCGGACAGTTCGTTCATGACTTTCATGTTATTATTTGCTTAGACTAACTCAAATTGAAATTGCAGAATGCCAGAATGCCAAAAACAAAGCAGCAGCAGCAGCAGCAATAACAACAAGAAAGAAGAAGAACTCATTTTAAATGCAAATTTTCTCTAAGCATGGCAAATTACAATACACTAACAACACACGTACAACATTCCAGGCCCGTAAGTGACAATTAACACTAATTGTCATTAGAATAATTTCATATTGTGCTACACTTGTTGTTGTTGTTGCAGTTGCTGTTGCTTTTGTAGTAATTGTTTAAACTGGCCATGGAATTTCGCTGTCTGGTAATTTTAAATGCAAAATTGTTGCACAAATAAAGAGCGCACATGTGCTCGACTAGCTGATGCCCTTTCTACGCATACACTACTATGCAAAATATGTATATGGTATATTATACTTGATCCATGATGGGTGCTTACAGAGTATATAAGCAAAAACATAAAAATGTATATAACTTTGCCGTGTGAACACAAAAGTTGAGGAGCTGGGGTACGTTGAAAAAATATTGCTTTTAAAATAGTTTATGGTTTATGGCATGGAGTGTGGAGTGCTGAGTTTCAAGTTTGGAGTACGGCGTATACTGAGCGTACTGAGTGTACTGAGTACGGCGTATGTAGCACTGTAATGGAATTATGCAGTCAGCTTGCTACACATGCTGCTACAATTTTTGCTATGTGTTTATTATTTTAACACGAAACTTGCACTGGAGTTTCCTTTGTGAGTGGTGCAAGCTGCCTGCTACACTTGTAAACAGTAATTTTGTCCATTAATGGGCCTGGGTTCGGCTCCGGCTCCGGCTCCGGCTGCGGGTCTGAGTCCGGGTCTGGGTCTGGGTCCGGGTGCCCATAATAACTTTCAACACACTCACATCGCCTGTTATAGGTACATATATACACATATATATATGTGTAATGTACAAAGTCCGTAATTGTTATTGTTGTTGTAACAGTTGTTGTAGTTGGCATCGCAAGCTGGCAAAACAAAAAGGCAACAAGTCAAGTCGACAGTAATTTTCAACACTTACAAGAGGGTAGAGCCCCATTGCCATATAAGCTATTGCCTGCATAAATTGTCGCGAGTTCTTGAAAGCTTTTTCGCCCCTATTTGGGCGGCCTTAAGACCTCTTTGGAATATGTGAACAGGCATTGATCTGGGAGTGTGCTCTTAGGAGTTTAGATCATTTTTTCTAAAACAGCATTTTTTTACATATTATTTTCTGCTCTAAAACTAAAATCAATCAGTATTATCTGGGATTAAATTATTTAAATTATTTGTATTAAACACAGAACTACTATATCTCAAAACTTAAAGAATATAGCGTCTCAAGCAAAGAGTTGCTTTAAGCAGAATGGAACTGAGACGAATTGGATTAAGGGAACATATGCAAAGAACTCCTTATTTCTTGCTTTGAATTCCGTGCAGAATGGTGCCATAAACATGCACACAACTACTCACACACACACACACACACACACACACTATATAACGGTCGCAGACATGTGTGTGTCAGTTTGTCACGACATAAGCTCGCAACTTGTTGGGGGAGGGTGGGGAGGGGAGGTGGGTCGGAGAGGGAGTGAGTATAGGCGGCATTCGCGTCACAGCAAAACGCAAAAACCAAACCAAACCAAAGCACTGACTTTTATAATGAATTATTAGTGGAGAGTGAGCCGAAGGCTGGTCGAGGGGAGGAAGTGGGGAAGTGGGGAAATGGGGAAATGGGGAGGTGGGGGTCAGAGGCAGGGGAACTGATGGCTAGCGGTTGCTTGTGTGGTATTTGTGGCTCTTGTGGTCTCTGCTTGGCACTTAAAAATTTAATAGTTGTTGCAACAAATAAAAAACTCGTCGAAAGCGACATAAAAGTGAGCCAAAAAGTATGCAACAAAAGTTTAATTTTAAATTGATTTAAATTTAGCTGGCGCTGGAGCTGGAGCTGAAGCGAAAAAAAGTGAGCTGCAATCCTTTTAACCTTTTTGCTGGAGAACAAATCACAAGTGCATAACGAAAATATTGCAACAGCTCTCGCCCAAAAAAAGCAGCAAGTGAAGGGCATTTAGCAGGCCGAGCACCAAAAGTGGAGCCGCAACGAACATTTTTAGAGCTGGAAGGGCGAGAAGTGTTTCGGTTAGTGCTTAATCCCTGGCAGGTCCTTGAAACCCATTAGAACGGCAGCCAGCAAGTTGCCAAAGCACAAAAAGCGGCCAACTGTTTTCAAATTGTAGTCGAATAAATAAAAGCTGAAACTCAGTTTAAATCGCTATTGTTAAGTGTGGATCTTTGAGTGGGATAAATGGCATTTAATCAATAAAGTACGCTTGCCGCATTTCCATGCAACTCTCATGTTATACATACGCCCATCGATTCACATTACCATCTACACTTACAGCCTTGAACTGTCTTGTAATCTGTTTATCTGCCAAAATGTGCAGAAAGTAGCTGCACCTAGTATCCTGCCTGCTGCAGTTAGCTTGTTGCCTAATTCATATTCATTTATTGTATTGTTGTGTTGTGTTGTGTTGTGTTGCAGCAGGAGTTATTCCATCTATTTGCATAGCACTGTCTCTATTTGCAGCCCCCCTGATTTCCCCTTGATAGCTTTCTGCAGAGTTCAAGCAAACTGGCATATCCGTTGCTTTATTACATTTCGTTTAGTTTTTGGCCAACTGACCACTTTTTTGCGGTTACTTTGTGTGTGTGTGAGTGTGTGTGTGTGTGTATGCATATTTGAAACTACCCTCTATCAGTGTGTGTGTGTGTGTCTTAGTTGTTTAGCTGCTCGGGTTTTGTGGCTTTTTTCGGTCACTTGCGCGGCATGGCGCAAAAAGCTATATAAAAAAAAAATACAAAAAAATCACACATAAAAAATGCTACGAAATGAATTTAATAAACGAGTTAGTTTCCACGGATGAAGCGAGTGGTGCGGGGCGGGGCGGGGTGGTAGGGGGAATATTGCACCATTTAACCATAAATAATAAAATAAAATAACTACAGGTTGCCAACTATTCGCACACTTTATGGCGCTGTCCGGACAGACAGACAGACAGACAGACAGACTCAGTGCCCCAATAGTTTTATAAACAAATTGGTTTTACAGCTATGCTGCTCAGTCGGGCTACAGAATATTGCCCTATGATGTTTTGTGGCTTTTGTATTTTCTATTTTGCTTTTTTTCGAGTTTTCTAGTGTTGCAGTTGTTGTCAGTTGTTGGCTGCAGTGAGAGCGGTTGCCAACGGTTAATTACATTCGCTGGAAAGATGTGCAGATTTGAGATTTTACTGCCATTTTCATGTTGGCCCTTTTTGTTTTGATAAAATTGTTGGCCTGTTGCATTTGACACACACGTAAAAACGTTGAAGGGTAATCCTCCAGCTGGCAAGCGCGACTCGTTATTTATGGCCTCGGCTGCACCAAAAATACACAGCAGCAGCAGCAGCAACAACAACTGAGTGAAAAATGGCCAAAAAATGGGCAGGCAGCAAAAAGCGAGTCCTGCTGCTGCTCTTTTGACTCATGGCCGGGGCTGCTCTCCCACTGGTTGCTTTTGTTTGTCATTGCATTACTTTGGCCGTTAAGTCCCGCACCGAGTTTAGTATTGCAGCCCTTTTACTGCGAACCATCCACAATCCATTCGTACTCCGCCTCACTTCAGCTCTACCAATATTTGTCGCTTTAGGGCATTAAAACAAACGTTTCTCGTTGCATTTAGCTTTGGTGTTGCCAGCGTTTGCTGCTCTTTTTTTGGGGTTTTTTGGTAGTTTTTGTTTTTGGCTAGCACACGTTTCACATGCACTTCAAGTGCCCACAACAGCAGCCGTTGCAACAACACACACACACACACACACACGCACACACACATCGAGCAAACCTCGAGCGCGAAACGCGAAAATCACAGCCCAAAAAGGCACAAATCTGCAGCAAGTCGCAGCACAAATGCTCTAAAAAGTGGCATATACCTCATTGCAGAAATGCATTTTGCTCAGCTAGTCTTACGCATCATATTATATTGTTTTTATTAGGATTTTGAAAGTCAGAAACAGTTTTGGTTTACGTTTTAGGCACGCAGCAAACGTAGAAAATGTTACACAAAATTTGCACTGCTTGAAAAAAATATTTATTTCAGCTTTTCAAATGCAAAATAGAGGGCAATAACTCAAAATTTAAACTGGCTACGATATAGTTTTGCATAATTATTTACAAATGCAGCACTTTTAGCACATACCATAAGAATCTGAGACTTACAGCGCTGATTCATTAGTATTAAGAGTGGGCGACTTTGATAGATGCATTGAACACGCTTCTGATCTTAAATCAAGCCACACACAATTTGAACAGTTGATAATATCCAATGCTCGCATAGAGCATTTTAAGCTCTGACCATTTCGATTGCCTGTTACCGTTGAGCTCATGCGAATCTCTGCCAGTTTATACAAGTGGAGTATGCAACTGGCAAACTGGCAACTCGCAACTCGCAGCTCGAAACTTGCAACTCACAACTCATGTGTAAAATGGGACAATGCAGGTTTTAGCTTTAATAAAGCGACTATGCGAGCCAGGACGTTGCCAGGACCCGCAGCAGCTCAACACACACACACACACACACATGAGCAATCATAGCGAGTCCTGGCAGACCAGAGCCATAGACCAACCAGAGCAGCGACCACTCTTTGGGTCCGGACTACACATGCTCCACGTTTGGCGTTCGCCTGTTTTTGGTTGTTTGGTTGTTTGGCTGCTGCTTGTTGCTCGTTGTTTGGCTGTGTACTTGATTTTTGGGCAAAGCGGCAAATAACATTTTTGTTTGGCTTTGACGTTGTTGCAATTGCAACGGTTATTCCATTTGCTTGACAAATACACGATGACGAGAACGATAGCGAAACGTTTAGTTCCTGGCCAGGACCTGCACCAGTTTGCACCACTCTATCCGGCAGCTCGAACTTTTAGCGGGAATTATGCGCATTTTTGTTTAGTTTGTGTGGAGTGAGGCTTAAATCCAGCTGCAATGGCTGGGTTAATGGCCATCTGAGTGTCTGTCTGTCTGCGTGTGTGTGTGTGTGTGTGTGTGTGTGTGTGTGTCTGTCTGCTGTGTGTGTGTGTGTGTGTGTGTGTGTGTGTGTGTGTGTGTGTGTGTGTGTGTGTGTGTGTGTGTGTGTGTATTTAGTGAGATGCGGCATTGGGTATAGCTTTTAAGCAGCATGCAATATACATACATATTCTGTTGCATACTTTTGGGGCTCTCGAACTTCAAAGCAATCAACAGAAAAAGCATCGCCGAAAATAAACTGCTTTTGGAAGGCATATCAATGCGATAAGATATGAGCAACAAAAAACATTTTGAATGCGGCTGGCAATTAAGGAAGTTGTTAGCGCTCAAATGGCGACAGCTGTCTATGAATGCTTTTTTAAAGCACCACATCAAGTCATTCGTTTAACACATTACAAATGCTTGCCCGATTTTTTTGTGTAAACAGAAAATTAGAATATGCCAAATATGAGCTATAGCAATCAAATCAAACTTTATAGTCGCTCAATCGTAGCTTTTTCTGTTTCTGTGTAGATGCTGCAACTATTTAAAGTCATAATTCATAATTATACATTAATCGTTTGTTTCTGTTTGTATATTCTTTGGTGTAAAGGACTAACAACTACAAATAAACTTAAACTGTTATCGAAAGTAGCTGGCTATAAGCCTCAACTCAATGCTGCAACAATGCCAATTGTGCGCTCGTTTAAATCCACTAATTTTTTTTTTTTTTTTTTTTTTTTTTAACATATTTTATTAAACAGGCTTTCTGTTACCTTTTGTGGCAACTTAATCTTGTTTTACTTTACAAACAAAAAAAAAGGTATGAACTTATGTTACATACATGGACAAACTTATGCTATTTACAGTATTTACACTATTTACAAAATTTGAATTTTAAAGGAATCTATTAGGAAGGTCCAGTGGATGGCACCTTTTAAGTCTTCTCTTTCTTGGCTTTCTCGTTAGTCTTCTGGCGAGTGCATTAGGGTGACCACCAAGGCGTTGCAGGTAATTTGATGCGAGTTGGTTCATGACATCGCCAACTTTAGGGACATTTAAGTCTCTTTCAATGTCCCTCGTGCGCATGTACCATGGAGCTTTGCAGATTCTCCTAAGGAACTTGCTCTGGGTCACACGAATCTTGTTTATATGGCACTTTGCAGCGATGCCATACACCTGCAGCGCATATTTCCAGATTGGGCTTAGGACGCATTTGTAGATGGCTACCTTATTAGATAGCGAGAGCTTGTTGTTGGCAGATAGGAGCCACGACATTTTTTCTGCTTTGCAACGGAGCGTTTGCTGAACCATGGTTGTGTGTCTATTGAATGTAAGCCTTTTGTCCAAGACTACACCAAGGTACTTATAGGCCGGCTTTTGTTGTAGAGGTGAGCCTAGCATTGATATGACTGGACAAGTGCCTCTTCTGTTGGTAAACGTAACGCTTGCACATTTACTGATGTTAATGCCAATGTTCCACTTAGAAGCCCATTCTGTGAAGCTGTTAATGTACTCCTGCATCGCACTTGCCGCAGTGCCGATCAGTCGACTCCGAGTTAGCACGGCCGTGTCGTCAGCGTATGTGGCTAAGAGCACGTCGTTCGCTTCTACAGCAGTTACACACTGGGGTGTTGGCATGTCTGCAGTGTATATAGTGTAGAGAGTGGGACCTAAGACACTGCCTTGTGGTACTCCAGCGCATATCGGTCTTCTAGATGATATTTTGCCGTCTACAACAACGCAAAATGATCTCTCTTCCAGGAAGCTGCCAACTATCTCGGAGAGCTGCGGTGTTAGTAAGTTCTTTAGCTTGCAACGGAGGCCAGCGTGCCACACCCTGTCGAAAGCTTGCTGGATGTCCATGAACACGGCTACAGCATACTCTTTTTGATCCATGGCTTCCAGGGAAAAGTTGACCACACGGTGAAGCTGTTCAGGGGTTCCATGACGTTTCTGAAAGCCAAACTGCCATTTTGGGATAGCCTGTGCCACACCCTCTAACTGCATGATCCGGTCCAAGAAGACTGATAGGTCTGTACGCATCAACTTCAGTAAGCTGCTTTCCTGGCTTGGGGATCATCGTAATCAGCGCTGACCTCCAAATTTTTGGAAAGTACCCTAGTCTTAAGCTGCTGTTAAAGATCAGCACTATATACAGCAAAGCTTTAAGTGGCAACAGCTTAATAGTGCGGTTGTCCAAACGGTCGTCACCCGGCGACTTTTTGACCTTCAGATTCCTAATTTGCAGAGTCACTTCTTGCAGCGTGACCGGCTGTGCAGGTGGAGCCATTTGATAAGGTGTATCAATTGTATTTTGAACATGCCTTTGCATATAATCCGATGTCAGGCTTAGTGGTTGAAATCTGTTCTCTAGATTGCTAGCGAAGATCTCGGCTTTCTGCTGACTGGTATAACACCATCCTCCACTCGGATCCTTTAATGGGCTTTTTGCAGTAGCTTGTCTTTTGAAACGGCTTGTTAATTTCCAAAGCGAGTAGTTGAAGTCTGCGTTAGGGCCTGCGTTGTCCAGCATATCGTCTATTTGGTGTTGTCTGCTTCTCGCGAGAACCTTTTGGAGGCGATTTGCCAGTCTTTTATAAATACTCCACACGCGAGTGTCTCCTGTTCTGGCGTACTCTTTTCGTACCCTTCTTTTCATGCAAAGAAGAGCAGCAGCGACGGGCGGTAACTGTGTCATGTGGTGTTGGCTTGAAATTAGTGGGGTCCTCGGGGAAGCTTTTGCTGCTGCGTATTTTATGTTGCTCGTGAGCAGTGAAATCGCATCCTCAACATCCTCTGGACCGTGTATTTCAGTGTTCAAGTTTATTCTGCAGTCCAGTTCCGCTCTGAAGACTTCAACAGAAGATCTAGGTGGGAGCAACCGGTCTCTGCGGGGGTTATATTGGGGTGAGTGGTGCAATGTAGCCATTATTGGTAAATGATCAGATGTAAGATCGAAAAGTCTATCGACTGAAAGTCTGTTCGAGGCAATACCCTTGTACAAGAAGAAATCCAACGCTGTCGGCGTGAGCTGGGTGTTGTATGAGTAGAATGTTGGGTCTCCGGTGGCTAGAACTTGACAAGTGCTACTGGCTACTGCTTCTTGCAGTCGCTTGCCTCGTGTGCACGTTCTGGTGTTGCCCCACCATGGATGTTTAGCGTTGAAGTCGCCACCGGCTATGAATCTGGATCCCAGGGAGTTTATTATGTTTACAAAGCCGTCCTTTGTCCATGGCTCTTTCGGAGGCAGGTATAATGCGGCAATTGTGACGTTTCCACTATTAGTTTGTAGAGTTGCACTTGCGACTTGTATGTCGCCGCGCAAAACTGGTGCGTTTTGTGACTGTGCGATACCAGAACGGATGATAACGGCCGAACCACCTTTTCGGCTGCCACTAGGGTGATGGGCATGATATATAATGTATCCTGGCAAGTATATTTTATCTTGAGAGCAACAGTGCGTCTCCGTTATTAACATGACATCAACTGCGTTAGCATCAAGGAATAGCCTCAGCTCATTCGTGCTGCTAGCCAGACCTCGCGCGTTCCATAATCCGATTTTTATAGATGAGGTATTCATTTTGTGATGAAATGCTGTATAAGCTCCCGGAAAGCCCTGTTTGCGTCCATCGCTTCCTGAATGAGCTTGTACATTTGATCCATTCTGGAATTTATATCACTTATTGCTTTTTCCAGGCTACTGAACTTATCGCTGAATCCATTTTCTGTGAAGTTATTTGGGCCTCTGTCCTTTTGTTTGGCTGGTCCGTTTAAATTAGTATTTTGCCTTGCCATGTCAGCATAAGAAAACCCGTTCTTGACAGCGGCATGTGGGATGAATTCACCCATTCTATTCACATTGGAGCTGTTGGTTTTATTGCCAGAGCGCGGGTGGCCATCCTTTGGAAGCCGTGATGCCGGCTTGAGCTTTTTTTCGAGCTCAACTCTGACTTTGCAACCCTTGAAGCTTGAGATGTGATCGTCTCCACAGTTTGCGCACGTATTAGTGTCAGGCACTGAGAGCTGACAGGAACTAGTGCCGTGGTCACCAGAGCATTTGCCACAGACTGGCTTTTTAAGGCAGTAATTCCTAGTATGTCCGAAATCTTGGCATCTATAGCATTGCACCAAATCTTTACTGCGCTTTGCCTTCGTCACTGTTACTCTGTGCCTTCCAATTTGAGTAATCTTAAGTGCCTCTACAACATTAGGTGTCTTTTTTAGATTTACGTAAAACATGTTCTGTCTTGTTTTCATGTCATTTATGTCCTGGTCATCCTCCTCATTGATTTGAATATTGCGCCAGTCTGGCTTTCTGGGGCAATAGATGTTTATGACTGTGTAGCCCTTGTCAGTGAACGTGCGCTCTATTAACTGTTTAGATACATTTGGATGAATGTCTCGTACGACTAATCTGAACGGAGTATCCTCTCTCAACTGATGGTGCCAAAATTCACAATTTTGTTTTGTCAGCATATCGACAACTGCTCGAAAAACTTTGGAGTCTTTTGCATATATACGCGAGACCCCAAATCTGGATGTGCGAATGTCATATTCATCAGATGGAATCACAGAATTAAGTGCCTCTTCAAGTTTGTTCATTTTGTTAACTTGCGGCACGCAGATAGCTGGAGGCTTAGGCATTTTGCTTGTGTGCTGTTCGTTGCCAACTACGCTGGCTTCTACTTCTGCATCTTGATCATCGTCCAAATCCATGAGCAAATCAGCTTCTTCAGCTAGCGCTGCGTAGCGATTATTTTGAAGTGCTACCGGAGAGGTGGTAGCAGGTGTTTTACTTTGACGGCCATTGATTGCGTGATTTTTTTCGACTAAATGGGTGTGCAGTTTCTTAATTGTTTTTGAGGCTTTGTCAGCACTTTTTCGTTTTAGACAAAGAGAGACCATCGGCATCTGAAATGTACAATCCGTTGTTTGATGTAATTTATTGGCAACGCTTGAATTAGAGACTTCAGCGTTCGATATGTTTGGTATAGAGCATATGCTGCCAGTTATGGTATTTGCAATTGAGTACTTTGATTGACAGTTTCCACTTGAAAAAGTTAATGTACTTGTAGTAATAGTGCTTGTAGTCGTTGCGATCAAGCTACTATTATATTTAGGCGTACCAATTGCATTATTTAGGTCTTCGACCAAGCTGGCACGCAGTTGTGCAGGTGCACCAGCTATTTTCCTCATATTTTCAAGCTCAGGCAGCTTATCAATAAGCTGGCGGTGATCAGGTGAGTCTCCTTCCATATTTGGGCAATTCACAAAATTTGCCCAGCATCAAGAAATTATTTGCTGATAAGATACAGTTTTTCTTGTCCCTCGTTTGCTGCTCGCGCAAAGCGAGGGCAGTGGTCTTGCCCACTCGACAAAAGCTTGCTTCGCTTACGATTTTTGTTTTCTCGCGTGTTACCGACACCGCTAGCAGTGTCTAAAAATAGATTTCCGTGCAGAATAAGCACACCTAATGCAGATTGTGATTATTTAGAACTTTACACAACGCGGCACGTCCGTCCCTCTTGTGCGGCTACGCGCATGTTGAGGGGCAGTATATTGCCCAATGGGCAGTGCACGCAGTTTTTGCGCACTGCTTAATTAGTTTTTTACCGCACTTTTGCCGACACCGTTTTACGCGGTGCCCAGCTAGATCATGCGCGTCACGACCGTTCACAGTGAATGCAGACTCTCTTGTTCAATGAATTAAAACTTTTTTCAATTTTTACAAAAAATTAAGAAGAGACGTAAAACATGACTCTCGAACTTCAAAGCAATCAACAGAAAAAGCAACGCCGAAAATAAACTGCTTTTGGAAGGCATATCAATGCTGTAAGATATGAGCAACAAAAAACATTTTGAATGCGGTTGGCAATTAAGGAAGTTGTTAGCGCTCAAATGGCGACAGCTGTCTATGAATGCTTTTTTAAAGCACCACAGCAAGTCATTCGTTTAAAACATTACAAATGTTTGCCTGATTTTTTTGTGTAAACAGAAAATTAGAATATGCCAAATATTAGCTATAGCCATCAAATCAAACTTTATAGTCGCTCATTCGTAGCTTTTTCTGTTTCTGTGTAGATGCTGCAACTATTTAAAGTATTAATTCATAATTATACATTAATCGTTTGTTTCTGTTTTTATATTCTTTGGTGTAGAGGACTAACAACTACAAATAAACATAAACTGTTATCGAAGTAGCTGGCTATAAGCCTCAACTCAATGCTGCAACAATGCCAATTGTGCTCAGCTCGTTTAAATCCACTAATTTGGCTTCAAATCACAACATAATGGCAAATGGCAAACAATAAAAGCAACACCTGATCTCTGGCCTTTGGAAGCTCTAATTAGATTTCGCATTTAAATGCAGTTGACAGTGGCAATGACAGCGGCAACAGTTGCCATAAATAAATTCAATTAATGTCAGATGCAACAAAAGCACACTACACTACACTACACTTGACTAGACTAGACTAGACAACACAACACACAAGCTACAAAAACACACATTAGTTAAAATGACTCAATTGGATGCAACAAAAATCATTAAGCCACTTAGGAGCCCACAGCTGAATGGAAGCTAAATGTGAACTTTGGCACAAGCCGAGCGATTAGTTGGAGCATTTGGGCACATATCACCTGACATGTGTGTGTGTGTAGTGTGTAGGTGTGTGAGTGAGTGTGTGTCTGCTGGTTGCATATGAAAAGCCTGTCAACAAAGCAATAGCCACAGCCTGCTCCTGACTGCTGCAATCAGAGCGACTGACACGGCAATTAGATCACAACAAAAACTCAACAGCAGGCGGCGAGGCGTCAGGGGGTCAAGGGGGCACAGTGGGGATGGTAAGCGGGTTAGATTTGGGGCGTGGCATTGTCAATCTGCCACTTTGCATATTAGTTATTGAAATCAGCTGTCAGAAAGTTGCACAGGCCACAGACGTTGCAGCAGCAGCAGCAGCGCACGAAAACCATTGATGATTGAATTGGCAAGGCCTCACTGAGGGGAATAAAAGCCAAGGCAAACACACACACAACACACACACACACACACATACAAGAGAGAGAGAGTCTAACATGTCGGACGTGACCATAGCAACCTGCTGCTCACACAGACAGAGACACCTCTTGAAATGCTTCTGGGGAACGGTTGATTTGATTGCAACTTTGCTGCTAAGAGCTGCTGCTGCTGCCAGTTGCCAGTTGCCAGTTGCCGAGTTGCCCCCTCTTGTTGCAAGCTCAGCTGCTGCTGAAACTTTAACAAAGCGACTCGTTGCTTTTATTGTGCTCAGCCAGACTGGGTGCAGCATACAGCTGCTGCTGCTTCTTCTCTGTGTGTGTGTGTTTGTGTGTGTGTGTATTTAGCTCTATTTATAATTCAATTGTAAATGCATTTCAATTACGTGCACATTAAACAAGCTGGGCAAAGTGCAAGTTTTGTGGCCGACACAGAGAGACAGAAAGACAGAGAGCTAAGCGGGGCCAAAACACAGTTCAACTTGCACCACTTGACCACTTGGACCACTCGCACCACTTGACCATTAGCCATTGGCCATTAGCAGCGCCAAGTTGGCGTTTTCAGTCGTTTCATTCCGTTTCGTTCTCGCTTGTGGCACAATTGGACCATTATTAAAACGCGTCGAGATGGCAAAACGCAAGTGGCAACAAAGCGAAACAAAACAGAACAGAACAGAACAGGAGCCAGAAGAGAGCAATGGCAAAGGGCTGTAAAGTTACCAAAGCACCATCAGGTGTGTGCATGTGTGTAAGAGTGTGTAAGTGTGTGTAAGAGTGTGTAAGAGTGCGTTGTTTTGATTTTGAGAAAGTTAAACAATATAATTCGAATCAGCAGTGAAGGCAAATCAATAAAGTAGCCAGATAATGAACAGAAACACAAAGATAAGATTTATGAAAAATTATAAAAAAAAGTGGGGAAGGATTATCTTTGACGTGCCGAAGATTTTATACTCTTTTCGAACCTTTAGGCAATTTTCACTAATATAAGATATTGTGGTCTGATCGGGCCGGCTCCGACCAATGTGATGTCTCTTTGAATAATAAGTGGCAGTGCAAAGTTTCACCGCGATAGATTCAAAAACATGGGATATATGGCCAAAACCGACTTTGAGTTGTATGGCAGCTATAAGATATGGTGGTCCGATACGGCCGGTTCCGACCAATGTGCTGTCCATTTGAATAATAAGTGTCTGTGCAAAGTTTTATCGTGATAGCTCAAAAACTGAGGGACTAGTTTGCATACATACAGACAGACAGACAGTCGGACATGGCTAGATCAATTTGTATTGCCATTCCAAGCATACTGGCAGTAACTTTTGGGGGTCTTTGATGCTTCCTTTTATGTGTTACAAACTTCAGCACAAACTGAATATACTATTTTCTTGGAAAGAGTATAAATAAGTATTATTATTATTGGATCAATTTAAAGTGTATTTATGTATGTGCACTTAATGAATGAGAGACAAAATCGCGTCTGACTCCGCTGCTTTTAAGAATGTTGAAGATAATCTGGAAGAACAAGAACATATACACAAGTCTAACATTGGAAACCCAAAAAACAAAGTAATTTTACCAACTTATATTATTCGAAAAAACTATTCTCAGATAAATCAGTTTAAGACTGCTTGCGTGTATTTCTGTTAGCATAACAACAACAACAACAACAACAACACTGGTCCATAGCTTCCTTAACACCTTCTCATCTACACAGCGAGGCAATTCTTCATCTACAACTTGATATTCTTGCTCGTCTTGTTTTCTTGACTTGACTCAGGCTTCCTCTTCAGAGATTTGCCAAAATTACGCTTCAACGTCACCCAAATCTGAGGTATACTCCACTCGAGATAATCGTGTGGCATAATCGAGGAGTCTATGACGCCATATAGAAAGAGCTTCACCCTTTGATTCTGAGAAGTAAAGCATTTACAGGCATCCTTCATCCTTAACGACTGCACTTACCAACTCAATGGGGCATGGTATATAGATGCACTTACTGGAGGCAACCCATACTTGACTATCCTCAACCACATCCTCAACATTCTCGATTGGCTTGGGCGGTGACAGCACCGCTGCCCACATTTGATGGACGCGCATATGCAGCTCCACTTTGTGGCTCCAATCCCGGTAATTGGCCTGCCCCACCAGACGTGGTATGGCCGAGGCCCGAATGTGAGCCAACATTTGGAATTGATTTAATTTCTATTCGTCGTCTGTCAGAACAATAATAATAACTGAACTAGTTCGTTCCCGTTTGACAGTTCTGGCAGCGCCTGCCAGGGTTGGCCAACAAAAGCTTAAGCGACATTTGAGTGCACTTAAGTCCGGCACTTTTGACCACATTTTGCTGCCAACGAAGCGTTCAAGTTTTTTGGCCCGTAACCCGCAACCACGACTCTAATGAGCCCATCTGCTGGCATATTTTACAATTAGCCAAGAGTCACCAAAGTGCAAGCCACCTGTAGTCCTTTATAGACACACACATTTGATGGACGCGCATATGCAGCTCCACTTTGTGGCTCCAATCCCGGTAATTCGCCTGCCCCACCAGACGTGGTATGGCCGAGGCCCGAATGTGAGCCAACATTTGGAATTGATTTAATTTCGATTCGTCGTCGGTCAGAACAATAATAATAACTGAACTAGTTCGTTCCCGTTTGACAGTTCTGGCAGCGCCTGCCAGGGTTGGCCAACAAAAGCTTAAGCGACATTTGAGTGCACTTAAGTCCGGCACTTTTGACCACATTTTGCTGCCAACGAAGCGTTCAAGTTTTTTGGCCCGTAACCCGCAACCACGACTCTAATGAGCCCATCTGCTGGCATATTTTACAATTAGCCAAGAGTCACCAAAGTGCAAGCCACCTGTCCTTTATAGACAGCGATGGATGAATCGTTATCCTCGCCGGACAAAGAGCCGTTTACGCTGCATAGCGCGGTGGAGCAGATGGGAGTCACCATCGGCGACCTGACTGTGCTATTCGAGGGGAAGCGGCACATAAACCAGCTGTCGAGGGACAAACTGGCCAAGCTAGCTAGGCTGCAGCAGGCCGCTGCCAAGTTTTGCGGTGCAAAGGCAGAAAGAAGTGGCTCCCCCGCCACTGCCGTGGAGGATAGCGCGACGCAGACGTCGCCAAGTTCCAGCGCAACTACGTGGGCCGGGACGACCAAAGCTGCACACAGTAAAGTTGCTAGTGTACATGCAGCACAGGTCGGCAGTCCAAAGAGGCGTAGGGAGCGCGAGGTGGGCCAGCGAAGCACTCCGCCCAAGAAGAACAAGCCCGATCAGCCAAGCTCAGGATCAATCGCGGCTGAAAGGATAGAGTCCTCCAACCAGTGGCACACGGTACGAGGCAAGCCGAAGAGACGCGTACAGGCAGCTAGAGCCAAACCGGATGCGCTGATAATAAGCGCCAATGGGCAGCTTAGCTTCAGCCAGGTCCTGACCATGGTCACGCGACGCACGGACGGGAGACTAAAGGTCGTGAGCGACAACGTCACCAAAGCACGCCGGACTGCCAAGGGAGACCTGCTGCTAGAGCTGAGCGGACCCGGGCTGGACTGCACAGCAAAACTCAAGGACGAAATTCAAATGGTGTTGGGTGACTCTGCGGGCGTACGCTCACTGACCCAAGAGACGCAGCTTCTCATCAGAGACCTGGATGAGCTGGTGACTAAGGAGGAGATAGTCCAAGCGCTCTCTGCCCAGGCGGGCATCCCCTCGGAGGTGTGCTTTGTCAAAAGCCTGCGGACTGCCCACGAGGGCAACCAGATGGCCGACGTCATGGTGCCGTTCCAATGGGCAAACAAAGTGCTGGAGTTGGGCAAGGTGCGCATTGGGTGGTCACGCTGCCGTATCACCCAGAGAGAAGTCCAAACCAGATGCTTCAGATGCCTGGAGATCGGTCACATGGCCAACAGATGTCGGAATCCAATCGACAGGAGCAACTGTTGCATAAAATGCGGCGGCGCGGGACACAAGGCAGCAGCGTGCAAAAACCCTCCGAGGTGCTTCATCTGCAGCAGTTGCGGAGATAAAGACGCTAATCACCAGGCCGGCAGCCGGATGTGCCCACACGCTGTCAGAAGGGGCCCTCAGAGACACAAGTAATGCTAGTCGTTCAGTTAAATCTGAACCACTGCATAGCGGCGCAGGATCTGTTGGCGCAAACAGTACGGGAGCGACCCATTGACATGGCGTTGCTGAGCGAGCCATATAGAATTGGGGACGACGACAAATGGGCAGTGGACACTACTGGGAAGGCAGCAATCTGGATCTGTGGATCCACGGGCGCTCAATTAACGAGCATACACTCATCTGACGGATTTGTGAGGGCTAAAGTTGGCGGCATTTGGACGTACAGTGTCTATCTCGCCCCAAGCCTCGGCTTGGTCGACTTTTCAGCCGCCCTGGATGCGCTTGCAGCCGACGCAGGAGGCAGACATCCAGTGATCATTGCTGGAGACTTCAACGCGTGGGCTGAGGACTGGGGAAGCGCTCACACAAACGCAAGAGGGCGAACCCTGCTGGAGGCCTTTGCGCCACTGAACATCGCGTTGCTAAACCAGGGCAGCCAGCACACGTTCTGCAGAGGTGGAGTCGGCTCGATAGTTGACCTCACTTTTGTAAGTTGCTCGCTACACAACGCTGCAAGCTGGTGCATCAGCAACATGTACACAGCGAGCGATCATCTGGCGATCCTCTGCACCGTTGGTGGGAGGTTGGCAAGAAACGACCCAATCCCCCAACGTTGGAAATGCTATCGGGCTGAGAGCCTTGACTCACAAGGGTTCTCATCCAGGATGAGCGATCTCTCTGCTTCTGGGAACGCAGAGGGCATGGCGAACCAGATCATGGCACAACTGGAGACCGCGTGCGACGAAACCATGGCACAAAGGAGGAGCTACAGACGGCATCACGAACCAGTGTTCTGGTGGAACGAGCAGATTGCTGATGCCAGGCGGGCCTGTATCCATGCAAGGCGCCTCTACCAGCGATCTGTGGGTAGACCGACTCACGCCCTCTGTCAATCCACATACCGGCTGCGCAGAAACGCTCTCAAGGCTGCCATCAAGGAGAGCAAGCGTAATTGTTTCCTCAAGCTCTGCGACTCCGCAGACCATGATCCCTGGGGCCGAGCGTACAAAATGGTGACAATGAAGCTAAGGGCGCGCAAGCAGTCCGTACCATCGGACCCTGCCCTAGTGGGCGCCATAGTAGCTGAGCTGTTTCCGCACAAGAGCGACCCACATTTTCAAATCCCTGAGCTAGAGGCCAACTTTGCTATTGAGGAGATAACTCTGGATGAGATCACTACAGCTTCTCGAAGCCTGAAGACACACAAGGCGCCAGGGCCGGACTCCATTCCTAACGTGGCGCTAAAACTGGCTCTGTCGACTCGCCCGGAGGTCTTCGCTTCAATCTTCAACCAGTGCTTACGGGAAGGAGTATTTCCGGAAAGGTGGAAGACCCAGAAACTTGTCCTCATCCCAAAGCCGGGCAAGCCAACTGGGTTGGCATCGTCATACAGGCCAATATGCCTTATCGACTCGGCGGGAAAAATTCTGGAGAAGCTGGTGAGCACGCGGCTGGAACGAGCGATTAGAGCAGCTGGTGACCTCTCGCCACTCCAGTATGGTTTTCGAAAGGCCAGATCCACTATCGATGCCATCGACAAAGTGGTAGGCATAGCCTCAGACGCGATCGCAGGCACCAGATGGAAAGGCGGACAAAAGGAGTACTGCCTGATTGTCACGCTGGACATAAAGAATGCGTTCAACACGGCAGAATGGGGTAGTATTCTCCGAGCATTGGCGGCTTTTGAGGTACCACCATACCTCCTACGCATCATCGCCAGCTACTTCAATAACAGGGTGCTGAAGTTCGACACTAGCGAGGCGACAGATGAGTACCATATTACAGGAGGCGTGCCACAGGGCTCAGTACTGGGTCCGCAACTGTGGAACGCAATGTATGATGGGATCCTGCGACTAAGCCTTCCACACAAAGTCCATGTTGTGGGATTCGCAGACGATGTGGCGGTCCTGGTGGTCGCAAAGGGACTGAGGCAAGCAGAGGTGATAGGCAATGCTGCCATTCTCACCATCCAGCAGTGGCTCGCGTCAGTGGGCCTCGAACTGGCGCCCCACAAGACAGAAGCCGTTTTGGTGAGCAGCAGAAAAAAGGTGGAAACGGCCACCATCACAGTTGGAAATGCTTCAGTTACGTCAAAAAGGGCAATTAAGTACCTAGGTGTTATGCTGGATGCCAGGCTGTGCTTCCGCGAGCACCTAGCCTACATAAACTCCAGGGCTGCTGCTAACAACACGGCGCTCTCGCGAATTATGCTGAACAGTCGGGGCCCAAGGCAGGGCAGACGAATCCTGTTGACTAGCGTGACTAGGTCAATCATGCTGTACGCAGCTCCAATCTGGGACAAAGCTCTTCATATAAGAAGCTACGTCCGGGCGTTGGCCTCTACCCATCGCCTAGGAGCAATCCGGATCATCAGCGCTTTTAGAACCATTTCGGACGAGGCAGCGCATGTTTTGGCAGGCGTGGCGCCACTGGAGGAGCTGGTAGCAGAACGGGTAAAAATATATCGGGAGACGCATGGCAGAGGCCTGACCCAGCAGGAGAAGTTGGCTATCCGCGAGGCAGCCAAGCAGCAGTGCATCCGGAGGTGGCAGCAGCGGTGGGATGAGTCCATCAAAGGCCGCTGGATCCATAGGCTCATCCCGAATCTGGAGGCGTGGATCCAGCGTAAGCACGGCCAGGTCAACTTCCACCTGACTCAGCTTCTAAGCGGTCACGGCTGTTTCCGCAGCTATCTACACCGGTTCGGCCACGAGGCGACAGCGGAGTGCCCGCACTGCAGACATGGCAACGAGGAAGACGCAGAGCACGCCATCTTTGAATGCAGCAAGTTTACGCTGCAGAGACAGCGCTTGGAAGCGCTACTGGGCGGCGCTATCTCAGTGGACAACCTGGTCCCATGGATGCTCGAGTCCAGCGAAAGCTGGGAATTGGTCTGCGAATTTGCATCGGTGATCACGACCGAGCTGCGTCTTGCTGAACGCGATAGGAGGGGAGGAGTAGTTTAGGTGAACAAGTAGTTTTGTGAAGCAATGCTTAATAGCCCCCACAAAACTACTTAATCACAACCAAATTTCCTCAAACAAAGCGATAAATACACATACATACACTAAGTAATAAACAGAATTAAAAAAAAAAAAACACACACACTTACAGCGAGATCGCACAACATCCTTCGTCCGAGAGTCTTTGGCAATTAAGTCCCTGACCACACGCCAAATGACTGTAGCCAGTTTGCTTTCATTAATTTTTGGTTGTAATCCTTGCTGGAAGCTTTTCATTTCATTTTAGTTGCCCGACTCGCAGTTGTTGTTGTCCTTGTTGTGTATGTTGTAGTTTTTGTTGCTGTTGCTACGTGCGTGTGTATAGTCTTCTCAGGCTTTTCACACTTTGTTTCTACGTGCCGATACCCTAAAGATGCAAAAGTCCTTACATGAATCTCATGAAATTTGATACAAATAGAGCATAATATTTTAAGTATTTATTTTTTCAAATTTCACTCATTGTCATTTTAAAATTCGGTTGAAATAGTCTTCTATTTACTGAGTACTAGTTATATTTTCATAGTAGCATGAAATAAATATTTATAATTAATAAATGACTAAAGAAGCATATCTTTAAAAAGTTTTTAGTCTCTTTTTAATATTTTTATAATTTCGTATACACAAATTGTGTAATATTCCAAGTTCCACTCACAAATCCACGCTGCACCACTAGCTTCTTTAGTATTATACTAATCTTAGCCCAGTGTGTATATAGAGCATTTCAAATTCGACTCCGACCTTTGACAGACGTTTATCCTGAATGACTGTTGAGTTTGTCTCCTTTTTTGTTCACAGTGGTCATGTTTTTACAACTGGGCCATGTCCAGCAGCGCCGTAGCCACGTTAATGACTTTTGTGCTGCGCCTGTCGCACGGCAAATGTTTTAAAACTGTACGAGCCCCCCTCGGCGCCCCCCTGCTACTGCTGTTGTTGTTGTTGTTTGCTGGCTGGGCGATTGCCGGCCGGTTAGCGCGTTTGCCGCAGCCGCCCGCAGTGTTTGCCAGGACAGCGGGCAACCGAGTCATTTGTACAGGTTTTTTTTCGCCAGGACTTGCTATGAATAAGTCGGGGGCGCAGCACGGCTGAGGTCCAGGCGGGTAGTCGGAAGGGGGGAAGGGGATTGTTAATTAAAGTATTGTCTCCTCGTTGCTGGCAAAATGAACAAGTAGACAAGGACTCGTCGCTGTAGCTCGTTGTTGTTGTTGTCCTGGGCATGGCCCTGGCTGCCCTGGCCGTCAATTGTCGAACATGGTACTCTACAGTTCCACTTAACAGCTACAATGGGCACTTTGCCACAATGAATTCAAATGGATGCCCTGACCGGGCTGCAGATTTCTCCTCTTTCTTTTTTTTGCACACACAACAAACCCTGCCCCAACACACACACACACTCGCTCGCTCTCTCTCTCTCTCTCTCGCTGGCTACATGTGTTGATATTGTTGTTGTTGTCACACACACACATTGGGCGACCAACACACGTGCACATGACATGCACACAATGACAGCTGACTGTTGGCTTCCAAAAGCCCCCGAGGCGTACGAGTCAAGTACAAACAGTGCAAGCAGAGTGCAAGGAGGCGTGGGGGGGCGGTGGGGGTCAAAAGGGGAAAGGGTGTGGAGGTAGCCCCACCTTATAGTGTACATCCCGCTCGCGGGCACATTTTGGCCCGACGCGTCCTCCGTCGTGTTGTGATTCTCAAATGAAAGCTTTAATTTGGGTTTACCAATTAAAACTACGTGGCAAATGAAATACACATGCAAGCAGCCACATACATAATACAAAAGCAGTGCGGTCCCCCACAAAACAAAAGAGCAAATACACATGCAACATACAACATACAACATACATACACATATCTAGTTGTACATTTGTTGGGCGCACTAGACGTGTAAATTGAAGCTAAGATGCAATGGCGAACTCGGGACGAGTCCTTGTCTGGCTTTATTTGCCGTACTCTGCTCTGCGCAAAACGAATGAAAAATTTCCAGAGTGTAACTGCAAACCATGTTCTCTTTTTTTTTGGAGGAGGAAATATTTAAGTACAGTCTACAGCAAAACGGAATTGAGGCAATTCACGTGTGAAGTTCGGCATCGTTTTTGCTGGCCAGCAAGCAAAATTTCCAAATGTCATGCAATTAACTTGAGTGCAATTCTATTAGTTGACTAAGCTGGGCTTTTTACTTAGAATGCAAGCTGTATATATTTAATTTGAGATTTGCAAAACTAATGCAAGTGCAGCAAATGAAATTTAACAGGCAACAAAGCTGCAGATCTGTTTTAAATATTTAAAGTTTAAAGCAAGTAAAAGAACAGAAATTTTAAAAAATATATAAATATACAAATTACTAGCATTCTTACTATTATTTTGTATTTCCCAGAGTCTTTTTATAAATGTTTATTTCAAGTGTGCAAAGTGAGTCAACGTTGCTTCTTTCTTTATAATATTGGAAAAACAAAGCTGCACATCACTTTTCATATTTTGAATTAGACAAACTAGAATATATAAAAAATTAAAAAAATATATAAGTGTTTGCAGTATATAAAGTATTAAATTCTTTTTAATAATAATAATAATATAATTAAGTAAGAATGTAAGATAGAGCAGCACTCGCTGCTCTTGTGCCATACTTAAATGTGCTTACACGGATCCATTAATTAAGTCAGCCAACGAAATGTGGCAACGTCGCTGGAGCTTCCATTCACAAGTGTGTACGTACAAGTCGGAACAAGCACTACACGGCGGAGGAGTACATGTTGCAACATGGTGCACACACACACAATGCTAAAGTGAACTGCAGCTGACCAGCACCTGCAACACCTGCCCAGTTGCCCAGTTGCCCAATGGCCGCAAGGCGACTTCCGTTTCCTTCCGCTGCTCAGCTCGTGCGCAACTTCTATGTGTTTTATTTTTACTTAATTTAGCTGGGCAGCTTCCTGCCCCCATCATGGCCCCCAGTGCCAGACAGTCCATCCGTGTACACGTCAACAGCGACATTATTGCTGTTGCAGCTGTTGTTGCTTTTTTTTATTGTTGGCTGTTGGCTGTTGTTGGCTGGGTTGCAGGCAACGCTATTATAACGCCATTTTTTCGTCTGCAGCTCACTCAGCCTCACATTTGGCTACTCATTTTTTACACATTTTGCAACTCTCCATTATCCATGGCTGGCATGCCCATTCTCATGCCCATTCTGGGTTTCTTTTGCTGTTTTACAGAACGACACGATGCGCTTGCTGTACATGTATCACGCACAGGATCCGCCGCACGGCTCGGTGCGTCCCGGCACGCTGCCGGAGCCGGCGCAAGCCTTTCGTCCTTATCGGCCCATGGTGCTGATGCAGCGGGCCCAGCTGCAGTTGCCAACGCCGCATGATGAGCGCGTTCGTGTGCTGGAATTGCGCAATGAGGACGTGGAGCTGCCCGCCGGCGATACGCCACTCTTCTGGTGCAAGATGTTCAAGCTGGAGGATATCAATCGCAAGCATCATCTCATTCGGGTAAGCATATACATATACATATGCATATACAATATTGGGAGGCGCATTGCTAAACGTTATTACTTATACGCCATGCATAATTGAGGCCAAGAGCAGCGTTCGCCTCTGTTTTGGTTGTTGCTTCGCTTGTGTCCTTCGGCCTCGGCATAACCAAATTGAAATATTAAAAATGTATTTATCTCTGTCTCGCTCGCGCCCACACGTTGTCTCTGGCCGTGTTCATTTTCTTTTCATGGCATCCCCCCGACAGTACGAGCCGATCTATGATTCATCGTCCAGCGTACACTACTTGCAGCACATAACGCTCCACGAGTGCCAGGACTCGCACGCCGAGCTGGAGGAGATGGCACGCGAACAGGGCAGACAGTGCATGGGAGCCCGCTCCATTCCACTGGCGTGCAATGTCATTGTTGCCTCCTGGTCGCGGGGCAGCGAGGTAAGCATCTCTGATTCAGCTGCACTCAACTCAACTCAACTCAACCCAACTCAGCCAGCTGAACTCTATACCCCAATCCCCGATCCCCAATCCCTATCCACAATCCCTATCCCCACACCCATCAGCGTCAGAGCCATAACCATGCAATATTAATTTAACCTTCGCAAATGCTTCCTTTCAACACAAAATACAAGAAAACGATGGCGCTGAATACGAAATTTGAAATACCCTTGCAGAATAATACAAATTAAATAGACTCTCATATAAAATATTTTTGAATTCTATGGATGTAATTGGCGAAGAACAAACAGAAATCTGGAGGTCTCCAATTTATTTCTAACAATATATCTATTACACAAAAAACTGAATAAAAAATTGAGGGAATTTGCTTAACAAAAAACAGAGTAACGAACATAAAATTATATTTAAACTTAGTTTGCTTAGAAGTTCTAGATATATGACTAAATTGTTAGCTTTCTTTCTTCATCAAAGCTTTAAATACATCTTCTATTCAGTTTAGTTAAGATATAAAACTAAATAAAGTACGAAAGTAAAGTCTTTTTCTTAATAATATAGTTGTAGATTTCGTGCTTGAAGAGAAGTAAGTTTTGCTTGACTTTGGTAGCGTTTTCTTAGTAAATATAGTCCAACTTTTACTATCAACATTCTGTCAAGCATATCTAAAAAGTTCTTATACCCCAGATTTCTGCAAGGGCATCTCAATAAAGAAATGGCTTGGCCTTCTGCCCTTTTGAAGCCATTTTTTTGTTGCCATGCTTTTCATAATTTGATCACAGGAGCGCCATAATGCAGTGCTGGCCATGTGCTGTGCTGTTTGCCGCCGCTAGAGGGCGCTGTGCCCCCGACAGCAGCAGCAGCAGGCAGCAGCAGTACAGTAATGCAATGCAATTGAATGGCGACGCGGCTGTT
Organism: Drosophila flavopinicola; assembly: GCA_035042425.1. Lineage (NCBI taxonomy): Eukaryota > Metazoa > Arthropoda > Insecta > Diptera > Drosophilidae > Drosophila > Drosophila flavopinicola. Next base: position 8,018,413 of record JAWNLL010000452.1, on the reverse strand, counting down.
GCAGCGCATTTAAATTGCACATGACCATGGCATCAACTTCCGTCCTCCATTTGCCAGCTACAGCATATACATATATATATACATACCATACATATATATGTATATATATATATATGTACACTGCCTGTGTGTAATGCAAACAACACTCGAAGGCTGTTCGTTTTTTGATTATGCCGTGCTTTTGGGCGCTTTTGTTTTATATGGTGTCGTTTCGGTTTCTGTTTCTGTTTTGCAGGGCTTTACATATCCGCACGAGGCCGGCTACCCGATTGAGTCGCGACAGGCCAAATATTATTTAATGGAGACCCATTACAACAATTTGAAGCCGGACTTTGCCCAATTGCATGCCAGACAAATGGCGGATAATTCGGGTTTGAAAATCTACTTTACGCACGTGCTGCGACCAAATGACGCTGGCATATTGTCAATCGGTAAGTTTGGGGCGACCGCCCAGCCAAATATATATACAGATATATATATATACATAGTGTGTACGAATGTGTGTGTGTGTATACAACTGCAGTGTGTATATTTTATGCGATGCGAGCTTTCAGCTTTCATATATGCAACTCATGCCATGCAATTTATGAGATTGCCGAGACCAAAACGACCCTGGGAGTTGCTCAGTTGTTGGAAGCTGGGAGCTCAGAGTTTCAGAGTTTCAGAGTTGGAGAGCTGGAGAGCTGGCAGTTGGGGCCTGCAAAACTGGCAGCCGCATTGGTTGGTGGCTAGTAAAACAAAAGCTTATGAGTTTTCCACATGTGTATCTATGTGTGTGTGTGGTTAAAGGTGTGTCCTGGTGGAACAGTTGAAACAACAGCGTCATATATTGTCTATGGACCCAGACTGTATTCACAATTTTGTACAATAGAAATATGTATATATTTAATTGCATATCAAGTGTGTCTCTTAGCGTGCAGGCCAGACTAACAACAAATAAATAAATAAAACAACCAATTTGTTCAGCGACTTTTTGTGTATGCATAATTTATATTTAAAAGCACGCATAAAACAAATTAATAAATTATTAATGGTAACTCATTGCATGGCCGTCTAAAACTTTGTGGTATTCAATATCCCTATTATTAATTTAGCTGACCTAAGGGTTGAAAATACGTGAATACGAGTATCTAGCAAATATATTTTAAACTAGCCACGAGCGCTGTATTTCAAGCAGTTCAAATCGATCAGATTGAGCCATTTGGGAAGAAAGTAAAGTATTAGAAACTGTAGTTGATATAAGCACATACTTTTATACATCCATGCCTGTCCAACATTGAAAACTTTCATAACGTTGTCAAAACTAATCCTATTTTCGATCTCGAGGCTGTTTCGATCAGGGTTTGGGTTCTATATTATATCTGCACTTAAAAGGACAGGCTCCCAGGTCCCTAATAATGCCTTGCAAGCATCTAAAACTCCCATAACTATCGCAAAACTTATCCGATTTGCGTTTCCGAAGCAGTTTTGATCATGGTTTGGGTTCTATATTAGAATTACATTTAAAACAGAAGTATTTTCGAATTTCGTCAGTTCTATGGCAACCAAGCCAATAAATAACATACTAAATATATTATGCTGTGCAGATTTGGCTTGTTCAGGCAACCAAGTTCCTTCAAATCGAATCCAAACTATAGCTTGCATATGTACTTATGCACAATGCATTAAGTCTTCATCTTTCAGCAACTTACAATGCCACCCACGCTGTCTAATCGCTTGAAACAATATTCGTGTGTTTAAGCAGCTTAAGCGCTTTTTGAGTAGATGTGTGTTCCAGGAACCCGAACCCAACCCGAACCGAACCGTAGTGCCCTAAACAACCCGGGCACAGCCCACCTGCTGCTGAACAGCAACGGAGCTCAACAAATTTTCAAGTTTGCTTGCCATATACATATTGCTATGCCTGCGCACAGGATAACTAAAATACTAATTTCACTTTACAATTTGTTTTCTATTTTGTTTTTCTTTTCCCACTCTACTGCTGCATCTATTTCTTATTGTTATTTTTGCTGTTGTTCGGCTTTTGGTTGCTTCGTTTTGGTTTTTGTGTTTGCTTGTGGCCACCAGGCTTTGGGCAGGAGGCGGACACTGTGGTTGTTCTTGTTGTTGTTGTTGCTCCTGCTGTTTTTGTTGTAATTGTTATTTTACTTTTGTTCATAGTCACGCAAACCAATATAACTTTGTTACAACCGCATAGAGACATGGCCAACACAGTTGGGACTGTGGATAGCAGAGGCAGGAGAATAAGCCATACAGGAAGAAGGTATCGGGCCAACTACCAGCAGCACCCACACCCACACCCACACCCCCACCACCCCCTTAGCAGCCCCCCAGTGGCTACACGTTTTTTCGATGCTTTTTGAGTAGGTGTTGCCAAAACTTCCGGAGTATTACGGCACAGAAGTAGATTAATACATTCTGATACAGTGCAATTTCCAAGCGAACAACAAAAAAACCAAATGGAAAGAATAAGAAATGAAAGCGGAATTTATATATATATATATATATGCGTATATACGTATATATTTCAGGGACGCGTCATGCAACGTGGCCTCCTCGAAGGAGACGCTAGCTTTCAGCTAGGACTTTGCACAGTTGGCAATGCTATTGAAATATTTAATTGGAATTTAACGCATACCACAACACGCCAGTCGATAAATAAAAAATATATAGACGTAGCTACTTCAATATATGTGTATATATGAAATTAAAAAGATACATATATAAATGCTGGCTCGCTATAAATTGAATTACGTTTGGTTTTGCGTGGCGGACGTGGAGGGCGGTCGGGCGAAGGACATCGTTCATTGAAGGATATGCCAAAGCCGAAGCCGAAGCCGTTCGACCCACACGCGTAAGTAGCTGCGAGATTGCTATGCTTCCTGTACGACGACTGGCTGAATGGCTGAATGTCTGTCCCAGGATCTGTGCGTCTGCTCTTCTGGGGGCTCCGTGTGGCAAAATTTAATTTCAATTTAATTGGTTATTGATATAGCGCCCGGGTGTATGCAACGCAGCTTTGATTAATGTGGCTGCGGCTTGGCGCATTTTTATGGCACCTCGGAGATGGGCATTGGCTGTAGACGGGGCAGAGGTGCAGTTGGAGGGTTAAGCCCATCAGGACATATGTATAATCGCACAGCTCACAACATAATATGTATCCGCAAAATTAATTGCTAAATCAGTAAACATTTTAGACCAAACCTGCAAAAAACTAGAACAAAAGCCCGAATTTAAATTTTAAGAATGCCAGATTGCATATTTAATGAACGCATGTCAGTTGTAAAGTTAAAATTACACAGCTAGCTGCTGCAGGGTATTAAGGCGAAAACGTTTTTATCAATTTAAAACATTTTTCACAAATTTGCATTGCATATTTGCCCTGAATATTATTTCTATTAATTTTCATATACATACATATATGGGATGATCGTCATCATCGTCATCATCGTCATCATTGCGTTGCTGAAATCAATTTTCAATTACGTGAACGAATTTTAACTATGGCATGTTGGCTGGAAAACTTTGAAATAGCCCTGACGCGTTTTATCGTTTTTGGTTGGTCATTTTATAAAATGTCATGGAACGGAATCAATCAACGTGCTGCGAGTGGCTCGATAAAAAGTATCTAGCAAATATTGCCAAAGCGCGTTCAGGGGCTAAAACCATCAATTTAATTCCAAATTGAAATTCATGTGCATTTATCAAAAGTTTCGCCTAAATTAAAGTGCAAAAACTTTCGTCGCTCAAATGTGTCAGTGTCATTCTCAGAAACGGCACAGGAAAAGTCATCTATATAATTCCTGACTACAAAGCGTCCTATTTGGCTCATAATTGCATTTGCTGTATTGCTTAATGCGACAGCATTTATTTTATTTATTCAACAAATGCTACGAAAATCAGAAGAGAGAACAAAACCAACTCAAACAATGAAACCGCAAGGATTGTATTTAGATTGTTGAAAAGTACTTTGGTTTGAAGGTAAATTGATTTTGTACTTTAAAACTTTATCGACTAGCCAAAAACTGGAAAATGTTGATGAAATTAAAGCGAAAAAGATTCCAATAACACTCCGCTACATAAATTACTGTCAGCGTATCTTTCTATCGCTCTTCCGATGCTTTTTGCCAATTTCCATTCATTAAATCAAATTCAATATTGGCCAAAGCGCCAAACGAGTGGGGGACTCTGGATATTTGGGGGCTGGGGGTTGGGGCTTGGGGATTTGGCGTCGAGGGCTTAGAGTTTTGGTATACCGGCTCTATTTCTATTTGAGTTGGCCAGACGACACTGTGTGTGTCGCATGGCACAATTCATAACTGCATAGTTTTCAAATCGATATTTAACATACAAGTGCGGGTTATACTGACTATTTTGGCAATCGCTATTGCCATTGCCATTGCTATTGCCATTGCCATTGCATTTGCAGCACGCCACGTTGACAGCAGCAACAGCAGCAGCAGCAGCAGAATCGGTAACTGCATCCAAAATTGGCGGCAACTTTTCTAATTATTTTAAATGGCAATTTGTGTCACACACGCGTCTCCTGCAAAAGTTCAATTTCATTTTTGCATCAACATTTTTTTGTATTTGTCAATTTGATTAGCGTTTTGGGACTATGGCTTTCACTACTAATTTCGCTTAATCACATTTCACACAGCCAAAAAGTCGATTGAAACTGTTTAAGGTCAAATAACGACAGACCTTGGGCGCTGGCATAAATGTGTGTCAATAAATTAGAATGCCGAAAATTTTCCTATTAAAATACATAGATTTCAAAAATAATATATGCATTGAAATGAACTATAAAACAAAAATAATATACCCATTTTTAATGGCCTGACATTTTATAATTACTTTTCACATTTTTGGGTAGTTTTGACAATATATTTCAATCAAGAATTTACTAGCCAATTTATTTATGTATATACAACCGTTTGCGTAACTATCAAACTATCGAAGTCCCAATATCCATCATATCAAGACATGAAGTATTCGCACACACACACACACACATATATATGGAGGCAAATGAAATCACTTTGATAGCATTAAAATTGTAGATACTCAGTGCGCGTATTACAGCAATGCAATCAACTCTATGTCGTTCCCAATGATTCCTATAAAATGTTGCTAACCGAGCATGACTAAGCTATAAATACACCCACACACACACACATGCAATTCTCTTACCGTAAAAGGCTCTAAAAAAAACGAGAGAGGCGCCCACGCGGATTTGCAATAAAAATCAATTGCCAGCTGGTCTACGAGCCGAAGGGGTTTTTCCAGCAATGCCAAGCATTTTCCGCGAGTATTTTGATTGGCATACTCACACACACACACACACAGATAACCCTCGCACACAACAATTGAAATGCCAAACAGTGGTAAATAAAAATATGTAGCACACATGAATTTCAAATATTTTTTCAACATGACGGGCGACACGCGGCCCTAATTGCACATCCTGCTGAGTGGAGGAGCACGAGGGGGGCGGGGGTCGACAACGCGTCGTATGCGCAATATTCCACAACATTTAACTAATTGAGACAGCGAGCGTGGCGCATAGCAAATTTAGTTAAGTCACACACACACACACACATAATTCGATTGCCGAAAAAATGGTGCTTAAAAGATGCTTAATTGGTACGTGAAGGCATCCTTGATGGTTGTCCTGCTTTGGTGGCTTTTGTCTGCGTTGCAGCACTGACAAAGTTGTTCACAAACATCAAAAGCAGCAATTAAAATGTAATTACACGTTTTGCGACAAATCGAATTACAAAATCAACGTTCAAAGCTAAATGAGTGGAGTGCCATGATAGCTAGGGGTTGGGGTTTGGGGGGGGGAGACTCACTGTAGGGGATTGTAGAGGATTGTGCATGTCGCGCTAACCGCCAGTGCCTTTGATATGAAGCTCGGTTCGCATCGCCTCGCGACCGTCGAAAGCGTTAATTAAAAGCATTCAACACACGCTCTCCCAACATTTGCAGGCATGGATCCCAACTGGCGCCACATTATACCGCCGGGACAGAAGCGCGTGATATCCGAGGGCCAATGCATCGAGGACTGCACCGGCTACGCTTTTCCCGCTCCGGGCATCAACATTTTTGCGGTCATGATGCGCACACATCAAATCGGCAAGGAGGTTACGCTGCGTCAGGTGAGTGTAGTCGCCCCATGCCATCTCCTCTACTCCGACTACTGCTGCTATTTGCATAGTGCATCGGTTTGGGGACTGCGATTGCGATTGCGATTGAGCTGCAAGCAGCGAGCCAAAGGCAAAGCCAAAGCCAAAGCTAATGCTAATGAGCAAACTAACTTTGCAGATACGACAAACCGAGGAGCTGCCGCCAATTGCGCACGACAGCAATATAGATGTGGCCTATCAGGACTTTCGACGTCTGCCACAGTCGGTGCACTCCCGGCCCGGCGATAGACTCATCGCCGAATGCATTTATGACAGTTCGTCACGAAAGGCAATTACGCTGGGTAAGTGCTACAAACCGAACCGAACTCCCCTTCTCTAAAATATGGCCAGAGTAAGTATAGTAACAAAAAAATAGAAAGGCAAGCAGCCATTGCCATTGTCGTGCGGAAAAGTGCAAAAATTGCAATGCTTACCCCGTCGTCTGGGGGCAAGCTGGCAAACTGGAAAACAGGCGAGTCGTCCTCGTCGTTATGACACATTTAAATCAGCCCAAACGATATGCGACAGCCAGAGCAAAGGGACCCAAGTGCAGTACCCGAAACAGTAACAGAAACAGAAACAGAACCAGGCACCGTCACCGTACGGTGAAACAAAAATGAAGCACACGACAGCCGCCTGCCAAGCAGAAGCAGAAGAAGGCGAAGAAGAAGTAAAAGGAACTGGAGCAGGAACGGGAGCGGGAGCGGGAGCGGGAGCAGGCTGGCAATGGAGGAGCCGCTGACGACCTCATTGTAAAATACATAAACCAAGACATTGAAACATTTCACTTAGCACGAAACTGCCAGGTGTTAAGCGGGTGTGGGGTTGTGGATTGGGGGTTGGGGGTTGGAAGATTGGGTGCACTACGTCAGCGCAGCTCATTGTGAATGTGGGTGGGCGAGATTGAGCTGACAGCTGTGCAAGTCTCCAGCAAAGTGGACAATGTGACAGTCAGACGAGAGAAGCGAAGAGAAGCGAAGTGAGGTGAAGTGAAGTGAAGAGTAGAGAAACAAGCAGCGTATTGGTGCATTTCAAAAGGCAGCTGCAGCAACTGTAGAATGCAATTTATAGAACAGACAACAAAAGCAGACTTGATCACAGTAGATGTGTAATGTATTTCGTGTAATGAACTTACGCAAGCTTTTCAGCATGTACTCTTCTTAAAAAAGAAGTATTTATAATGAAAAGTGTACAGTACAGCAGATGCTATATAAACTTACATGCTCTTATAGGGAAAAGCAACAGAAAACTGAAAAAGATTCAATTTATTTGTTAGAGTAATTCAATTAAAATATAAATAAAGTCTTTTATGAATGAATTTAAAGTTTGTGAATAGAAAATACACTAAATAAAGAGCGGAACAGCTTTAATAATAATAAAGTAGCTACTCTCTTTATAAAATATATTTTTTAGACTTGCTCCAGATAAGAACATACCTAAGCACTTCTAGAAACATTTACTAAAGCAATATATATATATTAGAAAGCCAACTGACTCTTGAGTCTATGATATTGCTACTTAGATTTATCTTGGAAATGTTCAAGCATCAACGCATATTTAACTTAGCTTTTACCCAAAGCACTAAGTCCTAGAGATACCCTTCCATTTGTAGCCTGGCTGGCCATTCGAGACGAGACCTCTGCATAGAGTAGATAGTAGATAGTGTGCACACCCAATGTAAATTTGAGTTTCTTGCTAGATGCACAAATTCAGCAGACACACACACACACACACACACACACACACACACACACAATCTGCAATCTACAATCTAGACTAAGTGAATGAACGCAGCGGCAACAATTGAGTGCAACTCTGTGGAGACAGAGTCGTAATAGACCATACCTAACGACTTTGCACTAAAGGGAGTCGTCACACAGATATACAAATATATACGACTGCTGGCAAACAGAGATAGACAGATAGAGAGAGAAAGAGATGTACTATATGCGAATAGAGAGATGCCGCGAGCTGAGCAGTAAAACAGGCAGTCAGGCGTATGCGTTGAAAACATAAAGCTTCCAACTCAAATAAAGCAATGATGATGGCGATGGGATTGGGAATGGGCATGGGATTGGGTATGAGCATCTGAATGGGAACGTTGTCGATGCTAAAGCTTCTGGTGATTCGGCAGCAGCCCCATGCATCCTGCATCCTGCATCCTGCATCCTTCAGCATCGGCTTGGGCTTCCATCAATGCCGTCTTGCGGAATATTATTATGATGGCGCCTGCTGCTTTACTGCCAACGGCCGCTTAATTTTGTCTTTTGTTCATAGCCAGTCATCGGAATGAGCTCTAGGAAGAGGCGGATGGGAGCAGGCCGGAGGAGGCGGACTTACCTGGCCAGCCAGCCAGGAAATTGTCCTGCGCTGTTGACTGTCGCCAGGAGTTTCGTGTAGTATTTTTGCATTTTGTGTGTTGTCAGCCGTGCGATATTTTTCCCTTATTTCAATATACATATATATATTCCTTTTTTTGTTCGTCTGTTTATTTTGCTGTTGTTGTTTCCGTTGTTGTTGCATTTTCTTATGCGCTTGCTTCTGCCTTACAGGTGGCCTCACAATGAAGGAAGAAAGCTGCACAGTGCTGACACTTTACTATCCACGCCAAAAGAAACTGACAATGTGTCACTCGCTACCCAGCCTGCCCACAGTATTGCATTCTCTCGGCATCGAGGAACTCGCCACGTAAGTATTATACAAATTTCATATAGACATGTACACCCCCCCCCCACATATATATATACATATATATCTATAGTATATGGTGGAATTTACATTAAGTCCTGTGCCGAAAGCTTTTGCATTGCCTGCCACACAATGGAGCTGGAAATCGAATGACAAGCCAAATGAAAATTGACATTTAAGTTGGCAAAAAAACAATATGCATATATGTACTATATATATATATATACATATATCTATAGTGATAAAGTCAAGCGTTGTTTGCAGCAGACAGCTGGCAAAGGGAATACAATATACAATCTATTAATCGACGCATACGTATCGAATATACATATAGTATAAATGCATTAATGTATTAAATATATTTCACCTTGTGCATGCAAGATTTTAATATATTTATTTGTCATAACATGTCAGTCAAGAGCGAAAATATGCACATATCTTTATTGAACAATGCTTTTTGCACAATAGCCAAAATAACAAACTTAACATTTAAAAGTACATATTTTCTCTCAAATATATGGCTATATTTGTAAAATATCCTTTATTGATATTGATGAAATTGGCAAGTCGTACAAGTGAAAAGCTGCTGCAATATTTTGTGCACTATTTGGGCTGCTTGGGCCCATTGTACTGCGCTTTGTGCTGTGCACCCAGAGTGATGCCACTCGACGTTCGGTTTTGTGTATAAGGAAATTCAGTTTATTCCTCTGTTGACTAAGGTAATTGGTGATTTAATGATGTTGTTGCATAACCAAATCACCTAACGAACTCCCAAGTTGGCACAGAGCACAGAGCACTGAGCACAGAGTATACTGAAGAGCCTGGATAGAATCCACTGGCGTAGAGTATTCTTCGGGCTTTGAAGTATTTGCCCAACAAACAATTGGCAAATGAACTCTGCTCTCTAATTGTAAATGTGCAAAAATAAATTACGAGACATGGCTGGAGTGGAGTGGAGTAGAGTGGAGTGGAGTGGATTGCGACCCAATCGATCCGCTTTATTTAGAAAATATTGATTTCTATTAAGCGTCAAGTGCTAAGTAAACAGACCACACAGCATCCAGTTCAGTTAGTTCGTCAGTTTGTCAGTTCAGATTCCCCTGCCGGTTGCTTCTCATCGGTCCTCGGTGCTCGGTCCTCGGTCCTCTTGACTCCTGAATAGCTTTGCCCCACCACAGCTACCAATTCAAATGCGGTCGGGCATAATCGCCTCGAGGGGGCGGCGCCCATAAATATTGTATTAAAGTGTTCGCTGAAAATTAGTCGAAATTAAACCAGAATCACCAGATTCATTTTGAATTGAAGTGCAGTCGGGATTAGGGCGGCTCTGGCCGTTTCTGAGCGAGGACACGCTCTATTAATCACTTCCTATTGACACAAGACCGACGCGGTCAAGTCAAAATCAAAGATAATTTTCTATGCTACTCCCTCTCATTTACTTTGCTGCGTTTTTTTTTTATGCTTCTCATTCCTTTGCGCAAGTCAAAGTAAACGGCATAAATAGATTAAGGCACCCAGCCAGAGAAGGTAAGAACGGAAACATGGCCACCTAAATGAGTTATGCACAGAGGCTGAAGGACCAAAGTGTGGCTCTGAGATTTGATTGGTTTCCGTTAAGGGGCCATTGCCTGAATCTTAATGCTAAATAAATAAAGCCAAAGCTCAAAAGGCTGAAAAACGATTAATTGGAGATTTCGCTGATGGCTCGAGAGTGAATTTGCTTAAGTTCGTTTCGCAAATAACTGCCTGTCAAAGAGTTAAGCAATTACTAAAAAAAACCTAATTCGCAGAATTCTTACAAGCAAATAAAAGATGCGAAACAAGTGTAGGGACTAAAAACCAACTAAATGTTTATTTTTTGTTCTTATTCAAATTTTGTTTTGATTTTAATTGAAAATTTGTTGAGGATTTTCTCAGAATTCAGCTTCTTTAGCTTGTTACACAACAATTGTCTCTTGAAAATGATAATTTGGCTTTCGCCGAATTCTTGTTAGCTCAAATCAATTGTGATCGCTTAAGCAAATAAAATATTCTCGG